>JAQPPZ010005497.1:2400000-3600000 GCA_028583015.1 Wollemia nobilis | reverse complement strand
AGGAGAGGATTGTTATAATACTTGAGAAAAATGAATATGATTTACCTAGATAAAACTTAACTTCTTTCACCTCCTTTGCTTTAAAATTTTCCTCCTCATATTCCTTTGCACCTTTAACTCTTTTTAAATTTCAACTTGCACATTGTACTTTCTCATCTCTTGTGTCATTTTTCTTTTAATGGTTAATCAAATTAAATTGTAAATTTCTTCACCACTTGATCATGTAGAGGGTATTTCTTTATCACTTTCTTCAGAGTGAAAAATCCTTGATGATCCAAATTTTACTATGATATGATCTCTTGATTGATATTGAATTTTGTCTCATGCCCAAAATTTTCCATCTCTTTTCCATTTTTTGTACTTTGAAATCTCTTTGAAGAGAAGAAAAGAGAAGCAATTTGAAGACTACCAACAAAGAGAAGTGATTTGAATTTTAGTTGCAATATCTTGTTTACCGATAAAATATTTTCTAGCATTATCATCGTCATCATCAAGAAAAAACTGCACTACCATCGAAGTTGTTCGTGCTTCTTCACAATAGCAATAGCAATCTATGCAATAGTGTTGAACCCTTTGGAGGAGAAGCTTGGTAATGGATTAATGCAAAGTCATAATTGATAGATGCATTATTTTTTATGTCAATTATATTGTATTTAAATTATTCTACTGGTGATAGAAAGGATTAGAGGAGTTTAAAAAAAGAGAAAATTTTGAAAAACCCTAGTTTTTTCTTTCCAAAACCCTAGCTACTTTTGGGATTTTTGGGGTTGAGATCATGGAGTTACTAATTTTCATTGGAAATGACGACATTGATTCTCAATAATGGTGGATGAAGTTTAGATCTCTATATTTTTGTGAGATTTTTTGGAATTGAAATTTTTTCTATCTTTTGAGAGGAAGCTCATGATTGGTGGGATATTATTACTAAGGAAAGAATTTAGAGATGGGATGAAATGAAACATGCATTCTTGAGTGAGTGGAATCCTTATAAAAATATAACTAGTTTGAAGGTCACCATCAAAGGATATGAAGAAATAAAAAGGCTTTAGAGGGAACTAAAAGAAATGAATAAAGAGGATATAATAGAAGGAAAAAATATAGATGACAATGTGCAAGTTCATGGTCGCATTCAAAAGGAAAATATTAAGAAGCAAGGATCCAAGGAGAAGCAAGAAGCAATTATGGTAAGGGAACAAGTTGAAGAACCATTAGAAAACTCAAAAGTTGAATTTAAAATAACAACAACAATAGAGTCCATAGAAGAAGCAACAACAAAGTCCAAGGAAGCCTTGTCAAAAGTGCACAAGGATGCACCAAAAGAAAGGTATAAGAGAGAAGATTGTGAAGAAGAATTTAAAATAAAAAATAAATTGTTGAAGAATCAAAGGGAACAAAATGTCAAGTTAAGGTAGTGGCACCCACACCACCCTGAGCAACAACAATCTTGGAGGTATGGTTTAAGGTATCAATATTTTAGATCTACATGGAGTTAGAAAGACATAAAGTATGGTAGTGTTTGGAAAAAAAAAACATAATATTTCTAGATTTCAAAGGGGTGTAGCAACATCAAGGAACAATAGGACCAACCATTTGAAATATCATAGCAGAGTAGTAGAAGCATAGAGCCAAAAAATAAGTTATGAATATTCAAGTGGCACAATGGTAGCTTGGCATAATCAAAAAGCATCACTAATTAGGATTTCACTGGGATGGATGGATGAACAAGATTGGAAACTCAATAAAAATGATGTTGAATATTTGTATTTAAAAAATAGAGCAAATTTAGCTAAAGTTTTTTGTTGAATCCTGATAAATGGTAGTTCTCTTGACTTCTAGAGAAATTCTTGGCTTCTAGATTATCCCATGATGTAGGAACCTAACCTTGCATCAATTGAGCGTCTCACCTGGAGACTTGGCTAGTCTAAGCTAGAATATTTTATTGTTTCTATTGAGGGTAGGAGAGTCTACAAGTTGATTTCTACTACCAACTATAGTAGATAAGAAGAACTTCCATGGAGCTCTATTTCTAATATGCTTAAGTTGGAGGTAAAGTTGCAAGATTCATAGGATAATTTAATTTGGAGACGTGAGAGTGATGGCTCTTTTTTGATCAAATTTTCAACATCCTCCTTGATTCTAACTCTCCCATATGGCTCCCTCCATGTAAATTCTACCTTAAACATATAACTCCAAAAATTAACATCTTTTATTAGTTGGCCATCCAGAATAAATGCCTTACTATTGAGAATCTGCACAATAGGGGGATGATCCTTCCTATAGATTTTACCTATGTGAATCCATCAAGGAATCATGTTTACATATTTTCTTCTAGTGCCATTTCTTTACTTTTTTATGGTCTACATCATCCACTTTCTATGGGTTCTTTGGGTTTTCCTAAATTCACTTCTTGATTTTACTCATAATGGTTTCCACCTTTTAATTTCCTATGTATTTTTTGGTTTTGGAAATTCTTGCTTCCTCGTGTCTTTTGGGCATTTTGTGGGAAAAAAAACAAAGAATGTTCAAAAATTCCAAAAGAGATCCGGTTTTAGTTAACTTGAATCTTATTGGAAACATAGTAGAAAATGTGGCTACCTATCTTCTAGATCTGGATGGGGATGTGGTTGATGAAGCAATATTGGAGCATCTACTTGGTTTTCCTCTAAAGCTTGAGCCTATTGGTCCCCCTAATTTGGCATAGAGAATCTCAATGAGATGATCCCCACCCTCTAATGGATGGGTTAAGCTTAATTTTTATGGGACATCAAAGGGGAACCCTAGTCTTTGTTAGCTTTTGGAGCCTTAAACTTAAAGGAAATGCAATCACAAGTATTGAAATAAGCATGCAATGTTATAACTATGATAATGGCAACTTAACATGCATGAAAATATGATAGAAAACTTGATACAATGCTCTAGAAATGCTCATATAAGAAAGCTCACGAAAATTACAATGCTCCTCTAATGGAGTTTACAACCACTCCATATTAACAAAATGGAGCTACATTGTGACTACTACTACTCTAACCTATGCACTCCAAAATCCTCTCTTCAAACACTCACAATGAGACCTTTATATAGGAAGATAGATTCCTTACCTCTTACTCAACCCTAAGACTCATGTACATGTGGACTACATGCACATTTACATCATTGCACATTCTAACACTTGTGCATTTATTAAATTACTCTAATAAACTATTTATCTCCTAATATAATCCTAATCTAAATATGTACCCATGAAGGTACATTAGTAAAGAACCAAATGATGTAATATATTCCAACACCCCCTGTATTACATTATTTGGTTATTGAAGACTTTGGTCTTCAATGAAATCTTTATCTCTTGAGTGTTCTTCATCCTGGTTTGATCTTTAATTCACCTTGCATTGTATTCCTCCACTATCTTGTTCCTCTTCTCCTTCCTTCTTGTATTTAGGTCCAGCTTTTGTACTTTCATAGGTGGTTGTACTATCACTTGATTCTTGCACCAAGATTTTTCCTTTACCTTTATCTTTCTCATTGTTATTCTTGTTGTGTATAGAGATTTATGAACAACCACTCAAGGCATCATGATAATATTTTGAGTTAGTAGAACCTGAAGTATTAATGCTACATGATGCTTGAAATATTTTCTCTAGGAATGATTTATCTATCTTTGTTTTTACTTTGAGCAGATCAATTAATTCTTTTTGCTTTACAACCAATTCTTTGAGATCTTGAAGTGAAAGTAAGGCCATATATAGAATGCTCCCAAACTCCAAAGGAACTAAAAAATATTTCTTTTCATTATCAATTGCTTCAATAAGCCTAGCATGAAGATAACATTCCATGGTAGTAAAATTCTCTTCTATCACCTCACTATAGATCAATCTTGAACCAAGATCTAAGTTCTCGGTTTTATCCAGTAGATTCTTGATTCCTAATTTTATAACATTAACCTTTTCCCTTCTAATGGTGTTTTTCATATCATTGTTTACTTCATTATTTGAGGTTGACATATTTATCTTCCTTTTTGGTTTGGGTCTTGTAGTGTTAACCTTTGTAGTAGTCTACCTTATATCTCCCTAGTAATGAGATTATGCTATAAATATGATTCACTTCTATCACTTGCAACCAACTATTTGTAGAAATATTTTAGAAATGCAATTTCAAAAATTGGATAACCTTTCTCTATCAATTAAATATGTAGTTGGATTGTCTATGTCTCCTTCCTTTAAGTATAAGACTAATAAGATTGATCTTCCAACTAATATAGATGCAAGCAATAATCTTCAACTATGATTCAATGCTATAAGAGATTTCTAAACTTCTATGATATGTGTTTGGTGTAGGATACCTTATATCTCCCAAGTTAGAAGTTTCAAAAATACTAAGTATTTGCAAACTAAGTTTTACTAATCCTTATATCTCCTTGTTTCAATATTTGCAAATGTTTTGAAGCAATAGAAATAGTTTAGATGCTTCAAGTTTCAACTTCTTTCTTTATGTAACCAATAAGTATTCTAGAGATTATTTCAACACCTTATTACTCCTAACACTAATATCTCTAGAATATAGAGCGTAGTTGATATCAACCTGAATAAACTTGCAATATAACTATGGATAATTCTCACCTTTCAAATGCTTGATTTGGGTTTGCAAGTTGACTGAAATGAATGTTGTTTGCTTCGTATTGACAATGGTTGACTACTCCTTATCAACTTCTAAATGCTCTTGTATGTTTTCCACTTCTCTTGTGCACTTTTCCTTGACGTAAACACGTTGGTCTGCATTCCTTTCTTCAACCATGAGCTCATTGTATACACCTTGAACTTGTGCTAAGTCTTAGACTTTTATGTGCGCTATTTTCCACTATCAATGCTGGTATTTTCTCCAATGGTTGGTCATGCTTTTCTTCCTTGTCAAGCATGCTCTTCGTTGGCTTCTCTAACCACTTATGTGCTCTTTAAAATGGTGACTCTTCTCCTTAGTCTTAATGTTGTCTTCACTTAAAAACAAGAGCTACGTATGTGAGCGCCTTCTCTTGAGTCTGACACTGCAATGTAAGGTAAATGGTGCCAAGTGGTGCTTAACATCTCTACTGCACCTTCTTCCAATGCCTACCACAAGTGGTGTTAAGAACCTTACTTGATTCCTTGGTGCTGTCACCAATGCTTCAATGAGAGCGTTATTCAAATGATCCTCTTCGTTTTAAATCAATGCTTAAATATTCCTTTATGTTGTGCACTCAATGACGTGGTGATATCCTTCTTGCTTGCATGGGATGACTTCTACATGGTACAATATTTCTATCTCTTTTGCCCTAACTCCCTTGGGCTATACAACTATTATCCTCCTTATTATTTTGGTGCTTGTCTTCTGCAATTCTTGCTCTACTTCAACCGCTTCTATGATAGAGGAATGATCATGATTCTCCACCATTTCTATGGTAGTTGTAGTTACTTTTCTAATGCTTCGATTGAGCACTAAGCAAGGCTATGAGGTGGCTTCAAATGATAAGTGTGCTTCTTCAAAATTGAGCCTTCTTTGAAACTATAAAATGTCCTTGTTGTTAGCATTGTATCTTCTCTTTAGATTGCTAAATTTGCCTTCCACCTTGTACTTGCTTCCACATCAAATGGTGAGTTTTCTTTGGTGCAATTTGCATGGGCTAAAGGATGCTTGGTCTGAGTGCCTCACTGTATTGCTCCCAATGCTATTATGTGGATAGAACTATTGCTCTTGCGTTGTTCATTTTTTCATCACTCGAAGGTAGACTTGTTGTGATCCCTATGATGCCTTCACCAAAGGCTTTTTCGATGCTCAACGTCCTTCGTATGACTAATAGCTTCCTTGCGCTCTATGTAGGTGATGAATCCAGTGGCTCTGGAGCTGCATTGGGTGTCTTTAGACACCTCAAATGATTGGATATTGAGCCTTTGGATGGCTCTCTCTCTCTTGCTTGTTGAAGCTACTACACCAACGATATCTTCCTTTCCTTGAGAAAGCTTCAATTTTAACTCCTTTGAATGGTTCTTTCTGCTATGCAAACATAGAGTAGAATGATGTAGACATTTTCCCCCTGTGCTCTTTAAACCGAGCCTCTTGTCTTGTCAAAATGTAGGCTTCAACTTCCTTTACTGATTGATATGCTTTGAAGCCAATGTTGCCTTCTATATTTTGGCAATACCTTCTCTGCTTGGTTATTCTTACTCTTAGCAACCCAAGATTTCCACTAATATTTGCACTATTGTATATGCAAACTTGTAAGGTCTTCTTTTACTTAGAATGATATCAATAGAATGTTGATATGTTTCTTTCTCTCGAAATATATCTAACTTCTATTATGTTTTCTATGTGCAGGTTTGAACCTTGTAGACTATAACTTCTGCACTTATCTTGAAGACTTGAAATGAATACTATTTTATGCAACCCTTGAAACTTTGAAACCGGTGCTTTATAACTTTAATAAAAATCCAAATATAAAAATCTCAACTAATGAACTTTTGCACCTTTTTTTGCATACCTTTTTCCTTGTAGATGATGATGATGATAGTGACTTTGGTCACTTAAATTTGCTACCTTTTGTAGATGTTATTGCAGCTCTTCTAGGCTGTCCAAAATAGCTCTCTTGCTCACCTTTTTGCAGCTTCAATACTTCACTAATATGCTGCCCAATACTATAACTTGGTGGCTTAAATGCTCCTTCAGAATGTACCTCTGAAATCTGATCTTTAGCAGCTACTAACGCTGCCCAAATTGCTACCTTTTTCTATCCTCAAATCTGAAAAATTTCAGATTGTAAAGCAGTCAATACCTTCACTGAAATGTTGTCCTTGAATCCCAAAAATTTGGTAGGATACTCCTCCAAATCGCAGCTGAGATGTTCACTCAAGAACCCTTCAATGATGGTCCCCAAATCTCTCAGATTTGGTGGTTTTTCTATCTCCTTTCTCTTGCCGAATTCTGACTTCAAACTAGATCTCCTCCTCAAACAATCTGATAATCTTGAGATCTATTCCAAACTACCTTGAAATTTGACAATCTTCTTGCCAAACCTTCTCCTTTGGGCTTGTTGTCGGATGGTGATAATTGTCCCAATTCCTTAGCTATCATGAGCTTCTCCCTTGGTAGTAATTTCTCCAATGAGTTCTTCTAGGAACTCCTTCAATGAGGCTCACCAAGCCTTCTTCTTGTTTCTCCTTGAGACCTCTCCAAGGTCCTCAATCTTGCAGCTTCAAAACCTTCAATGAGACCTTCCTTGGCCTCTTCAATCTTCAACTATGGAAGTTTCATAGTGAGATATTCTTCTAGGATCTCCTGAATCTGTTGCTACTGAAATCTGCAATAGAACATTTTGTTAGTTCTTCTCAATGCTCAATCTTCCACTATGGAAGTTCTTCAATAGGGCCTTCTATGGACCTCTTCTTCAATGTGAAGTTTTCAATCTTCAATGGAGATCACCAATCTCCAATCTTCACTAGGACTCTTCTCCTTGAGTCTCTTCTTCCTTCAATGGGGTCTTCTTTCTAGGACCTCCTTCCTAGATTTACAATCTTCAATGTGGCTTCCTTGGCCACTAGATCTCTCCTCAATATTTCAACTAGGAGTCTTCAATCTGCAAATCTCTCAATGAGACCTTTCTCCTTAGGCCTCCAAATCTTCAATATTTATTTTTCTGCAACAAAGAATTAATCCCTGCATGAGGAAAGTACATCAACTTTCAGGCAACGAAGATGAAGTTCTTCTCTATCTGTTGTAGGAAGCTTCCCAACTTCTGAGAGTTAATTTTTTGCAATAAGAAAAACTTAGATGATAGTAATCCAATAATTTTTTTGAATCTTCTTTCTTCTGCAATAAAATATTAGAAATGATAATAAAAATTTCTATGACTCTATAGAAAATAATCTTCACTAGTTGGATTGCCAATCTAGTGGATGCAGGGTTATGCATAAGGGGTCGGCCTCGAAATATATTTATAAAATCAAGGCGAATTGTCTTGGAATCCCGATGAAATTTGTAGAAGTATACATGGTGAATTACATTTATTTGTCTCCAAAAATTTTCAAACCGTGGCAAATTTCATTAATTTATCTCCAAAAAATTTCAAACCGTGGCAAATTTTTTGTGTTGGGGGCTATGAATATCGGTTTGCAAAATCTAAAAATGTACAACATACTTAAAAGCTTTAGGTTGATATGAAAGACTTTAGGCCGATATGATGACCGATGGCATGATGATCGACTACAAGAATACCGATAGATTGTAGGCATGATGATCGACTGTAGGTATGATGATCGATTGTAGGCATGACGATCGACTATAAGAATATCGATCGGTTGCAAGCATGACGATCAGTTGCAGGCATGATGATCGGCTACAGTCATGATGATTGGCTACAGGCATGATGATCGGCTATAAGAATGTCAATTAGTTGTAAGCATGATGATTGTTTGTTGCAAATATCGATCGATAATCCCTATAATCAATAGACGAATATCGATCGATACCTCTGCAATCGATCGACTAATATCGATTGACATGGTCCTACAATTGACTGACTAATGTCGATCGGTACCTCTACAATCGATAGATAAATATCAATCGATAATCCCTGCAGCCAATAGGTTTATGTCGATCGACACCTCTACAACCGATAGACACGGCTCTGCAATCGATCGACTTATGCCGATAGAAACAAATCTACAACCAATCAGCTTATACCAATAGACATAACTCTGCAACCGATTGGCTTATACCAATCATCTTGCACTGATCAACACTCTACAACTGATAGGATTATTTCAATAGACACTCCTCAGCAACCTTGTCAATTTTTTTGTTGTTTCAGATCTATTTTCAAGTTAGAGTATTTTTGATGTATTTTTATTGGTACCTAGTATAGTATATATACGGGTAGTATATGAGGCAATTTAAGCGGTAAAAATAAAATCATTTATAATTTGAAGGCAATTTGGGAAAAAAATATAAAATCATTTATAATTTGAAGGCGATTTGGGAAAAAAATATAAAATCATTTATAATTTGAAGGCGAATTGAGCAGGAAAATCAAAATCATATGTAATTTGAGGTCAGCGAATTCAAATAAAATTAGGTTCATAATTATCAACGGCGAGTGAATTTACCCCAAAAAAACTTCCACCCCATAAATTTCGGGCGAATGGGCCCCAGTGAAAGGATCCAAAATTAGCCAATTTAAAATCTTGAAAATCCTAAATAGAGCCAATTTACAATATTTTGCGCTTATGCAAAACCTTGAGTGGATCCAATGATAAGTTCTAGTCTTCACAAGTTGTTGCAACTCCATGGAAAAACTCTAGCCAAATCTTATCAAATAATCATGTGGCTTACTCTACTTCCTATTATTCTACCTATATATTCTTCTATTAAAAATCTATTAAAAGGTATTTGCATGCAATGGAGCACAATGGCTGATCCAGTTTGCAAATATTCAACAATAGCAATGGTGATCACTTATGGTTTTCCTTTGATCCACCATGGCTCTAATACCACTATTAGCTTTTGGAGCCTTAAACTTAAATAAAATGCAATCACAAGTATTGAAATAAGCATGCAATGTTATAACTATAATAATGGCAACTTAACATGCATGAAAATATGATAGAAAACTTGATACAATTCTCTAGAAATGCTCATATAAGAAAGCTCACAAAAATTATAATGCTCCTCTAATGGAGTTTACAACCACTCCATATTAACAAAATGGAGCTACATTGTGACTACTACTACTCTAACCTATGCACTCCAAAATCCTCTCACAAACACTCACAATGAGGCCTTTATATAGGAATATAGATTCCTTACCTCTTACTCAACCCTAAGACTCATGTACATGTGGACTACATGCACATTTACATCATTGCACATTTTAACACTTGTGCATTTATTAAATTACTCTAATAAAATATTTATCTCCTAATATAGTCCTAATCTAAATATGTACCCATGAAGGTACAATAGTAAAGAACCAACTGATGTAATGTATTCCAACAGTATTGTTGGGGTTGGTGGGGTAGTCAAAAATGAAAAAGAGGATTTAATTGGGGTATATGTTGAATTCTTATTAGTCCAAACTTCCCATTTTGTAGAGGCTTGAGCCTTGCTTCAAGGTTTAATGTCGATTGATTCTATGGGTTTCAAAATATTTTTAGTGGAAGGTGATTCATTAAATATAATCAAATCCTCTAGTTCCTTGAGTTGGATGATCACTAATTTGATATTTGAAGTCAACAAAATTTTGTAATCTAGATAAGAAGTTCAAATTCAGCATCTCTATAGAGAAGGGAATAAAGTAGCAGACCTAATGGTAAACTTATGCCTTTCTCAACAAGGGCTATCAGTTTAGAATTCCAACTTCCCTTATATCCTTTAGATATTGATAGACGATGATAATGGTTGAGGTCTGATGCTTTTGTTTTTGGGTAGTTAAAGGGAATGCAATTTTTTTGGCTTGGTTATTTTTCTCCTTGGCTCAGTCTAGTGTTTCATAGTGTTGTAAGTTTCTATTTTAAGGGCACTTTGGTGTTTTGGTTGGTTAAATGATCCATTTAAATTTGAATTCCCCTTAATTTATTTTTGCATAATTATTCTTTGGTAAAGGCCTTTAATAGTGGTTAGCCATATTGAAGGGACATTCAAATTTGATTGGTCTAGGTGGTGTCGCGATCAAGTGGTTATCATGTGGATGTGCATCCTAATAAGATTTTTTTCCTGAGGTTGTAGGTTTATCCTTTTTCTTGTATTTTATATTGGTTGATTTATCAGTAGCCAAGGGTGGACTAGGGTCAGCTTCCTCTTCCTCCCATGTTGGTGGGGCCTCCCTGTAAATGTGGGATAGTTTAGATGGTATAGTTGGATCTCATGGTCTTTCTATTTGATATTTTGGTTTATGGGGTGCCACCTCGTGGGTTGGATCAAAGCATGCTTGTAATTCATTTGGAGTCTATGCTTAAGTTTTACTTATGGTGTTGGCAAATTTTTCATTAGTTTCCAATGATATTTTTTCCTAGAAGGCTCAGTGACAATTTTGCATCCCTTGCTTGGTTTAGAAATTGCCTTCGCCCATGGAATTCATGTGGGAAAGGCCTTCTCATTCAAGCTTGGTTAGTGGGCAATAATGTCAAGCCCAAGATATTTTTGTTGAATTATGATTTCTAGTGCAGACTCTATCAGCATTATTGTCTAGAAAGGGTATCTCTTAGTCTGTGGCACCACATCCCTTGGTATAATCTTCAAACTCTCATTGAAGCTCGTTGCTTGAGTTTCTACATGGCTTCTTGTGCATTCTTTCATTTTAAGGAGGCAATTATTAGAACAGGGTTTTTTTGAAGTGTGATCTTGAGTTCTTGTTCCTTAGGCGTCCAGTGGTGCAAAATGGGTCAATGATCTACGTAAAAGGATTTGAAGGTCCCATTGGAACCTAATACTTTAGTGGTTGACGATGAAGTAAGAAAAAATTTGCGTAAAGGAAGATTCTTGGACTATCTTCAGTATTTTCATGGGCATCATAGAGGCCTTTCCAGGATGTTGGCACACTCATGGAGAAAGGGTTGGTTTTAAGCTTGTGGGCTTGAGTTTAAATTTTTGGTGGCTTTAGTGGGTAAGGTAACTAGTGTGCCAGTCAATAGTGCTTGCCAAAATCGACCAAAGCATTTCCTAAAGAGACAAGTGATTTTTTCTTGGATAATGAGGAATATCTATTGAAGCTACAAAATGGCTTTGATTCCAAGGCTCTCAAATTCCCCTAGAATCAAGTCATTATGGTTAATATGGATTATTTTACCTTGGATGTAAATAGGGAGGTGATTCGCAACTATTATATGATGTTTCTAAACCAACTTAGGAGGAAAAGGCTCATGAACATCCCATCATTTCTTTTCCATTCATTGAATAAGTATTTGACAGATGTGAGAGGAGGTAAAGGGTTGGACCCTATCCATAAAGGTCTAATTTTTCTAACATTTGAACACATGGCCAAGTCTAGAGGTATTACAATGGAGAAGGTGCTGGTGAAGATTGAATTTCAAAAAATTCCCTCGACCTTTGACCTGCCTCTAACAATTTTTGGGTCTTCAAGTGAATCATCTAAGTCTAAGTCAGATGGTTTTAAGACTCCCTTTTCTTCTTTGAAATGGAAGGCTAAGTCTACAAGCAAGGTGGTAATTTCTCCCGATGGTATCCAATGGGGCCAAGTGTGTCACTCAAAATGCCTCTTGATGAAATCAATGAAGATAGAAAACTCCTCTATCTCGATGGAGGTATCTAATTCGAAAGAGAGTCTACCAACAAAGAATTTTTTAAATATCTCAAAGGATTCTAAGGAATCCAAGGAGATATCCCCATCCTCAAGGTCTAAGTGCCTTATCACCTAGTCCTTCCTTAGCAAAATAGATGAAAAACACTAAGCTTTGATGGGTTCTATCCATGTTGTGATATCTTACATCAATACAATTTGTGGAATGGTGTAGTAGCATAAATATGACTCAGATCCCAATAAGTGTGTAGGGATTTAGTTCTCCTCATTTGGTGATTGATCATTTTGCTAGTGGGGGTCTTGGTCCTTTTTTAATGGTTTGTTTTACAAATTTGTATCCTACCGGATGTTGTTTCTCCCTTTGGTCTATTGTATTTGGGTCATCTTTTGTTGGGTGGTTCCCTTTCTTAGTTGGGTGCTTTTTTTTATTGAGCTTTGGGGTGTGACGTTGAGCTCTCTTAGTTCCTTTTTGTATTAAGGTTTGGGGTCCCTTTCAAAACCCCTTCTCTTATCTAATAAAAAAATTAAGAAGATCCAAAAATAAATATAAAAATATAGACTTTTTGTGAAAAATATGTAGGTATCTAGCTATAGCATCTCAATTGATATGAGAATTAAATATGTTTGTAAACTCTCAAGATTTACAGAAGAGATTTATGATTTATAAAGGGTGGGGAACCCTAGTACAACCCCTTTTTTTCTCAAGAAAAGAAAAAGTATCTTATATTTTGTTATCTTAAAGGAACAAGGTGGTTTTCTTTGTGTAAATTAATTCCTTGATGCTATAATCATGGCAAAAGAGGTCATGCATTCTCTTTAGCCCATGAAAAATTAGTTATTATTGTAAAATTTGATATGAAAAAAATATATGATAGGGTTTGTTGGAGTGTATAATAAAATATTCTTAGAAAATTTAGTTTTGATCAAGTTTAGTGTGAATTGATTGGATATTGTTATAGCACTAGAATTTATTTCATGTCGACCAATGGATCCCTTATTGGATACTTTGAATCATCATGCAATCTCTATAAAGATGACCCATTATCTCCCTATCTTTTCATTATTTTTGTTGAGACTTTTTAAAGATCCTTCTCGAAGGTAAAAATGAAAGGCAAAATCAAAGATATTAAGGTTATGATAAATGGTCCCTCTAAATATCATCTCCAATATGTTAACGACATTTTTCTTTTAGGTCATCCCTTAGTCAATAAGGCCATGGAACAAAAATAAATGCTTTAGTATTATGAGAATGTTCCTAGATAATGTGTAAATATGATAAAACCTAAGATATTTTTTATCAACACTACTCTTGATTTACAATGGATTATTGTAGACATTTTAGGGTTTAAAGTTGGAAAATTACCATCAACTTGTCTAGGTATTTCCTTGTATGATAAAATAAAGAAGAAGAAGCTTTGGGACCCAACTTTAGATAGGATAAATTCTTGTCTAGCTACTTGAGAAGGTAAGTTTCTAATCATGGATGAAAAATTTTAAATTACAAAGATTATCTATCCCTACATATATGATGCCACTTTCAAAATTATAGCATAGAATCCAAATTTAAAAAGATTCAAAGAGATTTTCTTTGAAAGAATGTGAGGAGAAATTTGTATTTCCTCTTTGTAAATGGGATATTATTTGTATAGAAAAATATTAGAGAGGCAGGCTATAAAATTGTAAATTTATGAGTTAGGGGTAAAACTTGGATAAATAATATTCAAATATAAAGAAAAAAGTTTAGTAAAAATATTACTTCAAAATACATAGGTTATATCTATGCAATAAAATTGGTAAGGAACTGAACCTTGCCTAAATTTTTAGCAACATGCAACTTCATAACATAGAGTTGGTAACCAAAATATATATTATATGGTTTTTCAATTAGGGGGATTCTACAAGTTTTGGTTTGATGCTTGGTTGAAGCCTTATCCTTTTAATTTTAATCCAAAATGAAAACCATTGGCTTAGGTCTATTTGTATATTTCAATAGTAAAACATTATATTGATGTGAGTGCAATAATTCTATATCTTAGATTTCTATCAGCAATTTCGTTTGGGAAGAGGACCTCAAAAATGCAATGAATGAACTCCAAAAGATATTTCAAAAGTTCCTTTTGCATATTTTTCATGAAAATATGATCTAATATAGAATGTGACAAAATATGGTGGATAGTCTATCAAGTTGGGATATAAAAGCTTTAGAGCAATCAAAATTTATTCTCCCAAGGATTACACATGAAAGAGTGTGTGGTTGCTTGAGGCACTTCCTAAGACTTCAACATTCCTTTTTTTAGTAGTCTAAAACAAAATTCTTATAGGTGATCATATATAAAGAAGAGGACCTCAAGACAAATTTAGATATGCTTATGTAAGGAAGAGGTAAAAACTTTAGATCATCTTAATATTCATTGATCATTTGCTTCCACCATTCGGTAATATTTTTCCAAAAATTAGAATTCATTGGTTTTCTTCATCGACATTAGAAGAATTAATGAAATGTTGGATAAATTATTTTAAATTCGAAGCATAAAGCATTCTATGTAGGATTAGCCCTATCATTATTTATTAGAATTTATGACAAAATGAATAATATTATTTTAAAAAATAAATCTCAAAATCACACCCAAATTGGGATTGGTATTATTGTGTCTCTTGCAAATGTTTACATGCATGGTTCTCACCACTGAAAGTCTCAAGTATGGAAAAATATACACTAGTTACTTGGGTAGGATTTGAAGATACATATAAGGGTGATTTGCGACAATGAAATTAACAAAGGATTTGCATTGACTCGTTATAAAATGAAAATATCCAAAATATGGATTTGTTAAACTTAATTTTGATGGTGCTTGCAAAGGGAACCTTGGAAAATCTTATGAAGATGATATTCTCTAGGACAATCAAGGCAAAATTTTTCTTACCCACTAAAAATCACATGGAATTTCAAAAAATAAATCATTCAAAGGCTAGGGCACTTCTTATAAGGATCAACATGACCATGAAAAGGATAAAGACATGATTTAATTGACATATTTACAAATAATTATTAATATTATATAAAAAAGGAGGATTGAATCGGCAATAGCATTATTTTAGATGTCAATTATTGATGATGGTACCTTGTAAATGCCAACATATCTTTAGCAAAGAAAATAGGATGGAAAATCATTTTAAAATTATAGTGTTTACCTTCTTTTTGGTGAAATTCAAATTTTATAAGGCAACCAGCCAAGGGATATTCTCTTTTAATGAAAATTATTTCAACAATTTGATAGAGTAAAATTAGCAATTTAAGAGATGAAAAATATTTTTGATAGAAAGATAAGCTAGACATGGTTTAATTGACCTAATAATAGATGATATATTTTGTGGTGTTGATAGGAATGGCCCACTATATATATATATATATATAGAGAGAGAGAGAGAGTACAAGGAGGCATGTATACATGTAAAAAACAAATAGAATAACCAAATCCAACTATTAGTCATTAATTGAGATCATTATAACCAATAACTATTATATAAGATAAACTTAATTTCGAATCAATAATATATTTAGTAATAAATTAAAATAAAATTTTCTTGATTTGAATATAGTTATACATTAAGAAATTTATTTTTTTCTAGTATTATTTTTCAAAACCAAGATCTTAGCAACATGTTGCTTCTTTTGGACTAATTACACTACAATAGCACAAGATTCAAGATTTTATTGGCACTAGTATGAAACACCATGCTAGGGTTACATTTTATGCCTTGGTCAATGCTATGGTTGCTCCATGGTTATGCCTTGCTTAAAGTTATACCAATTCTAAGCTAGCACTAGATGCACATATTAATTGGTGCTAATTGACTTCAATATTGGTGCCATGATGTGACAGTGTTGTGGTACTATAAAACCATGCTAAACCATTGTGATTATTGTGTTACATTAATATAAAGAAATGTAAAAGTAGAACTAGTTTAGTGTCACTTTAACACTAAAACAATTTGAAAAAACATCAACAAATACAATTCTCATACTAAATTGTTGCATAAAGAAATACTAGGATTATATTTGTAGTAGTGCCTCAAAATATTTAGGGTATACATTGGTAGCAAATCACCATTATAGTCACAGGTTTAGCAATTTCTAAGATCAAACAATATTACAATAATTTGCATAAATCAATACTTAAAAATGAACAACAAACTCACTAAAAACTTTATTGAAAAAACATCTACTATAAGCAATGCATAAATGCAATGCTTCTTTGATACTCTATTACATGGTTTTATCTTCAATATATACATACATGAGACTCTTCATATGCACATGACTCTTGACCTTTACACTTACATAAACTCTTCATCTCTTCATATTCACCGAAGATCTAACTCTTCAAATTTATCTCTTACATAATAATAAATCTCACATATTATATAAAGGTAAAGTCTCTCATGATTACACATAACTCTTCACTTCTAAACTTGACACTTCACTCACATAACTCACATTTACTAACATGAAACCTCACACACATAACTCCTCACTTATTTACATGACAAATTTACACTTAATAACATGGTAGATACTATAAACACAAATATTAAACACATCCTAGTCTAAAATATTTACAAGGTACTTGCATTAATCATACAAGGTACCATATAATGTAATACCTCCAACATAAATAAAACCCCTTAGAAAAGAGTTATCTATATATTAATAGATTTCTTTTTTTCCAAATCTATAAAAACAGGTTTTTTTTTTTTTGGATGAAAACCATTATATTAAAATGGCTTAATCATGTAAAAAAAGTGGGTTGAATTAGCACACCCTAAGCACACAACCAACACACTAACTGTGTGCTAAATAGCTAGCAGAGCTACCAAAATAACTTACAAAAGTTCACAAGAAAACCAAACAGAGAACTGCCAAAAAAACAACTAATAGACTATGCATTATTGCTATGTAGGGGCTGGAGGAACAGGATTCATTGCACAAGGAGCATTACCCCAATGATCAATAAGGTCCCATAAGTGATGAAGCTCTATATTCACTTTTTCTGCTTACACTGAAATATGCAGCCAACAATCATAGAAAACCTTATACTTATCAACAAGAGAAAAAGTAGAAAAGGCTCCTACTGGCTAAAAATCACTCTGTTGCGAGTTTTCCACAAATGAAAAATAATCCCCACTCTAAATATATGCCACATAGGAACAAGCTTCTCAGAAAACTAAAGTGGATCCCCTAACAAAATATTCACCCAAGAACAGGGACCTATCATATATGGTTTGAAAAAAGAGAAAATCCACTACCAAGCCTCTTGAGCTCTCACACAAGACCAAAATAGATGATGCACATCCTCCTCTACTCCACAAGATCTGTAGGAAATATCATTCACACCCAAATATCTAAGTCGCTGACCAATAGAAAGCCCTTGAAATAATAAACTCCAAGAAAAAAAGGTTTGCTTAGGTTCAAGATACTTTACCCAGAGTGTATTAAATCTGAGACTTCATCTGGACTGAAGAGATACTACATCCCACCTAGAATTAAGCTTCTCAACCATAGGCACAATAGGGGAAAGCCAAAAGTATCCCAAATGAGGTTTATACTTGGTGAGAGAAACATCTTTGGGCCAAGACCAATCAGTCCACCAAGGTTTCTGATAATATCAAAAAACTTTACCCCAAACAGATAAAGGAGTGGAATCAATAACAACCTCATAAGTAATATTATCGACAGAAGATAAACCAAAAAAATTCCTAAAAATTTCCCAAGGTATCCAAGACCTTGAATGAAAATCCATGAAATCAGATAACTGAGCAATACCTCATTTCTAAAATTTTTGAGCATGTATCCACTGGAATTGAGCAAGGGGAGTCCCCTGCAAAGTGATGGTCGAAGACCACTAGACGTTAAGCAAAGGTATTGAAGCCCCCAACTTCCCCTTGTGACATTTCCAAGAAATCCAGGGTTTAATGGCCTCCCAGGCCTTTCAAATGCTTTGCATAATAAAGGACCCATAAATATTTATTGGAACAGGGGTTGTAAGAATGGTTTGCAAATCAAACCCTTTCCACACCTTCTTACCAAAAGGAATACCCATGGAGAGGCAGTGATGAATTAAAAGTTTCTAGGCTTCCTCCCCCTGTAAAGTTCTCACAATCCATTTAGCATAGAGGGAAAAACCTTGTTGCTGACAGTCAAATGATCCCCTTCCTCCAATTTTTTTAGGAAGACAATAAATTATCCCAAGCCACCCTATGAAATCCCTTCTTACCAACAACATTGGACCACAAAAAATCTCGAAGCAACTTCTCCAATTTGGCATAGCAAGTCTTAGAGAGGAACCAACAAGAAGAGTAATACACATGAGTAGAGGCCAATACCTTGGAATAAATTTGAAACTTGCCAGCTAAGGATAATTTTTTGGTACACCAGTACAGAAGCTTCTTCTCAACCTTTTGAACAACATAATCCCACAAATGGGTAGGAGAACCCAAAAAAGCAAAGGAATACACAAAAATTTAAAGGTTTCCCCAGGTTGAATCCACTTCTAAGGATTTTTAGCTAACCAAGGAGGCATATCTTTTCCAAACTGTCTATAGCAAGAAGTTTTTCTCCATTGAATATTAGAGTCAGAAGCTAAGCAGAATGTACGAAGACAATATAAAGCATGAGTAACAGAGATATCATCTTCTGCAATAGTCAAGAATGAATCATCTACAAAATGACCATTAATCAACTGCTTGGGGAGGAAGGGAGATAAATTCCCTTGATAAATCCTTGAGCAGATCTATGAGCTAGAAGATAACCAAAGGCCTCAGCAGCAAGAATAAACAAAGAAGGTTTCAATGGACAACCTTGTCTAATAGAATGGGCTAATTGAATATTTTGAGATTGTCTCTTGTTCAGAGTTAACACAGTAGAGGTATCTTTGAATAACATAAGTGCAGTCCTAATAAAATAAGGGTCAAACCCCAGATCCTTTAGCATATAAGTAATAAAGAACCATTTTATTCTATCATAAGCCTTCTCAAAATAAATCTTAAGGAAAATAACATCCTGACTAGAGGATCTAGCCCATTCCATACCTTTCCAAACAACAATAACATTATCTAGAATATATCTATTCTAAAAAAAACTAGTCTGCTCAAGCCTGATTATCTCAGGAAGAATAGGTCTGAGTTTAAGAGCTAAAGCTTTGTCAATTATCTTATAACTGACATTAAGCAAGGTGATTGACTGCCAATTAGAAATAAGTTCAGGGTCTCCCCCTTTTGGAATGAACTTAACATTATCTTTGTTGATGAGGTTTCCCAATGACCCAGTAAGCATAGCCTCTTTATACACTTGCAGCAAATCAAAATCCACCAAGTCCCAGCATTCTTTACAAAATTCACAAGGAAAACCATCCAATTCAGGTGCTTTGTCATTTTCCATATGAGATAGAGCCTGTTTGAGATCCTTTAGGGTTAAAGGGGCATCACAAAAATCTCATTGAGTTTGAGTAAGCTTAGTAGGTATGACTTGACAACAGGATTCTAGAGCTTGCACTCTATCATGGGTAAGGCCCTGAGAAGCAAACACTCTTTGATAATGATTAAGAAAAGATCCAAAAATATCATCAAGATATGTGAACCTTTGACCATCAACTTGCAGAGCAGTGAATTGGAAAGTATGAGCAGGTGGGCGAAGGCGCTTGAAATTTTTTTTAGAAACTTTATCACCCACCTTTAACGAATGCATCCTGGCTCTTAATTGTGCTCCTTTGGCTTCATACATATCAAATTTTTTAAGCTCATGTCGAAGGGCAGCCATGAAAGCTTGAAGAGAAGAACAAAAAGGATTAGCCTCAAGCTGCACATAAACTTTTACTAATTCTGACTTCAAAACCAAATTAGCTTTCTTCCTCCTCTTGGCTACTTCCACTCCTAGAGTTCGAAGCAAAGAGGTGGTTCTAAAAATAGCAGCATTCTACCAAGAAACCCAACCAAAGTCACTAGAGGGTCTCAAAAGCAAATTCCAAATTCTACAAATATGAGCCTTCATAACCGAGTGATGAAGGAAGGAATCATTAAGATAAAACTGGGTCTAAAATTATCGGGGCTAATGAAGAATGGCTTCCACAGAAAATGAATAGGATCATGATCAGACAAAATAGTACCTGGGATAACCAAAATAGGAGGTTGAGAAGGTGAAACCCTAGCAATTTTAAAAGTCTCACTAGAAGAGATCATGGCTCGATCAAGGCGTTTTAACACCCTGGCTTTGCCTGCTTGAAAATTTGACCATGTAAACCATTGAGCTTTAGAAAAGTTAGCAGGAGAAAAACAGATATTAGGATCACTAAGACTAAACTTATTTTTCATAAAATAAAAAGCTTCCCGCTCCCAGGAGATAAACTAACTTTATTAGAAGGCTTTTCCACCATATTAAAATCCCCACACATCACCCATGTGGCAAGAGGCAGAGACAAAGCCAACCACCGCCACAAGGCACACCTTTCTGGAGCATTATTTGAAGCATAAACATTAATAACTCCAAATGATTTACCATGTAATTCCAACAAAGTCCAGACTACTTGATTGGACGGATCCACTCCCCATGTCACAATATTCGAGTGCCACTTTGGGTAAATAAAAGTGACAGCTCCACCTGTTCCACTGGAATGATTCGTTACATGGAAAACATCGCAAGACCATAGAAAATTACAAAAACACTACAAATTAAAATAAAAAACTTTCACTTCTTGTAAGCACATCACATCAATATTGTCAAACTTATGAATGACAGAAGTCATCTCATTGCAGATCATATATTTACAGACTGGATCAACCAGTCCTCTTATATTCCATGAGAAGAAAATCATTAAAACCTATCAGTATCCGAAAGTTCCAAAACATCCTCAGAGACTCCCAGCTGAACAAGAGACCCGAAGGAGTTAGAAGCATACTAATCCCGACCATCCTGGTAAACACGAGAAGCCTCCTCCGTTTGGCGGCGCTTATCATAATGCAGATTATTTCTCGGAGGGCTACGGGAACGACGAGCTTTATACCCAGACTGACCTTTTGATAAAGGTTTCCAGAAGGCATCATAGACATATTCCTTCGGAGAGGTAGTAGAACTCCTTAATTCGTTGTTTTACTACGAAAGATTAAAATAGGTGGTGGATAATGCAAGAAGGCAGTCAAAAAATAAATATTTATGGAAGAAATATCTTAAAAATATTAATATATTGTAATGAAAAAAAGTCATATAAAACATAAATTAACCAATTATAATGTTGATCTTATACTTAATAAAATTAAAAAATTAAAAAATATTAATTAATAAAATTCCCTTTCTTATATAAAATTACTTTTTAAAATAAAAAATAAATAAAATAAACCAAAATAATTTATAAACATTCTAAGTTAATATGTTTTACTCGATTTTAAAAAAACAATATTTATTTATTTTATAAGTATGAACCCTATAAAAACTCGTATAACTTGAGAATATATTATAATATATAAGCATGAAATTGCAGGCTACCTTTCAAATAAAAAGGTGTATTGTTCTTTTCATTATAATTATAAAGTTTGAAGAAAAATTATAAATTTATTTAAAAATAAATAATTTTTTTTTACCTTTTTAATTTTTTATAATATATATTATAAAGTTTAAATTATATAGAATTACATAATCTAAATCTTAAATCTTTAAAAAAAAATTAAAACCAAGAACTCTAAAAAAAAAAAATCATTATAACCTCTAAAAAAACTAAAACCCGATCCGTCAAGCACAAACATTTAATTTCTACGCAATAAGTTGTTTAATCTTTACATGATTTTTACATGATTTTGTCCCTCTTTTTCCTTCTGCAGCTTCATATTAAGGATTTAATTTTACTAAAAACCTTACATTTGTACCTAAATTGTTTACAACGACTATAAAATTTGGTACTTGCTATGGTCGTTCTACTAACTTTATATAGATCGAATTATTCAGTTTAGATGTTTGTTAGGTTGGTGTTTATAACTTAATTGTTTACAAGTACTTTAAAATCTGGCACTTGTTATGGTAGGTCTACTAACTTTATACAGATCGAATTATTCAGTTAAAATGTCTGTAAGGTTGGTGGCCATATTTATTTAAGAATGTCTAACTAAAACTAAGTATTAAACTAATAAAATATAAGTAATAACAGATTCAAAGTTGTTGGAGTCCACAATGTAGGTAGGAAGCCCGACACAACATGGTCGGTGAAGCAATAAAATTTCAACATAATTTATTGCAACCTTACAAATATTTTTGCATATTCTTGTACGTATCCAATAAAGACTCTCTGCAGGTAAACTTCACTGTTTCTTACCTACATTGATTTGTGTGAGAAATATGAAGCAGGAGGGCCCTCTGCCCTCTTTCCTAGACATGACATGGATGGATGATGATTCCAAGAAGCTCATAAAGCCAAACAAGTTAGAAAAGAAGGCGGTACGAAATGTGCCCATGGAAAAATAAATAAACTAAGGTTGACAAATTGATTTATTCAACAAAAAGTTGCTACTTTTCTTTGCATACAAAGATTTTTGGTACAGGCCTAGGGATTTATATATATTTTTAATAAGTAAATGAAAGGCCGTCTTATAAATAATCTTTATAGATGGAGGGCAACGGATTCACACGTGATGATTTTCAACGTTATTTGGGCAATGCCAAAGGTTATCTAAAAGATAGAAGATTTAATAGTAAAAATGAGTTCACGAATAAATGAATCCAACGTTCATTTTCTTAAAAGATTTTTTTTGAACTAAATGTGGAAAAGAAAGAGTGCTTACGTAGACGCCAGGTTCAAAATTTGACTTAAATAGAATTGCTTAAAGTCAATATGTATATCAAAATTTAAATTCCTTGTCACGACTTTATTGTACAAGACTTTGTTTCGGTGTTTCTATGAACATGCCGAAAAAAATGGGGGAGAATATGGACGGGAATTTGATAAAAAGATAGTGGGTTTTATTTATTTATTTTATAAAAAAAATTTATAATCTTTAATTTATTAAATAAAAACGATACTCATCTTCTAAAAAAATTGAAAACAACTAAGCACACGGACATAATCCTTTTCTGATGAGTTTTAAACTTTCATTGAAATACACAACTTGAGTATATATATATGGTTAGCTATTAAAAATGAAGAGTTATAAAGTAAAGTTTTAGTTTTATACATAAAAATTTATATTTAATTAATTTATATTTAAAATTTGATTATAGTTTTAAGATTAAAATATAAATCAATTATGTTTTTTTGGGCACACAAGGAAACGGGTAATTGTCCCTTCATTTTTAATTATTAGTTATAGGGTCAAATTTTTAAAGAAGTTGTTACTAATCATAATCATAGGTTAAATCTTTCGAGTTTGCTATAATAATCCTTACATTGCTTTGGTAAGCATGACCTGGAGTGGGGGAGTCGGTGGCTTGGGTTGATACCTTCATCGTTGGGTTGGCGTGCATTCAGTAGAGTTAGGTCACACTATTACCTTTGTAGTCTACCTTTGCCCCCAACAAGGCTTGCCTTTAAATTTGAATTTGGGTCTCCTCTTGGTAAGTGCCAAAAATTACTAATCCATCCAACCCTTGGGATTAAATAAATTATGTTTTTATTTTATAGAGATATATTTTACAATTATTTATCAAATTCAATTATTTAAATTTTTAACTTTCTAGGAGGACTTAGAATCTTGGCAAGTCATACATTTATAATTATATGACTTACAACATGTATAATTGTCACATTGTAATACCACTATGTAATTATGATGTAATATGAATGCAACTTGTTTCAATCCTACATAACTAATTAAAAATATAATCATTTATAATTATAAGCTTGTATTTGTTCTTAAAAAATAATTATTAAAATTTATATTATTAAATAAAATTAAAAATTACTATAATCTTTTAAATAAGTTATATTTGTTTGTATTGGGCACACTATCATCGAAAGTGATTGGAGGAAGTTAACTTACCTTTTTCAAAATTATTTTTCTATCTCTTTGAAAGTGCTTGGATTTTTTATTTTATTTTTTATTATATATTTTTTGGATACATAAGGGAGTTGGTTACATCCACATTATTTTTAGTAACTGCTAAGTACAGGGTTCAAACCACAATGACTGCTCCCAACAAGCCTATACGACCTTGTTATTATTGACTCGATGTGAGGGCACCATCGATCGCTTCGAAATTGTAGTGTCATCATTGGTTTGATGCACAGTTAGAGGATTCAAAATAGACTATTACCTTTGTAACAGGTATACCCCCAAGGTTTAAACCTAAGCCTCTTCTTGATAAGTGTCTGACCAATCAAACAAATATCAATCCACCTAACCTTTGGGAGCTATTTTTATCAATACTTCTTATACATCCATTGTGGGGGTTGAACTTGGGTCTTATCACCAATAATGCAAGTGACGTAATAATGCAAGTGACGTCCTTATCGATAGACTCACACTTTATAATGTTTTATTAAGAAATAAAATTTCAAATATCAATTACCTTCGAAAATTATTATTTTATCAAGGCAAAAATCAACCCCATAGCTGGATAAATTATATGCTGGTGAACGAAATTGCAGACAAGGGATTCTAGAGGAATATTACGCCCTCCTTATAGAGTTTTTGTGCAGGATTTGGCCTTATATGCTGCCACGTCTTTTTCTTCCATCGCTTCGGGCGATGGCTCTGCCCTTTACCTCATGGCAGCCGCTCACTTAGCAAGCTCAGTTGATCCTATTGTTGTCGGAGCTCAATCTACAAATGTACTAAGAGGTAATGCTGCTCTTCTTCAAGTTGTTATACCTGCTCATGAATTTCAATCTGATTGTCAATGGTTTGAATGTCATCACTTGGTGGGGTATTTTTTGGGTAGAATCCCCAATGATACTTTGCTTCGTACCCGAGTCAACCAATTTTGGGGTCCTTATGTTGTCAAGGTTTCGAATGTTCATAATCTTACCAAAGGGTATTTTTTGTTTCGCTTTGATGACCATGTGCATGCACAAAAGATGCTGGCTAAAGGACCTGGACGGTTAGGAATTTCTTGCTTATTTTGTAACCCTATACATGGGATTTCACTGTTGCTAAGGTCTCTTCCCTGGAGGTTCCTATCTGGGTCGAGTTCCTTGGTCTTCTCATTACCTTTTGGAATTTTTTAGATAAAATGGTTGCTCCCTTAGAAAATTTTATCTATTTTGAGACCCACTAGGAGGGTATGTGTTAAGCTTGACCTTTCCAAGGATTTACCTGAGGAAATTGAGATTAATGTTGGATATTATACCCACAGACAAAGGTGGTCTATATTAATCTCTTGAATACCTTCTTTCGTTGTCAGTCAGTTGCCCATAAGATAAAATATTGCCCACTTATGGTAGGTAAATTCTAGCAAAACCCTCCTCCAACTCCTAATAATTATCTTGTTCAGGCACCTAGTGCCTCGTCATCTAGTGCTCAGGCAGCTAGGGTTACTAGGGGGCAAGAGGAATGGCAGGTGGTTAATCGACGAAGCCGTTCCTAGAGTGCATTACAGTCTCAAGCTCCTAAGAGTGCTTCACAGCCCCTTTTGTCACACTCTACCCATGTTGTCACACCACCAACTTCTATACCTTAGGATTTTTTTGTTAGACAAGCTCCTGTTGCTCCTACAGAAGTGCAATCCATTTGGATTCCTCTAAATTTTACTCAAGTTGTGACGGCCATGCCGAGTTCTACTACCTCTCTAAAGGAATATGTCTCTGATACCTTATGGAAACCTTCATCAGAAGGTCAGTCTGGTTATAAAGTTCGTCATTCTCGTAGCCCTCTGAGAAATAATTTGCATTATCATAAGTGCCACCAAACGAAGCAGGCTTCTCGTGTTTACCAGAATGGTCAGGATCAGTATGCTTCTAACTCCTTCAGGTATCTTGTTCAGTTGGGAGCCTCTGAGGATGTTTTGGAACTTTCGCATACTGACAGGTCTTAATGATTTTCTTCTCATGGAATGTAAGAGGACTGACAGATCCAATCCGTAAATATATGATTCGTAGTGAGATGACTTCTTGTTGCAAATGTAAAGAGGGTTAAGGCCTAGAAATATCTAGGTTTTTCTAGGCTTAGTGTGAAAATGGTTGTGTTTGTCGGCATAGTTTTGTCGGCACATTTTTTAAAAATATTTCAACCTCCCTCTCCTACATTCTAGCCCCTATTCCCTCGCTTCCTTTCCTCCCTATTTTCCCGCCACCATTTCCTCCTTATCTCTCCCTCTTCCTTGCTCCACGTCCTCCTTATTCCTCCCTTTCCCTTATCCCTCCACACCGCCTCCCTTCCTCCTTCCTCTCTAACTTCCCTTCCTTCCCTTCCTATAAATACTATGTAATTTTCAAAGACATAATAATATAATATAATATAATTTGTGTTATTGTGCCCACCTTAGTCAAATTTAGTCATTGGTATCAGAGCTTCGATAGCACGAGAGCCAAGGCGGAGGTGACCAGGAGCTCAATGCATTTTTCGAGGCACAAGGCGTATAGGTCGATCAGAGTGCGAACTAATGCAAAGGCCCAAATTTTGAGGCAACTATCAGAGGTAGAGTCGAGGCACGTAGATCCCAGAACTAGGCATGTGGACCAAGGCAAAAATTTGACATGTGGTGCTGACTGGGCGTAGATTGGGCATGAATCCCAAGGAAACACGTGGATGGTTGACGTGGAGGATCCACAACTCGAAGAGTTGAGCTGGCAGTGGAGCTGGCAGGCTGATGTGGCACGATTAGGTGGCACAGTGAGGAGGCAATACTTGGAAAAATTTAGTTGGTCTGACGTGGCAAGATGATTGCATGTGAGGATGCCACATGGCGAACAACAATTTATCAGTAAGGGCAAACGTCTAGTTTGGCGATTTCCCGAAGGCTATCGAAAGTATTTGTGTTCACGGGCATATAAAAATATTAGTTTTGTCTCCCACCCGCTGCATGTGGGATAAAGTATTTAAAAAAAAAAAAAAAATTGCCACACGAGTTTATTACTTCCCGCGTTTACCTTGAAAACATGTCGGGCGGTGTAGCCTGGTGGTAAAGATCCTCAGTAGCAAAGTCGCGACCAAGGTTCGAATCTCTCCAAGGAGGATCGAAGGATAATTAAAAAAAAAAAAAAAACATCGATCGGAAGGGTTTAAATAAATCCTTGGCCACCTTATTTTTCGAAGCAGTTGTGTGGCGCAGTGGTTTGGTCGGCCTTCGTTGAGAGAGGGTTCACAAGTTCAAGTCGCGATAAAAGGTTTTTTAAATAATTTTAAAGTTTTTTTTCTTTTTTATTTTTTATTAAAGTTTTTAACTTTAATTTAATAGTTTAAATTTATACTTTTTATTATTTTTAAATATTATTGTTTAAAAAATAATTAAAAAGTATAAAAAATTATTAATTTTTTTTTAAAGACTTTATTAAAAAATTTGAAAACCTTTTAAATCTTGTGGAAAAGAAAAGTGGAAAATTACTTTTTCCTAGAGATTAAATTTTTTGAGCACCTGAAAACTGATATATGCAACTCAGCTAATGTTTTGCCATGATGAGTAGATGATCCGGTCAACCGAATGTTACCACGCCCTATGCTCTCTATTGAGGAGAGAATCTGCTAAGTCTTTTGATGAACGGGTTCGGCAAGAAGGAATACATACTATATTCAGTCAATTGCAGAATTTAGTAATAGCCCACCAGAGGAACCCTGATTTTGGATATGAGGCTGACTCAAAGGATAATATTTTAGGACAACGAGTGGAGTCTGATTTAGTTGCATTTGAGCCTGAGGAACAATCCAGTGAGAGCTATACCCCATGCTCTCCAGATCTAGATCCAGAGCCAATAGAGCCTGAGCCAGTAAAGCCTGAGACAGCAGAGGTCGAGCCAGTAGCAGTTCTTGAAATCATCATCATTAGTGACGACGAGGATTCCATTGCAGACGATTTTGGACCTCTAGTACTGGGCAATCCACAACAAGAGGAATGTGAAATTAATGAGAGAATTAAGAAATCTAGATTTGATTTGAATCTGTAATTGCTTTGTACTTCCTATTTTTAGTCAAATCAAAGTTTGCTTTCAAGTAGTAGAAATGGCCTCAAATTCAAATCTCACAATTCTTGAATTTAATGGTAGTGATTATGAATATTGGTCAATAAAGATGAAAACTATGTTGATAGGTAAAGGTTTATGGTAAATATTTGAAAAGGGTTACACAAAACCCTCTACTACTGACTGGTTTGCTTTAAGTGCTATCGATAGAAAAGCTAAGAAAGAAGCCTAGAAAATAATACCTTTGCCCTGTACCATTTACAAGAAGCCCTAGATAAAAGTATCTTTCCTAGAATAGCATCCTGTGTAACAGCTAAAGATGCTTGGAAAGCCTTGAAGGAAATATTTCAAGGTAGTTATCAAGTAAAACAGTTCAGACTTCAAACACTGAAGAGAGATTTTGAAATCTCAGAATGCAGGAGAATGAGAAAGTAGGAGACTACTGCGTGTGAGTCAAATTCGTAGTAGATAAAATGGTCACTCTAGGTGAAGAGGTTAAACCTGAGGTTGTGGTGAAGAAAGTGTTGTGAACACTTATTCCTAAGTGGAATCATGTAGAAATCATTATTGAAGAGTCGAAATATTTGACTACACTTTCCTTTGATGCACTAATTGGTTCTCTCCTTTCACATGAAGAGATATTGCAGGAATCTCCTTCCACTAGCCACAGAGGTGATGACAAAGACTTCACTTCATAAGAAGAAAAGACCAAGGTAGAGGTCATGGCAGAGGTTAGCAAAGAGGAAGAGGAAGGAATAGTCCATGAGGTGGAACTCCAAGTAGAGGAGGATCTTCAAACAGAGGTGGAGGTCAAAATAGAGGTGGTCAGTAGAACAGAGGAAAGCATCCAGGTCGAGGAAAATGAAGTGACAAGTCAAAGCAAGTTTGCTACAATTGTGGCAAACTTCGCCACTTTGCTCATGACTGCTGGTCAAAACCCTCACAAGGGAGCAGTAGCAGCCAGAGCAGTCAGTATGGCAATTTTGGAGAAGAGGAAGGGACCTCAAGTCTCTTTCTCTCATATGGCCAGTCAGATCAAAACTTGAATGACACCTGGATCTTGGACACTGGGTGTTCAAATCATATGAGTGGTAAAGAAGAACTCTTTGCTACCATGGATTCTTCCTACAAATCTAGCATCAAGTTAGGAGATGACAAGTCATTGGCGGTTGAAGGCATTGGAGCCTTGGAGGTTCCAACAAAAGAGGGCATCAAACAGGTGAATGATATCTATTACACACCTCATATCCAACACAATATTCTTAGTGTTGGTCAAATATTGGAGAAAAACTATAAGTTCCTATTTGATGAAGGTAAATGTATCGTTTTTGATAAAAATGATAGTAATAGAGTCATTACACAGGTTCGAATGACTAAGAATAGGTTATTCCCTTTGAATTTTGGACATCCATGAGGAGATCAATTGGTAAATGTTGCTATTTCAAATCCAAGTGTGTTGTGGCACTTGAGATACGGTCATCTGAATTCCACCAGTTTGAAGATGTTAACTTCTCAAGCAATGGTGACCGAACTTCCTAAAGTTTAGTATAATAAGGAAGTATATGAAGGTTGTGCCTTGGGCAAGCATGCTAGAACCAAATTTCCTCAAGGACAAGCATGGCAGGTCAGTTATCCATGAATCTTGGGAAGATGTAGTTAACTATGCTTTGATGATTAGTGCACAACTTGAACCTTCTAGTTATGAGAAGGAATGTACTCAAAAAATTTGGCAAGATGCCATGAAAGAGGAGATAACCTCTATAAAAAATGACACTTGAGAGTTGGTAAAGCTTCCTAAAGGAAAGAAGTGTGTTGGGTGCAAATGGGTCTTCAAGACCAAATTCAATGCTTATAGAAGCATTGAAAGACACAAAACAAGATTGGTAGCAAAAGGATTTATACAGAAGTATGGTATTGATTATGAAGAGACATTTGCTCCTGTAGCTCGACAGGAGACCATCAGAATAATTAATGCTTTAGCTGCTCACAAGGGTTGGAAAATTCAACACATGGATGTGAAGAGTGCCTTTCTCAATGGGTACTTGACAGAGGAAGTGTATATTGAGCAACCTCAAGGATTTCAAGAGTAAGGTAAAGAGCACTTTGTTTACATATTGAAAAAGGCACTCTATGGCCTCAAGTAGGAATCACAAGCTTGGTACTCACACATTGATGGATTCTTTAAATATTTTGGGTTCACCAAAAGCAAAAATGAACCCACCCTTTACTACCTGAAGCAAGTTAACTACATCCTCATAGTTTTCTTGTATGTGGATGATCTCATATTCATGGGTAATAATGAAAAAGTGAATATGGAGTTCAAGCGCTCCATGATGAAGCAGTTTGATATGAAGGATCTCGGCTTAATGCACTACTTTCTTGGAATGGAAGTCCATCAGTCAGATACAAGGATCTTCATCTATCAAAATAAGTATGCTCGGCATATAATCAAGAAGTTTGCTATGGAGCATTGCAAACCAGTTGAAACTCTAGTTGAACATGGGATCCAATTAAGTAAAGATGATGGAGCACCTAAAGTTGACGTGACCACTTTTAGGAGCATGGTTGGGAGTTTTATGTTTCTTGCAAACACCAAACATGATATTCAGTACGTTGTTTCTATTTTCTCTCAATTTATGGCTAGCCCATATGAGATGCATTTGCAAGTAGCTAAGATAATTCTCAGATATGTGAAGGGTACATTAGATTTTGGAATCCAATACCATAAATGTAACACTATCAAACTTGTAGGCTTCAGTGATAATGATTGGGGTAGAAACATTGGTGACAGAAAATCAACTTTAGGAAACTGTTTTAGTCTGGGATCAGGACTAATAACATGGAGTTCCAAAAAGCAAACTGTGGTAGCTTTGTCTTCTACAGAAGCTGAGTATATAGTAGACACCTATGCTAGTACTCAAGCCTTATGTCTAAGAAAATTGATGGAAGAGATTGAAAAGCAGCAAAGTGGTCCGAATAGGATTTACTATGACAACATCAGTGCCATTCAGTTGGTATATAATCCAATCCACCATAGCAGAATGAAACATTTTGATATGAAGTACCACTTCATCCGAGACATGGTGGAGAATGAAATTGTTGAGCTTAAATTTAGTCAAACTTTGGATAATGTTGTAGATATATTCACCAAAGCAATGGCTAAAGCTCAATTTATAAATCTGAGAGACTGTGTAGTCAGTTCTCTCAACTTTAAGGGGGAGAATATTGCAAATGTAAAGAGGGTTAAGGCCTAGAAATATCTAGGTTTTTCTAGGCTCAATGTGAAAATGGTTGTGTTTGTCGACATAGTTTTGTCGGCATGTTTTTTAAAAATATTTCAACCTCCCTCTCCTACATTCTAGCCCCTATTCCATCACTTCCTTTCCTCCCTATTTTACCACCACCATTTCCTCTTTATCTCTCCCTCTTCCTTGCTCCACATCCTCCTTATTCCTCCCTTTCCCTTATCCCTCCACGTCGCCTCCCTTCGTCCTTCCTCTCTAACTTCCCTTCCTTCCATTATTATAAATACTATGTAATTTTCAAAGACATAATAATATAATATAATATAATTTGTGTTATTGTGCCCACCTTAGTCAAATTCATTCACTTCTGTCACTCATAAGTTTGGAAATATTGATGTGATGTGTTTACAAGAAGTGTAAGTTTCTAATTTTAATCTGCAGTGTATCTGTTATTTTTTATGGCCTTGTGTTTTCCATATAACAAATCATTCCAGTGGGACAGGTGGAGCTGCCAGTTTTATTTCCCCAAAGTGGCACTCGAATATTGTGACGTGGGGAGTGGATCCATCCAATCAAGCAGTTTGGACTTTGTTGGAATTACATGGTAAATCATTTGGAGTTATTAATGTTTATGATTCGAATAATACTCCAGAAAGGTGTGCCTTGTGGTGGTGGTCGGCTTTGTCTCTGCCTCTTGCCACATGGGTGATGTGTGGGGATTTTAATATGGTGGAAAAGCCTTTTGATAAATTTAGTTTATCTCCTAACCGTTGGTGTGCTTGGGAGCGGGAAGCTTTTTATTTTATGAAAAATAAGTTGAGTCTTAGTGATCCTAATATTTGTTTTTCTCCTACTAACTTTTCTGAGGCTCAATGGTTTACATGGTCAAATTTTCAAGTAGGCGAAGCTAGGGTGTTAAAAAACCTTGATCGAGCCATGATCTCTTCTAGTGAGACTTTTAAAATTACTAGAGTTTCACCTTCTCAACCTCCTATTTTGGTTATCCTAGGTACTATTTTATATGATCATGATCCTATTCTTTTTTCTATGGAAGCCATTCTTCATCAGCCCCGACAATTTTAGACCTAGTTTTATCTTAATGTTTCCTTCCTTCATCACCCGGCTATGAAGGCTCATATTTGTAGAATTTGGAATTTGCTTCTGATACCCTCTAGTGACTTTGGTTGGGTTTCTTGGTGGAATGCTGCTATTTTTAGAACCACCTCTTTGCTTCACACTTTGGGAGTGGAAGTAGCCAAGAGGAGGAAGAAAGCTAATTTGGTTTTGAAGTCGAAATTAGTAAAAGTTTTTGTGCAGCTTGAGGTTAATACTTTTTGTTCTTATCTTCAAGCTTTCATGGCTGCCCTTTGACATGAGCTTAAAAAATTTGATATGTATGAAGCCAAAGAAGAACAATTAAGGGCCAGGATGCATTGGTTAAATGTGGGTGACAAAGTCTCTAAAGAATTTTTCAAGCACCTTCGCCCACCTGCTCATACTACCCAATTCAGTACTCTACAAGTTGATGGTCAAAGGTTCACATCTCTTGATGATATTTATGGAGCTTTTGTTAATCATTATCAAAGAGTGTTTGCTTCTCAGGGCCATACCCATGATAGAGTGCAAGCTCTAGAATCCTGTTGTCAAGTCATACCTACTAAGCTTACTCAAACTCAGTAGGATTTTTGTGATGCACATTTAACCCTAGAGGATCTCAAACATGCTTTGTATCAGATGGCAAATGATAAAGTACCTATATTAGATGGTTTCCCTTGTGAATTTTTTAAAGAATGCTGGTACTTGGTGGGTTTTGATTTGCTGCAAGTGTATAAAGACGCTATGCTTACTGGGTCATTAGGGAATCTCACCAACAAAGGTAATGTTAAGTTCATTCCAAAAGGGGGAGACCCTAAACTTATTTCTAATTGGTGGCCCATCACCTTGCTTAATGTCAGTTATAAGATAATTGCCAAGGATTTAGATATTTAACTCAAACCTATTCTTTCAGATATAATCAGGCCTAAACAAACTGGTTTTGTTAAGAACAAATATATTCTAGATAATGTTATTGTTGTTTGGGAAGGGATGGAATGGGTTAGATCCTCTGGTCAGGATGTTATTTTCCTTAATATTGATTTTGAGAAGGCTTATGATAGAATAGAATGGTTCTTTATTACTTCTATGCTAAAGGCTCTGGGGTTTGACCCTTATTTTATTAGGACTGTACTTATGTTATTCAAAGATACCTCTATTGTGTTAACTCTGAACAAGAGACAATATCAAAATATTCAATTAGCTCGTTCTATCAAACAAGGTTGTCCATTGGTACCTTCTTTGTTTATTCTTGCTACTGAGGCCTTTGGTTATCTTCTAGCTCATAGATCTGCTCAAGGATTGATCAAGGGAATTTATCTCCCTTCCTCCCCCAAGCAGTTGATTAATGGTCATTTTGCAGATGATTCTTTCTTGACTATTGTAGAAGATGAGATATTTGTTACTCATGCTTTAGATTATCTTCATACATTCTGCTTAGCTTTTGGCTCTAATATTCAATGGAGAAAAAATTCTTTCTATAGACAGTCTAGAAAATATATGCCTACCTGGTTAGCTGATAATCCTTGGAAGTGGATTCAAACTGGGGAACCCTTTAAATTTTTGGGTATTCCTTTTGATTTTTTGGGTTCTCTTGATCGTTTGTGGGATTATGTTGTTCAAAAGGTTGAGAAGAAGCTTTTGTACTAGTGTACAAAAAAATTATCCTTAGCTGACAAGTTTTAGATTTGTTCCAAGGTATTGGCCTCTACTCATGTGTATTACTCTTCTTGTTTGATCCCTTACAATAATTGTTATGCCAAATTGGAGAAGTTGCTTCGAGATTTTCTGTGGTCTAATTTTGTTGGTAAGAAGGGATTTCATAGGGTTTCTTGGGATATTTGTTGTCTTCCTAAAAAATTTGGAGGAATGGGATTGTTTGACTGTCAGTGACAAGGCTTTTCCATCTGTGCTAAATGGATTGTGAGAGATTTACAAGGGGAGGAAGCTTAGAAACTTTTAATTCATCACTGCCTCTCCACGGGATTTACTTTTGGTAAGAAGTTATGGAAAGGGCTTGATTTGCAAACCATTCTTACAGCCCTTATTCCAATAAATATTTTTGGGTTCTTTGTTATGCAAAGCATTTAGAAGGCCTGGGAGGCCATTAAATCTTGGATTTCTTGGAAAGGTCACAAGGGGAAGCTGGGGGCTTCAATACCTTTGCTTAATGTCTAGTGGTCTTCAACCATAACTTTGTAGGGGACTCCCCTTGCTCAAGTCCTGTGGATACATGCTTAGAAATTTAATAAACGAGGTATTGCTCGGTTATCTAATTTCATGGATTTTCATTCAAGGTATTGGATACCTTGGAAAAATTTTAGGATTTTTTTTGTTTATCTTCTGCCGATAAGACTACTTATGAGGTTGTTATTGATTCCACTCCTTTATCTATTTGGGGTAAAATTTTTTGATATTATCAGAAACCTTGGTGGATTGATTGGTATTGGCCCAAAGATGTTTCTCTCACCAAGTATAAACCTCATTTGGGATACTCTTGGCTTTTTCCTGTTGTGCATATGGTTGAGAAGCTTAATTCTAGGTGGGATGTAGTATCTCTTCAATCTAGATGGAGTCTCAAATTTAATACACTCTGGGCAAAGTATCTTGAATCTAAGCAAGCCTTTTTTTCTTGGAGTTTATTGTTTCAAGGGCTTACTATTAGTCAACGACTTAGATATTTGGGTGTGAATGATATTTCGTGCAGATCTTGTGGAGCAGAGGAGGATGTGCATCATCTTTTTTGGTCTTGTGTGAGAGCTCAAGAGGCTTGGCAGTGGATTTTCTCTTTTTTCAGACCATATATGATAGGTCCCTATTCTTGGGTGAATATTTTGTTAGGGGATCTACTTTCTGAGAAGCTTGTTCTTGTGTGGCATATCTTTAGAGTGGGGATTGTTTTTCATTTGTGGAAAATTTACAACAAAGTAATTTTTAGCCAGCAGGAGCCTTCTTCTACTTTTTCTCTTGCTGATAAGTATCATGTTTTCTATGATTTTTGGCTATAGATTTTAGTGCAAGCAAAAAAAGTGAATATAGAGATTCATCACTTACGAGACCTTATTGATAATTAGGGTAATGCTCCTTGTGCAATGAATCCTATTCCTCCAGCCCCTATACAACAATGATGCATAGTCTATTAGTTGTTTTTTTATGCAGTTCTCTGTTTGGTTTTCTTGTGAACTTCTATAAGTTATTTTGGTAGCTCTGCTAGCTTTTTAGCACACAATTAGTGTGTTGGTTGTGTGCTCGAGGTGTGCTAATTCCACCCACTTTTTTTTGTATGATTAAGCCATTTTAATATAATATTTATTCATCCAAAAAAAAAATTATATGCTACCTTATTTTCTTTTGTGTAGAAATGTGTAAACAAATATTGGAAATTTTTAAATTTAACCTTACATTTTATCATTTGCGAAAAAAAATATTTCTAAAGAACAACATGAATATATTTATATAAGTCAAATAATTCAATTTAACTTTAATAAATATTGAAATCATCATCATTAATTAATATAAAATATATTCTTAAGGAAGAGCCGTATAAACAATCTTTTAGATAGTCTTTATAGGCATAGTGAGGCAAGATGACACATCGTGGTAATCATGAAAAGTTTCAAGTATGAAAAAAGATGTTATGGTTTTTGGTTATATATAAGGGAGTGAGGGAGAGGACTTAGTACAAAGAATTTGCGTTAATTTATAGTAAAATAAAAATGATTAGAAGGTTGGAGTTATCATCAAACTTAATTTTAATTGTGTTTTTAAAAGAAATCCTAAAAATATGGTGAAGGTAATTTATTTAGTTTTGATGGTGTTTCAAAATAAAACCCTAAGAAAATTAGTGAAGGTGATGTTCTACACAAGCATAAATATATGAAACTTTAATGTTAGACTATGTGGGGTTAGGGATTAAGTTTATCATTGTAAAAGAATGGAGGTATATTTCAATTAGGAGGGATTATTGATACAAAATGGATATGATATTGGATCAACAATAACATTATTTGTGATATTTATTAATTATTGATGGTAATCTAATATCTTCAAAAAATCAAGTGGTATTAGCTCAACCGATTAGATTCCTCAACATTTAAGGAGGAGACCAATGTTCAAATCTTGTCAAGCAATACATGGATAATATTCAAGCTTTGTTGTAATACCACTATGTGATGATGATGTAATACGGGTGGGGCCCATTTCAATCCCATATAACCAATTGAAAAAAAAACTAATATCTTCAAAATGTTAGTATATATACAAAGAAGAAAATAACGCAGGAAATAATTTAGTCACTTGTGGTATTGATCTTCTATTGAAAATTTTTAAATTTTAAAAGGTACTTGCTAAAGGAGATTCTATTTTTTAATAAAGATGGCATCAAAAATTTTATTAGGGAAGAGAATCGGTCAAAGAGAGCTAAAAAAATATTTCTAATAGGATTTGATTGGTGTTGATTTTTTGGCTATTGATATTATTAAAATTCAAATATTTGAGAGGCCATAAATTTTTACATATGGAAGCATTTGGGACGTTGAGCTCTTTACATTGGTGATATTAGTTTAAGGACTTGTTATTACGTTAAGGTTTTTTATGTGTAATGACAAGTCACTACCTTGGAATTTTTCATTTTGGAAGGTTACACAATAATTGGAATCAGCCTAATAAAATTGTTAGCAAATAAGTTATTTTATTACAAGATCTCAATATTAATATTATCACACAATTATTCATAAATATCCAAATAATAAAAGAACTTACTATACTCATGGATTTTACTTAGTATTCTAGTACCAATAAAGCACTAAATTTTTTATTACATATATCTCATAGGCTTGCTCTACATATATCCTTAGACTCTTCACTCTTCAAAGAAATATGACTCTTCATACTTTTCAAATGAGAAATATATTTTATTAAATTATAATAATAATAAACCTCTAATGAATGAAAAACTCTCTAAATGACTCATATTTACAATATTCTTTTTAGACCACATATTTAAAAATATTTACAAGTACCAAATAATGTAATAAACTTTAACCCCCTTGTATTACATTAATTGGTAAGCTCTCAATATTTAATTTTGGTCTTGGGCTTCTGCTCTAACTCGGATAGTAACTTTTATTTTTCTTGATCACTTTTTGTCCTTCTTCATGGTGATGTTGTATCTTGATATTTTTCTTTATTTTTATTCAAGTAGTACCCATCTTTTTCCCAATATTGATAGTAGTTATTACATGTACCTATCACATTTTTATCTTAATAGTTTTGTATTATAAAATTAGCATCCCCTGTCACTGATTTGAATTTGCTAGTTCCTATCATGACATTTCCAATACTAGGAATCAAGTCATAATACTATAGATCATGGATTATATCATTTTTATCCCTACTATTATCCAAATGCCACAACTTATTAATACCTCTAAAACTATTATTATAAAATATGTTATCAATGCTATCAAATGTAGAATGTAACAATTCATCATTCTCATATCTTGAGATATCCTTGTTATTAGCTTGTCATGTTTCATCATATCCCTGTTTAGTTCCAACTACTGTTGTGTGTTTTTCTAGTTTATCATAACCTTCTATAGTTAACAAGTTATCATAATCTCTATTACTATTTGAAGATTTCAAATCATCAACATACTATTTGTCAATTTGATTAAGTTTTTTGTATAATTAAAGTATTCATTCCCTATATTGTCATTATTAAAGGTGGATGGATCTATAGTTATTTTTCCCATAAGCACTCTGTGAGTTAATTTATATTCTTCCTCATCATTGTTCTCTATTTTTTGTACTTTTTTGACCATGAAATCTCTTTTATTTTCTCATTTTGGATGTTGTTGTGTTTGTGTATATCATTGCTAAATAGACTAATATTGGTTCTATTGATATATTTGAAAAGATATATGCATTTGATTCCATTGATTTAGAGAATTATATTTACAATATATAGTGATATGGTCTTCTTTATTACTTATGTAATTATCCATTCCAGCTAATATTGTGATGATGAGGTAGTAGAATTTCTTGTATTATTTGGTAATATTTTTGTCAAAATAAAAGCATTGTTTATCATTTCATCTCTTGCTTGGTTTTCTATTTCATATTCCTAAAGTATGTTGACCAATTCATCAAATGACACATTTCTATTTAGCACTTGGAGAGATGTGACCAATGTTTTAAATATTTTTGGAAGTGCTCTGAGTGTAACTTGGACAAAAAATTTCTTCCACTTTATCTCCCATAGTTTGTAGCTTAGATTTTAGTTATGTTATCCTTCTAAGAAAATATTATATGTTTTCACTATTATCCTCTCTAATTGTCTTAATCATCGAATGTAGGGACCATATGGTCAGGACGATCATGCCTCACATAGAGTGACACAACAAGGCAACTCTTAGAGTATAGGGTTTGGCTTAATCGAGTGCCTCCATGGTTTTTACAAGGATGGCTCCTTTTAGGATGTGATATTGAGTGTATTATCCTACTTTACCAATTTCAGGAGAAAGGGTTAGAGAAAATGCAAGAAACAAATATAGAAAAAAGGAAAAAGACTACGCTAGCCTATCCTAATAGGGGGTGATACACCGATTTTTAAATAAGACACCTCCTACACAATAGCCTTGAGTGTAATATATCAATAGCCCTACTATGAACAATTCCTATTTTGAGCATGTTAAGCACAAATTGCGTATAAAGAAAATAAGATAGATATAGTCACAAACTCTAATACACACACATAAATGCATACACATACATGAAATTACACATACATACCTTGTCTTTGTCTTTAATAGATAATGTACTTTTCTTGAATTGTTAAGTTAAAGTGATTCTGGTAGGTAGTCCTTGTCTTCCTTAGTATTGGCACATTGATATAGCTCATCTACCTCTTATAGAATTTTGTGCATCATTATTGATGCCTTGCAGCTTGATCTAATTCTTTTTATGCTTTGGTATCATCGTACTTTACTTCTAGAGCACTTGGTTGCTTAATAAAAACTTTATACTTGTTCTTTTGCATCGAAAACTCCAAAACTTTCAAAATTGTGCTAAGTGCTTTTATTAAGAGTATTTTGAGGGGCCCTCTCTTTTTTTGTCCTTTTGTCAGATATTTTTTGGTGTTTTGTTCTTCAATATTTCTTTCTTTGTATAATTTGCTATTGTAATTTTTTCTCATTTTTTCCTTTGGGTACTTTAAAAACTCCTAACCATCTTCTTTCATCACCTTCCACTTTTATAATTTTCTCAGTCCAAGAAGGTCATCAAAAGTTTTGCCTTTATGTAATGGTTAGAAATTGGAAAACTACGAGCTTCTGATATTCATTCTTTGTTGGTACCTTTGAGACTTTTGCCACATATTAGTTCTGAAGGTCCATTTGAAATGTAAAAGACTAGTGCTACTTGGATGTAAACCTTTTATTACCCTTATAAGTATAACACATATTTCTTTACTTATCATAAAATTTACATTTTAACTCAATATTTTTTCTAGTTATTTTAAGTCAAAGTTCTCAAACACCCCCTCAAATGCAAATTGTAGATATGAAATTTTGTTAGTCTATGGGATCTATAGCTTGAAGTGCTCCCATATACCTACAAGTCAATCTTCAACTTGAAGTGCTCCCATATACCTGTAACTTTATTGTCACTGAGTGTTGGTCTTATTTATGAAGGAGTCATCATTGTAGAGAAGCTTCACCAAGTGGCATCCTTGACTAAATGTGATGGAGTAAATATTTGTTAGAAAATTTGATGATTCGCTCCTATGATTCTTCATCCATCCCTCATAATTGTTGATTTTTCCTCAACTGATTCTTCCCAATTAATGTATCTTGTGCATGTGATGGGGAACTAATGGATGAGGGATCAAGATCCACAAATCTAAACAAATATGGATGGTAGCTAGACTTTCTATCTTTCCCACCACTATTTATATCAAACCACCACCAATGATAGATCTATTTCAATTATCATAAAAAAGGCTCATGAGTTACTACCAATGATGAGATATGGCTTAACTATCACCAAAAATGTCGTGAAGGATTATTGTGGATTTCTAACTATTAAGATTTGATGATTATCTTATCCATGGAACACAAGGGTTTTTACACCTAAATTCAGTCTTCGATGATAGCCTCTTGGTTATTTTTTAGTATGGGCTTCTTAGTGGTCAACAATTATTCGAGGGCTTTTCATTTTGTGTAAAGTTCCAAGTTAACTTCAATCATAATATCTCATTTTTGGATAGATTATTTTGAGATTTTACTATAGCTTTGGTGGTTCACAAGGGTCTTTTGTATGTAGAAGGACAAAAACCTAGAAAATAAGATCATATCTGTTGGGTGCAAAGTCATTCAGATGCAAATTCGATGATAAAGGACCAATCTAGCTCACACCATTATTTGAGTTAAGAAAAAGGATGCATGGTAGTCCTTTTATATCATTATTTCTAAGGTAGAGGTACCTACCCATATTAAATTCTTCTTCTATAAATTTATGCCTCCCTCTATTTGACATCCTTTCACCCAACTTAAGTCTGTCTTATTTGCATTAAGATGACACAAGAAGATCTTTATCTTTCTTTTCAGCATTAGATTTGCATGATTTAAAATTATTCTCCATTTATGTATATGTCCATCATCATACTTTTTGCATTTATTTATGCTTTGCAACCTCGACATTACAACTAGTTTGATGGTTCCAATTGATTGGCATTGGTCCCAAGAATAATCCTTCTTGATGTTCCTAGGGAATCTACCCTCTTTGGTAAATTTCTTGCCTATGCTCTTGTAACTTGTGCCATTTCATGATCTGCTTTCAAATGGCTTATGTGGCCTTGGAATATGATTTGGCCTTGATATTTACTTCCAAAATCCTTCCTCCTCTTGTCATAAAATAATCACTCTTTCAAAATACAAGCAATTTTTTCCATTTAATTGCATATTTTAAAAATTATCTTGTAAAACAAAAATAGGTTAAAATAATATATACTTTTATATACATGACCCAAAGAGGGTTTGAACTTTGCATCTACGTGAGTTTTAACCTATTCTTGTAGCTCCATACATTTTAGAAGGATCTAAATCCTAGACTTTGGTCTTCCACTAATCTATTTGATAATTTGGGATGAATGAATGCATTTCATCAACTAAAGACTATAACCACTCATCTAAAATCAAAATTTGATCAACATTTCCCTAGATGTTTATAAATTTTACATGGTGTAAGTAGAGTAGTTCTAACTAGATTTTTTATATGGTCTAGATAGACAAATCCAAATACAAATATTACCCCATATTAGAAATAAAGTCTCTAGATAGACATATGCCAAATGAAGCTAGAAGATCAATTATTATAATATCCTACGTGACAATCACACTTAGAAAAGCATTGAAGGTGAGTGGAAGTTACTCTACTATCCCAATTATTTGGACCACACTGTCATCTAGTTGCATTACCCTCTTTTTTGCAGGTTGATATTACAATGCATCTACTAGTCCCTTGGGCATAATAGTTGTACTTGCCCCCAAATTTATCACACAATTATGGATCAAATTATCCTTGTATATTATAGATAAATAAAATGGAGCATTGGGTCTATTTACTTATGGGGCTGAGAACTATAAAACTGCAAGGGCTTGACACTAATCTTGTTATTTTTTTCCTTCCTCTAGATCCTTATTTAGATGATCCTTCTATTTAGGGATGTAAAGGATATCCCAGATAAATACCACCATAGTGGACTTCTTCAAATGATCCACAATGTTGAAGGTCCTAAAGGTGGTAACTTTTTGTGTGGCATGGATTGGTAGTGGGAATGTTGATTTATCCTTAGTTGACTGAGGAACTTTGGCTAGTTCCAGCAAAGGCGGTGGTTGTTTTGGGATATTTGAATTTTTTTACTTAAAAACTATGAGGGGCTCTAGTACTATTAGAGATACAACTACTAGAGTCTTCCAAGTGGCATTCATTGTTCTAGCTTGACCAGTCAAGGCCATCTAGTCACTTATTTTGATGTTAGGAGTAGGTACCAATGTGCTTGACTTTGGAGATACCATGGTAAGAGGTTGTTGATTTGGTCTAGACAATATAATCTGGTTGGTTGGGGCTATTAAATTAATCTTGTCTTGATCCTTAATTACCCACTTCTTAGATCTCATTAGATAGTCCAATCAAACTTAAGGTCAATTGATGGTTAGATTACTTGTTGCATCAGACACCATGAACATTCCTTCCTCATCCCAAGTGACTAATATTTGATCTAAATGAACACAATTTGGCTTAGGGAAAAAAATGGGAGGTGAAGATTGGTTTTCTATTTGAGCATTTTTCCTTGAGTAAGACATAAATGCTTGATAAAGAATCATTTCATTTGTCATGGATGTGGTAAGCTAGGATATTTATCTAGGGTAAACCTAGGTTGAGAAGTATATGGAGTTGAGCAATACCAAATTGTGGACTCATCTATATAATTATTCTAAATAGAAGCTATCTCCCTAGCATGGTTAGGAAGTTCTTATTGTAGAGAGGTCATAATCAACACTAATTGTTGGTTTTGACTCTGAGATCAACCATTTTATTGATTGGCTTAGAATTGGGGCCTAGGATAGCCATTTGATGTAGGCCTATTGCCCTAGTTCCATTATAGAAAATGAGTTATTGGGTTGTTCTAATATGGGTACATTTGGGCACAATGTTTCTTTATCATGATCAATATATCATTGGTAACCAAATTTAGGAGGTTTTGCAATATGTTAATCTCTAAGTTATCTAAAGAAGATGGAATTAGAGTAGGTAGAACAAAATTTACTATAGCCTATAGGTGAGACTGAGGTTGGCTAAAAAGTTATTGGTTGGATAACTAGGGGAGGACGGTATGGAGATTGCACATAGGGGTACAAAGACATAGATGACCTAGGGACAAACCTTCCAATATAAATAAAATCATATTCATCTTGGATGGCAATGCCATAGGCATTTTATAGGGAGTTTCCACCTCTAGCCTAAAATATGAATAATATTTTAGAATCCAAGGCCTTTGGATAGTATATAAATGCTATACCTATGGGAGGATGAATCTATTCAAGTATTTGATACCATGTCTTATGAAATATAAGGTTAAAATCATCTGCCACCTCCATAGGAGCTCTCTTTATGGTTGATAGTTGTTCTAGGAGAGACACCCCATCCACCTTCTCTTTGAATCTCTTTATGAATAGGATGGTGAGCTAGTCCTAGTCAGCAATTGCATTAGGTTGAAGCACAACATACCATTTGAAAGACTCATCCTTGAATGAGACTACCAACAAACTTATAGCCATATTTTGCTCTAACATATTATGAAGCATGCATAGGCTCATCATATGATTTAGATTATCAATCAAAGTAGTCTGGTCTTCCCTAGTAAAATATGGAAGATATTTTAGAGAAAATATTGGTATCTCATCCCATATTTCATGTAGAGTAGGAGGTCTCAAGAGACCTATATCATTATAATAAGGGAATATTCTAGGTGTCAATGGAGCAGCCATATTCTAGCCTCGAGATCTTCTTATTCATGAAATTGTATCAAATGGTGGGAGTAACTCTTAAATATTTATAGTAGCAAAGGTCCTATTAGAACGTCTCTTGTTCATACACGTTTGGATCTTTTGGTTGCAATAGATTTTCCAAGTGAATACAATATGTGCTCCTTCAGCTAATAGATTGAGATCTTCATTGGAATCTTAATCTGATGTCCTTTAGTGCGACTTCTTATGGCTATTTGTGTAGACACCAAATTTTAGTCATTTGCACTAAAATTCCAATCAACCCTTCAAATCCCCTCTTAGCCTCCCTAATCCTCCAATTTCCCTCTAAATCCCACTTAATCCATCATTTTCCTTTAATATTCCATTAAATGCAAAAAATCCCCTTTCACACTCCATGGGGTCTAAATTCAAATTATTTGAATTTAAAATTCCCATGGGTGGCCCAAGTCAAAATTATTAAATGCCTGTTAAACCTATCCACACCCTTCATTTCATCATTTCACACTACCACATGAATTTATTTGAATTTAAAATTCAAATTTGAGGCCTAAGTCAAGAAAATTAAATATTCACATTTAATACCCTAGGCCCAATTCACATTGCCAAATCAATATTTTTGAATTTAAAATTACTTCAAGTTTTCCAAGGCCACTAATGTGGGAAGGTACCCGTAAACGCGCATTAAATTCCTAAATCCCATTCACACTGGATAAAAATAGTCACTTAAGATCTTGGGTACCCTCCCATCTACTTTTCAGTTTCCTATAAATACCTCTCTTCTTTTCCTCAACAGGACACACATGAACGATAGGTCTATGTCGAAATATTGAAAATTCGGTCAAACATGAGAGATAGATGAAAAAAATTAAGGAGAAACACACATGTTGTGCAAATTGCTTTGGAACCTACATATGCATTAGCATATTATTAGATTATGCTCTGTTTTTATGTTTATTGACTATATTTTTATGATTTAGGGCCTCATATCGAAAGGCCTTAAGGTACTACTAATGTTTTGTTGTGGGTTGTGTGCAAGTGCCATGGAGGAACAAGCAACCTATGGTGGTTTGGCTACCATAGCTAGCTAAACCCATCCACACTTCGAGGGAGTTGGGAAAACAAACATCAATGTCATTCAATCATTTTATATAAAACAAGGTAAATTTCCTCTCTAGAAATCCCTTATTTGTAAGCCCTTAAGGGAATTTTGTTAAAAGATATTATTTTGTAACAATATTTTGATACTAATGCAATGACGTATTTTCCTTATCTTCAAAATGATGATCACAATTTTTTTTATTCCCCATTCCCCTTAGTTTTTATTTTTAAATTAACTTTTTGTTTCTTTTTATGGTTGTAGGGTTTGTATTTCATATGGGCAACTCTTTCACCAACGGGACATCCAGGTAAGTGTTGTTATTTTTTGTAAAAAAAATAGTTTATTTTTTTTTTCTAACAAAAAAACAATTCCATTTATTTCTTTTCTATTTCATGTTTTATGTTAAAAAAAAAAAAAAAACCGTTTATTTCTTTTTTGTTTCCTATTTTTTGTTAAAAAAAATTGTTTATTTCTTTTATGTTTCCCGTTTTCTATTAAAAAAAAGAGATTTGTTTATTTGTTTTAAAAAATATATATATTTGTTTATTTCTTTTATGTTTCCTATTTTTTGTTAAAAAAATCATTTATTTCTTTTTTGTTTCCTGTTTTCTGTTAACAAAAAAAAATCTATTTATTTCTTTTTTGTTTCCTGTTTTTTTGTTAAAAACAAAAAAAATCATTTATTTCTTTTATGTTTCATGTTTTCCGTTAACAAAAAAACAAACAAATAAATTTTGCTTATTTCTATGCTATTTCCTATTTTTTGTTACAAAAAAATTTGTTTATTTCTTTTTGTTTCCTATTTTATGTTAAAAATATACATATATATATATATATATATATATATACATATATATACATGTATGTATATATATATGTATACATATATATATATATATATATATACATGTATGTATATATATATGTATACATATATATATATATATATATATATATATATGTATATATATATATATATATATATATATATAGTATATGTATATATATATATATATATATATGTATATGTATACATATATATATATATATATATGTATACATATATATATATATATATATGTTAATCCTTTATTTTTTATTTCTTGTTTTTGTTAACAAAAAAAATCCATTTATTTCTTTTTGTTTTTTGTCTTCTATTTAACAAAAAAAAACATTTATTTATGTTTATCCTTTTCATTTCTTTCTTTTCTCTTTCCTATTTTTTGTTTTAAAATAATAATAATAATGATTTTCCACCAAGATCCCTTTACACCTTGCACCCCTGTCTGTCCCACACCTTCCTACATGGCCTTCGTGCCCTCACCTATCCTTATTGGCGTTAGGTCCTCACCGCTCAACCAGACACTCTTCTCTGTCCCCATCCCTTCCATTCCTCCGCCCTTGTATGCTACTCGGTCTCAGACCTGCCTCCAACCTAAAAACAAAAAACCAAAAAACAAAATAACAAACCTTACACACCCAAATCAAATAAATAAATACAAAAATGGGGCTTCCCACCCCTTACAACCCTAATCACACATAACCATATAAACATAAAAACATTAAAAAAAACTGATAATCACAAAAGAAAAAACCATTTTTTATTGGGACCAACAATTTTATTCAATAAAATTAAGACGTTATAATAAAAAGGAATTGGAAATATCACAACTCGGGTTGCAAGGCCACCCATACGATCAAAATAAGAACCAACCCCTAAAAGGGTGAAAACTATAATTAATCATAGAAAAATAAACTAGAGTAAAAAACCATAAGCTATAAAACTGTAACTCTAGAAACCAAGTAGACTTATTACTTTGTCATCTTATGTCTGTTCAAAGCCAATACCTCAAAGGTGTTGGAACTGTTGGGTCGGAGGGGTGAAACCTTTTTTTGGGCAGACTATCTCCATATTCTTTCCCCTGTTGAGGACTACAAGAACATCGAAACCGCACAAAAAGGGAGGGATCTTTAGATTTTGCTTCCTTTGTAGGAACTACCAATTCCATCAATGCTAGCTCTACATCCAACAACATATCCTCATTGCTGTTAAGATAATCCAACACACTATATTTGTTGAATGAATCAGGAACATAACTGCCCAACTGAACGTTGATCATATGAAGTTGCTTCTTTGGAGTGGCATATTTTTCTATAGATCTCCTCAGGTTGCAGGAGCACCTTGCACTAGTCAAGGGAAATGTACTAAAGGACTGGCCGGTTGGGTAAACTGTGAAGCAACCACTATTGTAGCCCTTGGGGTATGAATATATTGAGATTAAGCAGCCTCATTATTGACAACTTTAGCTAGGGGATCAATTTTTTTTTAATACACTCTTTGTATTGACTTTGAGACATGTGCTGACTTGGACTGTATACATTTAGAAGTAGCCAAACGTGCATTTTATGCTCTCCCACCATCGTCTAACCATCATCCTAAGGTTGAGGAGTAGGCATACTTAGTGTGGTGGGGCTCTACTTATCCTTGTTATGCGGCATCAAGGGACAATGTCTGATCTTGTGAGTTGAGGACTGGCATCGAAAACATGTATTGGGTAAATTAATGTAGAGGACCCATTGGAATAGCATAGTGTCACTAACTTATATGTCAATAGTCTCATTGATATCTCAAGAAATATCAATCTCGATGCAAACACATTTTTGAGGACGTGCATGTAAAAATGTTTTTGCCTCCACCATAATGACACGCCCTAGAGGGGTTTCTATGTGACTAAGAAAGGGTCACGGAGGTAGAGGGCATCTTGGAAAATCCACCCACATAGGGAATTTGGTAGAAATTTTATTAGAATTAAAAAAAGTCATGGGTCCAAGGAGAAAAAACAAGTAGAGATATTCTCATGTACCAAGGGCCATGCTCATAAATTACCTTAGCATGGGATGTTTTTACAAAGAGAAACAAAACAAATCTTTGTAATGTTTTGAACCATTTTTATCTAGACTCCATGAGGAGTCCAAGACGTGTTAACCCAGGTCCTAAGGTAAGACTCATTAGGGATGCATCCAATGAAATACCCAACAAAGGTGAATGATTCTAAAAAATAACATACATAATAAAATTCAGGCAATTGAAGAATTACATCAAGAGAACGAGGATTACCTTGTGGACAATTCTTAGGATACACCTGCACAATTGGTTGAGAGGAGCCACTATCGCATGCATTCCCTTATATGGTGCCAATGTTGTGTATTTGTTCACCAAGCTTGAGGACCATATTGATACTCAAAATCCTATCATTTCCATCCTCAAAACCCTAGCAGAGCTCCCTCAAAGCGGTCATATTTCAAACTCAAAACAACCAATTTCAAAAGGGCCCAACCCAAAAAATATAATAATAATTCACACAAAAAATCGGTCGCATGTGCACCCTTCATACCCTACTAAGCACACAAATAAAAACAAATATAAAAATATTTTAAAAATAATAATCATAACAAATTTAAAAATAAATACCATTAAAAAATAAAAAGAACATTAGAAAAATATAAAATCAACCTTTTTTTTAGCATAATTTTTTTTGGGTGTCAAATTTTAGATCCGTAAGTTGCATTGCAAAGTTGACTTAAGATATTTTTAATTATTAGCTAAAATCTATCATTTGGTTGCACTATATGTCATAATTTTATATTGTACATAGGCACTACTCAAAACACAAAATCAAAAACAAAAAAAAACAAAACAAAATTCAAACCAACACCACAAATTTTTTCACACACATTTTGCACATTATTTTTTACCATATTATGCAAGGATAATAAATTGCACCATTGGATTTCATAACCAACTATCATTTGCAATCAATGATATTGAATTTCATCTCCAACCATTTATTGGCCCCCTAGATGCCATAGTAAGACTCCATGAATAGTTTCTCAGTTTTCATCATCGAGAAGTTGAAGAACACAAGCTTATATTGAGAGGGAGGTGAATAGTATAAGTCCAACTTTTGCTTTCCTTTCCCAAATAATATTATCCAATGTTATCAATGGAAATATCAATAGCAATAATCAAAGCAATACACAGATCATCACACATAATAGAGACACTAATTTAACGTGGTTCACCCAATGTGGGCTACTCCACGGAGAAAATATTTCCACTAAAATTTTCTCAATAAATATCTTGGGAATGAATTCCCTATTATAATGTTTATGGACCTCTGTCCAAAGGAGATACCAATACCCTAATGCTCTAATTTGTGGATCTCTATTCATAGGAGAACTCTTTCCCCTTTTCTCTGGTTCATGGAACTTGATCCAAGAGAATTCTTTCTCCTCAAATGGTTCGTGGATCTCTCTCCATAGAAGAAATCTATCTTCCTAGTTGGTTCACGGATCACACTCCATAGGAGAACTCTTTCCCCTTTGCTCTGGTTTATGGAACTCTATCCATAGGAGAACTCTTTCCCCTCTACTCTGGTTTGTGAAACTCTATCCATAGGATAACTCTTTCTCCTCTACTCTGGCTGATGATCTTCTAGAAGACTTTCTGCCCCCACTACACTAGCTTGTGGATCTCTCTCCATAGAAGACCTCTATCCTCATTGCCCTGGCTAATGGATCTCTATCCATTGGAGACTATTGTCCTCTACTCTATCACCTCCAAATTATGCTCTCAACTCTGCTTAATATCTATCTTAAATCTACACTAAACACTATCTTCAATCTAGTACAAATCTGCTACAATATTGTCTTAGATCTAGAACAAATCTTCTCACAAATTTACACCAAACTCTATCCTCAAATATATCCTCAAGCCTTAACACAAAGCTTGATCAAATCACCAATCAACTCTACTCATATCTACGCCAAGCCTTAACACAAATCTTGAACAAATCAATCAATAAACTCTGCTTAGATCTTCCCCAAGCCTTAGCACAAAGCTTGAACAAATTACCAATCAACTCTGCTCTTAATTTTGTCTCAAGTCTTCACAAGAATTTCTCAAATTTACCTTCAAGTCCTCTCAAGAACTTGCTCAAATCTGCTCTCAAGTCTTCTCCAAGAATTACTCAACTCTACCTTTAAGCTCTCACAAAAGCTTACTCAAATCTATCCTTGATTCCCCTTAAGAACTTGCTCAATATGCTCTCAAGTCTTCACAAAGACTTGCTCAAATCTACCTTCAAGTCCTCTCAAGAACTTGCTCAAATCTGCTCAAACACATGCTCAAAATATCTCACAAGATATGCTCAATCAATCTCAAATATTGCACACAATGCTATAAAATGCTTTGTCTAATATTCAAAGTAATTCCTTTAACTTGAAGTAGTTTTAGACATATTCTATTCAAAAATCATTTAACCTCTAGAACATATAGAGAATGATGTATTCTATCAAAACTCAATATGTTCTAATTTCTAATTTCTAATTTCAGAATCATTAAGTCTGTCACTTTCACAAATCTAATTTCTAATGTTTGCACATTCACTTTCAACCAATGCTCAAGAACTTCACTCATTCATTCAATCAATGAAACACGGCTTGCTCATAAACCCTAAAGTATTTTCATGCCTCTTCAAAAAAATAGCACAATTTGAGTCTCAAACCCTCACTCAAATAATTCTCAATATCTATCTCAAATATTCTCTAAACATTCATCAATCATGCATATAAAAACTCACTCAACTATTTCCAACAATGCTTATCAAAAAATCCTTTTCACTCCACCTTATGTTTCACACTTTCATTTCAATCACTTCTAAACAAAAGATAATGTGCCCATACCTCTTATTTGATTGATGAAGAATTGTCCACAAAACCTGTCTTACTCACAAACAAATCCTCTTGTCAATTCAAGGTTAGATAGCAACAATCTAACTCAAAATCTTCACAAGAATATTCTCCTCACAAATATTTCTCCATACAATGCCAAATCACTTATACACCTTATTACTCCTATCTTTAAAAATAGATTTCATCAACAAGAGTTATCAATCACATCAACATAATTCTCACATACACCTTATAACTCCTTTTTCTCAAAATAATTTTCAATCAAAATTTTTAAAACTCCTTTTCAAAACAACATCACATACTAAATTTCATGCAGTCCCTTTTTATTTAAAAACATAGTTAAAACAATACCTTATGACTCCCTAACATAGTAATATGTATTTAACCCTCATACATGGCAACAAAAATTTATCCAAACCTTATAACTCCCAATTATGGCAAATAAAAATATTTATTTAAACCTTATAACTCCCACTATGGCAAATGCACATACCTCTTGGTAAAATTTAATTGTCATTGTTGTCACTCGAACCCATGACCTCCTAGCCCCATGCGCCCTAACACAAGGGCCACAACCATGTGGGCTACAATGCCCCATGTGAACCAAGGAGCACGTGCTCCTTTATCTTCCTTCCCATCGATGTAAAAGTTCAAATGGACTGCGCTCAACAAAAACTTCATGTGGTTCAAACTTTGCACCTCGTTGCTCCCAATGCATTATGCCAACCAACTCAGCTACCACCTTACTTAGGTGGGGATAGGTGCTTACCACTTTTTGTCCTTCCACTACCTTCAAAAATTATGAACGTCTACACATTTCTCTCTCTGCTGCATGCGAGGAATAAATCATGCAAGGGAAATCGAATGCTCAATTAATGCTTGGGCTTAGGCTACCTTAGCCTTATTTATACACATGCCCAATTTATCATATGACATTGACTACCTTTGTTTTAATTCAAATTTGAATATTCGAATTATTATATTTAATTATAATTATTTAAATCCTAAAGGATTTAAATATTATAATTTAAATATTTAAAACCTTTTGGGCCTTTTATTTTTAGGGAGAACCTTGCCACCATTTAACCTTTGCCAAATTACCACCAAGAATTTATTGCCCCATTCTCCTTTTTTTATTTTAACCTTTGCCAAATTACCACCAAGGTAATTTATTGCCACCATTAATATTTTAACCTTTTCCAAATTACCACCAAGGTAATTAACAAATATTTCTCACAAATATTTCCATCAATTTAGGACCTTTAACCTTTTGACATTAATCAACCCTTTTGACATTAATTTCATCAAATTGGGACATCCAATATTTTGACATCAATGACAACAAAACATGCTCAAATTTCCAACAATCTCCCTCTTTGTCATTGATGGCAACCCTCTTTTTCTTTAAGCATTCCTTTTACTTTTTCAATATTGCTCCCTGATTGAATGCTCTCCCCCTAACTCAAATCTCTCCCCCTTTGACATCAATTGCAAAGGGACTCCTCTAGGAATAAATGTAAGACTCTTAGCTCAACCCCGTCCCCACCTCCTCTCCTTGAGGTGATTAATTTTGGGGTGGGAGTATCTCTACTCCCAACATACAATGCTCTTTTTCTTTGTCCACCTTCTTTCTCAATTGAATTTTATGATTATTTTTAATATCCCTATTCTTGCTTGTCTCTGGAATTTTTGTTCTACACCACTCAGCCATATGCCCAACATTGTTGCACTTATAACACTTAATTTTGTGGTTCCTTGAAGGTGCAAATGTATTGAAGTTCCTCCTGGTGAATCCATATCCATTCCTATCATGATCTCTACAATGAATTACTTTATGACCAAAATGATTACAAGAGTAGAAATACCCTTGAAAGAGATGCCCATTTCTGAAATTTCTTTTAGTGAAACCATATTCCCTCTTTTCATGTGTCTTGCATTGCATAACCTTGTGACCAAACCTGTTACATGAGAAACAATGTCCTTTGAAGAAATCTTGCCTTGAACCCATTGGTCTCTTAGTCCTTTATTCCCTGTGATGTTTCCTATTCCTCATTTGTGCATTGTTTCCTTCCTTGGTGAACCTTCTATTTTTTAACTTATCCTCATAAGTTTCACTCTCTTCTTCTAAAACTTCTTCTTCTTTGGAGATTGAGCTTGACTCCTCTCCTTGTTCTCTTTTTTCCTCTTCAAAACCAAGTCATGTCTTGTTTGATGAATATCTTTGTGCATTGATAATCTTATCCAAAGTATTTGAGATTCTCCCAAACCTATGTAGCTTGTCTTTAGACTCTTTCACTTATTTCCTTAGATAAACTACCTCATGCTCTAATATTTCACATTCTAAGACTTTTGCTTCTAAATTTTCTTTAAATATCCTTGTCTTAGCTATTGAGTTTGTCAAATCTTGTATGAGCTTTCCTTTTTCTTCATCACATTCTACAAATTGAGCCTTGAGCCTTGAATTCTATTTTCTAACCTTTCTTAATTCCTTAAGAGCAGAAATAAGCTCAGCTTCTAGATCTACAACTCCTTCCTCTTCATTTTCTGATTCTTCCTCTACTTCTTTATCTTCAAGAGCATCTTCATACTTTTCAAATTTATCTTTAGTTGGAGCACTTCCTTCTTCCTCTATTGCCAAGAAGAGGATTTCTTCTTCTTCATTATCTGAGGATCTTCCATCACTATCACTTAAACTCTTGTGTCTTATCTACATAGAAACTCTTCTTATGCCTTTGGAAAAACTTCTTTCCATGCTTGCTTTATCCATCCCTGTTTTTCTTTTCATACCTGGATTTTCTTGCTTCCCTGTTCTTATGATCATGTTTCTCTTCACCACTACTACTTTCTACTTTTGTACAGTTAGATGCATAATGACCATATTTACCATAATTGAAACACTTTAATTTTATCATACCTTTGTGCTTTCCCGAATCCCTCTTTTTCCTTCTATCATTGTTATATTTATCATCACTGATTGAATCATCAATTGAAACATATTTCTTATCCTTTGCTTTCTTTGCTGCTTTGAAAGTTATCTCTTTATTTGGGATAGGATCCTTTACAATTCTCATCTCATATGTTGTGAGTGTTCCTTGTAACTCATCCAAATTTAGATTTTCAAGATCTCTTGTTTCTTCTATGGCTGAAATATTTCCATCAAATCTCATAGGAAGTGACCTTAGAACCTTTTGACAAACATCATATTCTTCAACTTTAAACCCAAGTCCTCACATGGAGTTAACTACTTCATCCACATTAAGTAAGTATGTAGCAATGTCTTCTTCATCCTTCATTTTCAAGTCTTCAAATATTTTCTTGTGATTTTGTAAATTTACCATCTTAACCTTTTTATCTCCCTCATATGCATTCTTCAACTTATCCCATATATCTTTTGCTGATGTGCAATGCATAACTTTTATAAATTTTACTTCATGTAATCCACCCAAGATTGTATTCATTGCCTTTGAATTATATAGGTGTAAGAGCTTACCATATTTATCTATAGGAGGAGTAGCTGGTGGTGTGTACCCATCCTCAATTGCTTGCCATGTCTCAATTCCTTGTGCCATTAGGTAAATCTTCATTCTTACACTCTAGAATGCATAATTATTCCCATCTAACAATGGTGCCTTATTTTCTAAAGCTCCACTCTGAGATGCCATCTGTGTTCCTGTATAATTTTCCTTCAAGTTGTTAAACTCTTCCAAAGGAACCTGCTCTAATACCAATTGAAGAACACAAGCTTATACTGAGAGGGGGTGAACAATATAAGATCAACTTTTACTTTTCTTTCTCAAATAATAGTATCCAATATTATCAATGGCAATATAAAAAATAATAATCAAAGCAATTCATAAATCATCACACACAATAGAGATACCAATTTAATGTGGTTCACCCAATGTGGGCTACTCCATGGAGAAAATATTTCCACTAAAATTTTCTCAATAAATATCTTGGGAATCATTTCCCTATTACAATATTTATGGACCTCTATCCAAAGGAGACACCAATCCCCTAATGCTCTGATTTGTGGATCTCTATCCATAGGATAACTCTTTCTCATTTTCTCTAGTTCGTGGAACTTGACCCAGGAGAACTCTTTCTCCTCAACTGGTTCATGGATATCTCTCCACATAAGAACTATATCTTCCCAAATGGTTCATGGATCACACTCCATAGGAGAACTCTTTCCCCTCTACTCTTATTTGTGGAATTATATCCATAGGATAACTCTTTTCCCTCTGCTCTAATTTATGAAACTTTATCCATAAGAGAACTCTTTCTCCTCTGCTCTGGTTGGTGATCTTCTAGAAGACTTTTGCCCCCACTACATTGGCTTGTGGATCTCTCTCCATAGAAGACCTCTATCCTCACTACCCTGGCTAATGGATCTCTATCCACTGGAGACTATTATCCTCTACTCTATCACCTATAAATCCTACTCTCAACTCTGCTCAATCTCTATCTCAAATATACACTAAACACTACCCTCGATCTAGTACAAATCTGATTCAACACTATCTTAGGTCTAGCACAAATCTGCTCATAAATCTACACCAAACTTTATCCTCAAATCTATCCTCAAGGCTTAACAAAAAGCTTGATCAAATTGTAGACACCTAAAATGTGTCATTTTTAGGGGAGCTACTCATAGAGACACATTCATAAGATCACATGACATAGTCTTTGACTTTACAAGCATCGAAAGTGGTTCTCACCACTCTTCTGGGGTATTTTAAGCCCATCCAAGCATAGCCTATCAATACTAGAGTGGCCAAAAGTTATCCGCTCAAGCATAGAGCAACCAAACCTTAGTTACTATAGATGATAGCGACCAGATCTTAGCCACTACAAATGATAGTGGCTAAGCCATAAAAAGCATTTTGTCGATAAATATGCTCAATCATGGGAAAAAGTGGTAGTATGCATGCAATAAATATGAGTGGGAGTAACTTTGCATTCCATTTCATGACCATTTCACATAAGAGACTTGAGTTTACATTTAGAATTTAGTTAACTGGCCTTCAAACATAGACAAAGACAACGCTGCTCATGCTAAACGACCAGTTTGCATAGGAGACTCAAGTTTGCAGTTATATTTTAGTTAACTGGTATTTAAACATAGAAAAAACAAAAATATTCTCATGCTAACCTCCACTATGCATGAGGGATTCAATCCTAGGGCTTGGGCATAGACCTAGGGTTCCACACACTTTAAAGGGTGCAAGTCTGAGAGCACCAGATAGACAATTTTTGAGAAAGGAGACAATATTGATACAAGATGGAATTTTTATCAAAGAGAGGGAGAGTCCACTTGAGGGTTTCCCACATATAGGATATTCAACATATACAGAAAAGAAACCACAATTTCAACATCAGATACAATCCTAGATCCATAGCCTTGAAGCTAAGAGGGCAAGATTTACTTTAGCAATCGTTGTCTTCTACAGTGGCCCGTAGGCCTAGTTTATGGTTTTATACATTAGTTTCATTATTCTGTTTAGCATATCATTAGCATAGAATCATTTCATTCATTAAAATTCATATCATAGGTTTAGTTTTCACTTAATTTCATTTGATATATTCACTACTAACTACCTCATTCGGGGAGGCATTCACAGAAATCTAAGCGTGTGTTGTTGTTTCATTGCATATAGAGCCACAAGTTTATCAGATGGAATCTACAACATACGAGAGCAAAAGAGATCCCTATAGGGAACAAAATTGGAGGAGGAGGCATTTGTAAGCCCTCATACATTTTTGTGTGTAGAACCAAGGAGCTTGTGATAGTGCACTACCCCTTTGCGAGGGGACATTCTTACCCACTTGTAACCACATTGTATCAAAATGGGTATCCCTAAGAGGGACTGACTTGTAATTGGGTTTCCATAAAAATAAAGAGACGTATCTTTGTTACTTCCATGTTATATGATTTTTCATGGTCTTTCATTTCATTTTTGGGTTTAAACACATTTGCAAGTAGGGTAAGAGAGATGCGTGCACCTTGAGGTCACTATAGATGATGATCACGATGGGACATCCACTAAATTTTTATTTTTTTGCCTGGATACTAACTTAATTTTGTGTGCAGGCTTAGCCACTATGATCTATAGTGGCCAAAAATCAGCCGCTCTGAGCCATGGTGGCTAATAGAGCTTTAGCTGCTCCTGCTAACAGTGGCCAAGAACCAACCGCTCTAGTAAAAAATAGCTAGCATTGGAGTGCAGCAGAGATCAAAACACTGAATCTCTGAGCTGGATCAAAGTTTAGTATAGCTGCTCTAATACTTTATAGCTTTTTGTCTGCTTCTATGTGTCTAAAATAGTGAACTTAAAGCACATTTTTGTTTGGGAATTGAAATAATGAAAGAAGGAAGAATTAGGCATTCACATATCTTAGATCTTCTTTTAGATTTCCACTAGGCATTTCTAGGAATAACAACTTCTATATGTAATGTTCACCCTAGAATCCAACGTGCTAGACACTGTATGGTTGGTTTGCTTATTTTAAGGCCTTTCTAAAGGTCATATTTGCACCTGATAAAGTGCACTCATTAATTTCATAGTTTTTCATGCACATTTCTAAAGATTGAAACGCATTTTGCATTAGGCATATAGGGAAAGTTCATGGCTACTATATGATGCATTCTTATTCATACAATCTTAAAATGAACCACACACATGCACATTTATTTTAAACATTGGGGAGTTAAATTTCATCACCAACCCTCAATTCAGTCTGGTGATGTTGGAATTCATCTCCTTCCACCAGTTCACCCCCTAGATTCTCCTAGAAATGAATTGAAGAACCTTTTCATAGTGGTACTAAGGTACTTGTGTTCAAATTGTCTCCCACTATTGGAAAATCCATTGGTTTAAAGTGGAAGATCTAGGTGAACCCCCCACTAGGATTTCAATGGTATATTCTAGTCTCTTTTAGGAAATCACGTTTGGCATGAGTACTCTTGATTATCACTATGGATGAGTGTCCTCATTCCAAATCTAAAGCAAGAATCAAGAAATAACGAAACATCCAAATACATCAAATAGTTAGGGCACACTTAAAATCTATAATCAAGAAAAACAATTATGTGATATTTTTTGATCATATTTAAAGTTCAACACAAAAGCTAAATTCCAAAATGATGGTTAAAACAAGAAGTAGGCATCCCCAGTTTGACACCAAGGGATGGTTCAAAACAATACATACCCTTATGTGAAGTCGTAGTAACATTGAAAGACCTACTCGAAAGACAGTAAGATGCAGTTTTGCGAGTCTACGAGGTGATAACTCAATCCTTGGGGATCTCCTCGAGAAACCCCACATAGGGAATCACAACATGAAACTAAATATCATAAAAACAAAGAGACATCATGGCCATCATCATCAAGGAGACATGAGGAAACCTCACAGGCTTCCTCTAAACACACAAAAACATCTCAGGGACGTGAGGAAGTTTCAAGGGCTTCCTCCTCACATAGACATAAAGAGGGTTCTAGACCCCGTTATTCACATAGATATGATGAGGTATCTTCTTCTCCATCCTCATGGAGGGTAGAAAGGACTATGAAACCCTCATCATCAAAAGGTCACATGAGAGTAAAAACATATCAACATTCACATGAAACACTTAGAACAGATCGACCCACTGAGGGACAAGAAACTAGAAACACATCCAGTCATAGACATCAAACAGAAGATGTCCTTCAAACAAGAGGAAGGATTCCATTATACTATGACCTCATTAGAGTGAATGGAACCCCTCGGGATTAGCCATGGAGAATAATACAATTGGATGAGTTGGATCAGTTGAATCTGAGACCACCTCCCAGAACCATAGCCATCGAGAATTCTGCATCTGGAAGCTCATGAACCATGACTTCCAAGCCCATTTATCAAAGTGGGGGTACCTAAAGATGATCCCACAACAAAAACATAAAATCTAATCATAGAGACACTCAACAATATATTGAACAAATCACATTGGCTAGTGAGAGCGAGGAAACAACAAAAACCTCTAAGAGAGATCTATGAATCAAAATGACTAGGACAAGGTCAGATAAGCATGAGTCCTCTATGACTGTGCAAGTTAACCACGTGTGGAGGTTAGATAATACCTTGCGTAAAGAGTGAGAGCTTGTGGATGCTCTTGAACACGATAAATAGAGAGAACGGTTGTTACGCCAACATGATCAACATTTGAGAGAGCGAGCTGAGCAACTAGCTCGCAAAAACCAACAAACAAGCAGAAGTTAGCATCAAAATATCAACACACTGACTCACCAAGAGAGGAGTGCATTAGACAAGAAAGTAACTCACAATAAATTTGCCCTCCAAATCATGAGAGGAACCCAACTGAGGGGGAATGGGTAAACTTAATAGAGCCAGATTAGGCACATCTTGAATCCTCTCGTGGAAGGGAAGAAAATTGATCCAATCAAATGGATAGAGTTTTACCTCCACCACCACCATGGGGGGTCTGCAAGAGGAGGATCTCCTCACTTAAAAGGTATTTTAAGAGCTTTCTAAGAAGATGAAAGTCTTTGAGAAACAAGAGGCTACTGGGAGCCAACCAACATTGAACAAAATACACAACCAACCATTGTGTCCATCATTTCCTAGCCCTCCCTATCCCAAGCACTTTGAGATGCCTAGGCTATATAAGTTTAAAGGTGAAGAGGATGCACAAGAGCATGTCACCAGTTTCATCAATGCATGTTTACATCTTGAATACCATGATGCTCTTATGATCAAGATATTCATCATGACATTTTTAGGTGCATCCACCCAATGGTTTAACCAACTGCCCAAGCATAGCATAACAAAATTTGAACAACTAGTGAACATTTTTATAAAGCATTTATCTTTCGGTGTTAAGAGGAGAGTGAAAATTTTAGACCTGGCCAATCTAAAGCATTATGATGATGAGCCAGTAATGGCTTACAAGAATAGATGGAGAAAAATCACGGTAAAATTATCATTCTCCATTCCCATAGAAAAAATCGTCCAGATGTTCACCAAGAGTTGTTACAAATGCATTTCCCTCTTGCTACAACTACAACAATACCCCTAATTTGAGGAAGCTTTGGCACAAGCCAAATTCATTGAGGACATCAAATTAGACGAGGTAACCATAAAAATTTGAACCAAGGAGTGGAGCAAAAATGACAAGAATGGAAAATATAAGTAGAAGCAGCCTGCCCCAGTTAATCAAGTGGTATTGGCTAAACCTAAGGACGGGGCTGCGTAGTAGCCCTAGAATTATCAAGCATAGCCCCTATCAACCAACTATGCTACCAACCAACTATGAACAAAATAACAATCAGGATCAAAATAAAGAACGTAAACCCTCTCGTTATTTTATACCATTAACATAATCAATGCAATCAATCTTCAATCAATTGAGCGAGGCATGAAAGATCATATTTCTTGATATACCTCTTATAGATCCCAATAATCCTAAGCCAAAAGGATATAGGGAAGATCAATTATTCCCGTATCACAGGATACCGAGGCATAATATTGAAGTTTGTGTTGGTTTCAAACATCAGGTGCAAAACATTATTGAAGTAGGATAACTTAAAGTGGACAACCCACTGGCCCCTAACAACAGAGATATGGGCATATATAAAAACCTGCTTCCAAACCATTGGGTCCTTAGAGGGCAAGGTGCACAGGTCAATAAGGTCCGAATTAATACGCCTACCCATGGGTGTGTTGGGATGGTTGAAATTGTCAATATAGCAACAAGGACTAGATGGTATGGTCAACCATGAAATCTCGTAGCTCCCATAAACATCCCAGCTTCACCTAGGTAGAGGCAGGGGTAAGACAACATTCTAGGTCCACCAATAACAAAGACAAAGGGGCATAAAAGGACCCATCCACATCAACACCTCATCTTGCACACAAAACAACTAATGCTTCTAGTAAACCATCAACACCTAAACCAAAGAATGATCAGAAGCTAAAGGCACCTATGGTTGAGAAGAATAGACTCAAGGAAATGCTAACCATAGCTATTGAATAGATTACAACTCTCATGGAGGATGAAGATCACCAAGACCAAATCAAAGACAATGACTGCCATCCCACTTTGCTAGTGTTATCCGTGGGGTCATCCACCTCACATGCAACTATACACTTGGCAAGCACAGGGATAGGAGAGTATCTTGTGTAGAACATAACTTTTACACCTATCATAGAATCTACATAGGACATGGGATGAACGAAAGATCTAAGATTGCTAGTGGGAATAATGGTTCCTCTTAGAATCCCTCCTAACCAGATAAACTTTATCTACGTTGGCCTAGATTGCACCAATAAATATATGGATATAAACGAGGACAATGAGCTATTCATTGTCAATGTTCACTACCTCTCTAATCCTGAGTTTGCTCTGACCTATTTTGAGCATTGCCATTGGTATGGTTATGGCCTTCGTATATATGAGCAGGGGCGTAGACGGCCATTCGAGCCATAATACCAACTCCCATATGATATATTTGGGTAGGATATCACATCAGAGGTCGAGATGACCCTCTAGAAGTAGCATTAGATAGATTAACCTTGGGGTTAGGAGAAGACATCAATTTTATTCCTTATTATCCACCAAGTGCAAGATATATGAGCAACAAACAAGTGGCTATGGCAAGCATACCACCTCTCGAGACTTATCATCCAGGATCCATAATTGATGTCACCCCAATGGGTTACAACTCATGGGATGATGAGCAAGAAGAAAAGGCATATGTGGCAAGTGATGATGAGACACAAGAGGGCTTGGCCTATCATGAGCCTCACTATTTACAAAGTTTTATCTAGTCCGAACAACATGAGAGTGGATACACATCGGATGAAAGTAACTATGAGTCAGAGGACTTAACAGAGAGAGCCTACTTAGGGGCAAGACAATGGCCCTATGACTTGGGGCAACATACTTGTAGAAACCAAATCGTAGCCACTAAACCTCCATCCTAACCACCCACCACCCACTTGTCTTCCATTCCACATTCCTACCAATTATTTGGCCCAAATCCACATTCCCGCCATTTCCTAGCCTAATTGAGGTTATTTTAATATTATTTTATAATATTTTATATTTTATATAATATTTTATATTTTATATAATATTTTATTATATTTTAATATATTTATTATAAAATATATATAAATAAACTCAATTAACCTTAGCCATCCAATTTCATTTAATCTCCACCATCCATTTTCATTAATCCATGTCACATTCAAAAAGTAATCTCAACCCTAGGATATGACTTAATCTTAGCCACACGATCAAAAGTGCAAGGCTAAAACCCTAAGAAAACCTTAGGTTGGATTATAAATAGGGTATTTTGCAAATGCCCAAACCCTGGAACCTAGAGATTAAGAGATATACTTGGAGAAGCATTTGTTGATGCCCTAGTGAAGTGGAGATAGATAGAATTGAAGACCTTGTGCCCTAGCTAAGCCAACAATACTTTTGCCATTCTAGCCATCATCCATCCATCCTCCCTTGCCGCCACAACCATATTCCATCCGTCGCCTCCGTCATCATCCCCCCTGATCTACTTTTGTAGATCTACCCTACCCTGTAAGCGTTATTTCGAGCTTGTGAATCTCATTGCATAGCTTTCCAAGCACTCACCAGAGCTTGCCCTGTCTGCACGTGCCTACCAGAGCTTGCCAATCTCACTATAGAGCCTGCCTAGCACCTTCCAGAGCCTGCGATAGTCCCAGGTGCGAACCAAAGCTTGCGAAGCTCGTGTCAGAGCCTACCGCCATCAACAAACTACATTCTGAAGTTGCTGCATCATCAGATCTGACATGCCATCTACAATCATGGATCAATAAGCAAGGTATATCTAATTTTGATACATTTTTATTGGGTAATTTTTTGGTTTACATGCTTTTTGAATTCACTGTTAAACTAGGGTTTTATTAATGTCTGAGGGTCTCACACTATGGAGCCCTCCTAGGTATTACTAACTCTTTGGTTTTGTTTTGTGTATGCAGATCAACGAATTCCACACATTCATTGACGACTGTTGAAGCTGGAGTGGCCCCACATTGGATATTCAAAGCCCACTCAACCTATTGGGATCAAGGACACACTCAGATCTAAAGACACTTTCGTTATTTATAACTAGGGTTTCAAAGAACCCTAGTTCCACTGTAAATTATTGTATCAAATATCTGCATTGGATAATGATTGTAACAAAGGAGTCTATTGCCCCCCCCATTGAATACATATTTCTTTTGTGCAATCCGTTTTATCTCATTGCTTTATTTGATTCTACCAATTTATATCAAGTGTTGTGTCTTTGCATCCAAAAATGGTGATCATGGTGGGACCCTACAAGGGTTTCATTGTTTAGTAGATCTACCTTGCTAAATTAATTTTAATTCTATTTATTGCAAAATTTTTAGAAGCGCAAAAGTCATCGATTTTGTCGCTAGGGTTTCTGAAACATTCTACAACACTTTCAGAGGTTATGCAGGCATTTGGCAACGTCTACAAACAACCATAGGTGCTTTGCTACACCTACAAAGGTGCTCTAATACACCTAGAAGCATCTAAAGACAACCATAGATGCTCTAATGTGCCTACACAAGTTCTGTGATGCACCTGGAAGGTGCCCTGCTATGCCTGGTGTTGATTAGAGGCATTCGACTGCATTTCCTACACAAATTGCCCTAAATGTTTTGGTCATTTCTCACTCATATGAAGTTCGATTGGGATAAAATTTTGAGGGTAGGTTCTTGATATGCCTTATCATTTATCAAAAAAAAATTATGTCAATAGGAGCAACATATATCTTAGAATGACTTCACCAAAATGCAGGCTTCCAAGTAAGTCCCATAACCCTAGTTTGGTGTTTGATGATTTATGTATTCTGTATTTTTTTGCAGTTTTTTTTTGTTGTTTTTGGGTTATAAAAAGAGCTTAACACTAATTAATATAGGAAATAATCCTTAGAAAATTACATTTAGGGTTTATGTGCATCTGATTACATAAAATTCATTTCTTGTTCTAAAATTGTAGATCTAGGTGATTGTTTGCATTTTTGAGTGCATATGAAACATAAACACATCCTAGATTTTGCATTTTAGGGTTAAAGATCACTTTAATTTTGCATATCTAAATAGGAAAAACATATTTATGCATAAAGTAATCATGCCCTAGGCTAGCCCCTTTGGCAGAGAGGTGGACGAACCCTCCGGTTGCTCTTGTGATATCTTCGACTATCATTTGTAGGAAGGGATTTTAAGGGTGTAATTTGTGCTCTTTAGATGAAATTTGCATCTTTGTGTTGGATTCTAATTTATATTAGTGAAATTAGTCATCTTTAACATTGTCTGCACACCATAAATAACAAGAAACATAAAATTAACATCACACAATGCACGCTCCACTTTTTAAAAGTAGTAGTTGGATTTCATCACCAACTATTGCTTGAGGTTTGGTGATGGTGGCATTCATATCCATAAAATCTCTACCCTTATACACCATAGAATTACCCCTGAGCAAACTTGTTGGAGGTCATTACCAACAAGAATCTCACAGCCCTATCCAGCCATAGATTTTTCCTTTATTTCATTTAACAAAGATTATGTAACATCAAACAGACCAACCACACAATTTTAAAAGGAACCACACATTAATGAAGAAAATAATACAGAATGAGGTAAGCCACACAAGGTGAAACCTAGTACTGATTGTTTTCTTTTATCTTTAAATTCCTATACAAGTTTTATAGTTGGTTTTATTTTGATAAGCTTTAAATATTGGGTGTAAGTACATTATGGTATTAACAAGACATTAGAAGAAAGTAATAAACCAAAACAACTTAATAGAAAATACATTTGACTTGGCTTTACGTTAACCATTTCATCATTAACATGGCTCAAACTTAGCCATTTCATCATTAACATGGCTCAACCTTAGCCATTTTATCATTTCATCATTTCATCATTAACATGGCTCAACCTTGGCCATTTCATTATTAACATGGCTCAACCTTGGCCATTTCATCATTAACATGGCTTAACCTTAGCCATTTTATCATTTCATCATTAACATGGCTCAACCTTAGCCATTTCATCATTTTATCATTAACATGGCTTAACCTTAGCCATTTCACCATTTCATCATTAACATGGCTCAACCTTGGCCATTGCATCATTAACATGGCTCAACCTTGGCCATTTCATCATTAACATGGCTTAACCTTAGCCATTTTATCATTTCATCATTAACATGGCTCAACCTTAGCCATTTCATCATTTCATCATTAACATGGCTCAACCTTAGCAATTTCATCATTTCATCATTAACATGGCTCAACCTTAGCCATTTCATCATTTCATCATTAACATGGCTCAACCTTAGCCATTTCATAATTTGATCATTAACATGGCTCAACCTTAGACATTTCATCATTTCATCATTAACATGGCTCAACCTTAGCCATTTCATCATTTCATCATTAACATGGCTCAACCTTAGCCATTTCATCACTAACATGGCTCAACCTTAGCCATTTTATCATTTCATCATTAACATGGCTCAACCTTAGCCATTTCATCATTTCATCATTAACATGGCTCAACCTTAGCCATTTCATCATTTTATCATAAACATGGCTCAACCTTGGCTATTTCATCATTAACATGGCTTAACCTTAGCCATTTCATCATTAACATGGCTCAACCTTAGCCATTTCATCATTGCATCATTAACATGGCTTAACCTTAGCCATTTCATCATTAACATGGCTCAACCTTAGCCATTTCATCATTAACATGGCTCAACCTTAGCCATTTCATCATTTCATTATTAACATGGCTTAACCTTAGCCATTTCATCATTAACATGGCTCAACCTTAGACATTTCATCATTGACATGGCCCAACCTTAGCCATTTCATCATTTTATCATTAACATGGCTCAACATTAGCCATTTCATCATTTCATCATTAACATGGCTTAACCTTAGCCATTTTATCATTTCATCATTAACATGGCTTAACCTTAGTCATTTTATCATTTCATCATTAACATGGCTCAACCTTAGCCATTTCATCATTAACATGGCTCAACCTTAGCCATTTCATCATTTTATCATTAACATGGCTTAACCTTAGCCATTTCATCATTAACATGGCTCAACCTTAGCCATTTCATCATTTCATCATTAACATGGCTCAACCTTAGCCATTTCATATTTTCATCATTAACATGGCTCAACCTTAGCCATTTCATAATTTCATCATTAACATGGCTCAACCTTAGCCATTTCATCATTAACATGCCTCAACCTTAGCCATTTCATCATTTTATAATTAACATGGCTTAACCTTAGCCATTTCATCATTAACATGGCTTAACCTTAACCATTTTATCATTAACATGGCTTAACCTTAGTCATTTCATCATTAACATGGCTCAACCTTAGCCATTTCATAATTTCATCATTAACATGGCTCAACCTTAGCCATTTCATCATTTCATCATTAACATGGCTTAACCTTATCCATTTTATCATTTCATCATTAACATGGCTCAACCTTAGCCATTTCATAATTTCATCATTAACATGGCTCAACCTTAGCTATTTCATCATTTTATCATTAGCATGGCTTAACCTTAGCCATTTTATCATTTCATCATTAACATGGCTCAACCTTAGCCATTTCATCATTTCATCATTAACATGGCTCAACCTTAGCCATTTCATTATTTTATCATTAACATGGCTCAACCTTAGCCATTTCATCATTAACATGGCTCAACCTTAGCCATTTCATCATTAACATGGCTCAACCTTGGTCATTTCATCATTAACATGGCTCAACCTTAGCCATTTCATCATTAATATGGCTCAACCTTAGCCATTTCATCATTAACATAGATCAAACTTAGCCATTTTATCATTTACATGGCTTAACCAATAGCCCTTTCATCACTAACATGGCTTACACAATAGCCATTCCATCATTACATAATAGGTGGATTTGATGTGTTTTCCATTAAGTTGTTTTGACTTATTACTTTTATTTTATTTCGAGTTAGTACCATAATGTAAGTAAATCAAATAATAATAAAAAAGAATACATTTTAAATAATAATGAATGAGGTAAGCCACACAAGGTAAAACCTAGGACATTGTATTTTCTTTTACTTTTAAAAATTCCTACACAAGATTGTTTGGTTTGGTGTTATTTGGATTTAATTGCATATATTTTGTTTACGCACTTCATAGTTCAAGCTATAATGTAAAAGAAAACAAGTAACTCAAATTGTGTAATGGAAAACATACCCCACTCCTCGATCACTTCGGTGGCTGATCAATTTCAAAAGGCTCCAAAGGTCTTAACCCCTTTGGTCACAACCAATTTCAAAAGGCTCCAAAGTTCTTAACCCCTTTGGTCACAATCAATTTCAAAAGGCTCCAAAGGTCTTAACCCCTTTGGTCACATCAATTTCAAAAGGCTACAAATGTCTTAACCCCTTTGGTCACACATCAATTTCAAAAAGGCTCCAAAGGTCTTAACCCCTTTGGTCACACATCAATTTCAAAAGGCTCCAAAGGTCTTAACCCCTTTGGTCACACATCAATTTCAAAAGGCTCCAAAGGTCTTAACCCCTTTGGTCACATCAATTTCAAAAGGCTCCAAAGGTCTCAATCCCTTTGGTCACATCAAATTTTCAAAAGACCCCAACGATACCCAGCTCCTTTGGTCATAAGCTTACTATGTGTAGACACCTAAAACGTGTCATGCCGAGGGTGACTACTCATATGGACATGCTACAAAACCATATGAAGGATCTTGGATAGACTCCAAGATAGAGCAATGGTTCTAACCACTCAATTTAGGCATTCTGGCCTAAGCAGTCTGAACCGTAGCCCAGACCTGCGGTCTCCAGTCTGAACCATGGTTGACACCTACGGTCTGTAGTCTGGACCATAGCTATGACCTACGGTCTGAACTAGAGTTCAGTTAGGCCTTCCATCCGAGCCAAATCGGTTGGAACGACCAAGAGATCTAGAAGGAGGCAGTTGGAGGATGGAAGATTCCAAAGGCTTCCATCCCAACTATCCTAACCAACCTTCTTGGTCTTGGCTTCTCCATGAAGCCACCCCTAGCCCTAGGGGCATGCTATAAATACCCCCTCCAAGGGGATGAAGAAGAGAGATGATTTGTATAGCGAAGTGTTGGCGAATTATCGAGCGAGAGCTAACTGATCAAGAGAGCAGTGAAGCCCTATCAAATTGCATACCGACTTTGTGCATTTGAGAGCCCCTTTGCTATCCATCTAAAGACCAATTAGCCATGGATGCCCTAGGTGCTTAGGAGGATCAAGAAACGCAAATCTGGGCAAACGAAGGCCCTTCACAGTGATTTGACCACCAAATCTATCAGAGGACGACAAAGGCGACCCTTGAACATCAATTCGGACAAGGAGGTCAAGCCCACTGCCCCTAATTCTGAGGGTAAACCCATCAGAGGTCAAACCATGGCTGTCAACCATGGTTCATAGTGCAGACCGCCCCTCACAGCTACGGTTTGCAATAGGTTAATGATCACCTTACTTACTTTACTTTTGATCGCATAGATTAGTCATGTTAGTCTTTTTATAGGTTTAATTGCATCTTAGGGAAACTCTGACCGTAGGAATTAGACATTTCATGCGTTGCATTAAGTAGGAGTACATTGGATATTTTATGTGCTTTATTGCTTCTAATTCGATATTTGATCTACGCATCATTTGCTTATTCATGTCTTGTATGTTTTAGCATAATTCTTGATGTAATTAGAATAGCTTAAAGTCTTTCTTTATGCTTTCTTGTTTTACTAGTTTAATGGTATTTACATGCATATTTCTTTAAAGGGCCTCATCACGAGAGGCTATCAATATTTGTAATCGTGTGTTGTTGTTTCTTGTTCATAGAGAGACAGGTGCAAAAAGGAGCCTATATCATAATCCTTCCACATCACGGAGAAGGGGGTTAGCTCTACCCCAAGGCAGTTTGTGAGTAATCACCGGAGCACAATAAGTGCGCCTACCCTATTGAGGGCATTGGCAATTGTAACATCTGTATCATCTTTCGAGTGACCCTAAGAGGGCATTTTTGTAATCCGAGATCCTTTAAAGATTAATATAAGAAACTTTGCATACGTTGGCTTTCTTTGTTCAATTTATGTATTTGTATGGATCTTTGTGCTTTTGTGATGGTATAGATCAGTCGCCTAGCTAAGGCGCGCGCTCTGCGGTTACGTCAAATGGCGATCACGGTGGAACCCCATAATTTTAGCCCTAAATTCTGACTGTTCTTGGCTTTTTCTTTTCACAGGTGCTAACCGCAGCTTTCAGCTACGATTATTTTTTGGCCCATGGCTATAACCTGCGGTCTCCACTGCAGCCCATAGATCGGACCTACGGTTCACAGAGGAAAAGGCAGACAGCAGGAAAATCAGTGGGCAGTAGAGCAAGAGCTGAGGTAGGTCCCAATTTCACCTTCTGTGTTGAATTTTTTGCTCTGTATCTTTCCAGAAATCATCGAACCATTGCAAACTAGGAACTAAAATTTTTTTTTATATATATATATATATATATATATATATATATATATAAGGGGTCAATGAACAAGTCCTAGTTTGTTTTCATTTTTCGTTCAATAGAAAGGCGTTGTTGGGAATAGCGGACCTCTGAGTGCAGTCTGCCCCTAAATACAATGACCTTGATAAGGATTGTGTGTCGTTTGCATGCTTGAGGCCCAATCAGCGGCCATGTCATTGTAATTGCATCGTCAAAATATCATATAGGACATTAGCATGCATTCTTTCTGAATTTGAAACGTTCCTTTCTTTTCATGCATATCATGTAGGAATGATCATTATGCTCTTCGATGCATTTGTCATTTTTGCAAAGTAAAAGGAACCACACACACCACGTTCCATTTAAACATCAGTGGCGTTGGGCTCTCACATCCAACCCACTTGATTGAGACCAACAGTGGATGTCATTACCACTTGGTTGGCTCATTTGAAATTGTATTATCGGGACCCGCTCGTTGCCAAGGCCGACCCAAGAACTGTCCTATCCATGCAAAATAGCACGCACTCTTCTTCGAAAGGGTGTATCGTTGTGCATGGTGTGTTGGGTGAGGGTTGGTAGTACCTATGCTACTTCGTTGAGTATGGACTTCATTACCATATTCGGCTTGTGCGAGTATATAGGTGAAAGCCAATTTAACTGAGTTTAAAATCCAACAATATTTCAAAACATGCGAGAGTTTCTAACACTGATACAACACATCTGAAAACAACATCAAATAGTTTAGGGCTCACAATAAAAATTTAAAAGGAGATAATCATCATTTGTATACTTTGTTTGCATAATAAAACACATCTAGATGTTAGGTACACAAATGGTGAACACACGGGGTGATCGACAAAGGTCTCGGACCGATGCCCATGATCAACCCCCAACTGGTTCACAACAGCATGTGTCGAGTCCTCATACACATGAGCGAACCGAACGACGTTCGACAAGCATTAGAGGTGACAACTCGACACGGGGAGATCCCGTTGAGTGGACCCTCGATAGAGGAGCTTCAGTACACTCTTCTAGGCATAGGACTGAGCATGGAGCTTCTCAACATGAGGATGCTCTCCCCCAAAGCCATTACCGAGACCGCACTACACGCGCATCCATGGGATCGGTCGAGGAATATGTTGTGCAGGGGACCAAGTTGGTTCCCATACGTACTAAGTCCATAGGAGGTTCTAACCCTCCACCGTCAGAGTATAGATGGATCAGAGATCCACCCATTCAGGGGCAGGAGGATAGGCTCACTTTCGAGCATAGGTCCACCCATACTCCCGTGCGTGGCTCACCATGCAAGATCACCATTGATATATCAAAGGTGGGAGCTAATGGAACACCACCGCATGAGCGGTGGAGGTCTAGATAGTTAGATGGTCTAGGTAGTGTTCTTGAGCAGCTAGGCTGCAAGCCTATAGCTCCACCCACTCGTGCTCCGAGTGAGCGTAGCGGCAGTTGTATCAAGATCACTAGAGAGCATGGAGAGGCTTCTAAGCGCCCTCATGTCACACGTCCACCGTCCACACATTTTTTTGATGGGTACAGAACCCATAAGGTAGCTCGCATAGAGCACACACACCGGAGGCCTCCTACGGCCGACCAGATCGATAGATCACATAGACTGGTGTCTGAGCAAAGACGTCAACTCCTCCAAGATCAATTGGATGATGCTCGCCTAGAGAGGCAACATATTGAAGATGAAAATATTCAAGCGCAAAGGCTCCTACGATAGAGATTATATGAGCAGCGCATGCACGAGGAGCGTATTCTAGCTCAGAAGGAGCGCATAGAGCAAGAGGATCGGCTAGCCAGGGCTGGCCTATACCCTCCTGAGGAGCATAGAGAGCATGTGCATAGGAGGGCTATGTCCCTAGCCGATATGCATGAGGAGCGAAGAGACGCTCGTACTCATGTCAGTGCCCAATAGAGGGAGCGACTATCGTCACTCAATGATCTTAGACAGAGGTAGCATGAGCACATAGATGCAGACAGATACGATCAGGGGTATCCTGAGAGTTACCAAGTTGAGGAGGAGGAAGAGCCATGTCCTCCACCTCCCCCAAAGAAGACATTACCTCCTAGACCACCTCCACGTCATCTTAGGGAGGAGGACTTTTTGTCTTCTAAGGCGTACAAGGTTTTGGCCGATAAGGTCAAAGCAATAGAGAGGCAGGGCATGGCTATGCAAAAGCTGACACTGAGGAAGATACACAATGAACCTCTAGACCCCTCGGTGCCTATGCCTCCATATCTCGAGCATTTTGATATGCCCAGGTTGGAAAAATTCAAGGGTGATGAGGATGCACAAGAGCATGTTACGAGTTTTTTGGATGCTTGTTTCTAGATAGAGAGTCAGGATGCCTTGTTGTTGCGCACTTTCATTATGACACTTTCTGGCCCGGCTCGAGAGTGGTTCAACCAACTGAAGAAACATAGTATTACTAGTTTCGAGCAGTTGGCCGATGCATTTCTTGAATGCTATTCATTTGGCATCAAGAGACAGGCCAACCTTTCTGATTTGGTGGCACTAGCTCAACACGACGATGAGCCCATCGAGCAATATGAAAAGAGATGGCATAGAATAATGGCAAAGCTGCCATTCCCTATTCCTACGGCTGAACTAACCCGAATGTTTACAAAGAGTTGTGCCAAACACATCTCGCTACTATTGTAGCTGCAGTAGTACCCTACATTCGAGGAAGTTGTGGTGCAAGCCAGGGTGATCGAGGACATCAAGTTGCAAGAAGGCAGCTTGAAGCTCAAGACCAGGAAAGAGGGGTTTAAAAAGAGTACTACAAAACAATAGGGCAAGCAGGCCCACGTGAATCAAGTAGTACTAAATCTCGGAGGAGAAGACAAGGGACAACAAAAGCCTAATTATCAGGCCCAACCTCCTCCTGCGCATTATGAGACATGCAAAAACAACTATAAGGGCAAAAACAAAGAAGAGCACCCACCTCGCCAGTTCACGCCCTTGACGGAATCGATGACTTCGATTTTCCATCAACTATGCGAGGCCAAGGCCATACGATTGCCTGAGGTCAAATTAGTAGATCCGAATGTGCCAAAGTCAAAGTGGCATCAAGACGATCTATTCTGCATATTCCATAGAGCGAAAGGCCATGACATCGAGACATGTTGGTCCTTCAAACACATCATGCAGAACATGATAGAAAAAGGAGAGCTGGTAGTACCAGGCAACCCATAGGCACCCGACAATAGAAACATGGGGATTTTCAAGAATCCACTTCCTAATCATGAGGCGCCTCGTAACAATGTCGGCCAGGTCAATCAAGTGAGAATCAAACCACCTACCCAGGGGTTCGTAGGCATGGTCAATGTTGTTACTAGACATGGGAGGTACGATCAACCGAATCAACCTCGTGCTCCCATTAGAATACAAGCTACGCCGGATCAACGACCAGCTCAGAACATTCCAGGCCCACCAGCTAGACCGGTGGTGACCATAAGGAGCAGGTTAGTTCAGAACCTGTAGACAACTCCTACGAAGTTGTCAATATATGAGCTTATTCAGCAGTCCCCTAGACATAGGGAGACTCTTATGGACATTCTGAGGTCCATTGAGGTACAGTCCCAAGATGCCCATGCATTTACAAATTTTGTGGGACATGTACAATAGTGTCAGGAACCCACGATACAATTTTACGATCATGAAGTGAAGATGGTTCCTACTATTATGGCTGACCCACCACTGCATATTATCATGTGTGTTAACCACATGCCTTTCAAAAGGGTCTTGATCGACACTGGGTCCTCGATCAATATAATTACGACCAAGGCACTGAGCCATCTCAAGCTACCCAAATCACACATTGTGCCTACCACCTTTACGTTGAGAGCATTTAACGATGCACTATGCTCGATGGTTGGTACAATTGTTCTACCTATTCAGGTGGGACTCAAGACCATCTCTGTGATGTGTCACATGATAGAGGGTGCCATGCAGTACAACATTTTGCTCGGAAGGCCTTGGATTCATGAAATGCATTGCATCCCCTCTATCTTGCATCAATGCATGAAATACATTCACGAGGGACAAGTTCACGTAGTGTCCTCGGACGAAGAACCATTCAAGTTCGTGAACCTAGCAGATTTGCCTAGGGGTTTTGTACTCCCATCGATGCACTTGGATATCCGACCTATTTCATCGGTTAAGATTCCAAGAGGTAAACCAGTAGCCCATGCTCAATCATCGACATCTGTGTCACACAGATCTGAGCATACGACTACAACTTCTCTAAAACCGACTGCATCGACAATGCATCGACAAGTCGAGAAGCTAAAGGTAAAATTGGGTGAGAAAGTGGAAAATCATATGCCCGGACCAGTCACCAATGAGACTCCCACTCCCATGGATGTGGAAGAACCTCAAGACAAAGTCGAGGAGGCACCTCAGCCTACTTCACCTACATCTTCAGCAGGGTCATCTGCACCGCAGGTGACCGTTCATCTGGCCAACACAGGGTTGGGTGAGTATCTTGTGCAAAATGTTACTTTTGGACCTATCCTAAAAACTGCACAAGAGATGGGCCGACCGCACGCCCATCGATTTTTGATTGGATCTATAGTGTCATTGGGTGAGCCACCCAACCAAACAAACTTCGTCTACGTAGGGCTAGATCAAGCGCCCACCAGAATGTCCATAGATGAAGATGATGATGAGCCATTCACTATGAATGTGCGCTATCTATCCAACCCAAAATATGCCATGCACATTTTTGAGTCGTATCATTGGCATGGGCATGACCTTGGTCTTTTTGAATAGGGACGTAGAACCCCACTCGAACCTCATTATCAGTTAGCTACTGATAGGTTCGGGTTAGGGTTACAAGTATGGGGTCATGACGATCTGCTTGTTGCATCCTTAGATCACATGTACTTGAGTCTAGGGGATGATGTGGATTTTAATCCATATCACCCTAATCCTTCCAGCTATTGGAGGACTCGCTAGATGGTATCGTTTGTTACCATAGGGCCACCTGATTCATACCATGATGGGCCCTTAGAGGACAACCCCAGAGACAACCTGGGTAACCAAATCCGTGGTGCTACCAATGACACTGGTATGCAGGGGCATAACCCCACTACTGTAGGTGATCTCAAGTTAGGAGATCTTTGCGATGATGATGGAGAGGAGTCCACCTCCGAAATGAGTGGACCTAGTTATTATGCAGATGATGAATCCTCAAATGATGATCAATCTGAGGAGGAAATCAAGCTAATTTTTTAGGGTCGACGTTTATACGCCATCTGCTACCTATGGAACAAGTGGAAGAGACGAACGAGCACTTCATAGCCGATAGTGATTATGAAGATGAAATAGAGGAGGCTTGCTTAAAGCCTCACCCATCTAATCTCCCACTATGCATAGACACAATAGAGTGGCCCATCCATGGTAGTGACCATGATGATGTAGATGAGAGGATCGATTCCAGGCTCGTGTATCCACAATATCTATTGCCTAGGGAATCAAAGCATGTTATGGAGGAAGTCCCTCCCAACATTGAGTGCTCTAAGGAAAGAGTAGCGCCAGTTTATGTGGCAGTATCATATATACGATCATTCTATCAGATTTATCTAGATAGTGATGATAGCGACCGTAGAATCAGATACATGGGACCACATCTACCAAATCGCTCCTTAGAAGAGGGGGAAGTGACAGATTGTATTTGTACAATGATGATGAGGACTCGGTGGAGATGGCCTATTTGGGACCTCACCACTTATGTAATAGGCCTCCACCTAGAGGTCCCCCACCTATTACAGCTGTAGGTTTGCATCGGGAGATTAATCTCCATCGTAGCCTGAGGGAAAGAAGAGAGCTCGAAGAGAGGTATCAAGAACTCTTTCCCGATCCACCTACGTACGTGGAGCTCCTTGAGTCGAGAGATCCCATTTTGTAGCCAGTGCATCGGGAGGATCCAGTTATATGGACATCCCATAGAGAGGATCCGTTTGTGCCCGTACCATCCGAACTAGATCTTGGGTATGAAAGCTACGCTTCAGGGATAGGGTTTTGTCCATGTGGTTTCGAAGATCAATTCCATTCCATCAATATGGTCTCCATTGATTTGACCATGCCACTCTGCAATCCAGTAGATCCATCCAAACCGCTGCATCTGAACATGGATGCTATCGATTGGGATCACGCTGACTCACCGATCTAGCCTGAAGATTTCTTCCCTAATGAAGAAATGCTGCAACCATTTCATTTTGTGCCAGGCTATGCTCATGATGTTTGTCATACCGAGAATGCTTCTCGAGAGGAACATGTGAACCCGACTGATGACATCCATCTGATTCCTATGCCTCACCAGCTTGAGGAGGGATCACATATGTCAGTAGAGAAAACCTTCGATGTGGATATCAGTAAAGATCCCACCAATCCAAAGAAGGTTAGATTTGGAGAGAGTCTCACTCCGGATGAGCGTGATAGCATCATCCCTCTACTGAAAGAGAGACCTGATCTCTTTGCTTGGACTTACAAAGACATGTCGGGTCTAGATCCAAAATTGGTTACTCATAACCTATCGCTAGATCTATCGAAGAAGCCAGTCAAGCAAAAACTCAGAAAAATGCATCCAACAGTAGCCTTAATGGTGAAAGACGAGTTACAAAAGTTGTTGGACGTAGAGTTCGTCATCTCCATCGACTATCCAGAATGGGTGTCCAATATGGTGCCCGTAGGAAAGCTAGATGGAAGGGTCCGTATTTGTATGGATTTTAGAGATCTCAACAAGGCAACACCCAAAGATTCATTTTCGTTGCCAAATATCGATGCTCTGGTAGATGCCACTGTAGGTCATGAAATGCTCTCCCTTATGGATGGTTTTTCTGGATACAACCAGATTCGGATTAAACCCGAAGATCAGCATAAAACCACGTTCATAATGCCATGGGGGACATTTTTCTACAAAGTTATGCCATTCGGTCTTAAAAATGTTGGTGCCACATATCAGTGGGCTATGACATATATCTTTCATGACTACATGCATAAAATCTTAGAAGATTATATCGATGACTTACTAGCTAAGTCGTTGCTGCGAGCAGAGCATGCGGAGGTCTTAAGGAAGGTCTTCGATCGCCTGATAGAGCACAATGTCAGGTTGAATCCTAAGAAGTGTGTATTTGGCGTAACTTCAGGTAAACTCTTGGGATTCATCATTTCTAAATGAGGCATCGAAGTAGACCCAACAAAGGTCATGACTATTTTAGAGATGCGTCCTCCCACTAATATCAAAGAACTAAGAAGCCTTCAGGGCAAAGTAGCATCCATAAAGTGATTCATCACTCAATTATCGGATAAGTGTCGACCCATGAATCGACTGCTACACAAGGGGGTCCCATTTGATTGGGACAAGGACTGCCAAGCAACCTTTGTTGAGATTAAGCAATACCTAGCAACGCCACCAGTACTAGCTCCACCAAGGCCAGATGAGCCTTTTCTGCTATATATATCGACAACCGACTTTGCATTAGGGACCATGTTAGCCCAAAAGAACATGCAAGGCAAAGAGCAAGCCGTATATTACATCAGTCGCACCTTGGTGAGTTATGAGTCAGGATATGCATATGTTGAAAAACTTTGTTTAGCAGTAGTGTTCACTACCAAGAAATTATGGCATTACATGCTAAGTCATACAACATATGTTATATCAAAATAGAATCCTTTGCAGTACATGATGAGCAAGACATATCATAACACACGTACTGCAAAGTGGATCATGCTATTGATAGAATTTGATTTGCAATTCATCAGCCAAAATTCCATCAAGGGACAAGTCATAGTTGATCAACTGGCTGAGGCACCACTGTCCAACAGTAGGCCTCTAACCATTGAGCTTCTAGATGATGCGGTCTTCATAATATCTGAAGCTCCCAAACCCGAGGAACTAGAGAATAATGTTGATATTACATTGTTTTTTGATGGTTCAAAGTGTGAGCAAGGGGGCGGTGCAGGAATAGTGTTTTTCATGCCACAAGGAGCTCCAATGCCCTTGTCATTCAAGTTAGACTTTTCGTGCACCAACAATAATGCTGAGTACGAAGCCCTACTTTTGGGCCTCCACATAACCATCGCCATGGGTATTAAAATATTGAACATTTTTGGTGATTCTCTGCTCATAGTTAACTAGGTTAAGGGGCTCTTTCAGTGTCGATGTCCCATACTGAAAGCCTACAAAGATCTTGTTGCCACTTATCTGGCTAAACTTGAATGGTATGACATCGAGGCAATCCCTCGTTCATCAAATAGGTTCATAGACACCATGGCATATTTGGGGTCCTTGATCCCTCAGAATCCATCTATCGATTTTACTACCATCCATGTTAGAATGCTCTCACACCCAACAACGAGCGTGCAACCTTTGATAACAAAGAGTCAGTCAACATGATTGTCGTGGAACCAACAACTGATTGGTTCTATAGAGTGGAAGACTTTCTTAAGCAGGCACCCTAGGAGTCATTGACTTCTCAGAGTCCTACGGGGAGTGGTACTACCATTCACCACAAGGTTGTTTCCTAGTATGCATTTGCAAAGTTAAATACGTAGGGGGAGCAGGTCATCTTAGCAGTCGAAGCTGAGGCTTGTCAAAGCTGGATGTTGCAAATCCAAGACTTCCTAAAGCTTGGTATGATCCCAGAGGGATTGTCGCATGCCGCAAGATGCACATTTAAATAGAGAGTGACCAAGTATGTCTTGATAGGAGACATTTTGTACCGACGTGGCTATGAAGGAGTTCTCCTTCGATGTCTTGAGCCCCAAGAGTCATCTTGGGCAATTTTAGAGGCTCACGATGGTACGTGCGGTGGCCATTTCAGTGGCATGGCTATCATCAAATGCATCCTTCGCATGGGTTATTATTGGCCCACTATGGAGAAGGATTGCAATGTGTATGTCAAGAAATGCGTTAAATGTCAGCATCATGCTAATCTTACGCACTTGCCATCGTAGGCCTTACAACCCATTCAGGCGGCTTGGCCATTTGCTCAGTGGGGACTAGATCTGATTGGCAAGATTTCCCCTCCATCGTCAGGCCGACATACATTCATTATCATGGCTACTGAGTATTTTACAAAGTGGGTGGAAGCCATTCCCCTTACAATGACCACTGGAGCTCGCATCATAGAATTTATTCTCGAGCATATCATATGTCATTTTGGGATACCATCCAAAATAATTTTGGATAATGGAACTTCTTTTAAGAACAAAACTATGCGGGCTTTAACGTCTAAATACCGCATTAAACACAGTTTTGCAACTCCATATTATCCGCAAGCAAACGGGCAAGCTGAGGCCTCAAACAAGACTATGGTAGCCATCTTGAAAAAGATAGTGCAAGAACACCACAAGGATTGGCATATACAGCTGCCCCTTGCATTATGGGCTTACAGGACTAGCATTCGGATGCCTATTGGGGCAACGCCATTTTCACTAGTATATGGCACTGAGGCCATTATGCCCTTGGAGTTGGAAATTCCAATGTTGCGCATCGCATTGAAAGAGTTCATCGATGATGACACCATGTGGCAAGCTCACCTCGATCAATTGACGTTGCTTGATGAACATCGTGTGAATGCCCTCGAGCATCTTCATGTTTATCAAGAGTGATTAAAATGAGCTTACAATATCAAAGTCCACCAGAGAGACTTTGAAGTTGGGGATCTTGTGCTGAAAGAGAACCAATAGAACTCGAATTTGCCGCCTGACATGCGAGACAAATTCATGGCTAACTAGCTAGGGCCTTACATCATATCTAAAAATATTGGTCTAGGAACCTATCGCCTAACATCGCTAGAGGGTGTAGAAGAGTTTGAGCCTCTCAATATCATCCATCTTAAGGCGTTCTATGCTTGAGAGTGTAGTAAAGGCACCAAAGGCATCTGTAAGCCTTTGGTCAACCCAAAAGCCCTGAGGGTTTTGTCTCAACCGCTCGGTCATCCCAAAAGGCCCCAAGCTCTCTGATTAAGAAGCTTGGTCAAGAAAAGGCACCAAGGATTTCCAAAAATCGTTTGGTCAACCCAAAGGCTCTGAGAGTTCCTATAGCTTCTCGGTCATCCCAAAAGGCTCCACGCCCTCTTGTTGAGAGTTTGGTCAACTAAAAAGGTTCCAAAGGTGGTTGTAAAACCTTTGGTCAATTCAAAAGGCTCCAAGGATTTCTAAAAATTGCTTGGTCAACCCTAAAAATCTCCAAGGACATGTACTCATCATTTGGTCAAATATGAAAGCTCAAAAATCTATAAAAATCAAGAAAAATGTATAAAAGTCCAAAAAAAAATTGATAAAGCTTAAAATCCAAAAACATTTGCATTTACATTTTGCATTTTCATTTGCATTCACACATGCATTCACATCATCATATTGCATTTAGGCATTTGTCATCCATTGCATTCCATAGTAGAGTGTAATGCGTTTATCAAAATTTTACAAATAGTCACACGTTTGTATGACAATCATGCACCCTTGCATTTATCATAATTCATTGCATTCATACATGATACCTATTGTAGAGAAACATATATGTATGTTAAAGTTTTCCTGTCACTCAGCCATACCTAGTGAGTTCTTCAGATATTGTAGAAAGCTTGCTTTGTTGTTATAGACAAGGTCATTAGTTGGGATAGTGCTTCAACATATCAGAATCTCATCACTAAGCAAAATAATATAAAATCCTGCTAAGACGAGAGAGGATGAAAGCTATGACAATAGTCTTAGGTATCTAGAGAGATGGGTTTCATGACCTGCTTATCTTGCAAATAGTCGGTCTAGAAAGGTGTACTTTGGCAAAAGGACAAGAATTTCCCCTATAAATCCCAAAGTCACAAAAGTTAAATCCCAAGTTACAAAGTGCAACAAAAAGTACAAATTTCAAGTTCAAAATGTAAAGTGACATAGTGAATCAAAAGCACTATAAAAATCCCTTGCTCAAAGAAAATGGTAACACGTGGACTAACAATGATTTTTATCACTACATCTGAGCAAGTAAGAAGGGTGAGAACTTGAATCCCTAGATTGTCCACCTTTCGAAAGCCATAGAGTGATCCCCGATCGCAGCAATGGGTTGGAAGAGTCCCACCTACAATCGGAGGGGTAGTTCTATTGGGTGATCCCCAAATGTAGCAATGGGTTGAAAGAGTCCCACCTGCATTTGGAGGGGTAGCCCTGATCAATTTGCAAGATGAGCTAGCTCTAGGTACCTAGGATTGTCTAGCTGTATAAGTCTAATCAAAGCTGAAACAAGGATGGTACGATCGTATGAGGAACCTTATCTCACATATGGGTTGAAAGAGTCCCGACTGACATACGGGGTATGCTTACGATCTATCTAAAAATACTCACATGCACACACAGGGATAATGAATAGTTGGGTCTATCATGGCAAAAGCCTTGTCCAATATAAGCCTTGTACAGTTAGTATGTGATTTTTGGAGAAGTATACTAGGGTGTTTGAGTCTCAAGGAAAACCCCAAAAAGTGCTCCAATAGCAACAAGATACCAAATATCATTAGACTTCAGAGATATGAGTCATTCATTCATCAGAATGCATTTTTACAAAGCACAATCAAATATATAGGATAGATACCGCATGAATATCAGAAATGATGTTTAGACGACCACTGACTATATAGTGCAACAAAGAAGAAATATACATAATGACATATTCATTCATTAGCATTATACCAATCCATTTCACTGCATTTCATATATGGGTGATTAATTGATTAAGTTCTTGTAATGAGAATTATCAATTATTTTGCATGATTGTTATACATTCTATGGTGTCATATTTTAAAAATTGATATACACAGTTTACATTCATTCCTTATGTTTTAAGTGATTAAAGCATACAGGTTCATTTCCATTAGATTATGATTCTATACATAATGCATTACCATACATTGCATAGCATATCATAAACTGCATAAAATATACGCATGCCCACAAAGCAAAAATAAATATGCATTAAAAATAAACATCGCATCCATCTACATACATCATATGTCGCACATCTACTCATCTAGATCACTGCATATCATCATCATAAAGTAGAATAGCTATCTAGTGCATGACATCCATACATCGCATCATATAAACATAGCATTTAAATAAGCATTGCATCCATGTGCATCAAATAAACATAAAATCAAAAATAATAAATAAACATGTACACATAATGAGCCATGAAATATCATATCATATATATGTGTGTCCAAACGAGTACATAGGGAGTACAAAATGCTCGTAGGCTACAACTGTGTAGGTCCTCGACCTTACACACAAAATAAGAACATCCAAACTATAGTCGATAGCTGCTATAACCTAGATCTAGGCTGCTCCCCCTGTACTGGAGCTCTCATCGCCTCCCTCTGCACTATGCTCTGGAGCCTACTCTCTTGGATGACCTGGCACCTATGGTGGATCCTGCTATGGATCTTGCCTACCTCCAAAGCCTAACGCACCCAACACATAGGAAACTGGTAACTATAGTAGGCTAGTCCTCTGACTGGAGGCCCTTGATGTCTACCCTAGATCTCTAGTCCTGGCCTACGACCTCATCGTGTGTGTACTAGAGGACCTGTGCATCCTCTCAGTCCTGTGAGTCCTGTGACTCGAGCTCGTTGTCGACTACCCTAAGGTCCTAGACCTGGTATGCTGAGACTCTAATGTGAAAGGATCCTCAGGAACCTGTAGCCCATGCATCTCTATGTAACCAACTAGCTGATCAATGTGAGCAAGTCGAGCTACATGCATCTCATTGGTCCTCATGACCATACCATGCAGTCACATCACCTTAGTAGTCGGATCCTATGTAGTTGTTGCACCTACTATTGGTATTATAGGAGGCCCCATGATAGCTTGAGGAGGTAGCATAGCCCCCCTCGCTGCTCGTGTGAGATCCTGCTCTACCTCTATTGTAGTTCGTTGCACTTGTGCTAACTCTAGGGTAGTCTGTAGTCTCTACACCTGGGCCTCTACATCGGTAGCTCGAGTCATGAGCTCCTATACCTGGCCTTGCACCTTAGTCAAGTGTCACTCCCTATCAGATACCTTCACCTCTAGAGTGGCGATGGTAGTATCTCTCTCGTGCTATTGGGTGTGAAAGCACCCAATCTGACTCTACAAATAGCCATCCCTCTATGCTATCAGGAGGGACCTCACCCTCCTCTGGAGCATCCTCCTCAGGGTTGATCTCTGGCATATCCTCAGTGGTGGCCTCTACGCCCCAACCACCCTTAGTATGTTGGTGCACCCTACACCCATCAGGATCTACCTCTGCCTCTACCTCAGTTGGCTCTCGGCCTAGAGGCCCTATCCCATGCCATCTAAATAGAGACCACCACCCATCATAGTCGGGCGTGGTCCCAACTATCTCAACACCTGACTCTTGGAAGTCATCGGGTGCATCTCCTAATGGTGGAGGAACTATCAATGGGAGATCCCTCTCTAGAGCTAGGTATCTGTACCTAAGTGGCATATTTGGTATGTCCTATACTATGTCAAACTATCATAGGACATGAGAGAAGAATTGATACTCTTAGACCTCTAGCTTATGCTGGATAAGCCATCTATCTCGATGGGCCCATCGTAGCCACTCATCCACCTCTGGCCATGTAGGGCAATCCATGTAGGGGTGCCATATAATGTCCCCAGCCCAAGTGATGCAAACTTAATGATGTAGTGCTCAATGTTCCTAGCATGAGCTCTACTATGGATACCCTCCTCAACATGAGGCTAGCATGTGGTGTAACATTGATGATCATCATCTAGGGTGGTGATGCATAGTGGTAGATCAGTAGGATGCTTGATTTGGATGTGCTGCCACCCCTATATCTATAGCAATAGGCTATAGCTGATGCCCTTATGGCTTTACTTTGTAATCTGGTATAGCTCCCTATAGAGTTGGTATAGTAAGGTGCTCCCCTAGGCCAGTAGTAGTGGCTCCTCCGTCGAGCTCTGAAGCACCCTCCAAGTAGGGGCTAACATGTTCTAGGGAATCCTCATGCTCGAGGAGTCTGGAAGGACAATCTGAATGATGAGATGCATAAAGAGGGCCTCTCAAATAGAGAAGACATCATCCTGATACCAGTCATCGATGTGCACCCCTCCATGGTCCACATCATCCTATGCATCGATGCTCTGATCACCAAATATGGTAGCAAAAATAACATCCTTTGTCATGTAGGTAGAGGAAATGATAGCCTCACCATCGATGGGGATCCTAAAGATCTTGTAGACATCCTCTAGGGTGATGGTCATCTCACCAGGAGGAAGGTGAAATGTGTTGGTCTACGCATTCCAGCATCGGGCCAACGTAGTGATATAGGCTTGATCTACCCTAATGGTGGGTAGATCCATGACATAACCAAACTCAATGGCTCGAAACCATGCTCGGTCATCATCCGATAAGGCCTCATGGAGAGTCTTCATCAAGTCAGGCTCCCGCGCTCTAGAAGTTAACTTTTAAAAAGCAAAAAAAAACATAATGTAAGCTAAATCTAGCTAAGTAGAGCTAAATAAAACTAAAAATCTCAAAAAAAAACTAGCAATTGCAACCTACAACTGCAACTTGCGGTCCCCAATTTGGGAAATTGGAGACCGTAACTGAAACCTGCGGTTCCCAATTTTCCAACTGGGAACTATAGCTACTAGTTATGGTTTAGGAGTGGCACCCATTTTGGGTACCCTCCTAGACCACTAAGCATAAAAGTTAAATCCTAAGCTAACCTAGACTAGTGGGGTTCATTACCGGTAGTTTAATGAGGTTCAATTTTTGCATTTCTTAAGTGTGGTTCATTTTACTGATATTGAGTGCGAGGTCTCGGTTTTGAGTTACCTTGCCCGCACCCTACCCCCGGCTAGTCGATGGCTGATCAGGATCCACCATCAGGGAAGACGAGTATAATGGTGGTCGAGTTTTGACAGCGTTCCGTATCAAGGAATGTCTTCTCTCTCTCAGAGCTCTCAATTTGCTAAGGGTTGCAAGAAAATAATGAAAAATTTCAAATGGGAATTCAATTTATAGGTCCTCCTAGTCTCTGTGGACCGTAGCTGACACCCACGGTTCCAAAACTAGGGTTTTTCACCCATAGGTCTGACCTGCGGTCCCCAAAATTTGGAAGTGCAAACCATAGACCGTACCTACGGTCCGCAACTAGCAATAAATGCACTAAAAACCCATCGTGGGAAGGTCTGAAAAGGTAAATTAATGACTCCCAGTGGATAAAAATCAAAATACATGATCACAATTGCAAATTTGGTGATGTTACAAGCACCAGGATCAATCCAATAAATGCCAAATTAAACAAAAAAAATCAAACAATGAAAAACCAAATGCGCCTCGTATTCAGTGATTTATCCTATAAAATTGGTGGTTGCAGTGACTTGCGCTCCATGCAATCCGACAAGATGAGTAAATCACAATAAGGACATTTGGGGTAAAATTGTCATTTCTTTTATGACATATTTTCAGCAAATCATCGACAATATGATTCAACACAAGTCTTCTTGAATTTGTATTATTTTGACTCCCTAAGATGGCTATCATAGCCTGACTGCTCCATGGGATAGAGATGTGCAAATACTACTAAGCGTTGTAATCATAAGCTGAACTAGGCCTAGCCAAGGCATTAAACATCTCAAATCTAAAGTTGTTCAGGATCATTCATTATGGTCAAGCGATTTCGTCACTTCAGACATTGTCATTACCCTCATCGACTCGTCGCTTGAGGGGGTAGTCATAATTTCATGTCATAATCAAAATCAATAGAAGATCTCGAAGATCGTAGATCCCTTGATCTTGTCAAAATTGCGTTCGTCCTTGCGAATCATTGCTAACAACTATCATAAGCTTCCCCCTCTGCTTGGGGTAAATAGCAAATATGAAATTTCATTTGTAGCTCTCATCCTTCGGTTATATAGGCCTAACTCCTATTGTAGCACCAAAGCTACCCGAATGTCTGATGATGAGTGCAGACTTTTCAAATGTAAGCCTTCCCACGTTGGAAGCAATGATTCCAGGATGCGCGTCCTTTTGCTGGACCTGGGGCATCTAATGTTGATCAGACTAATGATCATCATAGAACCTGCGACATCATTTTAGGAGGTCTATTTTGCTCAGCGTTGTTCGATCTCACAATGCATCTCAAAAGGGGCATCTGTAGACACCTAAAATGCGTCATGTCGAGGGCGACTACTCATATGGACATGCTACAAAACCATATGAAGGATCTTGGATAGACTCCAAGATAGAGCAGTGGTTCTAACCACTCAATTTAGGCATTCTGGCCTAAGCAGTCTGAACCATAGCCCAGACCTATGGTCTCCAGTCTGAACCATGGTTGACACCTATGGTCTACATTCTGGACCACAGCTGTGACCTACGGTCTGAACTAGAGTTCAGTTAGGCCTTCCATCCGAGCCAAATCGGTTGGAACGGCCAAGAGATCTAGAAGGAGGCAGTTGGAGGATGGAAGATTCCAAAGGCTTCCATCCCAACTGTCCTAACCAACCTTCTTGGTCTTGGCTTCTCCATGAAGCCACCCCTAGCCCTAGGGGCATGCTATAAATACCCCCCTCCAAGGGGATGAAGAAGAGAGATGATTTGTATAGCGAAGTGCTAGCGAATTATCGAGCGAGAGCTAACTGATCAAGAGAGCAGCGAAGCCCTATCAAATTGCATACCGACTTTGTGCATTTGAGAGCCCCTTTGCTATCCATCTAAAGACCAATTAGCCATGGATGCCCTAGGTGCTTAGGAGGATCAAGAAATGCAAATCCAGGCAAACGAAGGCCCTTCACAGTGATTTGACCGCCAAATCTGTCAGAGGATGACAAAGGTGACCCTTGAACATCAATTCGGACAAGGAGGTCAAGCCCACTACCCCTAATTCTGAGGGTAAACCCATCAGAGGTCAAACCATGGTTGTCAGCCATGGTTCACAGTGCAGACCGCCCCTCACAGCTATGGTTTGCAATAGGTTAATGATCACCTTACTTACTTTGCTTTTGATTGCATAGATTAGTCATGTTAGTCTTTTTATAGGTTTAATTGCATCTTAGGGAAACTCTGACCGTAGGAATTAGACATTTCATGCATTGCATTAAGTAGGAGTACATTGGATATTTTATGTGCTTTATTGCTTCTAATTCGATATTTGATCTACGCATCATTTGCTTATTCATGTCTTGTATGTTTTAGCATAATTCTTGATGTAATTAGAATAGCTTAAAGTCTTTCTTTATGCTTTCTTGTTTTACTAGTTTAATGGTATTTACATGCATATTTCTTTAAAGGGCCTCATCACGAGAGGCTATCAATATTTGTAATCGTGTGTTGTTGTTTCTTGTTCGTAGAGAGACAGGTGCAAAAAGGAGCCTATATCATAATCCTTCCACATCGTGGAGAAGGGGGTTAGCTCTACCCCAAGGCAGTTTGTGAGTAATCACCGGAGCACAATAAGTGTGCCTACCCTATTGAGGGCATTGGCAATTGTAACATCTGTATCATCTTTCGAGTGACCCTAAGAGGGCATTTTTGTAATCCGAGATCCTTTAAAGATTAATATAAGAAACTTTGCATACGTTGGCTTTCTTTGTTCAATTTATGTATTTGTGTGGATCTTTGTGCTTTTGTGATGGTATAGATTAGTCAGTTAGGTAGGTGCACACTTCGTGGTTACGTCACTATGTTAGTGGGATTAGACAAACCCAAGCTGATGAACATCATACACTTGAAAGCATTCCATGCTTATTGTTATTACTATATATGTACATACATGGCTAAAATCGTAAGGATTCATACTACACGTCCCTGCGAAGGATGGGTAGTCATCCCCAAGACCTAAAATATCAACTCCCATTGGACTATGGAGTAAATATCCACCGAGTCTATAGACTCCTGACTAGCAGTGGAGTAAGCTCATGCGGGGCAACATGTCTCCTTGGCAAACAAGGAGACCTCTGATCGCACATAATGACAGTCTAGCTTCAGGTCATCTCCATAACAGGTCATGCCCAATTTACTCATAATGGGTCAATGAACTTCACATGCACACACACTGGTTATTGATTGGATAAGGTCATTGTCACACTCAAGATTTGGTATATGAACCTCACTTGCACACACATTGGTCCTAAATAAAGTTAGACAACCCAAGTGAGTTTGATTGATAGTACTAGTATGTTTGAGTTTTTGAAAATGCTTCAGTGCTCATTCCATATCAACATCCATATCTTCTTCCATATCAACATCCATATCCTCTTCCATATCAACATCCATATCTTCTTCTGTGTCAACATTTATGCCTACATCATATGTCAAGATGCATAGAGTCATTAAAATTGGGTACCCCTGATTACAAAACAGTGGACATCAAACATGGCTAATAAAATTTTTGAACTATAAAAATATCATTCGAACACCATGCATCCCTCTCATATAACTTAGGTTCATTACACATTTACTTGCATCAATAATACATCATTTAGCTTGCATGAATCATCCATATAAGCATTAGGTACATACATCATTTAGCTTGCATTAATCATCCATAAGGCATTCCATAAAAAACATTTTCATTAAACATACGTTGCATTCACACAAAAGCATAACACAAACATAAAATCCATGTATATATATATCAAACTCACATATGCAAAGATCGCTCACAAGTTCAAACATCATCGCAACTAGGGGGTGCTCAAGGTTTCACACTTTTCCCCTAATCAATCAACATCACAACTAGAACTTGGGGGTGTTCAAGGTTTCACACCTTCCCCACACTTGCAATAAATAATTCAATCATTCAATCACATCACATCATCAACAAGTCAATTGCTAGGTTCAAAAGACTGCGTTCTTTTGTCAAAGGTTGCGCCCTTTGCCTTGCGTTCACATCATCCAAATTGCAAAAATACCTTCATCTATTGGGGCAAAAATAGATCACATTTACGTTCTTTTATCATTATCCATTCATAAGTAAACATTGTATTTAGTGGTTTATCCTATAAACCTGGTAGTTGCGATGACTGGTTATCCATGCAATCCGGTAGGATGGATAGACTACCATAAGGACACTTTCATCATAAAAAAAAAAAAACTCTTTATCTGTTAAGGGCAATGAACAAACACTTTTTCATATTTCATCATCAAAAACCCCTTTATCTGTTAAGGGCAATGAATAGACACTTTTTCATCTTTCATCATCAAAAACCCCTTTATCTGTTAAGGGCAATGAACAGACACAAATCATTTCAAAAACCCCCTTTCAACCGTTGGGGCAAAAATGACATCACATTTTGCATGGTATTATACACCAACCCCCTTTCAACCATTGGGGCAAAAAAGATATCACATTTTGCATGGTATTATACACCAACCCCCTTTCAACTATTGGGGCAAAAAAGGCGTCACATTTTGCATGGTATTATACACCAACCCCCTTTCAACCATTGGGAAAAAAATGACATCACATTTTGCATGGTATTATACACCAACCCCCTTTCAACCGTTGGGGCAAAAACGGTATCACATTTTGCATGGTATTATACACCAACCCCCTTTCAACCGTTGGGGCAAAAATGGTATCACATTTTACATGGTATTATACACCAACCCCCTTTCAACCATTGGGGCAAAAACGACATCACATTTTGCATGGTATTATACACCAACCCCCTTTCAACCGTTGGGGCAAAAATGGTATCACATTTTGCATGATATTATACACCAACCCCATTTCAACCGGCAAAAATGATATCACATTTTGCATGGTATTATACACCACTCCCCTTTCAACCGTTGGGGCAAAAAAAGTATCACATTTTGCATGGTATTATACACCAACCCCATTTCAACCATTGGGGAAAAAATGACATCACATTTTGCATGGTATTGTACACCAACTCCCTTTCAACTATTGGGGCAAAAACGGTATCATATTTTGCATGGTATTATACACCAACCCCATTTCAACCGTTGGGGCAAAAACGACATCACATTTTGCATGGTATTATACACCAATCCCCTTTCAACTATTGGGGCAAAAACGGTATCACATTTTGCATGGTATTATACACCAACCCCCTTTCAACCGTTGGGGCAAAAACAATATCACATTTTGCATGGTATTATACACCAACCCCCTTTCAAATGTTGGGGCAAAAATAGTATCACATTTTGCATGGTATCATACACCAACCCCCTTTCATCCGTTGGGGCAAAAATGGCATCATATTTTGCATGATATTATACACCAACCCCATTTCAACCGTTGGGGCAAAATGACATCATATTTTGCATGGTATTATACACCAACCCCATTTCAACCGTTGGGGCAAAAATAACATCACATTTTACATGGTATTATACACCAACCTCCTTTCCACTATTGGGGTAAAAATGGTATTACATTTCACATCATTCATATCGTCCATAGTCACATGGTATCATACACCAACCCCCTTCCCACCATTGGGGTAAAAATGGTATCACATTTTACATCATTCATATCATCCACAATCATTTGCATTTCACATCATTCATTCATCAATTGCACAAATTCACTACATAATTCATTTCAATTGGCTTGTGAGATACATGCATAACTCATTCACCAATTGAGGGGGTAAGCTAAAAAAACTTAGAATATTTTTTTTCTTTTGTCTTCAATATCAGTGTGCAAATCCAACAACAGAGAGAAGCTGCTTCTATGCCCATAGCCCAATAAGGTGTCTTGTATTTTTACACCACATTGTGTTTCACACAACATGGTACAAAAAGGAGCATCTGTAGACACCAAATCACAACCACTAAAACTCCATCCTAACCATCCCACCACCCACTTGTCTTCCATTCTACCTTCCCACCAATTATTTGGCCCAAATACACCTTCCCACCATTTCCTAGCCTAATTGGGGTTATTTTAATATTATTTTATAATATTTTATATTTTATATAATATTTTAATATATTTTAATATATTTATTATAAAATATATATAAATAAACTCAATTAACCTTAGTTGTCCGATTTCATTTAATCTCCACCATCCATTTTAATTAATCCATGTCACATTCAAAAAGTAATCTCAACCCTAGGATATGACTTAATCTTAGCCACACGATCAAAAGTGTAAGGCTAAAACCCTATGAAAACCCTAGGTTGGATTATAAATAGGGTATTTTGCAAATTCCCAAACCTTGGAACCTGGAGATTAAGATATATACTTGGAGAAGCATTTGTTGATGCCCTAGTGAAGCAAATATAGATAGAATAGAAGACCTTGTGCCCTAGCTAAGCCAACAATACTTCTACCATTCCAGCAATCATCCATCCATCCTCCCTTGCCACCATAGCCATATTCCATTCGTCGCCTTCATCGCCATCCCCTCTAATCTACTTTTGTAGATCTGCCCTACCCAGTAAGCATTGTTTTAGCTTGCAAAGCTCACTGTAGATCTTTCCAAGCACTCACCAGAGCTTGCCCTGTCTACAAGTGCATGGTAAAGTTTACCAAGCTCGTTCTAGGGCCTGCCTAACACGTTCTAGAGTCTACGATAGTCCCAGGTGCGAACCATATCTTGCAAAACTCGTGTCAGAGCCTGCCACCATCAACAAACTGCATTCAGATGTTGCTGCATCATCAGATCTAACACACCATTTGTAATCATGGATCAATAAGTAAGATATATCTAATTTTGATACATTTTTATTGGGTAATTTTTTGGTTTACATGCTTTTTGAATTCACTGTTAAACTAGGGTTTTATTAATGTCTGAGGGTCTCACACTGTGGAGCCCTCCTAGGTATTACTAACTCTTTGGTTTTGTTTTGTGTATGCAGATCAATGAATTCCACACATTCATTGATGGTTGTTGAAGCTGGAGTGGCCCCACATTGGATATTCAAAGCCCACTCAACCTGTTGGGATCAAGGACACATTCAAATCTGAAGACACTTCTGTTATTTCTAACTAGGGTTTTGGAGAACCCTAGTTCCACTGTAAATTATTGTATCAAATATCCGCATTGGATACTGATTGTAAAAAATGAGTCTATTGGCCCCCCATTGAATACATACTTCTTTTATGCAATATGTTTTGTCTCATTGCTTTATTTGATTCTACCATTTTATTTTCAAGTGTCATGTCTTTGCATCCACAATACTAATACAAATGGATTATTCGTAAGTGACGAAGAATATGAGGATGAAATAGATATGGCTTACTTAGGGCCAAGACATAAGCCCCTCATCTTGGGGCCGCATACTAATGCTAATGGCTTTTAGATAAGTGATGAAAATTTCAAGGATGATATTGAGATGGCCTATCTTGGGCCTCTCCATTTATGACAAGTCCATATGTTTATGGAAAGAGAAGTAGTACTTCATGCCATAGACCCTGGCTTGTAGTTTTTGGGGAGACCAGTTGACTTGAATGTCATTCATCGCATGGTCAATCCCCCTCTACATACATTCAAGGAGCTCTTCGAACCCAATTATCCTATTGTCTGACCAACTCATGGACCAAATCTAGAAATTCCCATTCCTCCAGAGCCTCATTGCGGGCATGTAAGGGAAACCTTAAAGATAATATTTCACCCATATGGTCATGGAGGTTGCATCCCATCCGTCAATACGATATCCATTTATTTGACCACTCCACTTCATAACCTAGTAGATTCCACTAAACCTTTGTGTCTTGACATGCAGGCTATTGATTGGGGTCATGCTAGTTCACCAATAGAGCTTGGAGATATTTTCCATAATGAAGAGATGTTACAATCATTCCATTTCACATAAGGTTGTGCATATGATGTGTTCCATGTTGGTTTGGATTCAGAGTCAGTAGGACCTGTAAACCCTACTGATGACATTCAATTGATACCCACCCCTCACCAGTTGGAGGATGGGTCATGAATGGCTATAGAAGTGACTTTTAAAGTGGACATCAGAAATGATCCTACTCAAACAAAGAAAGTCAAGTTCAGGGAAAGTCTATCTCCGAAGGAAAAAGCCATCATAATTCATCTCCTAAAATAGAGGCCAAATTTATTTGCTTGGACTTACAAGGATATGCCTGGGATTGATCCGAAGTTAGTTGTCCACAACCTATCATTGGATCCCCTAAAGAAGCTAGTTAAGCAAAAATTAAGGAAGATGCTTCCAACCATCGCTTTGATGGTAAAGAATGAATTGCAAAAACTAATGGATGCAGTTTTCATAGTTCCTATCGACTATCCTAAGTGGGTATTGAACATGGTTCCCATAGGAAACCCGAATGTCAGAATCCACATTTGCACAAATTTTAGGGACTTAATTAGGGCAACTTCGAAGGATTCATTCCCATTTCCAAACATAGATGCTCTTGTTGATGACACTATAGGTCATGATATGCTATCCTTAATGGATAGGTTTTCTGGATACAATCAAATCTGAATAAAACTTGAAGACTAGCACAAGACTGATTTCATAACTCCATGGGGAAATTTATGTGACAAAGTGATGCCATTCAGCCTCAAGAATGATGGTGTCACATAGTAGCAGGCCATGACAAACATATGTCATGATTACATGCATACAATCTTGGAAGACTACATGGATTACTTGCTGGAAAAATCATTGATGTGGCAAGAGCACATCGAGGTCCTTACAAAAGTTTTTGATCGCCTCATGGAGCACATCATATTGAATCCTAAGAAGTGCGCATTTGGCATAACTTTTGGTAAGCTCTTAGGGTTCATTGTTTCCATGAGATGCATTGAAGTCAATCTGACAAAAGTAGAAGCCATAATGGAGATGGTTGCCCCTACCAACATTAGGGAATTAAGAAGCCTACAAGGCAAGGTAGCATCCATAAAATGGTTCATCGCATAGCTATCAGACAAGTGTCGACCCATGAACTAGTTGCTATGCAAATATGTCCCATTTCATTAGGATGAAGAGTGCAAACAAGCTTTTGCAAAAATTAAAACATACCTGGCAACGCCGCCAGTGCTAGCTCCACAAAGACCAGACGTGCCATTTTTGCTATATATATCTGCTACTGATTTTGCTTTGGGCACCATGCTAGCCCAAAATAATGTGCAAGACAAAGAGCAAGCCGTATATTAAATTAGTCACACATTGGTAAGCTATGAGCTAGGATATGTGTATGTAGAGAAGTTGTGCTTGGCAGTGGTCTTTGCGACAAAAAAGTTGCAACACTACATGTTGAGCCATACGACTTACATTATATCAAAACAAAATCTCTTGCAATATATGATGAAAAATACATATCACAATACACCTACTACAAAGTGGATCATGCTATTGACAGAGTTTTACCTAGAATTTATAAGCTAAAATTCCATAAAGGGACAAGTCATAGCAGATCAGTTAGTAGAGGCACCTCTTAAGGATAGTAAGCCTCTCACTATAGAATTGCCTAATGATGTAGTCTTCGCATTATCAAACCCACTAGAACCTTAAGAACCTAAGAAAAAAAGAGAAATGACATTATTCTTTAATGGTTTGAAGTGTTAACAAGGGGGCAGAGTAGGGATAGTCTTTATCATATTTTAGGGTGCTCCATTACCCTTATCATTCAAACTAGACATCCCTTGCACAAAAAATAACACGAAGTATGAAGCCTTGATCTTGGGACTCCAAACAACAGTTGCAATGGGTATTAAAATATTGAATATATTTGGTGACTCCTTGCTCATAGTGAATCAATTCAAAGGATTGTTCCAATGCAGGTGTCCACTCCTAAAAGCTTACAAGGAGTTTGTTGAATTTTCCCTAGCCCGATTAGAATGGTATGACATCGAGGCAATACCTCATATGTCAAATAGATTTGTAGACACCATGGCATCTTTGGGATCATTAATCCCTCAAAATCCATCCACTGATTTTAGAACCATTCATGTGAAAGTGCTCACATTTTCTATAATACAACGTGAGGTTATTGACAACCTAGAGTTGGCCAACATGATCCAAACCAAGACAAATCAGGATTGGTCATTCAAAGTTGGAGCATTCTTGCAAATAGCCCCTTGGGAGTCTTTGATATCTCAATGTCCCATGGAATTTGGAACAACCATTCATCACATGATTGCTTCCCAATAAGTGTTCACAAGTGTTGGATCACAAGTAGAGCATGCAGTTTTTTCCATAGAAGCAGTCGCTTATCAGGATTGACTTTCCCAATTGTGGGATTTCTTGAAGCTTGGAATAGTACCTCAAGGCATGTCGTAGGCTGAAAAATGAACATTTAATCAAAAGGAAACTAGATACATTTTTCTAGGAGATATCCTTTATAGACGAGGTTACGATGGAATGCTCCTTCATTGTCTTGAGACCCAAGAAGCATCTTGGGAAATTTTGTAAGCTCATGACGGTACGTGTGGTGGTCACTTCAGTGGCATGGCCATCGTTAAGTGTATCTTGATAATGGGCTACTATTGGCCCACTATAGAAAAAGGAAGGTTGTGATTATGTCAAGAAATGCATAAAGTGTCAACATCATGTGAACCTCACTCAATTGCCATCGCAAGCCTTGCAGCCCATCCAGGCAACATGGCCCTTATCACAATGGGAATTAGACTTTATTGGGAAGATATCTCCCCCATATTCAGGCCAACACACATTCATCATAACGGCCATTGATTATGTCACCAAATGGGTCAAAGTGATCCCTTTAACATCGACAACTGGACCAAGTATTGCGGAGTTTATACTCCACAACATCATAAGTCGATTTGGTGTCCCTTCAAAGAGTATATCAAATAATGGACTATATTTTAAGAACAAAAATGTGCATGCTTTAATGAACAAATACCATATTCAACACAATTTTTCAACGCTTTATTATCCACAAGAAAATAGGCAAGCAGAAGCCTCAAACAAAACAATAGTCTCCATCTTGAGGAAAATAGTAGTAGATAATCATAGGGATTGGTATTTGTAGTTGCCTCTGGCACTATGGGCATACAGGACTAGTGTATGGATTCCCAATGGGGCAACACCATTTTTACTTGTATATGGCACTGAGGCCATCATGCCCCTAGAACTAGAAATCCTAACCTTGTACATAGCATTAAAGGACTTCATAGATAATGACACCATGCAACAAGACCGCCTGGATTAGTTAATGCTTATGAATGAATGATGGGTCAGTGCATTGGAGCATTCAAAGTTGGGGATCTAGTGCTCAAATAAAATCAATAGAACTCAAACCTACTGTAGACACCAAAACAACACCAATCCAATTACGGGACAGTGCTTTGGTTATTTCCTGTTTGCTTTCTTCGACCGTTCCGCCTTTGGGCCCATACACCATGGCAACATCCCAGCCGCCTTGGCACTTTGCTTGGCAAACCTGCAAGGTCCCATTGGCTTATTCACGCTGCCCACAGAGTTTCATTCTACCTTTGCGCCCCTTTCCTTTGGTTAGGTCGCGACATCGCACTGTCGCGATATCACGACAATCGTGACATCGCACTGTCGCAATATATCGTGACAGTCGCGACATCGCGCAGTCGTGAAATTGCGACTATCATGACATTACGACTGTCGTGACACCGTGCTATCGTGACATCATGCTGTCACGATATCATGACTGTCATGATATCATGACTGTCGCGACATCATGGATGTCGTGATATCGCAACGATCGTGACACCGCGCTGTCACGATGTTGCGATAGTCGTGATATCGCGACAGCTCCTACCCTATGCCTTGTTTCTTTTCTTGGTGTCACGATATCACGACGTCGCGATATTGTGACGTCGCGATATCATGACAAAACTCCGCATTTATGCCTAGGCAGACTTTAAACCAACGAAGGCGGATTTTAACCAATAAAAGCAGATTTTAAACCAACGAAGGTGGATTTCAACCAATTAAAAGTAGACATCAAATAGATAAATGTGGACATTAAACAAATAAGCATTAAATATTTTAAGGTGGACTTTAAACAACTAGAAGTGGAAGTCAGTCAAGTGTGTGGGCCGTTAGAGGACTGTCACAGAGGCATTCATGAAAGCCCGAGTCATGGAGGACTTTCCTCTCTCGTGGGAAGACATGACCGCCACATGGCACCTATGACCAACACATGGCGCTTATGCACGCCTATCCAAAGAGACCCCCTGGGTCTATAAAATGGTGGACTTTTCCACCCAAAGGGAGAGTAGAGAAGAAACGTTTGAAGCAGCAAAGCCCTGCCAGTTTATCGCCAGATGTTTTAAGCCTCAATTCACGTCATCTGCATCCGTGATTTCTTCTGCAAGGGAGGTCATTGGGTGTTTACGAAGAACATGAATCCGGATCCATGGATTCATCAATTTGTCGACAAAGCTTACTGTTATTCTTTTATTTCTTTAGCACTATGATTTCGGATGTTGATTTCAAGCATGTAGGCTTTATTTTAACACAACGTATTATCATTAATCATTAATCATTAATTTTGATTAAGTATGTTGATATTATTTAATTTTGTGCATGCGTCTTCGGTTTTATTTTAGTTCATTTTATTTTATTTCTGCAATCCGTTGTTTTAATTAATTTGTCGATAAATATCAACATGCAGGTTTTATTTCATTTCACTTTCATGAATGTTACATTTTATCATGATTTCGGGAGTTAATTCAAATCTGTTGTTCTAATCATTTTCTTTGCACGTATGTTTTATTTGTTTCAAGGATCAAATGCTTTTATTTTCGATACAGGTGCTACTAACACCTTTTGCTTTCACTTTGTACGCAGGTTTCCAATAGTAGAGGAGCAGGAAAGAGCAAAGAATCACCTACAACAGCGGCGACGACATTTTGATCCGCCCATCTCACGTGTGGGCACGCGGAAAAAAGATTATTAGTTGTGAATCTTGCGACAAGAAACACATCTGACTCTCCTATCCTTTAAAAAGGAAGGAGATGTATTGTAACACAATTTGTAAAAGCGTATCAATAAAAGAGATTACCATATTTCCATTGCTTTTATCTTGTGTCGATTTGCATATGTTATTTCTTGTTCTTGTGGTATAATTTTCTTTTTATTTCTGAAATCTCGTGCTTTCACCTGCCATCGTCGCATTTGTGAGACAAATTTGTGGCAAATTGGATAGGCCTCTACATAATTTTAGAGAGAGTTGAACCTGGAGAATATCACCTTGTATCATTGGACAGTGTTGAAGAGCCTAAAACTCTCAATATTGTTTATCTAAAGGCATTTCATACATAAAATCAAAAACATTCAAATATGTCATAAAATAAAATAAAACATTTAAAGCAAATCACAAAAATCTCCAAATGCATCTTAAAACCCTTTGGTCAAGTCAAATCAAATCACAAAAAGGCTCCAAGGGTATCCAATATTCTTGGTCAAAATCAAAATACAAAAATCTCCAAAGGCATTTTTAAAACTTTGGTCAAATCAAAAACAAAGAAAAAGAAAAAAAAAACATTTGCATCTTACATTCACATAATTGCATATTCATACATATCCATTGCATTCGCTTATGTTATGATAACATCTTAAAAATGATGCCACCGTTTGTATTTCAATCACAATATACAAGTTATCCTCATCCATGCATCCATGTGTGTAATTGTGTTTCTCAACACAACCAAATAATGTTGCTATACAAAAAATGCAAAGGTTTCCTATTATTTCAACCATGTCTAGTGGTCTTATCAACTTTTATAGAAAAACATTTTGATTAGTAGAAGAGCAAGGTCTAATGGTAGTACCTTGGATATTCAAGATCCCGTCACTAATTGAAACACTAAAATCCTAGTTGATACAAGGGAAAGATGAAAATTACAAAGTGGTCTAGGTTACCAAAAGCAAAATGGAACTTCCTTCCTTATCCCCCTGTGCAACTGGTTTAAAGGTGTTAAGAATTGGCAAAAGGACAAGTTTTGCCCTACCCAAAAATGAGTGATTATCATCACTGCATATATCCCTTGATTTCATAAATTAAGAAAAATACCAGAACAAAGCCAAATTCAAATATCAAAATCGAAAGTTCAAATTCTTCAAAAGTCAAACATCAATGCCCAAAGTCATAGTTCAAAATATAAAAAAAATAAATCAAAATAAACAGTGATTATCATCACAAGAATCCCTTGCTCAAGAGCAAACAAAAAAAATCAGTCAAAATAAACAGTGATTTTCATCAGTATGTATGAGCAAGTATCCCAAAAGAATGAAGAAAAAAAGGGAATATAACTTGAATACCTGAAATTTTCAGCATTGCACAGAAATGGAAGGAGAAATCCTTATGCATGACGATATGTCTATCACAAAATCTCCTAGAATTTGTATAGACCAATGTTTGAATGTGGATGAGCTAGCTTAGGTAACTCAAAACTGCCTAGTGGTATAGTCCAACTAAGTCCAACATAAGGATGAGATAAAACACTTGATAATCCTTGATCTTAGCAATGGGCTGAAATAATCCCGCCTGACATCGGAGGACATGCCTGAGTTCTATAAAAATATATTCATTTTCACACACAAAGAGAATGAATATCTGGGTATAGAGTGACATACTTGATTTACAAAAATCTTGTATGACTAGTACATAATTGTTGATAGGGTAACTAGAGTGTTTGAAGTCTTAGGAAATATTTGCAATAAATTTCTACCATAGAAACAATTCATATCATCAATCACATCACCAAATTTATTTATAAGCTTCTATAAATTAGGGGGTTTTAATAAAATAATATTAAAATAGATATCGAATATATGTCAGAAATGATGTCTAAACGACCACTAACTATTTTACATCTCTTCAATTACAAAAGCTTGTCTAGAAAATGCATACATTCCACACCATTACATTTCACATATGGAGGATAATTAATTCTTATGAGTAGAATGATTATTAAATATTCATGGTTGTTATACTTTCTATGGTATCACTCGTTAAATTGTCAAAATCATGGCATAGGCATCCATTATATTTTAAGTAATTAAAACATATAAGTTCATTCATAGTAAAATACATACTGCATTCACCATATCATGGCAGGAGTTAGATGTATAAATTAAAAAAAAATTAAACATGCATTTAACAAAAACATTTCATTCATAAATACATAGGTCATAAATCATCCATTTACATCAAAGATCAAATCAAAACATTTCATTCATAAATACGTAGGTCATAAATCATCCATTTACATCAAAGATCAAATCATTTGCATTTCATTCATAAATATGTAGTTCATAAATCATCCATTTACATCAAAGATCAAATCATTTGCATTTCATTCATAAATACGTAGTTCATAAATCATCCATTCACATTAAAGATCAAATCATTTGTATTTCATTCATAAATACATAGTTCATAAATCATCCATTTACATCAAAGATCAAATCATTTGCATTTCATTCATAAATACATAGTTCATAAATCATCCATTTACATAAAATATCAAATCATTTGCATTTCATTCATAAACACATAGTTCATAAATCATCCATTCACATCAAAGATCAAATCATTGCATTCATCCATAAATACATAGGTCATAAATCATCCATTCACATCAAAGATCAAATCATTGCATTCATCCATACAAAGGATCACAAATCCATCATCAAATCAACTCGAAATACATCACGTAATGCCACAATAATTAAATCATGAAAGCATCTACATAAATACATACATAAGTATCCATCTCAAATCCAAATCATCATAAATATCATCTATCACCTAACATATACATGTATCAATTCATCATAATACCATCATTCATCGCATCATAAAACAAAATAGAACAAAAACATAAGCAATAAATGATACCCATAATGATTCATAAAGCAAAAATATCATATAAAGGTGTGTATCAGGTCCATAAAGGTACAAAAATGCCCATAGGCTATAGTCAGGTAGGTCAAGCCAACCTCAAAAATTAATCAATAGAGCTCCATAAATCAAATACAGGGGTAGAGCCCTCGGTATCACCTCCCCTAGTGCCACCTCCCCCTGTGGCAGTGTCACGAGTCAAATGGTGTGAACCTGATGGCCTCTCTATTTGAGTTTGGGTCCTCTAGCTAGGATGGGCATAAGACTACCCTGAGGTGGATCGCCCACTGACCTGTGAACCACCTGTGCCTGGTGCCTCCTTAAGGACAATCCCATGCCTCCTGAGCTACATCTAGAGAATGGTAATGTGACCAACATGATCCTGAATATGTCCCTCATACTCATCCAAGAGTGACTACAGGCATAGGGCCTTTGCCCCTAGATCTGTCTCTAGATCCCCCTATGGTGTAGAAAGAGGAATAGAAAATTGCATCCTAGTAGTACCACCCCTGACAATAGCCTACAAAGCATGTATCTACGCTATGAGATACTCTATGGTGGCATCTCGCTATGCTATGGTAGCATCTCGTTGGTGCACCTAGATCTAGGTCGACTGGAGCTTGACCTCGACCTCATGCAAATGTGCTCTTAGAGGAGAATCTCTCTCCTCGAGCTCCAACTCCTCATCCTCCTTAGGAGCCTCTTGATCCTCCACTACCACCTACTCTATTGGTTGGCCCTATACCTCATTCCTAGCTTGGACTCTGTGCCCTATCGGATCTACACCATCATCCTCGCCATTATCCTTACGACCCAAGATACTAGTACCATGCCACATAAGATCTCCCCACCACTTAGTGTATGCCTCTATAACACTTCCAGTGACTCCTAGGTTAACTATAAGGTCCTTCTACACTGTGAGGTACCTGTACAAAAATGGAACAAGAGGCACATCCTACTGTAGCCCGTACTAACAGAGAACCCAAGAGTAGAATAAATACTCTTGGATGACAACCTTGTGGCAAAGGAGCCACCACTCACATCGCATATTAGTATTAAAGTTGGTCGGATCATCCCACGCTGGGCACTCATGATATGGGTGCCACATAACATCTCCTGCCTGTAGCCCAGTGAAAGTAGTAGTATAATGGGAAAGCTCCCCCACATGAGGATGACTCTTACGTAGCTCATGATCTTTAGCCCATCTAGTGGCATAGCACTTCATCCACTCCCACACAAATGTAATCTCGATAGGAAGCCCTCTAGGATGATCTACTTAGATGTGCTCCCATCCCCAAACCTGTAGAAGCAAGCTGCAATCAATGCCAATGTGACCTCACCGATGTATGTTGTACAACTCATCATAACACTAAGCCAATAGAGACCTACCCAATACATATATGATAGGCTCCTCACTATCCAATAGGTCCTAAACCATCATCAAGAGGTTCCATGGAAATCTCAAACCTGAGCAAATATAGAATTTAGACATTGTTGATGACCATCAACAACATCGTATGCCTCACAGATAAGACACCCTTATCGTACCAATGTAATATGGACACTCCCCTATAGTTGGTATCCTTGAGAGCCTCTACAGAGCGCCCTCCTAACACCTAAGCGACAATAGCAACCTGATCATTAGTTGCCGAAGAGACAATGGCTGCTCCATAAAAGAGGATCTGAAAGATCCTATACACATCTTCCAGCATGATGGTCATCTCATTGGTTGAAAAGTGGAAGGTATTGGTTTGAGGGTCCCATTGATGGACCAAAGTCATAATGTAGGCATGATCTGCCATAATGGTGGGTAGTCTGGTGACGTACTGTAGCCTATGGGCTTTGAGACAAGCCCAGTCATCACCACCCAAGAGGGGAAAAAGTGTATCCATGAGATTCAAGTCCCAAGACCGAGCAATAAGAATCTAAGAAAAAGAAAATAAATTATAGCTACAATGTATCTAAGTCATAACACAAAATAAACATGAAAACAATGCAAATAATGATGGGCTATCCTAAGTCTAGGTAAAGAACAAAGTTACACCTACTCAAAAAAGTCAAAACTTTAAAAATTTCAATAAATCAACCCAAAATTTCAAAAAAAATCAATAATTGCACTAAGGGTTCTTGGTCGTTGTCGCCTACAATGGCTAGAAATCGACCGCTGAAGCTGATAGCAGCCAAGCCCAAATGGGTAAATTTACTGACCATTTGGATTCAAACTGGCTGCTGCTAGCGATAGTGGCCAAGTTGCAGGCCTTCCTAGTCACTTTAATCAAGAATGGCCGAAGGATGACGAGGTAGATGCGTCAACCATAGGCCAAAAAATACCAAAAAAATATAAAAAAAGCTAAAAAAAAAATGGGGACAAGCCCACCACATAAAAACCTAAACTAAGCCTAGCTACTGGTTTTTATTCATTACCAACAAGATTGATGAGGTTCAATTATTGATTACTTAATGTGGTTCAGTTTTACCCAAAAAAAAAATAAACAAGTAGGGTTAAAGGTTGAGGGAGTACTCGAGAAGCTCTGGCTTCTCCACCCAAAGATGCTTTTCCCCATGCAGCCATGATCTTCCAAGTCGTAGACATGCTCCAAATCATAAAAGTCACTTTCACCTTAGAGCTTAAGAAAGCAAACTGATAACTGGCAAAGTGAAAAGACAAAACCCTAGGATTTACTTTTATATTTCCTTGGTCACTGTTGACGTCAGTGGCCCACATCGCTTGGCCACTTAGGATGAGAGCAACCAGGACCAGGCCTATGGTGGCTGCTAGACCTAACAATGGGCAAGATCCTAGACAAAAACAACCATAACCCCTCCATGAGAAGCAACAAAAACATTCAGATAAGCACATTCTGAAGACTTCTAGTCATCATAATGACCAAAATAACATAAAAATCACATAAAATAAATTCTCGAGTCAGCCTCGTATCCAGTCACTTACTCTATCTACTTAGCGATTGCAATGACTTGCACTCCATGAAATTCGGTAAGACTAGTAAGTCACCATAAAGCTACTTGGGACAAAAATATTCATTTTGGAATCATGATGTATCACTTCAAACCCAAAAAATACCAAGATGTCAAACTGCTCCACGAGTGCGATAGGATCATCCTCATTCCCTGGTGACATCAAAAATACTAAGCCAAAGTGATACATATGAGCATAAATGGAATCACTCATCGTAACTCCCTAAGAAGGATATTGATGGCTGGACCACTCCTCGGGATAGGGATAGATGGTTATCATAAACAATTGAAATCACACTTGGATGGAGGTTCACCCATTGAAGGAAAAAATGCTAGAAAGAAACTAGATTAAGTTATATTGGTTAAGCGACTTGTCGCTTCATTCATTTTCATTTCTTCACCAATTCGTTGGGTGAAGAGGTAGCTCAAATTTTCAAAATAATCATAATCAAAGTCAACAAAAGATCACTCGATCATAAAAAAATCATGTTTGTCCTATGAATCATTGCATACAATAATCACATAATTTCCCTTGTTTTTTGGGAACGTAAGCAGACATGACATCTTCAATAGTAGCTCTCCTATCGGTCGAAACTATTGTAGTAGCTAAAGCTACCCGATTGAGTTTGAGGAATGAGTGCAATTTAACATGTCCAAGCCACTAAGCTAAGTCCTCTAAATGTTGAGGCAATGATTCAAGGGGTGCATGCAATATTGAATGATTAGGCCATCCGATGTTGATCAGACCATTGATCACCATACACCCTACAAACAGATCAGTCTACGTTTTTTCTCAGCGTTGTGTTTTCCACACAACACATCACAAAAAGGGATATTTGTAGACACCTAAAATGTGTCATGTTTAGGGGAGCTACTTATAGAGATACACTCACAAGATGACATGACATAGTCTTGGAATTTCCAAGCATCGAAAGTGGTTATCACCACTCATCTAGGGAATTTTAAGCCCATCCAAGCCTAGATGCTCAAGACTAGAGTGGCCAAAATTTAGCTGCTCAAGCATAGAGCGGACAAACCTTAGCCGCTGTAGACAACAACGACCAGATCTTAGCCACTGCAGATAATAGTGGCTAAGCCATAAAAAGCATTTTGCCAACAAATATGCTCAATCATGGGTGGAAGTGGTAGTATGCATGCAATAAATGTGAGCGGGAGTAACTTTACATTCCCTTTCACAGCTAGTTCACATAAGAAACTTGATTTTGCATTTAGAATTTAGTTAACTTGCCTCCAAACATAGACAAATATAAAGCTGCTCATGCTAAATGATTTGTTTGCATAGGAGACTCAAGTTTGCAGTTAGATTTTAGTTAATTTATATTTAAACATAGAAAAGATAAAAATCTTCTCATGCTAACCTTCACTACGCATGAGGGATACAAACCTAGGGCTTGGGCATAGACCTAGGGTTCCACACACTTTAAAGGGTGCAAGTCTGAGAGCACCAGATAGATAGTTTTTGAGAAAGGAGACAATATTGATACAAGACAAAATTTTGATCAAAGAGAGGGAGAGTCCACTTGAGGGTTTCCCACATACACGATATTCAACATATCGAGCAAAGCAACCATCATTTCAAAATCGGATACAAGCTTCGATCCATAGCCTTGAAGCTAAGAGGGCAAGATTCACTTTAGCGATCGCTTTCTTGGATAGTGGTCCATAGACCTAGCTTAGGGTTTTATACATTAGTTTCATTATTATTTTTAGCATATCATTAGCATAGCATCATTTCATTCATTCAAATTCATAGCATAGGTTTAATTTGCATTTACTTTCATTTGATATATTCACTACTAACAACCTCATCCGAGGAGGCATTCTTGAAAATATAAGTGTGTGTTGTTGTTTCATTGCTTACAGGGCCACAGGTTCATCGAACATAATATGCAACATACGAGAGTAAAAGGGATCCCTCTAGGGAACAAACCTGGAGAAGGAGACATCTGTAAGCCCTCATACATTTCCATGTGCTAAATCGAGGAACTTGTGATAGAGCACCACCCATTTGAGAGGGGACATTCTTACCCACTTGTAACCTCATTGTATCAAAATGGGTATCCCTAAGAGGGGCCGACTTGTAACCGTGTTTCAATACAAATAAAGAGACATATCTTTGTTACTTCCGTGTTATATGCTTTTTCATGGTATTTCATTTCATTTTTGGGTTTAAACACATTTGCAAGTAGGGTAAGAGTGGTGCGTGCGCCCCGGGGTCGCTACACAAATCACCAATCAACTTTGCTCAGATCTTCCCCAAGCCTTAACACAAAGCTTGAACAAATCAATCAATCAACTATGCTTAGATCTGCCCCAAGCCTTAACACAAAGCTTGAACAAATCATCAATCAACTGTGCTCTTAATGGTGTCTCAAGTCTTCACAAGACTTGCTCAAGTTTACCTTCAAGTCCTCTCAAGAACCTGCTCAAATATGCTCTCAAGTCTTCTCCAAGACTTACTCAACTCTGCCTTTAAGTCTCACAAAATCTTACTCAACTCTATTATTAAGTCCCCTTAAGAACTTGCTTAATATGCTCTCAAGTATTCACAAAGACTTGCTCAAATATGCCTTCAAGTCCTCTCAAGAACTTGCTCAATTCTACTCAAAAACATGCTCATAACATCTCACAATATATGGTCAATCAATCTCAAATATTGCACACAATGCTATCAAATGCTTTATCTAATCTTCAAAGTAATTCCTTTAACTTTAAGCAGTTTTAGACATATTTTATTCAGAATTTGTTTAACCTCTGGAACATATAGAGAATTATGTACTCTATCAAAACTCTATATATTCTACTTAATCATCAAGTTTATCACTTTCACAAATCTAATTTCTAATTTTTGCACATTCACTTTCAACCAATGCTTAAGAACTTCACTCACTCATTCAATCAATGAAACACAACTTGCTCACAAACCCTAAACAAGTATTTTCATACTTATTCAAACAAAGAGCACAATGTGGGTCTCAAACCTTCATCAAATAATTCTCAATATCTATATCAAATGTTCTCTAAACATTCACCAATCATGAATATAAAAACTCATTCAACTGTTTCCAACAATGCTTATCAAACAATCCTTTTCACTCCACCTTATGTTTCACACTTTCATTTCAATCACTTCTAAACAAAAGATAATGTGCCCATATATCTTATTGTATTGATGAAGAATTGTCCATAAAACTTGTCTTACTCAAAAATAAATCCTCTTTCCAATTCAAGGTTAGATAGCAACAATCTAACTCAAAATATTCACAAGAATATTCTCCTCACAAATATTTCTCCATACAATGCCAAATCACTTATACACCTTATTACTCCTATCTTTAAAAATAGATTTCATCAACAAGAGTTATCAATCACATCAACATAATTCTCACATACACCTTATAACTCCTTTCTCAAAATAATTTTCAATCAAACTTTTTAAAACTCCTTTTTGAACAACATCACATACTAAATTTCATGCATTCCATTTTTATTTAAAAATATAGTTAAAACAATCCCTTCTGACTCCCTAATTGAGCATACATAGTAATATTTATTTAACCCTCATACATGGCAACAAAACTTTATCCAAACATTATAACTCCCAATTATGGCAAATAAAAATATCTATTTAAACCTTATAACTCCCATTATGGCAAATGCACATGCCTCTTGGCAAAATTTAATTATCGTCGTTGTCACTCGAACCCACGACCTCCTAGCCCCATATTCCCTAACACAAGATCCACTTCTGCGTGTGCTATAATGCCCCACATGAACCAAGGAGCATGTGCTCCTTTATCTTCCTTCCCATCGATGCAAAAGTCAAATAGATTGTGCTCAACAAAAACTTTGTGTGATTTGAACTCCTCACCTCATTGCTCCCAATGTGCTGTGCCAACCAACTCAACTGCCACCTTACTTAGGTGGGGATATGTGCTTACCACTTTTTTTCCTTCTACTACCTTAAAAAATTGTGAACGTCTACACCTTTCTCTCTCTGCTGCATGCGAGGAATAAATCGTGCAAGGGAAATCTAATGCTCAATTAATTCTTGGGCTTAGGCTACCTTAGCCTTATTTATACACATGCCCAATTTATCATATGATGTCGGCTACATTTGTTTTAATTTGAATTTGAATATTCAGATTATTATATTTAATTATAGTTATCTAAATCTTAAAGGATTTAAATATTATAATTTAAATATTTAAAGCCTTTTGGGCCTTTTCTTTTTAGGGAGAACCTTTCCACCATTTAACCTTTTCCAAATTACCACCAAGGTAATTTATTGCCACCATTAATATTTTAACCTTTGCCAAATTACCACCAAGGTAATTTATTGCCACCATTAATATTTTAACCTTTGCCAAATTACCACCAAGTTAATTAACAAACATTTCTCATAAATATTTCCATCAATTTAGGACCTTTAACCTTTTGACATTAATTTCATCAAATTGGGACATCCAATATTTTGACATCAATGACAACAAAACATGCTCACATTTACAATATAAGTTTTTTACCCTTGCGGCTAGTCTCAGGTAATCTCTAGGTTTTATGCCTATTACCCACAGGGCTTAACAATTAGTGGATCACAACTATAATTTTTTTGAGTCTGCCCGAGGATGAAACAAAAATTTGGGTAGACCGGTAGCAAGACTTAAACAGTGCAACCTATTTCCAAAGGTACTTTTTGTCCCCTTAGGTTACCTATCACCCATCCTCCATCCTAAGAAGCCATATTAGTCATTTGTATTTCATTCCTAAAAAGAGGGGTGGGTAAAAATACATCATTTTAGATTTCATTTCACCACCTACCTCTTTATAGTCCTTAGGTATAGGGACATAAAATACACATAACCAAAAACTCAAAAAAGATTACCACATTCCACTTTTGGCCAATCCCTTCCAAAACTTCCTTAAAACATCTCAAAACATTCAAAACCAAAAAAAAAAGAGAAAAAGAACCACAAAATCCAAAACACAAATTGATTGTTTCTTTGTTTGTATTTTTTGACAATAATTCAATGGTGAGTTTTTTTTTGGACAACTTGTCAAACCTCACTCTTTCGCATCCATCCCAAACACCCATCATTGTCACATCCATGGAACATTTTACCCATTACTAACAACCACCTCACCAATATCTACAATATCAATTTCTCCATTCTCAACTCCCTCTCATGCAATATCAACCACCACCCAATCACTATCAACCACTCTTCATATCACCAATCATCAACCTCGCTATATCATCAACATCCTCCTTCACATCACCAACCATCAACCCTACAATATCATCAACCACCTCCTACATATCATCAACCACCACCCACTCATGATCAGTCACCATCCACCTACAATCAACCACTAACAAACCAATATCATCAACCACCAACCCAACAATATCATCAACCACAACCTACATATCACCAACCATCAACCCTGTAATATCATCCACATCCCCCAACTTATCATCAACCTACACCCATGTACGATCAACCTTCACACTCATATCATCAAACCTCCCCTTCATCTCAACCACCACCAACTCATCAATATCAATAGATATATAATCAATCTCCACAAACCATCCAACAATATCAACGAAAATTACCCCTACATATCATCAATAATCAACTTACCAATCATCAAAAAATCTTACCAACACCTCTACCAAATATTTTCAAACACATCATCCTCTACCCCAAGTCTCCCAGTTGTCTCCCACCCCTTCATATCAATCTCAAAAACCTTAACCACCTCCATAACAACATTCATACCAAGCTACACCACCCTTAGCTCAATTGCAAAACCAACGAACTTCCCATCCCACACATATTTTTCCTTGACCCATGTGTTACTTCACACCTCTCTTAGAGCCATTTTCCACCATCTTCCAGAGACTTCTCGAGGTGCAAGCAATATCTCTACCTGAAATCAAACCAAATAATCCTCATAAATCCAAATATCTAGGGTATAATGGTGAGCCATATTGTGTATTCCATTGCCAAAAGGGCCATGACATAAATACTTGTAAAAAATTCCATAACCTAGTACAAGATATGATTGACCAAGGAACCATTATTGTTGACCATCTTGAACCTCTCCTCACCAAAATATTACAATTTATCAAGATCCACCATCACAACATGGGACAATATAACTTAATAATGCGGCCTCAACTTATGCAACTCAACCACATAAAGTTAATCATACCAACAATATCCCACCTTACCAATTTTTTGTAGGAATGATTAGTCATGACCACTTTACTCCTACTTTATCTGCCCCTCCATAAGAGCCTCCATATCAAGAGAAGTGCACCATCCAACATGACTTCTAGCCAAAAAATACCCCTCCATATACTTCATCATCCATCATATATCCCCATCCATACACTTTAGCATCTACCATAAATCCCCCTCCATCCACTTCTCCCAAGCCACCTCACTTAGAGTATTCCCCCCATTCCTTTAACCAAGAGCTCCCTCTTGTCTTTGTTTAGATGTCCAATCTTGACTCTTTGGTCTCAAGGAAAACAACTTCGATGATTGCATCGATTCTGAACCTATGCATCTTGGGCCTAATGATCCCACTCAAGTGGCTACTATTGATGCTTTTTAATTGGATTCCTCAAGCGATGAAACCTCTTTAGAACTATCATAAATGATGGAAATCTCACCAAATAGCTCGTCGAGTTCATAACTATCATAAGATGAGTATATCAATCTCAACACCTTGAATACAAAAAAAAATTTAAACCACTTGAGGTCCCTCTAATTTATCCAAATGAGACTCCCTCCACCTCACCACACACTCCATATGTGACTCACTATTCTCCCTCATCTCATATCATGGATTGTTTAGGGCCTTCAAAGTCAAGCTTCAAGCATCAAGTCCCTCCAACCATATCACCCACACATTGTTACACACATCCCATGAACAACTTTTCATATTGATACCCCTCACCTCTACCACATCTTCTTCCAACACCATATATGCCACCTCTTCTTCAAACACCATCTATTCCACCTCTTCTTCCAACACCATCTATTCCACCTCTTCTTCCAACTCCATCTCTACCACCCCTTATTTTGACCCTATCTCTACCACCCCTTCTTCCAACCCCATATATACCACCTCTACTTTCAACCTCCTATTCTATATCCTCTATCCCTCATAGGTCCCAATGATCCTACCCTTGTCACTCATATATCCTTCCTCCACCTCCCCCATATTCATATCATCATCCTTATCACCCTACTTCTAATCAAATTTTCATCCAAGTCAATCATATCCTAGCCAATCCACTTCCAACTCCATCTCCACCTAAACTAAAATAGATCAAATATCGACTCACAAACATTGAACTATAGTTGATTCACCAAAGACCTATCTCCAGTCCCCCCTCAATCCTCATCCATGCCATCTTCCTCCACTTCACTTTCATCTCAACCTTTCCATCAACCTTGTCCACCTCGATCATCTTGTTACTAGATGCCTCTATCAGATCCAATATCAATAGTATTTCAAAAGTTATATGATGCAAGACTAATTACTCTAACTGTCACCCATATTATAGATACTAATATACCCAAGCCTAGGTGGTACGATGGCAACCATTATTGTAGATTCCATCATAAAATGGGTCATGACATTGAATATTGTCACCAATTCAAGTGCTTAATGCAAAACTTACTTTATCAGGGAGAGTTAATCCTCTTATCAGTATGACCCTATGTCATTGGATACCTTATTCACTTGCTTCCTTCATTCACATATTTCCTTTATTTCCATGTGGTGCATAACCACCATGTAAATTCAACCACCCACTTTTACCTCGTCATCGATCACCCGTTTACTTCAAACATCCCTTCATTTTAGCCCACATGTCTCAAAACCGCCTCCACACCTTCCAAAAAAATTCAAAAATTCACACAAAAAACTTTCCAAAAATATTACAAAACCCTCAAAACCCATAAAAATATTGCTAAACATCAAAATTATTTGCAAACACTTTTGCACAACTTGATCATAATTTGAGGTCATCTTAAGTCTCCTACTCAAATATTACCTCGTACCTTTTTGCACCCATCCTCAACCATATAAGTAGAGACCTTCATCAAAGTTAGATACTAACTATTCTTTTGATTATGATACCAATGATGGATCAATTGTATTTCACTATGAATACCATTAAACTATTATCCTCTCTAATTGATTTGGCCATTGAACATAGAAACTAGATGGTCAAGATGATTGTGCCTCGAGTATAGCAATGCAACTTTGAGAACATGGGGTTTGGCTAAATAAAGTACCATTAGGGTTTTTTACTAGGGTAACTCCTTCTAAGATGTAATAATGAGCACATTGTCCTACTTTACTAGCTTCAGGGAGAAAATGCTTAAAGAAAATGTAGGAAATAAAGACAACAAAAAGAAAAACCTAGACTAGCCTATTCTAATAGGAGATAATGTGCCAAGATCTAAATAATATCCCTTTGCATAGTAGCACCGAGTGTAATGTGTCAAAAACCCTAATATGAATACTTCCTTAAGGCTTCTATGTCCTTTTCTAGATCAAGGCTTCTCTGGCATTTCCTTCTTCAAGGCTATTCTAGCCTATTCTTCTTCTAGGCTTCTCTGGTCTATTCTTATTCTAGGCTTCTCTAGCCTATTCTTCTTCTACAATTTATAGGTATTGATCTTGAATGGAGATCACCAATATCCTATCTCCTCCTTGAATCAATTTCTAGAGTCTCTTCTTCCTTGAGTTTGATATAGGGCTACTGTGACCTTTTTCTTCACTTCTCCACTTTGTAGGATTGCAACTCTTGTAATGGGACATTTCTCAAGGTCTTTGAAATATTCATTCTTCTTCCTTGCTGCAAATACTGGAATGATTCTAGAAGATATTATTCCTAACTCTATTGTAGGAAGCTTCCCAAATTTTTCTTGAATCTCCTTTTCCTGCAACAAGTTGTTAGAAACTGGAATTGAAGAATTGATAATTTTGGAGATAATAATTTTCATTAGTTGTTTTGTTAAACTAGTGGCTTGAATGTTGAGTCCTAGTCTTCACATTTTTTTGCAACTCTATGGAAAGACTCTAGCCAAATGTAATTTTAGGTTTTCTACAACTGAGATTTATTTTAGTCCTCACTTTTCTAATCATATTGACTATTGTGGCTATTTCTATCAAATAATCCTAATGGCAACTTTTTCATGCAACAACACTCAATGGTAGATCTGGTTTGTAAAGATGTACACCAACAATAGTAATGATGACTCTCTCTATTCCTCTTGAATGACTGGACTTCTCTTATGATGGATGTAGGTCCTCCTATCTCGATACACCATGGATCTAATACCATTGTTAGCTTTTGAGGATGTATTAGTGGAGAGATCTAACACAGGTTCTAATGAAATATAGGAAATATGAAAGAAAATGGAACATCAATATGATTAAAATGTACTATAAATAGAAATGATGGAAATAAAATATAATATGGAGGAAAATATCTCTCTTTCGCCCCTAGTTCTAGTAAATAATAAAATTTCATCCCCGACAAGTTCCATGAGCCATTTTCTTTTAATGGAAGAATTATCCCTGGTAGGCAAGTTTTTGGGAGGTAGGTCGGACATGGAGACTATCAAGGCTTGGGCGACGGGTAAATGGTGACTGGTAGGCAGCTTGGAGTTGGTAGCTCTAACTCGAGGGTTCTTCATTATTCGTTTTAATAATATGGAGGATGCTAACCATATTTTAACAGGAGGTCCTTGGTTTCTAGGCAAAAGGAGCCTTTTTCTTAGATGATGGGGTGAAGATTTCAACCCTGAAAAGAAAATATTAACATTACCCCTATTTGGGTTCATCTCCTGAGTCTATCTACCCAATTTTTTAATGAATATTGGCTGTAGGGCATATCCAGAACTATAGGGGACTTAATCTCCATTGACCGTGTGACCTTGGCCAGGACAAGGATGACTCATGCACGAATCTACATAAATGCTAATTTGAATAATTAATTGCCAAGGTTTGTGGAGCTATAGTATGGAGAATACTATAGAAAATAGTTGGTAGAATATGAGAAAGGACCAGCATTCTATGTAGAATATAAAAATCAAGGACATCTATGCAATCAGTGCCCTAACCTAGCAATGAATAGAGAAAAGCAGAAGTAAGGAATACTAGATAGAGGAAATTTGAGGAGTTTCCTTGTCAGAGGTGATTTCAATCAGGCAAACTATGTCTACCAAAAAAAGAAAAGAGAGGGTGTAGGGTCCCAACAAGACAAAGAAAAACAACAGGTTGTTGGCAACCAAAATACTTAGGTAAGTTCCAATCCTCTAGTTTCAAATAAATTTTCAATTCTATCCAATATGGGAGTAGGAGGATTATCAGAAGAAATGGAAGACCAAAACCTTCAGGCTAACATTTTTGACTCTCTCGAATCCCCATCCAAGTCAGGATCCTCAAACCCTAATGTTGAAATTACTATAAGCCACGTGGGCATCACAAATCCAAACCCTAATGCATGATCTCTAGAATCCACATCCAAGTCAGGATCCTTAAACCCCAATGCTAGAAATAATTCAAGCCCAGTGGGCATCCCAAAGCCAAACCCCAATGCTGAAGAACATAGGAAGAAAGTTGAGGCATTGGAAAATAAAACATCTCATATCCCTAACATCATCACTAGGAGCCAAGTGAATCCTACTGAGGGGCTATCCCGTAGACCAGGGGAATACAGGAAAAAAGGAAAATATTTGCATGTAGGGGTGGAGATATGTGAAACTCTTTAGACTAAGGAATATGGTAGTCTGGTTCTAAAACAAATTACCTCCCCTCAGTTTAGTCCTAAAAGAACCAGGAGCACTGTGAAGTCTCCTATAGATTTTAGCAGTGAAAAAAGAAGAGGGAGAATATCAAATGTTGAGCATCAAAAAAATTAAACTGATAATGACATTGCCAATGGAAAACAGAGAACATTGTTTCAATAGAATATTCCAGGTTCTAAAGACAACAAATTAGGAAAACCCCCACAAGGGAGGGGGAGAGGAAGAAATCCCAAACAATATAAATGAAGTTCCTCTCATGGAACATGAGAGGCCTCAATGGCCTGCCCAAAAATAGGGAAGTCAGTGCAATAAGAAATCAAGTGAATCCAACTATTATCATGTTGCAAGAAACAAAAATTGATAAGATTCAGTAAAAAAAAATAGCAAAAAAAATCTTGAATCAAGGGGAGATGGTTTGCAAATCAACCAAAGGAGCATTTGGAGGCCTTATGACTTTGTGGGATCCCCGGATAGTAGAAGGCACCATTATTTAGAAATATGAAAAGGTTCTTAGTGTTTTATTTAAGGAAATAAATAGCAATAGGTCATGGATCCTTTCAAATATTTATGCCTTGACTTCAATTCAAGGTAGAGCTCTACTGTGCGAGTACTTAGGCAATCTGAGTGAAATCTTCCATAATGTCCCCTGGATTTTGGCTGGGGATTTTAACACTCCTCTTTACTCTTCAAGAAAAATGGGTGGAAATGGACCACCTATTAGGAGCATGGATGAGTTCAATGACTTTGTGAACTCCAACATGTTGATGGATGTAAAACTTAGAGGAGCAAATTATACCTAGAGAAATCTACGGATAGGGTGTCATATCATTCAAGAAAGGCTTGATAGGTTTTTTCTATCAAAGGAGGCTACAACTTTGTTCGGTGATTCTACCCTAGAAGCCCTTCCTAAAATTCCCTTTGATCATAATCCCATTTTGTTGGAGATACCTCACTCTCTGTCCTTCAAGAAAAATTTTAGATTTCAATCTATGTGGATCAAACATTCCAGTTTCAGAGATAACTGAAGTCAGTGGTGGCAGCAGCCTGTCAAGGATAGTGCAGCTTTTAAACTTGCTAGAAAATTAAATCTTGTTAAGGAAAAGCTTCGAACATGGAACAAAGAGGTCTTTGGGAACCTCTTTGAAAATAAAAAATAGGTTGTTGAAAGTTTGAAGATAATTGATCAAAGGATCCAACATGGTGATGCTGATGAAACTACTAGGCAGGAGGAACGAACAAAACTAGTAGAGTTTCATAATATTTTGGCCTGTGAGGAAATCTATTGGAGGTAAAAATCAAGGGCTCTTTGGTTGAAATATGGAGATTCAAATTCCAATTTTTTTCTCGTCACCACAATTAGAAACAAAATCAATAACAAGATACAATTTTTTAAAAAAGTAGATGGTTCTATTACTCAAGACTTAACATAAATTAGAAAGGAGGCAGTAATTTCAATTCTATCCTTGGTTAGAAATCGCAGTGCAATGAGGAGGCCAAAGATATTCTCTTGAAATCCATTCCTAGAATAATAAATGAGGATATAAACCTTAAGCTTCTAGCTCCCTTTTATGATGAGGAAATTAAGGAAGCCTTGTTTAGCATGGAGCCAGACAAAGCCTCGGGACCCGACAACTTTCCCCCTCGTTTCTATCAAGCTTTTTGGGACATCGTAAGTGAGGATGTAATTTATGCTGCCAGAGAATTCCAAGCAAGCAATCATATTATCAACTCTACTTTTATTTCTCTAATTTCTAAGAAATAAACCCCTGAATCTATGGCTAACTTCAGGCCAATCAGTCTGTGCAATATTTATTACAAGATCCTAACTAAAGCCATTGCAAATAGAATGAGATATTTTGCCCTACATCATAGATCCATGCCAGGGAAGCTCTGTCCAAGGTAGGTCAATCTTGGATGGAGTTATCATAGTTCATGAAGCTCTACACTCTGCTCATAAGACTAATAGGTTTGTTTTTATCCTCAAGCTTGATATGAACAAAGCATTTGACAGGCTAAATTGGGACTTTCTGATTGTTGTCCTCCTTAATTTTGGTTTTCACCACCAATGGGTTAATTTGATCAAAGAATGTATTTCTAAAGCATGGTTCTCAATTCTAGTTAATAGAACAACTGATGGTTACTTTCAAAGTCGTAGAGGAATTCAGCAGGGGGACCCTATTAGCCCCATGTTATTCATCATTGTGGAAGAAGCTTTAGGCAAAACCATCAAAAATGCTTGCAGTTCAAGGCTAATATTAGGAATCAATGCAAAATCACTCACTAGGGCTATTTCTCACCAATAATTCATCGATGAAACCCTTATATTGACTAAGGCATCAATGGTTGAGGCCAAAATAATTAAATACATCATGCAACTCTACGAGGACGTTGCTGGTCAGAAAGTTAATTTTAGTAAAAGCAAGTTATATTTCTTGAACACCCCCATTCAGAGGTAAGGAAGGATTGCAGAAATTTTAGGGTGTGATATAGCAAACCTCCCCACTTCGTATCTTGGTCTCCCTCTTTTAATTAGTTCTCCGAGAGAGTCAATGTGGGACAGGGTTATTGAAAGAATTAAAAAAAAAAACTTGTTGGATGGAAAGGTCATCTTCTATCTCAAGTAGGAAAGCTGACCCTCACTAAGGCCTCTCTTCAGAGCATTCCAATCTATTTCCCCTCCATTTTCAAAGCCCCTATGAAGGTTTTCCAAAAAATTGAAAACTCTAAAAAGAATTTTAATGGACTGGATCAGAGGAGAAAAAAATGATACACCTTGTAGGATGGACCAAAGTGTGCAGACCCAGGGAAAATGGGGGCTTAGGTCTGAGGAGAATTACTCATATAAATTTAGCTTTACTAGCTAAGCAGGCATGGCATCTCATTTCTGGTGAAGAAAATGAATGGACAGCTATCATCAAACAAAAGTATCTTCAAAATATGGAATTTATAAGTGACTCAGTTCCAATCAGAGGTTCTACTTTTTGGAAAGCAATTCTTAATTGTAAGGAAATCATCAAAAAATGTTTAAGATGGGTTTTAGGTAATGGTGAGAGGATAAATTGTTGGAATGATAGGTGGGCTAAGGATGAACCACTGACGTAATATCCCAACTTAGCCTAAATAAGAGATATCACAGAAGAACTCATTGGCAAAAAAGTCTTCGATTATATGGTTGAGGACAAAGGTAGAATGAAGTGGAAATAAATAAGAATTCAGGGATTTCAAGCGAAATCAAATGATCTTTGTAACATTCTCGGGAAAAATTTTATCCCCATGAGATCCAAGGAAGATCAAGTGACCTAGGCTCCTACGAAAAATGGGCAGTTCACTGTTAAATCAGCTTACAAGCTTCTGCTTGATGACGAGGATTTTATCCTCCAAAGGACTTAGTTTGGATAAAAAATTTAATTCCAAAAATTGTAGTCTTTTCATGGCTGGTTATCCAAGGAAGAATTCTAACCATTGATAATATGATGCATAAAGGTATTTGTATCACTAATAGTTGTTATTTGTGTAGGGCTAATTGGGAGACCATTTATCACATTTTCCTTGAGTGCCATTTTTCCTTGACTGTCCTAAGTGGGGTTTTTTAGGCCTTCAATATTTCATGGGTTAAACCAGCCATCGTACTTGATTTTTTCATCCAATGGCCTTACCCATTTTCAAGCCAAAGACTTAGATACATGTGGAAAATTTGTCTCAATCACTATCTTTGGTAGGTGTGGTTAGAAAGGAACCATAGAGTCTTTAATAAGTCTATCCATGATCATCAAACTATCATTGCCAAGATCCTATCCTTTCCCAATGAGAATGTGAATCTTATCCCTTTTTATAGCTATAAACCTCATCTATAGGAGACCATGATTGCTCAATATTTAAGCTTAACCTTGTTAGATGAGTCTGTGCCTAGGGTAGTCAACCCCAGAGCCAATGTTAAGTGGTCTCCACCTCCTATAGGTTGGTTTAAGCTTAATTTTTATGGAGCAACTAAGGACAATCTTGGAAGAGTAGGCAGTGGTGGCATTGTATGAGATCATAATGGGAAATGATGCTTGCATTTTCTGAATATTTTTGAACAAGGACGAACAATGAAGCTGAAGCTAGAGCTATGTGGAGAGGCCTTCAAATGACTCAAGATTTAGAAGGCAATTTGATCGTAGAATGAGACTCTATGCATGTTATAAATCTCCTAAATAATTGGAAAACACCTCCTTGGAGGATTAAAACAATTGTTGAAGAGGCTAGGATCCTTTTCCAGGGAAGACATGACAGAAAAGTCCAACATGTCTTTCGGGAAGCTAACAAAATTACTGATAAGCTGGCCAATTTGGGTGTCGATGGTGACAGACTTTTCAAATTGGAACATGGTGTCCCGAGTGAAGTAGAGGAGCTTATTCAACAATAATGCCAAGAATGATAGTCAAATTTACCAACAGGGAAGGCACTGTAAGTTCGAAGGCTAGGAGTATTCCTATCTCTTTTTTGAATTGGACTCACAATAAAAATTATTTGAGCTGTCAGTCTTCATGGATGCTGCTTGGAAATACCACAAAGACTAATGGGGATAGTCACATGTCAGATAACATGGCTGCTAGTCCTCTTAGTAATTTTAGGTTGGTTGATAATCACATGGAAGGAAAGAAACAAAAATATAAGACTTCGAACCAAAGCCATGTGGACCACCAGATAGCCACCGCCATAAATCTAGCCAGCAGGTTCACTTCTCCAAGGCTGATTTGCCAAGACAGTATGTGGTACCAAAGCATTTCATATACGGAAGAAAGCAATTACCAAAGAATTATTAAGAGTAACTATCAATACAGAGATTGTGGGAGTTTTTTTCAGTACTCTGCTATGTGTGTCTATAGCTTTTTGTTTCTCCATTGTCTCAAGGAAGGGATCCATGTCTATTTTTTTTTGTAATTATGATGCATGTGTGTTTTCTCGGGGTATACCCAAAATTTTGTATGGGAAGTTTCTTTTTGATAACATTTTTATGTGCCTTACTAGATGTAATGGCTTTGGCGGCATGTAGATTTTACATATATAGGATCCTTAGTAAGGATATGTTCATCAACAACCCTAGGCTGATTTTTGTAAAAGGTTTTGGGTCAACCTGTAAAACCCGGTATTAATGCTATAGTATCTTATCTACCAAAAAAAAATATCACTCCATTAATATGAGCTAAAGAGCTACATTGTACTCCATATAGGAGTACTACAACTAAGATCTGATATGAGCTTGATATATGCTTGATGTGAGCTTGATATATAATCTACCACTATGAGGCCCTTTATATAGGAAGATAGATTCCTTGTCCAACACTCTAACTAGATGTACAAGGAGACACCTTGCACATTACAACTTGCACATTGCCACTTGTGCATTTATTACATTGCATGAAGTAACTAGATAAATTCCCCCTAAAGTAATCTCCTATCTAAAATATGTACCTAAGGTGGTACATTTACATGACCCAAATGATTTAATATACTCTAACTCTAACACCACCATATACTACATTGTTTAGGCATTTGAATATTTCAATATTCAGTATGGATCTTCTTCTTGAGGTTAGTCTTCAACATGATGTTGTCGTTCTTTAGTTGCTTCAATATTCATGTTATAGCTTCTTGTTCTTTCCAATCCTCTATTTTTTGGCTTGATATGGTCCTCTTTAATTCACATTGCATTGTATGCCTTCTTGCATTGGTTCTTCTTCTTCTTCTTTATTGGAGTCAGTACTTTCATAGGTGGATGTGCTATCACCTAATTCTTGCAAAGAAATTTTCTCTTTGCTTTTGTCCTTGTCATCATTCTTTGTGTCCTATATAGAAGCTTCTAAACATACACTTAGAGCATCATGATAAGATTTTGAGTCAGCAAAACTTGAAGTACTAATACTGCATGAGGATTGAAATATATTTGCTAGTGAAGATTCATCTAACTCTATTTTCATATTAAGTAATGCTATCAATCCTTTCTGTTCTACATATTTATTCTTATAATATTTGAATGTAATTAGTGCCATGTATAGTATGCTTCCGTATTTTAAAGGAATTTGAATTTCATTCTTTCCTTTATCAATTGCTTCAGTGAGTTGAGCATGTAGATAGTGCTCCATCATTTCAAACCTATCTTTCAGAGCTTCATTCTATATCCTTTTTGAAATAGGATCTAAGTTTCCTTTAAATTTTATAAGTGAATTCTTGATTCCACTTTTTATGACACTTGCTCTTTATTTTCTAATAGTGTTTTTTATGTCATTTTTTACTGTATTACTTGAGGTAGACATATTTATAGCTTCTTGGAATAGAGTCTTCTAAAGTGTTATGCCTTGTGACTCCCTAGTTATGAGCTTTGATTTGATAGAACCTTTTAGATCTTAGGTTTTGTAGGCTTCCTTATATCTCCCTAGTTAAGATATGTGAATTAGTAGAGTCCTTGTAGATTTTGTAGAGACCTTATGCTTCCCAAATGGATTGAGTACTTGATAATATTTTTTTTAAGAAAAAAACCTGTTGTGGGGCCGCCTTGGTCTAAGAGACCACGAACAGGGGGTTCTACACCATCAAAGTCACTCGGGGGTCTCACCCAGCCCTGCCCGCACCAACATTATCAAATGGATTTTGGGTACCCAATTCAGATTTTTGGTAGGGTGGAGATTCGAACCTAAGACCTCCCTTGGAGGATTGCCCTCTCCTCTCCAACTCACCTACAACACTCGAGTTGTAATTGATAATATTTGATGAATGCTATTATTATCAAGTTTTGTAGAATCCCTTATGTGTCCCTGGTGATTTTGTAAATGCTATATGATAGATAAAATGATTTTGAGAATAATAGTTAAATTTTGATTTGACTTTGTAAAGATTTGTGAATAGCAAAAATTAACTTCTTCTACACCTTATTACTCCTATTGAACTTAAGAACTTTATATTTTGATGAGGTTTTAATAGTTGGATTAATTTTGTCCCTTTAATGTATTTTGAGATAAGTATACCAAATAATTTCTAATTTTTAATATTCCTTAATAAACCTCTTTTTATAGCCTTTAATAATTTGATATTTATTGTTTCTAATTTCCAATTTCCTACTTTTATGTAGTATTCCTTATAAATCACTAATGTGGAATATTAGAAAACAATTATTTGCAATAATAGAAATTCTATTTTTTTAAGTAGAAATCCTTATTTATCTTATGTTTTACTATTGCAAATATTAGGCTATTTTAATAGATATTTTCCCTTTAGATATTGCTTTTCAAATATCGTTGATTTATCTTAGTGTTTCAACCTTATATTATACCTTATAACTCCCTATTAATGAAGGCAATTTTTATGAAGTATAATCCTTAGCTTTAGTGTTGTACTCCTTATATATTCGACATAGGTTTTTAATGTATATGGCAATCCTCTTTAATACATTTTCCTTGAGTGCTATGGTGTATGTTGATTCACCTTTGACTTCAATGTATGGAAAGTGGCACTTCAAACCTGGACTTTTGGACTTTATTGAATACATTGGCCAAATATTTTAATGCTATTAACCTCTCTTCTAAACTATGATTTAGGCTACTATGAATTTTGTAAGTTCTATGACTACTACGAATGTTTAGAATACTATCCTTCATGGTATTTGATGTCTTTTATTAGATGGTGGATCTTGGAATTTGTGACAAGTATCATGGTGATTACCCTTAAGTGCTTGAGATGCTTATTGTCAATTTGAAACTCTACCAGGTAAAGGATGAGTGTTACAATCTTGGATGAGTGCTCATTCTTACCAACCTTCTTCCCTAAGCATTTTCTTGGTCAAGCTTGTAACGGATGGGCACTTGTGTGGGAAACGTTATTGTTTTCTTCTAGGTGATAAGTGTCACCTTTCCTTTGTGCATGGGATTTTCTACGTAATGCCTCTCCAACATTTATTGTAATACCATTATTAACCATGCAATGTGGCCAACTCTTCCTTTGTTTGATGATGCTTGATATGAGATGGTTCCAACTGGAATAGTAAGCATTGCCTTGGATTATTGGAGCAATATTTTTCCAATGCTTGTGTGGAGTTTTTGGGCTACTCCAATGGTGCTCCTTAGACATACATCCTTCAACCTACTATACCCTCCTTTTTATAGATGATATTACCTTTTAATGTAATGCTTATCCTTGATTTTTTTCTTGCAGGTTCAGCTATTCAAAACGTAGAAGATATGAGCCTTTTGAGTGGATCTATTCCCTTGTGAGGAGAATGCTTTTGCACGACTGCCTTGGAGTGTTTTTCTCCTTGTAAAAAGTATGTTTTTTTGGTAGAAAAGACCTATCCTTCTTCCTACGTAGGGTATATTAGAGTAGTGCAATACAAATGTAAATACTTTGTATATAAAATACCTTTTTGCACCTCCTTTTGCAATTTGATTTTTCTGGTTTTATGGCATCTTTTTGAAATAGGCATGCTAAATTTGATGTTGTATATTTTGCTAGAAAACTCTCTCCATTTCTTGGTGACTTTGGTAATAAACCCAACTAATAACCACTTAGATAGAAGCTCCTTTTTTGTAGAAGTAATTTCTACATCTTTTTGTAAATAGCCTTTAGTGCACTTTGAATATGAGCCTCACCAAGTCTTGATTTGAAGATTCTATTGCTGTTTTTTATAGTGGTTTTTCTTCTCCACTCCTTGGAGGAATATTATCTTATTTTGGTGAAATATTTAGGCCATAATTTACTACAGTTTCTATGCATCAAATAGTGTATTTCGACACTTTGATAATTTTCTAGTTTTTGTGCTCTTGATCCTTTAGTCAACAAACACAAACTAACCTTTTTGAGAGTAATTAGTGTAGTGCAAATGATCTTAACAATGCTACCAATTTAATGCACTAAAAATATCACCTTATCACTCCAATAAACTCTCAAAATAATTTCAAATGCACTTAATAATCTCTGCAACTTTTATGAGTAATCTGTAATGAACCCTTAGTAAGTATTCTACAAAATTTCACTACAATCAATATTGTAGGATATAGTCTTCTTTCTTTCTATATAGCAAATAGGTAGATGATAATTTTATTTATTTAAAAAATATCAACTCCTTTTAATGTGCATATAATACTTAAAAGGAATTCTTTCTTTTTACACTTGAAGACTATAATGCAATCTATTCTTATACAAATTTTAATCCAAATATGGTGCTTAATGGAATTTGATAATGGATAATTTTAAGTTCGACTAATTGCACCCTAGTTGATTACCTTTAATGAATTTTTAGATGATATAGGTATTTATTTTTTGATTCACCAAGTTTTTGCTTTGTAGTGGATGGACACACAACTTCTTTGTAGGTTGTCCCGAACAACTTTTTGCTTCACCAATATGTAGCCTTGAACTTTCTATCTTGAGACTTGGATTTGGTGGCTTAATCCTTCCATTAATCTAATTTCTAATGTAAATTCAGAGAACTCCTTTCTCTAAATTGTGCCTTCTTGTTGTGAGAGATAATATCCAAATCTCCTGAATTTGGTAGGCTTATTCTATTTGAATATTTTTCAAGATTCTTATCAAATTATGACTTCAAACAAGATATTACTCTTATCAAGATTCTAATTTTCTTGAGGCCTTCACTAGATTCTTCTTGGATTTGGAACTCCTTGCAAAATTCTTCTTCTCAAACTTTGGTACTCCTTGCCAAATTTTTCTTCTCAGATTTGTCACTCATTGCCATATTCTTCTTCTCTTGGGCTTGTTGTCGAATTGCGATTGAAGAGTAAAAAACGCAACACCAAACAATGCTAAATAAATTAAACTCAAAGAACACATAAATGCACAAATAGATAATCTTATATTAATGGGAGGAGCCTAAAAACTCCATTGTTACAATGTAGATCCTTGAATCCTTTTTGATACATATTTATAAATAGCTAGGGTTCTCCAAAACCCTAGAAAATAAGGCTGGTGTCTTCAGGCGCATCCTTGCTGCCAATAAATTTGAGTGGGCTTCTTGATATTTGATGTCATGGCACTCCAGCATAAACAACTATTCAAAACTGATGTAGTAGTGAAGAGGTGTGATGATGCCCTAGCGTCACTTAAAGTCTAGGAGGTCCTCAAAACACTTACGTAAAATGATCACGGGTGCTCGATCATTGTAGGAAATGCTCGTGGGTACTCAATACTGGTAGGGAGGTTCCCAAAGATGCTTAGTGGTAGAAAAGAAGCACCCAAAGGTGATCAATGGTGATATAAGGTGCTTGAAGGCATTCAATGGGTGAGGAAATATGTTGTAGAAGCAATCTAGCAAGGGGAAACAAATGGCAATGGTTATGGGGGTTAAGGTGAGCGAGGATGGAGGTAGAAGTACTTGGATATTTCAAGGTAAGATGAACTCAAGGAATATCAGGGTACGAATTGCTCAAGGACTCTAAAAACTCAAGGATCTCAAGGGTTGATCCATAAAAATGGGCTCTATTTATAATCTAACCTAGGGCATGCTAGGGTTTCAATGACACTAATCGTGTAGTTGAGATAAAAGCACATTGAAAGGTGGATACTAAATTTATGGCATGGCATGGATTGATGTGGATGGATGGACATGATTAAATAAAATCGGATGGCTGGGATTAATTCACTTATATGAATAAATATTTATTAAATATATATAAAATATAATATATAAAATATTAATATTAAATATATTTAAAATAAATATATAAATATACATGAATAGTGGGCATCAATGGTAGAAAAGTTTGTGTGGAGAACAAATGACTAGGTTTTGGTGTCTACAATGATAATTATTCCAAGTCCTTCACTATTAGGAGCTTCTCCTTGGTAGTGGATTTCTCCAATGAGTTCTCCTAGGAACTCTTCTGATGATGCTTCTATGAGCTCTGCAATAAGGCTCTCTAAGCCTTCTTTTTCTTCTCCTTGAGACCTCTCCAAGGTATTCTATCTTCTAGCTTCTCTGGTCTTCCAACAGAGACATTTTCTTAAACCTTCTCCTTTTGGAAGTGTTGGTGATGATATTTTCTTCTCATATATTTTATTATGCTATTTTTAGATTCTAGAATAGGGATTTTTTGGTCCTTTCTCTTTCTTATATAATTTGCCAGCTTTGATAGAGATCACCAATCTCCTACTTCTTAGAATATTCTATGGAGTCTTCTTCTAAATTAGGAATTTTATCTTTAGAATCAGGAATTATTTTCTAGAATTTTCTTCAGAAACTCTTCTTTGGAGTTTTCTTCTAAGTGAAGAATTATTTTTTGAAGTTTTCTTAAATATTAAGGCTTATATGGCCTTTTATGGATCAAGGCTTCTCTGAAATTTTCTTCTTAAAGGCTACTTTGGCCTATTTTTCTTCTAGGCTTCTCTAGCCTATTCTTCTTCTAGGCTTCTCTAGTCTATTGTTCTTCTTATACACTTTGTAGGTATTGATATTGAACGAAGATCACAAATCTTCTATCTCCTCCTTGACTCAACTTCTGGAGTCTCTTCTTCCTTGAGTATGTTATAGGGCTATTGTGGCATTTTATTCACTTCTATATTTTTCAGGATTGTAACTCTTGTAATGGGATAATTTTTGAGGTCTTTGAAATATTCAGTCTTCTTCCTTGTTGCTGCAAGTGCTCGAATGATTCTAGAATATATTATTCCTAAATCTCTTGTAGGAAGCTTCCCAAATTTTTCTTGAATCTTATTTTCCTACAACAAGTTGTTAGAAACTGGAATTGAAGAATTTATAATTTTGGAGATTAGAATCTTTACTAGTTTATTTTTCAAACTAGTGGCTTGAATATTGAGTCCTAGTCTTCACGAGTTTTTTTGCAACTCTATGGAAAAACTCTAGCCAAATATAATCTCAATTTTTTTGCAACTGAGATTTATTTTAGTCCTCACTTTTCTAATCCTGTTGACTATTGTGGCTATTTCTATCAAATAACCCTAATGATAACTTTTGCATGCAACAACACTCAATGGTAGATCTGGTTTACAAAGATGCAGGCCAACCGTAGTAATGGTGACTCTCCCTATTCCTCTTGACCTACTATAATTCTCTTATGATGGATGTATATCCTCATATCTCGATGCACCATGGCTCTAATACCATTATTATTTTTTGAGGATGTATGGAGTGGAGAGATCTAACACATGTCCTAATGAAATATAAAAAATATGAAATAAAGTGAAACAACAATATGACTAAAATATACTATAAATAGAAATGAAAAAAATAATATGCAATATGGAGGAAATGGTCACTCCATTAATATGAGCTAAAGAGCTACATTGTACTCCATACAGGAGTACTACAACCAAGAGTTGATATGAGCTTAATATATGCTTTATGTGAACTTGATATATAATCTACCACAATGAGATCCTTTATATAGGAAGCTAGATTCCTTGGCCAACATTTTACCTAGTTGTACAAGGGGACACCTTGCACATTACAACTTGCATATTGCCACTTGTGCATTTATTACATTGCATGAGGTAACTAGATAACTTCCCCCTAAAGTAATCTCCTATCCTAACTATGTACCTAATGTGGTACATTTACATAACCTATATGATGTAATATACTCTATCTATAACAACTAGTAGGAATACAGTCGATATGGATTGTACCATGTACATGTTATAGTAGTGCTAACGAACTTAAAAATGATTGTGGGGAAGGACCCTATTTTAGTGGTAGTTCAAGAGTTATTGTAGTTTATATCCCTCCTTAGTTTGGTACACTTTTATCTAGAGAATGTTATCATAAGTTGTCTGGATACGGATACTTAGTGATGGATTACACCCACATGAAGGTACCATAAGATAGATGATTTAGATTGAAAATGAGCCTCCATGTAACTACTTGCTACATAAACTAAATTATTGATGGTATAGGAAATTGGAATGAACTACTTGATTTTGTGGATGATGAAGTTCTAGAATATAATTTGATGTTTGAGATAAAAATTATTATCAATGTAATCAAATAAGATGAGTATCCAAATACAAGCTTCAAAAAGACTAATCTAGAGAAATATTTGATATTAGAAAAACCAACCAGTATCCCAACTCTTTCCATCCATCAAGCACAAAGGCCTGATAGAGCATGGATTATTTATTTTTGAAGGGACAAGAACTAGGAATGGAGCTAGTGTAGACATTCACTTTATAGACTTGAAGGGTGATCAAATGAATTTTCCCTATAGACTATTATTTTATTACACCAAAAACATATTCAAATATAAAGAACTATGCATTGGTTGGAGGAAAGTCAAAGAAAAATCAAGAATATAAAGGTATTTGGTAACTCAAAGCTAGTAGAAAATTAGGTCAACTTATAGTGTGCCACTAGAAATAAGCACATAAATTTTTACAAGCATAGGGTTTGGGATTTGTTAGAAATCTTCAACACTTATGAGACCAAAGTAATTTCCCAAGAATTGAACACCAAAGAAGATAAACTAGCATCCATGGTCATAAATTTTGATCATATTTATGATTTTTGGAACAAACCAAAGGATATGGAGGTGTTTTTTAAACCAACAATTACTAATAAATTTAACCATTGACAAGTCTTTTAACAATTACAAACAAATCATCAAGTTTCTAATTAAAGAAACACATCATTATAAAGAGAATAAAGAATAGGGAGATGATATAAGGCATAGGGTAATTTAATTAAATATCAATAAATTACTAAACAGTTTAATCATAATAATAAGTTTGTTTAATATAGACAAAAATTCAAAGAAATCTCGTATTAATGCGAAAGCATCCTCCTACCACTCCATTGATATTATTTAAGGTAATCATTTGCTAATTAGAAAGGAGTGTTCTAAAGAGAAAACTCCATTGATTAATGTAATTTACGAGAAGTATAGAGACAGTATTGCATGGTCCTATGAATATTTGGAGGTGTATGATAGAAACATCATAGAACATACCATCAAATTGGAACCTAGTGTGAATTGTTTTATAAATAAACAAAGGTTTGTGAATCCCAAAATACAAGTAGTTGTAAAAAAGGATCTTCTAAAACTATTACAAGTTAAAATCATATTTCCTAAGAAGCATTCCACTTATGTAGCTAACATTATGTGATGGGGGAGCCAAAATGCTCAGCCCAAATACTCACAAATCTCATTCATTAAACTTGGAAAAAATTACAAAAATGGCAGACTCTGCCAAATAAACTTCTTTTATAGAAATATAGTTTATTATGTTTTACATTACATTACATTATTCCAATTCTAGAAGAAAAACAGCCTAACGGGTCCAATATGGCCCTCTTGCCTTCACGGTTGCAACTTCATCTCCATAGTTTCTCGACTGTAACTCTGTCTGTGCTGTTTTCTGACCCTTGTGCATGCCTTCACTTCCCCTTTTAAACTCTCTGGAATGATTCTATGTTTTCCTTTTTTGACCCTTCATTTCATTTCTCGTGCCTCTTTATTTTTTGGCTTTCAAAACGTTTCGACTCTTGGTCTTCGTTCGCTTTTACTGCACCTTGGTGCCACGTGCTTGTCCAGTGCTGCCACTGTAGACTCTGTCCACCTGTCACCCAATGATGGCATTCGGTATACCCCCTGATCAATAATTTCCTCTGTAATGTCCCCTGTAACTGCCTGCTATTTATTTTCTTTCCTTTTGTTTGGTCGCGAAAACGCGACATGTCGCGATATTGCGACACTTTTGGCTTCCCTACCTTCCTGTCCTGTTCGAGTCACAAAAATGTGACATGTCACGATATCACAAAACCTTTGGCTTCTCCACCTTCCTGTCCTCTTCAAGTCATGAAAATGTGACATGTCGTGATGTCGCGACACTTTCGGCTCTTCTGCCTTCCTGCTTTCCTCGAGTCATGAAAATGCGACATGTCATGATATCGTGACACTTTTTCCTATCACATTATCATGATACTTTTTGCCCCACTCCTTCTCTCACCTTCCTGAGTCACAAAAATGTGACATGTCACGATATCGTGACATCTTTCCTTTCCGGTCCCTCTTTCTCCTTTTCGGTCATGAAATCGCGACATGTCGCGATATCGCGACATCTTTCCTTTCTGCCTCCTCGTCGCCTCTCGGGTCGCAAAATCATGACATGTCGTGATATCATGACAACTTTGCTCTCCGCCTTCTTTCTTTGTTTTGGGTCACGAAAACGTGACACGTCACGATTTTGTGACAGTTTCCTTGCCTTTTTTCTGCTCCGTCGGTTGTGATTTCGTGACATGTCACGAAATCATGACATTTTCCTCTCTAGCCCTTTTGGTCTTCTTTCGGTTGTTATTTCATGACATGTCATGAAATCATGACATTTTTTGCTTTGCATCTTCTCTTTCCTCCCCGAGTCGCAAAAATGCAACATGTCGCGATATCGTGACATTTTTGCTCTACGCTTTCTCTCTCCTTCCTGAGTCATGAAAATGTGACATGTCATGATATCATGACACTTCTCTCTCTTGCGCCCTCTCTCGGCTTTTGGTCATGATTCTGTGACATGTCACGATAGTGCGACACTTTTCTCTCTTAAGCCTTCTCTCAGCTTTTGGTCGCGATTCTACGACATGTCGCAATATCGCGACACTTTTTCTACTTGAGCCTTCTCTCAGCTTTTGGTCACAATTCTGTGATGTGATATCATGACACTTTTCTCTTTTGAGCTTCTCTCGGCTTTTGGTCATGATTCTACGACATGTCGCGATATTGCGACACTTTTCTTCTTTGCCGACATGTCGCGATATCGTGAAACTTTTTCTACTTTACTATATTTTGCCTTTCGTTGGATGCTCCTGCATTAGACAACCGGGGTGGATGGAGAAGTGACCTTCACTTCTATACTATTATGTCCCCTTATTTTTAACTAGGCCTATACAAGCTCTCCAAGCTTCAACAAAATCTACATCTGTAGGGTACAAACCCTTAAGTTCTTCAGATCCCACAACTTCCACTCTCATTGTTGTCAGCAAACTCTTTTTATCCATCTCCTTCAATGGCTTCAACTTGTGCCGCACTCCACATTTCATCAGAGAGTAAGTATTCGCATACCCATCATGCACTGCACTTTTTTCAAATTGCCATGGCCTCCCCAACAACAAATGACAAGCATCCATAGGCAAAACATCACATAGAACCTCATCTTGATAAGTTCCAATATGAAATTTAACTAAACACTGCTCACTAACTAATGCTCTGTGATATTTTTGCAACCACGCAATCTGATATGGATGCGGGTGCACCCTCTTCTCCAATTTCAACTTAGAAACCATTTCTCCTGAAACCAATTATCTGTGCTACCATTATCTATGATAACATTACAGACCTTCCATGAACATTTGCACCTTGTGCGAAATAGGCTCTTCCTCTGGTCTGGTCCTTTCTCCTCATTCAACAAGGTTCTCCTTGTGACCATAGCTTCTTCTTTCTCTCTTCTCACAAATCTTAACCACAGATCTTGGTGCAAACTGCCTCACTTTCGGTGATCTACTCACACACTCAGAACTCCTGCTCTTCCATAGATCCTGGTGCAAACTGCCTCACTTTCAATGATCTATTTACACACTCAGGAACTCCCGCTCTGATACCACTTTATGGGGGAGCCAAAATGCTTAGCCCAAATACTCACAAATCTCATTCATTAAACTTGGAAAAATTTACAAAAATGGCAGACTCTGCCAAATAAACTTCTTTTACAGAAAGATAGTTTATTATGTTTTACATTACATTACATTATTCCAATTCTGGAAGAAAAACAGCCTAACAGGTCCAATATGGCCCTCTTGCCTTCATGACTGCAACTCTGTCTCTGCAGTTTCTCGACTGCAACTCTGTCTGCACTATTTTTTGACCCTTGTGCATGCCTTCGCTTCCCCTTTTAAACTCTCTGGCATGACTCTCCATTTTCCTTTTTTGACCCTTCATTTCATTTCTCGTGCCTCTTCATTGTTCTGGCTTTTCAAACGTTCTAACTCTTGGTCTTCGTCTACTTTTACTGCACCTTGGCACCACGTGCTTGTCCAGTGCTGCCACTATAGACTCTGTCTGCCTGTCACCCAATGATGGCGTTCGGTATACCCCTTGCTTGATAATTTCCTCTGTAATGGCCCCTGTAACTGCCTGATGTTTCTTTTCTTTCCTTTTGTTTGGTCACGAAAACGTGACATGTCATGATATCGTGACACTTTCGGCTTCCCTACCTTCTTGTCCTATTTGAGTCACAAAAATGTGACATGTCACGATAATGCGACATGTCACGATATCGTGACACCTTTGGCTTCTCCGCCTTCTTGTCCTCTTCGAGTCACGAAAATGTGACATGTCGTGATGTCGCGACACTTTTGGCTCTTCTGCCTTCCTGCTTTCCTCGAGTCATGAAAATGTGACATGTCACGATATTGCGACACTTTTTCCTATCGTGATATCATGACACTTTTTTCCCCGCTCCTTCTCTCGCCTTCCTGAGTCACGAAAACGTGACATGTCGCGATATTGCGACATCTTTCCTTTCCAGTTCCTCTTTCTCCTTTTTGGTCATAAAATCGTGACATGTCATGATATCATGACATCTTTCCTTTTTGCCTCCTCCTCGCCTCTCGGGTCATGAAATCATGACATGTCGCAATATCACGACAACTTTGCTCTTCGCCTTCTTTCTCTGTTTTGGGTCGCGAAAACACGACATGTCATGATTTTGCGACAGTTTCCTTCCTTGCCTTCTTTTTGCTCCGTCGGTTGCGATTTCATGACATTTTACTCTCTGGCCCTTCTGGTCTTCTTTCGGTCATGATTTCACGACATGTCGTGAAATCATGACATTTTTTGCTTCGCATCTTCTCTTTCCTCCCTGAGTCGCAAAAATGCGACATGTTGCGATATCGTGACATTTTTGCTCCATGCTTTCTCTCTCCTTCCTGAGTCGTGAAAATGTGACATGTCGTGATATCGTGACACTTCTCTCTCTTATGCCCTCTCTCATCTTCTGGTCGTGATTTCGTGACACTTTTCTCTCTTAAGCCTTCTCTCGGATTTTGGTCACGATTCTGCGACATGTCGCGATATAACGACACTTTTTCTACTTGAGCCTTCTCTTGGATTTTGGTCATGATTCTATGACATGTTGTGATATTGTGACACTTTTCTCTCTTGAGCCTTCTCTCGGCTTTTGGTCACGATTCTGCGACATGTCGTGATATCGCGACATTTTTCTTCTTTGTCGACATGTCGTGATATCGCGACACTTTTTCTACTTTGTTGTATTTTGCCTTTCGTTGGATGCTCCTACATAATGATGACAATACATAAGAAAAATGGTGAAATCAAATTGTGTGTCAGCTTTAGAAATACATATAGGCATCATCTAAAGATAATTATCATTTGAATTTTATTGATAATATTTTATAAAAGGTGGTAGTATCATAGATGTTATCACTTATGGATGGATTCTCAAGTTACAATCAAATTTGGGTCAAATATGATGATCAACACAAGTTTGTTGAAGGATATTACATTATTTGGTACTATATGAAAGTAACCCCATGGTACTATAGTAAATTTTACATTAGGGTGTGAGTTATTAGATTATGTGTGTGATTTATATTTTTCCTAAAGCATGTATCAATGAGTAGGATGTGTGCAAGTGTCATGTAATAAATAGTGCAAGTGTGTAATGTACATGTCTCCAATATGTCATATAGGTAAGTCAGGAGTCATATGTATAAGTGTTAAGTATACAAGTAAAGAGTCACATGTATGTGAAAATATATAAACTAAAGAGACATGATAGGTTTATTTTATTTTGTAATAGTAAAAGATCCATCTCTTGGATATGTGAGGAGAGCAATAGTAAAGTATTGAAGAGTCACCTTCTAAGGTTATATTATGGAGACAAAGCTTTATGTATATTTGATTCATAATACAATGAGTTTGTTCATTGTATTATATTGATATTGTTATATTTCATTCTGTGAATGAGCCTTTATATAATTCATATTTTAGTTTGATTAGGTCTTGAATATTGGAACCTATGATTAAATATGTCTAAAAATCCATTAGTGGTATTAGAACCACATTGAGAGGAGAAAGAGCAACAAGTCCTCACTTTTTGTGATAAGAATTTGAAGGAAAAAGTTGCAGATTAAAAAGTTGGCATCTAAAGTTTTGTTGTGAATTTAAAGATTTAGTTTAGTTGGTGGCTTAGATTAATTTGAAAACAATAAATTATTAAAGGTGATATGAATAATTTTTTTAAGGAGAACTCCTATATTTGAATATAAGGATTTGTTGGTTGATAAATTTATATTGTTGAAAAGAAGCATATTGAGTTTGCTATTAAATATTGATTTATTAGAATTGATGACATGCATTACTATGATAAAGTATCTTGGAAGGACATAATAGCTTGGTGGGCATGCATGCAGTAAAGTATAAGAGACTGCTATGAAATTTGAGCTTAGTGAGATTGGAGAGTGCTTGAGAGAATGTTGATATTAGAATCTTGGTGGACACACACAACAAAAATAAAAAAGGCATCCAAGACATCCGAGCATGGTGAGATCAAAAAGAAAACATTAAAGAACATAGAGAAAAAGATAAAAACATAAGGGAGAGCCCTAGAGGAGGAATTTTAGGAATCCAAATCTAGCAGCAAGGTGGAGTCATCAATTTGAATCACCAAGCAATTGAGAAGAGGAAATAATTTGGGCAGTGCATGAAGTATAATTCTATGAAGTAAATCCACCTTATATCCAAATAGAATTGCTTGAGAGCCTATGAGCGTAAGTAGAAACACCTAAGAACATAACACTTGAGAGAAAAATAAGAATTAGAAGAACATTTGGGTAATGTTTGAGTAGAATATGTTTTTGGTTGGTGCCTAGAGATTTAGAAGATGAACAAAGTCATCAAGGGTGTTTCACTTTCTAAAGTATAACATAAAATTAATTAAAGTAGAATATGGAGATGTGGTGTAGAAATATTTAGAAGTGATAGTGAGAATACACGTAAGAGATCTCAATATTAGAGTGCCTCATTTATTAGAGTTATAAGATTAATTATAAGATTTCATTATAAGGGTTCCTTTAATAATTTGAAGCTATAAGAGCATATGATATTAATAAATTGAAAGTGAATTTGTTTATTTAAAATTTGGGATATATAACGGAAATTGTGAATGAAATTTTAAAGGATGGAAAAATTGAAAGTGATATATTGGGAGCCATAATTAAAAATTTGATTATTGATTATCGATTGCATGAATGATTAATTATAATTTGAAGAATTGAATATTGAATAAATTGATTGATTTGACATTGATAACTTGAATAATTGATTATTTGATTGATGAATGTAAAATTGTTTGATTAATTTTGCAAATTGATTTTTGAAAACTGAAAAAAAAAATTGTGGGAGTGAATATTGAAAATCATGAATTATAGCATAATTTTTTGATTAAAAACTAAATATTTTGAAGTTATTTTATTAAAGAAATTGAATTTTTGAGAAATAAGGATTTCTACTTCAAAAAATTAGTTTGAAGAATCTAAAAAATATGAAAATTGATTGAAAATCTATTTATTTGAAATTTTGGAGAAATAAGGATTCCTACATCAAAGGATTTCATTTTGTAAGAAATCATTAAAAATGCATTTTTGGAATATAGTGAAGAAATGTTAGAAAAACAAAAATTATATACACAAAATTTGATGGATTATCTTCAATTCTAAAAAAAATTGAAAGATGTAAATTTTACAACATTCATAAACTATCTTCATGAAAAAAAATTGGAGCATGGTGGAATTTGATGGCTTTTGAAGCCTTAATATTAATATGAAACTCACATGATAAATTCCATAGGATCAAATATAACATAGCTACAATATAGTAATATCAAGATAATGATGTAAGCAAACTAATATGAGCAAACTAAAATGTATATCAAGACTTATAATATATCAACTAAAATTCATTAATAAGCAACAATATGAAATTAAATAGCTTGAGTCATACATATACAAAGTATGTAACACAACTTACAATATTAGTTGCTCAGGTGTATGTAAACTTTATTACTTCACTTTCTCTTACAATATAGCACTTGATTTTATACACTTGATTAATGATTAATGATGTTGGATTGATCAATTCATGTTTCTCTATGGGGTACTATATAGCCATAGTAGAATGACTCTTTGTATGCCTAACTATTTCTTTCCATATGCCATGTCTCATGACTCTTGGATTTTCATACACATGACTCTATCTTGTATGCACACTTAGACATGACTCTTCACTTGGCATGCTCTAATCTAAATATTCTTATGCACATTTATATATAAGACGCTTGTTCATATAGACTCAAATTACACTTGCACACTTACATGAAACTTGTGCGTTTCTTACACATACACACTTACATAACACTTGTATATTTCTTACACATTATTACATTACATAAAATATTATTTACACTCTAAACTAAGACTCAAATATAATCTAATATTTATAATATGTACCATGAATGTACCATGGGGGTACATTAGCATGTACCAAAAATGTAATATACTCCAACAAAATTCCCAAAGTTCTATTATATTACCTACTGAAGAAGGTAAGGTGATGTACATGGCATTACTCACTTTTGAGATTTATCAAGAAAAAAGACAAGAAATTTTGAAATGAAAGATGTCAATTGTGATAATCAAAATGTGTTTAATTCAATGTGGGATCTCTAAATTCCAATATTCATGAGATGTATTATTGTGATGACTTGCTATTCATTATATAGAAGTTATACCAACAACCATACTATAGTTGAATATGAAAACAAAAAGATAAAAGAATACGATTAAAGCAAATAACAAAAGAAATAAGAATAGAAGACATGAAGCAAAAGCTACAGATAAATAATAAAGTAAAGGAATGCAAGTAGTATATTAAATACTAAAGTCTTCACAAAATAAAATAATGTAATACATAAGGGTGTTGAAGGATATTACATTATTTGGTACTATGTGAAATTACCCCCATGGTACTATTGTAAATATTAGATTGGGGTGTGAGTTATTCGATTAGGTGTGTGATTTACATTTCCCTTAAAATATGTTTCAATGTGTAGGATGTGTGTAAGTATTATGTAATAAAGAGTGAAAGTGTACAATGTGTCATAAAGGTGAGTCAAGAGTCATATGTATAAGTGTCAAGTATACAAGTGAAGAGTCGCATGTATGTCACAAGATGTAAATTGAAGAGACATGAGAGGTTTGCCTTATGTGTGGAATAGTAAAAGATGCATCTCTCGAATATGTGAGAAGATCAATAGTCAGCTATTGAAGAGTCACCTTATAAGGTTATATTATGGAGACAAAGATCCATGTATTGTAATGAGAAATGTATTGAAGAAAGATTCAAGAGAAAAATATATTAGAGCTCTTGTATATTTTATTCATAATATAGTGAGTTTGTTCATTGTGCTATATTTATATTGTTATAATTCATGATATTATATTCATTAATATTGATATTATTTTGTGAATGAGCCTTTATATAATTTATACTTGAGTTTGATTAGATCCTAGATATTGGGACCTAAGATAAATCTGGCTAAAACACCATCAAAGATAAATTTTACCATCAAACAAGGGACCTTCACTTATTGAAGAATGCCTTTTGGGTTATCAAATATAGAGGCCATATTCTAGTAAGTTATGGACATAACCTTCTTATGATTTCTTAGTGAGATCATTCTTCTATACTTTTATGACTTATATTTTAAAAAGAAAAAAGTAAACATATTGAATATCTAGAGTTTTTTTTTCAAATATGTAGGGAATTTAGTATCTCACTTAATCCTAAAAGGTTCATTTTCATAGTCCAAGAAGAAAAAATATCAATACATGTGGTGTGAAAAAATATCCTAACCATATATCTCAATAGGATAAACGCAAGGCAATGTCTTCCCTACCCATGCCCATAAAAAAGATCATATCCTTTTTAGCCCAAATCCATTTTGTAGCTAAATTCATAACTAGTCTTGCATAGTTGGTTAGTTCAATCATCAAAACGTTAAAAATAATGCAACCCTAGCATAAACTAAATAATTTAAGAAGGTTTTCTAAGATATAAATGATGACACCACCAAAGCCCTAGTCCTCATAAATCCTAATTTCTCTAAGGACTTTAGGATCTATGTGTTTAGAATATCTAAAATTATTATTGGAGTACTAACCCAAAAGAATCATAAGGATGAAGAGCATCCCATTTCCTTTATGATTCAAGTCCTCATTGTTACAAATAAATGTACATATTCATTTAGAAATAGGTGTTTGTCATCAAGAAGTTCCTAAGGAAATTTAGGTATTATCTATCTCAGAGCAAAACCTCAACCTTTGTAGTCCATCATAATATTTATGTTGTAGTGTTTCATGGTGAAACAAGAGAGAAGATATCTTGGTGGATAAACAAATTAAGGAGTTCAACATAGAAATTAAACTTACTAATATTATCAAAGGAAGAGTTATATGTGAAAACCTCATGATATCTACTTCGAGGTATCAAATTTTTTTAGTGGAGGAAATAGAAACTAATGATTGTACAAGATGTATTTTAGATATCAACAAATACATTTAATTAAATAGGTCGTATAATGGTTTACAATTTAAAAAGGGGATCAATTCACATAGATAAAAATATACTATGCACGGTTAGATGGTGTACTTTTCCAAAAATGATATGATGGTGTTCTACTGAGCTTTGTCAAAGAAGAAATTATGGAATTCCTACTCAAGGAATACCTTGATGAGGAGCATTATTTTGTGCCAGTTACAACACATAAGATCCTAAGAGCAATATATTATTGACCCATAATCTTATTTGGCTCCTAGTGGATTATAATTTGCAAGGCCTATTATTTATTCATTGGAAGAGGGAGAAAAGTGCTAATGACTTTGAAGACCATTATAGTCATTGAACCTTTATAATAGTGGGACATTAAATTCATTGGCAAGATCAATCTATTATGTAGTATAGGAAATGAGTGGACTTTGACTATAATTGACTACTTCACAAAGTGGATGGAAGTAGTTCCAATCAAACTAACTAGTCAAGAAGCAACCATTTAATTTTTTAAATATATCATTACTAGATTTAAGACTTCATACACCATAGTTACTAATAATTCCATATCTTTCATAGGGTTCAATATAATGAAATTTATATTAGAATGTGTGCTCAAAACATCCTCCAAGTACTATCCCTAGGGTAATAGCCTAGAGGGATCCACCAATAATAATATCATAAGGATATTTAATAAAACCATAGCCAAATCACACAATGATTGGCATACCACCTATAAAAATCATTCTGGGTAGATTGGATGACATAAAAATATTCTATAGGATCACCCCCATAGAAACTAGTCTTCAAAAGGAAGGTTATAATACTAGTCAATTTGGAACTCCCTCCCTTCAAAATGTCATAACAATTATATCTTGAAGACACTAGTATCATATTATTTCAATCTTGATTAAGTGCCCTATTGGCTCTAGAAGAATAAAGGGAATAGGTATTTAAGAGAATTATCCAACATCAAAAATTGGTTAAAAGGTGGTTTAACAAATGGGTCACTAATATGGATTATAAGAAAGGTTACATAGTATTCAAATGGTGTGATGAAGGTATATTAACACTAGGGTCATCATTTCCTAGATTAAAAATCACTAGATCATCAAAATTTTCCTTTGGGTCTAAGTTTGGGTCGTGTTATAGCCTAAACCCTATCTCTCATGTGGTCTTGTATCACACTAGCCCCACTAGAATCACCTATCATGCACCAAATTGGAATACAATATGGTCAAAATTAAATAGCTCATGCTTTCCCTATGGTCCCACTAGCTGGCTAATTTATCTGGCATAAACTAGCTAGAAGATATTTTCTCACAACCTTGGATGTTATCTATATTGTTGCTAGATGACTTGCTCCCAATGCAAATCATGAATCATGCACTAGATACTCTCAAAACATATCTATGGGACCTAACCTCTAGCCTTAAAGTGCAGTGTCCAACAATATGTTAGTTCCTTCAGATCTATGACATGACTCGGAAGCCTTGTTGGCCTCATCACTACAATGTGTTACTACGCCCACACTTGGAGTAGTGTGCAATAATATAATCTCCTTCCCCTTCATAGATGACCTAGTACAATGAATGGTATAATTGAGCTAGTATCATTGGGTGCCAAGCAAAAACTATCTACTCTTTGATCATGTTATCCACCACCTCTCCCCACCCCTAGTGGATCATCCTCCTCCTATTATTCCTAATAAAATGCATAGTGGAGTATTCTACTAGTCTAGGTTCCTCCTAGTATAGGTGGTATTGATTTCAATGTCAAACCTTATAATAAGGAAGTCAACATCCCCTTTCAATATCCTTAAGCTTTATAAATGGTACTGAATCATGTGAAATAATGTTCCTCTTATAGAAACCCTTAGGATTCACCATACATCCTCAATTTTTACACTCAACTCATCATAAGGTAACTAGAAGGTGTTTATTTCCAAATACTAGTACTCTACTAGGGTATTCAATAATGCCTTGTTATACTCTACCTTGGGTAATGATATGTGGTATAGCCCCATCATCTCTAGTAGTGCATGGTTGGTATAATCCAATAGCTTTTGGATGGTCTTGTTGGATCCTTAAAATAAAACATAATATTGACCCCTAATTTCAAAATTTTGGAGGGTATTTTAAGTCCTAGGTATAGGTGTTTTTATTAAATCATAAATAAAATGTCTATCAAGTTTTTGAAATAATGCTAGTCAAAAACACTTCAAGGTATTTCTTTGTCTAGAAGTCCTTTGAATCTCCTCATCTTGGTCAAAGTATGTATGTTCTCAAGAAGGGCCTCAAGGTTTTATTATTTTGCAAATTTCATGAGTCTTAGTCCTTCAATGTTAACATTTTAGTCCCTAAGGTCACCTTGGAAAATTTCATAACCGTCACCCTCAATTAATTTTTCCCAAGGTCTAATGTTCACCAAAAAAAAATTCTATTTTCTAAGCCTTAGGTCATCACAAAAAAAAAACCATTATTCAAATATTGACCTCCATTCATAATTCTCCATTTGATAAACCCTTAAACCTAAGGTCCGTAAAACATTTTTTCGAAGTCATAAATCTTAGACCTAAGGCCCCATACACATATAATTTCCCCTTCTTAGCATCCTATATTACCATAATTCATGCCTTAAAAGTCTTTCAAATTTTCAATACCCCAAAGTACCTAAATTTTGTGACACATTAACTAAATATTTTCTCTTTTTTTGTCTAAGGTACTTACTTTCAATTTTTCCTAAGGTCCTACTCTCTAAGTCCTATGTCTAGATATCCCAATTCCCCTTATAGCCATAACCTTAGGGATAATGCTAATAATTTTTGGTGTTATTTTTATTCGCCCCCTTAAGGTTTGCATAGGTTTCTAGTTTTATCTAGAAGATCGTACAATTAGGAGGTAGGACCAACACATTGACAATGTGAAGGGGTAGCCAACGATACAAAAAATAACCATATTCTCTCATCAAGGTCAAAGTGTTTCTATCTTATTTGCATCCAAATATGATGGCTAGGAGGAAGGACCGAGAGAGGCCAAGATATTTAACAACATGGAGGGGTAGCTTATTATCTGAAAGTTAATGATAGACTGAAAGAGCACTTTGTCTTATTTTCACCTAATATTCTTGCAAGTTTCTTGTCTCATTAACCAGATATGGTGACTAGGAGGTAGGACTAGGAAATAAATGGCATGAAGGGGAAGCCTATGGTTTAAAACATAACAATATTCCCCCCATCAAAGTCAAAATATTTTGCATTATATTCACTACAGGTTTCTTGTCTCATTTGGAAATATCTGATGGTTAGGAAGCAGGACCGAGAAATATATGGTGCGAAGGGACAACTTGTGATCTAAAAGATAACAATAGTCTTTGACAAGGTCAAAATGTTTTGTCTTATTCATAGAGACCCAATGGTGCAAAAGTGAATCCTGTAGATCTATGACTCAAAAGCCTTATTTAACGAGCAAAGAGCACACAAGTTCTTTGTCCTATTCAATAAAATCTAATGATCAATATTAGAGCTAGATAATTTGACAACATGGAGGGATAGCCTACATTTTGAAGGTTAATAATAGTTTCTAGGTGCTTCATCTTATTTACTCCCAGATATAATAGTGCAAAAGTAGGGCCTACAGATCCAATGACACAGAGGGGCAATAAAAAAGAAGAAGAATCTTCCTAACCATGACTAAGTCAAATAAATTTGTCTTATATACACTTATATCTGATGGTGTAGAGGTTGAACTAGGATATCAATGGCTAGGACCCATGGCTAGTAAAACTAAGAAGCCTAAAATATAACTTTTAAATAAAACACATCAATCTCAACCCTTGTTATCAAAATTTTTTTATAGGCATTCGCCTCTTAAGGTTATAAACCTAAGCCATAAGAAATTATAAAGTCATTCAAAGGTCTAACCTTCATCACCACGTGATCCCTCCCAACTCATAAGGACTATAATGATGTATTTATTTCACACCCCTACAAAAACATAGACCTTTGTGTAACATACCTTAAGCCATCGATATTGTCTAAAAAACCTTAAAGTTATGAATTAATGAAATTAAAATAACCCCTCACCATTTTTATTATGTCTATACACCCCCTTTAAATAAACCTCAAGCAGCTTAGTCAGATCTTATGATTAAAATATCAGGTAAGTAAATCAATGGCATAGAGGAGGAGCCTACAGTTTGAGAATTAATGATAGTTTTAAAAGTCTCGTATCCTATTTGCATCAAGATGAACGACTAGAAGTAGGAGCCCATAAATCAATGGTGTGAAGGGGGAGCTTGCAACCCAAGAGTTAACATAGTCTTTTTTAAGTTAAAAAAAAAAGTTTTTCTTATCCATGCCTAGATCTAATGGTGTGGAATTAGAGCTAGAAAATCCATGAACTAGACTTGCAGTTGATGAACTTGAAGGCATAAAAAATATTTATCTTATTCTTGCATGATATCATTAAATATGATACCATTGCAAACTTTCAGAGGTCAAAAAACCAATAAAAATGCTCTAAATCATATCCACAGTAGAAAGAATTCTTCAAAAATAAAAGAAAATGATGAGGAAGACACCTTTATCTATAATGAGATTGTAAGTCCTAACAAGAAAAAATATTCATACTTGATTTTGTTTTTATGAAACTCATGCTACGACAAAAGTACCCTTTTAGTGACTATGAATGACACAATAAGAAACTTAGAAATTATGAATTATTGAGACCATATGCCCATATGCATTTGTGGAAAGCAATGACACATGTTTTAAAATTAGGTGGACTAATTACACCATGACAAAACAATATTAATATTTTTAGAACCATTGATAAATATTGAAAAATAAAAATATCCACAAGTATTTCTAACTATTGGCAATTAGGTGGACTAATTACAAGGAAATAAAAATATCTTCCTTTGTACAAAAAATATTGAAAATTTTGGAGGATTGACCAACCTCCTAAGATAACATCATGTTAATGTGCACAGTCCTTCTAAATCTCAAGAACTTAAGAAATCAAAGATTGAGGCTAACACATTTACAAAAAACATTAGCCCAGTTAGGGCAAAGGAAGTGATCACCATTGATGATTTTGATGAAAAATATTTGCAAGCCATGGATGAAGGGAGAGACACGAGGAGCATCACATTTTCAAAAAAAGATGCCCAAGTTGCATCATCACAGGTCACATCAGTTATGATCCCTGGGTCATAAAATATCACTGTTGTCTAGATCGATCAAATAGTAGGGGATGTACAAGTGTTCGACAAGCCTACAAATATATTGAAGATAGGAAAGCACATTTAAAAGCAAGCAATAGAGCTCCTTATTAAATAAAATTAGGAGTTGAAAACAAAAGTGCAAATAATTCAAACAGAGAAGGAAAAATGCAGGCTAAAATAGAGAGCCTAAAGAAGCAGATATTTGAATCATATGCCACAACTCCCAATGTAGAGAAATGAATTATAATTAAGGATATTGATTGCTCTATTTTTTTTCTAAATTCAAAAAGAAAATGAAAAATAAAATCCAAGGTAAGTTGGGAGATCTAAGAGATATTCTACAACATCGAATTAATCAAGCTCACTGTAGATGATCTAAAATTTCTCTTAGAAAAAGTAGACCAAAGAGTGAGCAAAGTATACCCCACATTTTAAATATTTGAAGAATACTATGAGGAGATGAGTGAAGGACATATAATAATGGATGATGACACCATCATCTTATTGTTGAGGAATTTTACAAAGTTCTCAATATTTCTAACAAATAGGCTTGAATTGCAGACTTGGGAGATAAATATAGTCAAATGGAAATAGGATCAATGAGGAACTATCTAAAGTAGATCTCACTTTGGAATAGTTCTTACAAGTAGCTAATGTTAAATATTTAATCCTAAGCAAAATACAAAGCTTCAATTGTGATCTTAACAATGAAAAAGAATTGGCTAGGCAGACTAGCTTTCTAGCAAAAACTATGAATTACCTATGCATATTTGCTTAGGATAGTAAATAATAGTCTAAAATTGCTAAGAATAAGATCAAAACGAGAATGAACATGCTAAAATTTTCCATGAATTTTAGTGATGAGGTCTGGATGTATATTGACAAAGAGGTGAAGGGCATTTGAGATGAAATCAATAAAGGAAAATTTGTAATAAATAGGAGCCTTAAAATCTCCACGATCATAGATTATCAAGATAATAATTTAGAGCAAGGATAAATTTCATAAAAATACAAGGCTAAATATGTTAGCACTAGATCCACCACCAAATAAGATACTGACCAAGAGGCTAGCCAGTAAATGCCATACAACTATTTTCCACTTTTTGTTGAAAATCTAGAATCCTAAGAGTACGCAAAGGGAGAGGACAATTTTTTGAATAAAGTAGATAAAGACAACTATTTTTATGTTTTGGTACACTCATTCAATCAATCTAAGAGGATAATGATATATGGAAGGCTTAAATGAGGCCAGTTATAACAACACAAGGCTCCTTGAAGCTATAAAAAGAACTGCTACAACTAGGAAAAAGGATCAATATTTTTGCATAGCAATTATTGCTAGAGGTATACTTGAGTACCCTTATCTTTACTATTGTATTTCTTTTTCTTTTTTTCTCTCTACCATACCTTATTCCTCCCATTTTTGTGCAAGTCTTGATAAGGAGGTATTCAGGAACTAAGATAATTTCTAGCTACTAAGTCAGAGGTTTGGAGGCATTACTATTACTAGATTGGAATGGGAGGGTGAAGAATTCTTGTTACATAATTTTAACAAGAGTTCTTATTGTATTAATCTAAAAAGAGCTTTAATGCAATTCAGGACAACTCTCATTGTAAAACTCATTGATATTAATACAATTCCAAGCTTCTTCCCTTATCAATTCTTTGTGTTTAGTCTTGTTTGTTGTCTCATTTACATATTACATTATTTGAATGTGTAATTGACACTTTCTTTCATTGATAACCAATTATGTTTATTACATCATTTGAATGAATATAGTTGGCTCAATATCTCCTTTATTTTTCTTTATGTCACATGAATGTGTCATAAATCTTACTATAATAGCCCAAGGATAAGGTACTGATCACATACTAAGGCACATTTATAGAGTTATGTTAATATTGGTCAATAAACATTAAAATTTACATATTCTTTATTTGGATGAACATGAGTATATAAAATAATATTATAAACTCACTTATGGGGTATCCTAACCCTATTCAGTCTATTTAGAGTAGATTAGATAATATTTTCCCGAATTAAAGTGGTTGATTCACCAGAGGCAGTAACACTGGAATAAAAAATTCCTATAGCATGACACATTCTTAAGGATACAAGATATTGCTCCACCCAATATTTGATGCATGGGATCATTTGTTTCTATTGTTTAATATTTATAGTATTTTTTGCAATCAATTAAACCATCAACCTATCATCCTTAAATCTCATAAATCAACCCAAAATAAAAAAATATGAGGCAAGCAAAAGTGCCACCATTTGGAAAAAACACCAATAGGTAGTGAAAGTACCACCTAAATGAAAAATAACTACCAAATTGTGAATTCACAATTGGTGTGTAAACATGTCATAAGCTTGCACAAGTGCTAGTACAAAAGTGTTGCTTGCACACTAAATTTCTAAACTCCCTTTTAAGACTTTTTTTAAGGTAAAAATACATATTTTAGGCCAAATTTTGGGTTTTTACCTGAACATGAGGTCCTCATCCTACTAGGGATACTCTCACCCTTTTCATGCCATGTGGTGATCCCATACATTAGGCCAACAAAATTTTGATGAAAAAAAGGATCTAGAGCTCTAATTATCCTCCTTGGTGATAAAAATGATTTTGTTTTTATCCCCTAACCATTTTACCTCCATCCCTTGCTAACTAGTATCAAACATGATCAAGTTGAGTTTCCTCAATCCAACTTGTTTTTCCCTCTAAAACTCGAGGGAGCACACTTGGGCATGGTAGCATTTAATGTTGTCAAAAGATAAAATTTAACATAATCATTAATCAATGATCAAAAGCACAATACACCTGGCACTACTAATCCTAAATAATATCAAGCCTATCTATATTAATATTGGGTCATTAATATCATTTTTTGATTAATTTATCATTAAAATGGAACAAATGTAGATATCTAATTTTGAGTGCATCATCAAGATCTTCAAACTTATCAATATATTCATTATTCAGCAAATCAAGCATCCAAATCAAATTAACTATCTCTGAGGTCCAATAAAGAGCATTTATTGCTCCAAAATCAAAATCATTGGGACTTGAGAAATAGCACTAGTGATGCTTTTTTTCCTTGGCAATGCTTTTATACAACTTCAAAATTTTCACCATTTCTTGGCCCAGTTGATAGGAAACAACCATCTTGGAAAAAGTTATAGGATTATTACTGTTTCCAACACTATTGCCTCTGGTGCTATTGATTATAAGACAAAAAAAAGAAAAATATTTATAGTTAGTACCTTTCAAGTTGTCCACAAAAAATAAATTTGATCATATCATTCTGATTTGTAGCCTGGGCAGAAATCTAAATCCTAAAATTTATCATTTTCTATATTCCATCCATTATTGCATATTGAGATCATTTCAAAATATTTTTCTTAATAATCCTCTTAAATTCAATTCAACCATCCCCTAAGGATCCATGGTTTCCTATAAATTGAGCACTTAGATATTCCAATTACATCATGATTTTATACATAGTAAAGCACTATCGAAATTCATATGCAATCATAAAGCATAGCAAAATTTTATCAAAATTATTTCATGATTTTCTGAAGGTAATAATAGCTCAAGATCTCAAGCACCTCAAGAATATCCAAAATTCAATCTCTAAATCTCTCAAGATCTCAAAAATATCAAGAATATCTAAGTATCAAGCTCTCAAGTATCTCAAGCAACAAGCAAGCTCATAACCTTTTTCAACAAAGGGGATACCAACCATGACATATTGAGGATACAAGCTTGTTTGGGTTGTGCTCTCTTCTCTCTTGGTTTTTGGTATATCATTATTAAATTGTAGGTTTGTAGTTCTTAATCATTGTATACTAGATGGTATTGCATTAACATGGTGGATCTTGCCAAAAGCATCAAAGCTTATGTTGTGTACATGTACAAGGTGATGCCACAAGAGGATATATCTAATAAGAGATAGCTAAAAGGAGCTAACTTCATTCAAGATCACATAAAGTGGATTCACAAGTATGACATTAGGAGTGTATTTACCTATACAACCATCCTACGTCAACTCAAAAAAATCTCATTGATTACTATGTAGACAGTTGTTCTTCCTTTTGAATACAATAGTAGAAATTGAAGAATAAATGTTGTTTACAGGAAACCTTCTTGGCCTATAGATTTTTTTTGTTTCAAACCCTCTTAAGTACTTTAGAGCCCCTCCATATCAAATCAATAGGAATATTTGTTACTCTTTCTCACAATGACATCAAGTACTCATGGATAAAAAGGAGAGTTATATCTTCCTTTAACATCCTACTTTGATACGAATAATTGATAGATAAATTCTTAGAATAATATCTATTAGTAGAGGTTAGTGAGGAACTCATAGAGAATCGATCCTCATTTCTCAAATATGAGGTAGGTTTTGGTAAATTTAATGGGTCTAGGCTAGGGGCTTTGACCTTGAGAAAATGGAATGATAAGAGTTGGAAGTATCTAGGAATGATTCTATCCTTTATTCCCAAATATTTCTTCCTAGCCATTTTTTGTTCTAGGAAGATTAGAGATAGAATAATAATAGGGGATGTTTGGTATATGGGAATAACAAGACTCTTTCTTACCCACTGGTATGAAGGCTTTACACCTAAAAATGCAAATCTATCCTTAGTACCAGTCTAGGTTAGGATGTATGGGTTACCCATTAAATTTTAGGAAATGAATACCTTTAAGGCAATAGGCAACACTTTGCTATAATTACTTGAGATTTTAGAAACTATAAAATATGAATTATTGGCTATTTGTGCTTGGATATTGGTCATGATTGATATAAATAAACCTTTACCAAAATCAAACATTCTTAAATACGGGGGTAAGTTGTGGATCCAAACCATAGATTATGAAAATATGTCTTTTAGATGTAGGAGATGTCATGAGAGGGGCATATTGAGATATCATGCCCTAAGAATATTACATCATAAACATACGTAGAAAACCACAAGAGAAACTTATAAATGGGTATGGATGAGGATGGTTTTTAACTTCCAAAAAATAGGTCTAGACAGGTGAAAGTAAATAAAGAGTGGAGAGCAGTAAGGAAGGATATTGGAAGAAACACCAATTATTTTGAGGCTTTAGCCTATGAAGAAAACCAAGATCAAAGCTTAGAGGACATGGTACAAGTTCTAAAAATTAACAAGGAACCATTTATTTAGTATGATTGTAATTTAAGGATAAACATTCTCGATGAACCTAAGAAATGTGTCTCATCAAATTTTGAAGAATATATTGAAGTACCATACACCATTCAATAAAATAAAATTGATAGAGAAAATGTAGTGCTAGATGTTAATACCTCTACCATTAATAAGAAAATACCAAAAAAATATTAAGATAAGTCAAAAGCTTCCATAGTAGAGCTAGGAGAGGATAAATCTAATGAAAAAGAAAGTTGTGAAATAATATTGAAGAATAGAATAATAAGACCTACTCCTGATATAGGTAAGACAAAAAGAGGAAAACCCTCAAATTATCAAGGGAGATCCAATGAAGCAAGATAAAATATAGATAAAGAAACAACAACTAAGTTGGTTGAACTACCTTTTATAAAACAACAAAATAATATTGGTAATTTGCAAGTAGGGCGAGAGCACCTCAATAAACTATTAATTTTGAAGTTGGAACACTATCAAACTTGTTTTGGTCATATTTAACTCATCCAAACTCATATTAAGCTAAAATTTTGACGGTAGATTGCTGACAAACCCTAGAACATCTCCACTAATTTTTAGATCATTTGGAGTAACAGATATCCTAGCACATCCCTATGTAAAAATTATTTTTGGTAAGCGGTTGTACTAGGGTTTCATCTGGGTTTAGTGCAAGCAGCTCCAGAGGTTGTATTTTGGGGCTTTCGGGCTCTAGTGGCCAACATTTTTATGGTTTTTGCTAAATATTTTAGAAGGATATGTTGCAAGGGACCCAATATGGGTTAGAAACTTATCTTTTAATATATCATGTGGTGAACTTGATTTATAATGGTTTCCAATTTGCTGCACAAAAAAAAGTGAAAATAATTTCTTTCCTCGATGTCTAGGGCATGTATTAAAGGGATCACAAAACAAGTTTCAAGCAGTTGATCAAAAAATAGTTCATATCTCAAGCGAATCTAGCGCTAAGGTGCATCTCCAAAATAAATCTGTAGACACCAAAATCTAGCCACTTTTCCTTCACCTATAGTTTCCCACCATAATTACCCTTAATTTACATATATTTATATTTATTTATTTATGTATATTTAAATATTAATATTTTATATTATATTTATATATATATATATTTAATAAATATGTATATATGTTTAAAAAATCCTAGTCATCCATCTTGTTATAATCCTAGCCATTCATCCGCCTTGATCCATTCCATTTACCAAGCCATAATCTCCACCCTCTGTTATGCTTTAATCTTGATTGAGAGATTAGTGTCCTTGAAACCTTAACAAACCTAAGTGGAGATTATAAATAAAATTCATTTTTATGACTCAACCCCTAATTTTGGTTAAGATTTCCTAACACTTTTTGAGCCCTAATATTCCTAACAATCTTTAGGTTCTCCTTCACTTTCACTCATCGTCGCTTTTGCATCCGTCGTCGCCCACATCATGCAAAATATATTTGGTTCTACTGCATTCTCTGTAATAATCTTGAGCACCCATGAGAATTTCCCATTTTCCTTAAGTACCCACAAGTGTTTCCCATTTTTCTTGAGTGCCCACGAGTGTCTTTTGAATGCCCATAGGCATTTCTTGCTATTGTTGAGTGCTCACAAACATTTTCTTGAGTTCCCACGAGAATTTACTATAGCCTCTAAGTGCTCATAGGTATTTTATGCTAGAGTTTAGTATCCCTCCTAGCCCTCAAGTTATGCTAGGGCATTGCCACACCAATCCACTACAACATATTATCACATATCAAGAAACAACAAATCCAGCAAGGTAAATCTTTATGTTATTATTTGAAGAGACAAAAACGTAACACCAAAATAATGCTAAATAAATTGAACACAAAGAATCTAGAATTATAAAATAGATTATATTAATAGGGAGAGCCTAAAAACTCCATTGTTACAATGTGGATCTTTGAATCCTTTTGATACATATTTACAATGGCTAGGGTTCTTCAAAACCCTAGCAAACAAGGTTGGTGGTGTCTTCAAGCGTGTCCTTACTCCCAATAAAAGTGAGTGGGATTTTAGTTATCTTATGTCAGGTCACTCTATCTTAAGTAGTTATCCAATTCTAATGTCACACTTCCAGACCTGCACATACTAAAAAAATAAATTAGTAGCATCTTTGAGGTCTCCACAATGTGAGGCCCTCTATGATCAATATTGAAACCCTAACTATTTACTATAAATAACATGAACAAAACTAGAAATACATGTAATAAAATAATAAATACTTGATTTACCTTACGTACTTATTGTCTTCTGATCTTAAGAATCTGGTTGTAGTGAATCAATGTGGCAATGCCCTAGCATCACCCGGAGGCTAGGGAGACTTTAGGATCTCTAACATAAAATGCCCGTGGGTGCTTGGTGATTGTAGGAAACACCTGTGGATGATTGGTGATGATGGAATGTGACTAGAGGCACTTAGAAAATGGGAAGGAAGTACCCAAAGGTGACCGAGAGTGATGGAAAGTGCCCAAATGCATTTGGCAACTAAGGAGGGAGTATACAGAAGCAGATATGGCTGAGTGAGGGAGGTAGCGATGGACGTAGTGGGATATGGTGAGCGAGAATTAAAGGGAAGAGCACTTGGATACTCGAAGGAACTTTGGTGATAACTTCTTTGGATTCAGTATGCAAATTTCTTAGGAAACTGAGGGATTCTGGGGTTGAGCCATCAAAATGGATCCTATTAATAATCCAATCTAGGGCATACTTAGGGTTTCAACGACACTAATCATGTGGTTGATATAAAAGCATATATAAGGGTGGATATTAAATCTAAGGTGTGGCATGGATTGATATGAATCGATGGACTGGATTAAATGAAATTATATGGTTAGGATTAATTCACTTTTATAAATATATATAATATATAAAATATAAAATAAATATATAAAAATATATGTAAATAAATGGTGGAAATGGTGGGAAAGTTAGGATGGAGGACAAGTGGCTAGGTTTTGGTGTCTACAAATACCCTTTTTATACTGTGTTACGTAAAATACAATGCAATGCAAAAACACGAGACACCTATTTTGGCCAGGTGTAGAAGCAACTTCTCTTGGGATGTGGAACACGAGCTTGGAGATAAAAGAATAAAATAATTTAAGTTTTGCGTAGATTACCCCCTCAGTTGGCAAATGAGTTTACGGATGAATTTCATGACCCAATTGAAAAATTTGTGTGAATGATTATGGACGATATGAATGATGTAAATGTGGTACTGTTTTTTCCCCGACGGGAAAGGGGATTGGTGAAAAATGTGAAATGATTGTCTATTTTTGCCCCAGCAGATGAAGAATTTTGTGAAAAAGTGATGAAAATTTATCTATCTTTTCCCCAATAGATGAAGGAAATTTTGCCAAGTATAGATGCCATGATCATCTATGATGTATCCCTTTTTGGGAAATTCAAAACCAAAAGTGGTTGCACTAAGTTTGGGGTTCTTTGATGCTATTGAAGAATGTACCTTTTGGCATCATTTAAATGCAAGTATGCAAATGCAAAAAAGAAAATAAAAATAGTTTATCCTTGGGTCCACTCATGATTACAGTAATTCCTACATGAAATCCCTAAACGGTTGCTCAATCACTTTACCTAGCCTACATCCTCGGAGACTGGTGTAAAAGGAGATGATGAAAAGTTATGATTTTTTTCGTGTTTCAAGCCCCATGAACAAGGCCATCAATGACAACTTTTGAGCAAATTGGTCTTGGCATAGTTTCACTCTAAATATGAGGTACCAAAATTGATTTTTTTTTAACAATGATATATGGAATGATAAAAATGACCAAGTGTCCTTATGGTAGGCTCTTCATCTTACCAAATTGCATGGATGCAAATTGCTGCAATCGCCAAGTATATAGAATAACCCACTAGATACAAGGTTCACTTGAATGTTGTTTGACTTGGAAAATATGCAAATGATGATATGGAATGATGTGAAAATGATGTATGAATGATGATATTGATGATTATGGTCATTTTGTGAATATTTGGACCATTTTGGAGTGCTTTTGTAACTTGTTAGGCAAATTTGCAATTTGTGGTCACAAATAAAAATTATACGTCTAAATCAATTATACAGTTCACAAAACCTCATAAAATGATGGAATAGATGCTTGGATGCAATATGGATTGATTGATCGCCATCTAAGGAGACAAAAATGTAACACCAAATAATATGAAATAATTTGAACTCAAAGAACACAAAATTGCATAATGAATGATCTTATATTAATGGGGGAGCCTAAAAACTCCATTATTACAATGAGGATATTTGAATCCCTTTGATACTAATTTTACAATAGCTATGGTTATTTGAAACCCTAGAAAAATAATGTTGGTAGTGTATTCAAACTTATTCTTTCTCCCAAAATAGTTGAGTGGTCTTCAAATATCCATTGAGTTGGGATAATTCAACTTAAACAAATGTCCAATGCTGATGAATCTCCAAATCTGCATACAGAAGATAAAAGAAGAGAGTTAGTAATAACTGAGAGGGATCCACTATGTGAGACCCTCAAAAACTAATAAAAACCTAAATATCATGTAACACTACTACAAGAAAATAAGGAAATATTGAAATTAACAAAACAAAGAATGATTTACCTTGTGAACTCATTGTATTCTATCTATGCTATAGGTGTTGTAGAAAACTAGTGTGTGGATGCCCTAGTTTGCATGACTAAGGTTTGAGATGCCCATGAGTGCTTGATAGTAGCAAAAAATTCCCATGGATTCTCAAGAGTAGCAAATGGGTGTTTGGGAGTAGCGGTAAGGATTTAGAGGATTGAGGTAAGGTCTGCAAAAGAATATCTACTTCAGGTGAGGGCTATGACGATGGATGTGGAGGTGAATATGAGAAAAAGCGACGGTGAGGATGCGAGGGGACTTTGAAAACTTAGCAAAACTTAGGGGTTGATTCATCAAAATGATTTGTGTAGACAAAAACAAAACACCAAATATAAATAACTTAAAATGAATAAACCAAATAACACAAGAAATTGCACAATGGAATAGATCTGATATTATTAATGTTGGTGGATCTGAGTACAATCAAATGTGACCCCAAATAGGGGTTTTACACAGTTTATTCTGATACAATAAATACAATAATGCTAGGGTTCTCCGAAACCCTAGCTAACAATGCTTGTGGTGTTTGTAAAACTTGTTCTTGCTCCCAATAAAGTTGAGTGGGCTTTAGATATCCATTGAGTCAGGCCACTCCAGCTTAAACAATTGTCCAATACTGATGAATCTCCAAATCTACACACAGAAGATGAAAGAAGAGAGCTAGTAATAACTAAGAGGGCTCCACTGTGTGAGACCCTTAGAAATTAATAAAACCCTAAATATCATGTAACACTACTGCAAGCAAATAAGGAAATATTAAAATTAATAAAACAAAGAATGATTTACTTTGTGAACTCGTTGTATTTTGTCCATGCTATAGTTTTTGTATGAAATTGGTGTGTGGATGCCCTAGTATGTATAACTAAGGTATGAAATACCCATGGGTGTTTGACGGTAATAAAAATTACCCATGAAAACTCAAGAGTAGTACACGGGAATTCAGCAGTAGTGACGAGGTGTTCGAGGATTGAGGCAAGGTCTGTAGAAGCAAATCTGCTTCGGGTGAGGGCTACGATGGTGGATGTGGAGGTGAAGGTGAGTGAAAGCGATGGTGAGGATGTGAGGGGACTTGGAAAACTTAGCCAAAATTAGGGGTTGAGTCATCAAAATGAATTTTATTTATAATCTCCACTCAGGTGTGTTAGGGTTTCAATGACACTAATCGTGCAGTCAAGATTAAAACATAACGGAGGGTGGATATTAAGGCTAGGCAAGTGGAATGGATCAAGGTGGATGGATGGCTAGGATTATAACAAGATGGATGTCTGGGATTTATTTACACATATATATACATATTTATTAAATATATATATAAATATAATATAAAATATTAATATTTAAATATACATAAATAAATAAATATAAATATATGTAAATTAAGGGTAATTATGTTGGGAAAATATGGGTCGAGGATAAGTGGCTATATTTTGGTGTCTATAGATGTCCCATTTTGTACCATGTTGCGTAAAATATAATATGGTGCAAAAATACGAGACACCTGGTTTGGCCTGAGACATTAACAACTTTCTTTTCTTTAGAGACAAAGATAAGCTTTTGACGACGTAAAAAATTAAATAATTTTGATTTTTGCATAGCTTACCCCTCAATTGGCAAATGAGTTTGTAGATGAATCTCATGAGCCAATTGAAAAATTTGTGCAAATGATTATGGATGATATAAATGATGTAAATGTGGTATCATTTTTTCCCCAACGAGAAAGGGAATGGGTGAAAAATGTGAGATGATTGCATCTTTTTTTGCCCCAACAGATGAAGGGTTTTATGAAAATGTGATGTAAAAATGTATCTATTTTTACCCCAATATATGAAGGAAGTTTTTAAAAATGTATGAATGCAAGGTAAAGGGTGCAACCTTTGACAAAAGGATGCAACCTTTTGAACCTAGCAATTGATGTGTTGATGATGTAATGTGTATGCGTGATTGAATTGTTTGTTGAATTGGTGGGGAAGGTGTGATACCTTGAGCACCCCCAAGTTGTATGCTTGTTTGCTTGATTGGGGGAAGGTGTGATACCTTGAACACCCCCAAGTTGTGTGCTTGTTTGCTTTATTGGGGGGAAGGTGTGATACCTTGAACACCCCCAAGTTGTGATGTTGTTTGAACTTTCTAGCGATCTTTGCATATGTGAATTATATATAGGATTTTACTTTTGTGTTATGAATTTATGTGGATGCTTTTTGTGGAATGCATGTGTATATGGATGATTAATGCAAGTGGTAATATGTTATGGATGATTAATGCAAGTTATGGAATGCAAATGTTCTAATGATCATTCATAGTTTAGACTTTTCTTGGCCATGTTTTAGCATTGTTGTTTAATCATGGGCACCAAACTTGGTGGTATGGATGTTGACATGGAAGAAGATATGGATGTTGATATGGAAAACTGATTGTTTTGTAGAGACTCGAACATACTAGTGGCATCAAACAAACTCACTAAAACTGCCTAATCCCTCTAGGACCAAATGTGTGTGCAATGAATTCATTTACCAAATCATGAGCATGGTAATGACTCGAGGTAATCAAGAACCAATGTGTGTGCAAGTGAGTTCATTAACTCATCTTGAGTAAATTGGGTAAACCTATTATGGATGAAACCAAGAAGCTAGCTTGTCCTTATGTGTGGTCAGAGGTCTCTTTAAAAGAGATGTGTCACCACGCATGAGCGTACTCCACTTCCAGTCAAGCGTCTATAGCTCCGATGGAGGCTAACTCCATAGTCCACGAATTTGATCTCTTAAGTTTTAGGGATGACTACCTAACCATCTGACTAGAAATGTAGTATGATCCTTACAACCCAATGATCAGTGGTGTGTGATGTAAAATATTTAGAGTTTTTGTTAGGGAATTTTCCCTACTCTTTCTTTTATTTTGGAATTTGTGATAGTGGTGAAAACCACTATTTTTATGGACTATGTTGCATGATGGGACTAGCAAGGATGACCCTTTTCACTTCGAGGTTCAAACCAAGTATGGTGTTATCCCTCTTTGACACAAGATGTTTTTAAGATGTGAAATTATGTTTGGTTCAAGAATATTTTGGAGTCAATTCCCAAAACTCAATATTTTCTTAGTGTAGATGTGTGATGGTCCTAAAAGGAACTCGACATGTATTTTGGAGGTTGCTTAAAATACTAGGAGTGGTTGAGTGATCGAAAACACCTAGGAATTTATGGAAATGTGGTTTGTAAATGATAATTTGGCTTTGTGGAATGGTGTGGATGATGTTGTGAAGGTGCCCCTGATTAAGGCAACATGACTTTATTGGACCAATTAATATCTTGAATGAATAAATGATCCCTAATATGAAATGTGAAATGTGGATGTGAATGCAATGTATGAAATGCAATTTGTGAATAATGTGTATGAATTTAATGAATGTGTGAAATGCAATGTATGAAATGAAATGTGTGAAATGAAATATGTGAAATGAAATGCAATGTTTTTGTGTATTAGCCATGTATATATACATATATATAAATCATAGTAAGCATGGAATGCTTTCAAGTGTATGATGTTCAGTGGCTCGGGTTCTTCTACTCCCCCTAGCCTGGTAAGCTTATGACCAAAGGGATTAAGTACCTTTGGAGCTTTTTGAAATTGATATGTGACCAAAGGGATTAAGTACCTTTGGAGCTTTTTGAAAATTGAGATGTGACCAAAGGGATTAAGTACCTTTGGAGCTTTTTGAAATTGAGATGTGACCAAAGGGATTAGGTACCTTTGGAGCTTTTTGAAATTGATATGTGACCAAAGGGATTAGGTACCTTTGGGGATTTTTGAAATTGAGATGTGACCAAAGGGATTAAGTACCTTTGGAGCTTTTTGAAATTGAGATGTGACCAAAGGGATTAAGTACCTTTGGGTTTTTGAATGAGATGTGATCAAGGATTAAGTTTTGGAGCTTTTGGGTTTTTGAAATTGAGATGTGACCAAAGGGATTAAGTACCTTTGGAGCTTTTGAAAATTGAGATGTGACCAAAGGGATTAAGTACCTTTGGAGCTTTTTGAAATTGAGATGTGACCAAAGGGATTAAGTACCTTTGGAGCTTTTTGAAAATTGAGATGTGACCAAAGGGATTAGGTACCTTTGGAGTTTTTGAAATTGAGATGTGACCAAAGGGATTAAGTACCTTTGGAGCTTTTTGAAATTGAGATGTGACCAAAGGGATTAAGTACCTTTGGAGCTTTTGAAATTGAGATGTGACCAAAGGGATTTAGTACCTTTGGAGATTTTTTTTGTGAGGAAGGTGTGATACCTTAAGCATCCTCAATTTTCTTGATGATTGATGATGTGAGTGATTGGGAGGATGTGATATCCTGAGAATCCCTAGTATGCTTGATGATTGAGTTGGTACCAATGTCTTGATCAGATGGGTTGGATTGACCATTTGTGGGAAAGACTTTCAGATCAATAAGATCTTGGACAACGTCTTTAAATACATGATAGTTGTTGATGTCATGGCCCACTTGTTGATGGTAGGGACAATACAAGTGCTTCTTATAATTCTTTCCATGTGGCTTGTTAAGATCACTTGATTTGATTTTTGGAAGTACAATCTCTTGTGCTTCATAAAGCCTTTGAAAAATGGTTGAATAAGATTTTGAAAGCATTATGTAGTCTCGATGGGGCTTTGTGGGATGCTTGGTGCATTTGTCCAATTGTGTTGGATTTTGAAATTGTGGTACAGGTATCGTAACCTGAGATGTGGATTGTGGAACTGAATGTTGCAATTGTTGTGGTTGTTGACATGAATGATGATGACATTGATGATGACTCAACTGCAACTCAATGTTAGTGAGTCAAGTTAAAATTTGTTGCAAAATTTTAGTGTGTTGACAATCTATTTGTAAGCCTTGGTTTGCTTGTTGAGTGAATTGAGATGTGGTGAATGGATTGATGAATGGATGAGATTGAGTGTGTTGTTGGAGGTGTGATGAATTGGGGGGCATGGAGTGAATTTTATGATGATGAGGTTGGTGAAGAAATGATTGTGAATGAAGAAAATGAGATGATGTATGAGGACTATGGATGGGTTGACTCATGGGAATGGAATGGGTTGATGGAGGTATGGGAATGGAAACCACAAAGGATTGTGGTACCCATGATGGAATTTGGGTGATGAAGGTGGGTTGAGTGGAAATTGGTTGAGGTTTAGGGTTCACTTGAACTTGTTGTTGAGTAGTCTACCACTTCTTAAGCAATTTGTTCAAATGTTCCCATGCTTCATTAATTTCTAGATCATCATTGGAAGGCATGGATGAATATGGAATAGCTAATGTGGATGGGGGATAAGTGGCAATTGGTATTGCAACTTGATTGGATGAAATGGGTACTTGTGAAGCAACATTGACTTGTGCTTCATACCAGGGGTTGGTATAGGTAGATGTGTATGAAGTTCTAGGAGCACATGATGGTTGGGGAATGGAGAAATGGTAGGAAGGTGCAATTGATGCCTCAAAAAGAGGGTTAGTGTACACTTGGGTAAAGTTGGATGGTGGTTGGGAATAAACAAGTTCCTATTGTAAAGTAGGATCTTGTCTAGGTGAGTTGGGGATTGACTCTAAGACATAGTTAGAAGACTTCATGAGAGCTTCTACTCGTGCCATGTCTATGTGGGTAATGTGGTGATCAATGGTTGGTGAGGTTGACTCTTCTTGGGGCATAGCCATATGAAAGGTTGTGGATGACAAGGAATGTGAGGGACCTGTAGATAAATATGCCTGTGTCACATTTAGGGATTCTACCATAGAAGTGGTGGGGAAGGTGGATGAAGGTTCCATTGGATTATCTTGATTTAATGATTTCTTTTGTTTTCTAGTTAATACCATAAAGCAAATAAACCAAAATACAGATTATATAATAAAATGAAACACAAAATTTAAATTTCACAAGAAAAATAAACAATCAATGCTAAGTTTGTTTAACACGTGTGTCTTACCTTATTCATTGATTATCTCCTTTTAATGTGAGTTCATTTTCTTAGGTTTTGATCTTGTGTGTTTCAAATGTGCTAATATGAATTAATCTAAAGAAAGGTAAAAACTATGGCTAAGCTAGGGCAATGAGATTCTTGTTGGTGATGAAATCCAACAAGTTTGCTCAGGGGTGACCTAGGGTTTCTAAGGGTAGAGATTGGTGGATGGAGATGAAAGCCACCATCACCAAATCTCAAGCAATGGTTGGTGATGAAATCCAACCACTACTGTTAAATGTGAATCATGCAGTGTGTGGTTCTTTTTAAAATTTTTGATTTTCTATTGTGTTCATACAATGTTAGAAAGATAACTACTTTTGATAGTCTAAATCAGAAGCCACTATTCACAATACCAATTTTTCCAAAGGATGTAGAGTACACCGCTTAAGACCCACTCTAGATAGTTGGGGGGTTCATCTACTCCTCCATATGGAATCACCCAAGTACGAGGATACTTTTGGTATATGAATAATGTTCCTACTTAGACCTACAAAAATAGGAATCCCTAACCCTATAATGCAAACTAATTATACAATTTTTCAATTTACATGAAATCATAATGCAATATTTTTTAATTTGTGAATATAGTAGAAACTCAAAAACTTCAAATAGAAAGTGTGGATGGATGCAAATGATTAATCTAAAACCTAATATGCAAGCTAATATGAATGTTCTTTTCCAGATTAATTAATGAAGTTATTTTTATCTTAAAATCTAAAAAACATATAAACTACCCAAAATACGTAAATAGAAAAGCTAGGGTTTTGATTGTAAACTTACAAAACAACCTACGCTTCTACTCCAACTCTCTGTAAAACACCTCTAGGTATTTCTAAAATTCACCTAGGCATTTTTGGATAGCCCTCAAATGTCATCGGGTGTTCGTGCACCTTCTGCAACCTTCTGCAAACTTCCAAAAACCCTAGATCCAACGAAATCTATGAAATCTACGCTTTTGAAAACCCTGCAAGATGACAGAAAACAGCAAATAAATTAGTAAGGAAAATCATAAAAAGAAACCCTTAGGGGGTCCCACCATGATCGCCATTTGAAGAGACAAAAATGCAACACCAAAATAATGCTAAATAAATTGAACTCAAAGAACACAAAATTGCATAATAAATGATCTTATATTAATGGGGGAGCCTAAAAACTCCATTGTTACAATGTGGATATTTGAATCCTTTTGATACAAATTTACAATGGCTAGGGTTCTCCAAAACCCTAGAAAACAAGGTTGGTGGTGTCTTCAGGCACATCCTTGCTCCCAATAAAAGTGAGTGGGCTTTTAGTTATCCGATGTTGAGCCACTCTAGCTTAAGCAATTATCCAATGCTGATGTCACACTTCTAGATCTACACACACTAAAACAACAAATAAGTTAGTAGCACCTGTGAGGGCTCCACAATGTGAGGCCCTCTATGATCAATACTAAAACCCTAACTATTTGTTGTAAATAACATGAACATAACTAAAAATGCATGTAATAAAATAATAAACACTTGATTTACCTTACGTATTTGTCTTATGATCTGATGAAGTTTGTTGTAGTGAATCGATGAGGTGATGCCCTAGCATCACTCGGAGGCTAGGGAGACTTCAGAATCTCTGGTGTAAAATACCCGTGGATGCTTGGTGGTTACAAAAAATGCCCGTGGGTGCTTGGTGATGGTGGAAGGCCCCTAGAGGCACTTAGTGAAGGGGAAGGAAGCACCTAGAGGTTCTTGGGAGTGATAGAAAGTTCTCGAAGGCATTTTATGACTAAGGATGGAGTCTAAAGAAGTAGATATGGCTAAGCAATAAATGCAGCGGTGGATGCAAGGGGCTATGGTGAGCAATAATGGAAGGGAAGAGCACTTGGATACTCTAGGTAACTTTGGAGATAGCTTCTTTGGATTTAGGATGCAAATTGCTTAGGAAACTCAAGGATTTCAAGGTTGAGCCATCAAAATGGCTCCTATTAATAATCCAACCTAGGGCATACTTAGGGTTTCAATGACACTAATCGTGTGGTTGAGATAAAAGCATATCGGAGGGTGGATATTAAATCTAGGGTGTGGCATGGATTGATGTGGATGGATGGATAGGATTAAGTGAAATCGGATGGTTGGGATTAATTCACTTATATAAATATATATTTATTAAATATATATAAAATATAATATATAAAAATATATGTAAATAAATGGTGGAAATGGCGGGAAAGTTAGGATGGAGGACAAGTGGCTAGGTTTTGGTGTCTACAAAATCCATAATGGAAACCCCTCTCAAGGGCAAGGATTTCTAAGACTCAGCCCCAAAAATAAATTTTAGGGATGTCCTCCATGGTGGACAGCCTCATCCTAATGCTAACATTGATCTTAGGGCTTCCCATAAACCTCTAAGAATACCTAATATTGATCCAAGAAAAACTAAGTCAAGATGTCTTTGAGCAGCTGATGGGACTCCTATTGTTAAGCTTGATATGGGTGACATTCAGACTAGCATTGAAGATCTGGAATAAAGAGGACTAATTTGTCATTTCTTGGGTTTTTGTTCAAGCCTATCTACTTTCAAAGTCTAGGCTACAAAAATCTAGAAAACTAAAGGTGAATTATAAATCTCTATTTACCCAAATGGTTATTTTCTTGTTTTATTTGCTAATAATGAAAATAGAGAGAAAATTTTTCAATGGGTCCCTTGTTATTTGGAAGGGCAAGGATTTTTATGAAGCCCTAACATACTAAACTTAGAGCCAAAGAATATATGCCTTCTACAGGTCCCATGTGGGTTAGACTCTTTATCCTACCAATTGAATTCTAGAATTTGGCTATTTTTTCTTCAATTGGAAACTCTTTAGGAACTTTTATGATGACTACTGATTGTACTAAAAAATTTGAACATATTATTTATGCTCAAATTTGTGTTTTAATGGATTTTTACAAACCCCTACCTAAAAAGATCACATTACAATTTGGGGAGGACACTTGGGAGCAAGTAGTGGACTATGAGAATATTTTTTTTTGTTGTAGAATTTGCCATGAATATGGTCATTTGGCTAGTGTTTGCCCAAATAAAATTCTAGATCAAAAGAAAGAAGATACAAATTCAATAGGTTTCCAAATGCCTAAGAAGAACACTCAGAAAAAACCAGTTATGAAGGATCAATCAAATTTATCAGCTAATATGTTTGAAATTATTTCCATAAATTATACCCTAGGTGAGGAAGAGGAAACAATGGAAATAGAAATATTATAAACACAATTTATAGATGAAAGGAATAACTCAGATAAATTAACAAATCAAAAGTTTTCAACTAAAAAAAGGAGAAAATATACACACACAAAAAAACAATCTTTTAAATGTTGAGACTTCAAATAATACAGGTCCCAAGATAGACTCTGTTGAACCTTTCAACAACATTTTGGCTTTGTACATGCATTCTTCAAGGTTAGAATACATCCCAAAGTCAATTGGAGTAATTCAAGAAATAGGGGAAAAACTGAAGATGGATTCTAATCAAAAGGCAGGTCGCAAGACCAATCAACAACAAATGGTAAAATAATACGAAAATCTTGTAGAGAAAGGTAATATTAATTCCCTTACCAACTATTTTAGCCTTGGTATTAATGAGGATCATCACTTGGAATATTAGAGGACTCGAAGGGATTCTTTCAAAATAAAATGAAATTAGAAGAATGATTCAGATAAACCATCCACATCTTGTTTTCCTTCAAGAAATGAAGATGTCAATAGAAGAAATAGATTCAATTGCTAGTAAAATCTGGCCAGTTGAAAAAGTTGTTTCTCTCAATTGCCAAACTTTTGGTGGTATTTCTTACCTTTGGGACTCAAAAGAGGTAGTTATTCACCATATGGTTGGTATTTGGGGTCTTTTATCTATAGCTATTCAAAGTAGATATTCCAACCAAATTTTGCACTGTATAACTATTTATTCTTCGACTTCTTTGGAGGAAAAGAAAAGACAATGGAAGAATATAACTTACATTATCTCTCATTTTCCTAAATATTGGATCTTTATAGGAGGATATTTCAATACCATCCTCTCTGGATGAGAAAATAGGGGGAAACAAAAATTTTGATAGGAGCACTGACCTCATGAATGAATATATTACAAACCTTCATCTTGTGGACATCCAACCAGATAATGGCCTTATAACTTGGTCTAATAGAAGATAAGGCTTAGCTTGTATGAGGGAGAGATTGAATAGGTTCCTAATATTTGACCACTTCCTAATCCATGGTCACATTCCTAAAGTGAAGACTCTTAACAATGTTGGTTCAGATCGTTGGCCAATCATGGTGGAAATTTGGAATACCAATGTGAGTGTCTCTTATTTGGTTCAGATAGTTCCTTCAAGCCTCGAGTGCAACAATGTTGGAAGGAAGGTAAACCAAGATATGGGAATAATATGTTCTATTTTTTCAAAATATTCTAATGTATTAAATCTAAAATCAAGACTTGGAACTGGAAGGATTTTAGGGATGTTCAACAAAAAACATGAAGTTATTGCTCAACTTGGAAATTTGAATAAGAAAATTACTTTAGATGGCCTCATAGAGAGTAGAAGTACAAATGAAATTAGACTCACATCTCAGTTAGAGGAATGGAAAAAAAGAGAACTCTTATGGAATCAAAAATCTAGAATTCAATGGCTCAAAGAAGGAGATCGAAACACAAATTTCTTCCACAAATCTCTTCTAGCTCAAAGATCTCACAACTTTATTTCTTCACTTAATTCAAAATTTTGAGATGTTGTCTACACTTGGGATGGCATGAACTCTATTGTTGTGAATTACTTTTCCAATATTTTTGTTGCTACTTCTCTTGACTTATCTTCTCAAAAAAATATTCTTTAAGTGATCCCTTCTCTTATAAATTTTGATGAGAACTCCATTTTGACTACTCTTGTTACTATTAATGAGCTTCAACAAGTGGAATTTAAAATGAAAAAAGATAAAACCCTAGGTCCTGATGGTTTTCCCATTGAGTTCTACCAAGAGTTCTAGGATATCCTTCATGCTAATTTATTAGAGGTGGTGGAAGAATCCAAGAAAGCCAAATATATTTTGAAGGTTATCAATAAAACTTATATAACTCTTGTCCCAAAATCTCAAGAGCCTTATCATATCTCAGCTTTTAGACCTATTTCTTAATGTAATATTCTTCTCAAAATCATTACTAAGATCATGGTAAAAATATTGAAGCCTCTTTTGCATAATATATTTTCCCCTGAACAAGGAGGTTATGTGGAAGGGCATAAAATTGTGGATAAGATAGTTCTTTCTCAGGAAGCCATCCATTCCATGGAAATGCAAAAATCTCCTTCTATGTTCATTCATTTAGACTTATCCAAAGCTTATGACATAGTGGATTGGCACTTCCTTATCAAAGTTTTGAGGTAATTTGGTTTCTCTTAAGATTGGATGGACTGGATTATGGGTTGTATCTCTTCAGTATCCTTCTCAGTTCTTATCAATAGCAGACCTTCACAAATTTTCCCAGCTTCTAGAGGTATTAGGCAAGGTGACCACCTCTCCCCTTATTTAATAATCATTATTGTTGAATGCTTGGGTAGGACTATAATAAAAATAGAGACAAGAAAACCCTTGAGGGATTTACCATTGCTCATGGAGCTAGGCCTATCTCTCATCTTCAATTTTTTGATAACTCTACTTTGTTAGGTAAAGTTACAGTTAAGGAAGCTTCTAAAATTAAGCAGATCATTAGCTATTTTTCTAAGGCTACTAGCCAAGTGATCAATGAAGATAAGTCTAAAGTTATTTTCTTTCACTGCTCTACAAGATAGGAATCCATGGTCTTGGATAAATTAAGATATAATAAGACCTCCATTTTGATCACTTATTTAGGCATCCTTATCAATACTCAAAGATGGAAAAATAAATATTGGATTTGGTTGTTGGACAGAGTTAAGAAGAAAATTAGAAAGTGTACCAATAGGTGGCTTTATTTTGGGGGTAGAATCACCTTGATAAATTCTTTCCTTCAAGCTATACCTATTTATGTTTCTACCATGTTGAATATCCCAAAGGTTGTTCTTCAATAATTGGATCAAATTAATCATCGGTTCCTCTAAAGTGGTACTAAGGAGAAAAGAAAATGGGCCTTGGTGAAATGGGATACTTTATGTCTTCCTAAGAATGAAGGGGGGTTAGGATTATAGTCTACCATTAATAACAACAAAGCTTTAGCTACTAACCTGTATTGGATAATTTTACATAACCCCGATGCTCTTTGGGCCAATAATATTCGTGCTAAATATGCTGATAAAAGAAGTCATGGAGACATTTTTCACTATCAATTAACTACCAAAGGTTATCCCATTTTAGCAGTTCTTAATACTGGTGAGGATTTGATAAAATAAAAATTATTTTGGATCATTCATAATGGTCAATAGGTAAATTTTTGGATAGATTCTTGGGATGGTCACCAACCTTTGATAACTTAGTTTCCTAAGTGGAGGGCTTGGATGGAGGAGCTTCACCAAGCTAATTGGATAAAGGTGGCTAATTACTGTCAATACCATACTGGTAATTCAAAGTTTGGTAGATATTGGATCCCTATTAAGTACTAGCCTATTCAAATTCTAGAAATGCAAAGACAAGACATCCAATGCATCCTGCATATGAGATCTCTCTCTTGGTCCCATGATAAATATTGTGTTGGATGGAAAAACACTTCTAAGGGTGAGTATTCAGTTTCTCAAGGTTATTTGACCTTATGCCATAATAATCCCAACCATTCTTATGACATATTTTCTTATTTGTGGGCTCAAAAGCTTTGGCCTAAGGTGAGGTTCTTTACTTGGTTTTTATTGCATCGTAGGGTGCTAACTGGTGAGAAACTTATGAAACATGGTTTTCATGGCATTTTTATATGCAAAATGTGTGGAGAGAATGTGGAAACTCTTAGCCATATTTTTATTGAGTGTACCTTATCATCAAAGCTATGGAGGAGAATGTCCTTCTTACTTGGCTTATAATGGTCCAATTTTTTATTTTTGAATAGCTTTGAAGGGATTGACCTAAACAGGATGGTGTTCATCATTTTATTAGGCAGTTAGTTTGGATGGGTTCTACCATTCTACCTTGGAATATCTATAATGAAAGGAACAACCATATTTTCAATCAAGAAATAAATGATATTTACTATATCTGGTAAAATATCATTGTCAACTTAGTTGAATCAGTCCAACTACTCCTTAATCACCCACAAAACTTCCACAAAATATGGGATCAAGTGATGCAAATATTAAATATTAACTCTTCTAAGAACAACTAGCTTAGAGGGAATGTGAGTAATTGCAATATGGAAAGAACAAGGAATTGGCAACCTCCTCTTAAGAATTATGGAAAAGTCAATATTGATGGAGCCTCTAGGAGGAACCCTAGAAAAGCTAATGCAGGAGGAATTGGTAGGCTTTCATATGGTTCCCTGGTTTTTACTTTTGTTGAGAATTTGGGTATCCTTTCCAATAACCTTGTTAAGGGGTATTATATCCTCAAAGGCCTCCAAGAGGCTACTAAGGTTGGATGGGAAAAGGTGTTGGTTGAATCTGACTCTCAACTCATGATTAATCTTTTGAAGATTTCTTCTAAGAATCATAAGGTTGATTGGAGAATAAAAAAGAATTGTTGAGAATATTCAATTAATCCAAATGGGATTTTTGAAATTTTATTACAATCATGTGGTCAGAGAACAAAACAGAAGTGTTGATGCTTTAGCTAATTGGACATTGGACAAAGGTGATCTTACTTGCTATGGCCACCCTCCTAGATGATGGGCTTCACAAATAATGGAAGCTCTACTTTTTATCCTTTCTTTGGATGGCTCTAGTACTATAGTTACCTAGTTCCTTTTTGCTTTGATTTTGCTTCTCTTTGGTTCAATCAAGGTATTTTAGTTCCCTAGCTCAGTAATTTCTTTCTCATGTTTTCTCTGTTTATTCTTGCCTTAAAAGTCTTTTGGCCTAGAAAGGTCATAGTTGTGTTTTGTTTTTTTGTTTTCCCTTTTTTAAGTTTTTCAAGGGGTGTGTTTTTTTTGTACTATTTTGTTTTTGTATAGTTTTTTTGTGTTTTTCTTTTTTTGTTATTTTTGTGTTTTTTTTCTTTTTTTGTGTTTTTGTTGTTTTTCATGTTTTTTATTTTTTTTGTTCTATTTTTTTGGTTTTTTAAGTGTTTGTGTGTTTTTTTGTTGTTTTTATGGCTTTATTATGTGTTTTTTATTTTTATTTATTTATTTATTTTTTATTTTTTTTTAGTTCTTTTTTGTTTTCATGTTTTTATGTTGTTTTTGCTTGTTTTGTGGTTTTTTTATTTGTTTGTTTGTCTTTGTTTTATGATGTTATTGTGTTTTTTGTGTTTGTTTGTGTTTTTGTGTTTGTCTATTTGTTTTTATTTTTTTAGGCATGCTCATTGAGTGTGCTGAAGGGGGTAGACCAGGTGCGAGTCATGGGTATTTTTGGTGGAATAGATATCCCTGCCTCCTTGGGACTTACCTAAAAGTGGCATCCCATTAGGGTGTTTTCCATAGGGAAAAAAATATTGCAAGCAAGGCTAATAGACCCTAATGATACATGATTAGTATATCATGGAATGTAAGGGGTTTTAATTTCCCCTCAAAGAAGAGGTGTATGAGGGACCTCTATTTAAGTAATAAACCTGATATTATTTGTATCTAAGAAACTAAAAAGACAAAGGAAGAAGTTTCCAAAACTATAAAAGTAATATGGGTGAGATGTGAATGGGATGTTTTGGATTCTAAAGGAGCAGTAGGAGTAATTCTAACATTTTGGAATCCTATTAGAACCTCTTGTGTAACCATTCATAAAACTAGGCATTGGATAGCCTCTTTAGTCGCATGCTTCTTTGTTGATATTTGTTTCATCCTTATCAATGTCTATGGTCCTACAACTCAATCAGGAAAATTAGAAGTGTGAAGTGGAATTGAAGCTTTTATGAGAAGTAAAGATCAAGAAACTTGATTAATGATCATAGGAGATTTTAATACCATAACCAAGTTGGATGAAATTTTTGGAAATAGGAAATTAACCCAAAGTATGAGAGATTTCTCAACTTCTATTCAAAATAATAATCTATGGGAAATTGAAATTGAAGAAGACAACTATACATAGACTAATAATAGGATAGGCCAAAATATAATAGTAAAAATTTAGATAGATGAATACTCTTAGATCATTTTCTAGATGAAGGGATTTGTCCTTAAATTTAAAATCTTGACAAGGGTTGATTTAGATCATTGGCCAATAACAGTAAATGGTGATAAGTGAATTCAAAAAATTATCATATTTTAAATGTGAGTAGATGTGGGAAGATCATCCTTAATTTCTTGACATGATAGCACAAACATAGAATTATTTAGAAATCAATGGATTGTATACACTTCCAAAATAAATTAAATCAATGACATCTAGATTAATAGAATAGAATAAGAACACTTTTGGAAATATTTTTTAGAAGAAAGAACTAAAATATAAACTTTAAAAATTCCAAAAAGGTGATCATAATAATCTAAGCTCAAAGGAAAGGGAATTGCTTAGTGAATATCATAATATTTTGAGTAAGGAAGAGAAATTTTGGAGATTAAAATTGAGACGGACTTGGTTAAAAGGAGATAAGAATCAAAAGTATTTTCATAATATGGCTATAATATAGAGATAACAACAATATTTAGTAGAATTAAATCAATATAAAGGGTTTGGATTGAATACTAGAGTGAAATTAGAAAGGAGGTAAGTTTTTTTATTAGAATATTCTAGGATCATAGGAGTTTGTAGTTCTTAATGATAATCTTCTACAAGAAGTACTTTTAGTTATAAAAAATGAATACAATAGGAAACTGATGGAGCCTATTACTATAACAACCCTCCTTAGTAGAACTCTTTTCGGTAATAAACTATGTATTCATGTGAATGTTTAATGGTATAGTTTCTTTAATGATATCTATATGATGGAATGATTATATTCTTTTGAGCTTGGAATATGGTACTATTGACATAATTATGGATGCAGGATCATGTGCTCTTTCATTGGTAGGATCATAAGGTTGAACCACCTACAAAGAGATATATTTAGAGAAATCATGTGATGAATTGCTTATCGACAACTTTGGGTAATAAAAGAACCTTCATGTTGATGCATTGATTTGTACTTATTTTTATTCATTGCATTGGGCCATGAAATTACCAATTCAATGAGTCTCCTTAATAGGTTGTGTAGACACCAAAAATTGGTCACTCACAACATCACATTTGCCACCCCACATCAAATCCTGCATAATAAAGTTATATGCCTAAGTTTAGACTTAGGCATATAAAATCTACACATTATCCTATTTTCTAGATTTATTAAATCTAGAAAATCAACCTAGGATACCTTGCCTACCCACTAGACATGTGTCCTAGCCACCTCACTACCCCACCTTGCCACATCTCATACACCCTTGTCCCCTTTGTCCCTTCACATGGGGCAACCCTCCACATAACACTCCACTTGCAGCCACATCACCCTAGTTAAGTGAGGCACACTAGGTGACTCACTGTAACTACCCCCTCCATTTGGCAGCCTAGGATTGCCACTTGGCAATCTAGGCTTGCCACCTCTCATTTCCCTCCAAAACCCTAAGGAGCCTATAAAGGCACCTTCACCCCACCAAATTAAGGGAGCTGAACATTGATACCACCAGGCTACCAAAATAGGATCAGACTTCTGCATGCATCCCAAGGAGAAATCAGATCTCGATTTGAGAGGTCCTATTTTGAGGTATTCTACCATTAAACCCAAATTTCTAGTCCATATAATCACAGTCAAAATCACATCCATGCAGTTTTCCCACTGCCCATGCATAGTTTCTCATTTTCCACCATTCATCCATAATTTCACAAATCCAAGAGCTCAATGTAGATCTAATACACAAATGATCAATAAGGTTATATTCAACAAGGCTTATATGTTATTTGTTTCTATTTTCTATGATTGCATGATAATCTGGTTAGGGTTTTGTAGTATCATTTTTATACCTTGATTTATAGGTGCTACTAACCCTCCTTTGGTTTTTATGTGTGTAGGAGATAGGTATTTTGGAGAAGCTGCTGAAGCTAGAGTGGTCCCACATTGGATATCGAAAGCCCACTCACCCCTTGGAGTTGTAGTTGGAGAATGAAGAGCAAGCATTATTGTGAATATTTGGAAGACCCCCATTCCATTATTCTAAGCATTGTATCAATATGGAGAAAGAGCATTGTAACATTACCCCAGACACACTTGGGGCAATTCAAAGTGTATTTGTAAACATTGTATCAAATATTAATACAAAAGGAGCAATTTTGGCAATCTTCATTTCTCTATGTTTATTTCATTTTTGGGTGCTCAGTTCTTTTGTTATAGAAAATGGTGATCATGGTGGGACCCCCTAAGGGTTCCATTTTATTTTACCTTGTTTTTATTTAGTTACTAATCTATGTTTTCTGCATCTATAGGTTTTGAGAGTTCGAAGCGCATGAGGATTCGATCTCGGGTCGATAGATCTAAGACCTATTGCATTCGGCCCTATTACTACAAAATCGTGCACCCATGATTGCAGATCTAAGGAACCATGCACACCTATGATGGAGAATTTTGAGAAACGCACACATGTGGTTGTTGCACTATAGAACCATGGACTTGTGATTGAAGCAGACTAGAAGGAGTGGTGAAAGGAACACAGGTCTTTACCCCTGTGTCATTTTTTCCTCTTTTTTTCTAGTTTTAGCATGCATTTAGGATAGATTAGAGGTCTCTATCCTGTGTGCCATTGTTTGCATCTAGGTCCTAAGATAGGTATATTTATTTTTGCATTCATCCAAACATAAATAAAAAAATAAAGAGGATCTGCATTTATCATTGTAGGAAATAGATCATTTTGCATAGCTCAAGTTAGAAATAACTCAGGCATATTTTTTTGAGGTTTGGGCCTATGTTGCCCTTGTTCTAGTTGTATAAAGGAACCACACATCCATGATTGGGATTTCCCAAATGTGCATGCACAGCTGGTGAACCATGTATCCATGGTTTACCAGAACCAACCACCCACCCACGGTTGGCCCTGTTAAATAGAACTTGGTCAAATCTTACCTAAAATAAAAAATTTAGCCCTTGATCTAATTTTATTTACTATTTTTATTTCCTACATTTCTACATTAGACATAAAAATAGAATTGCATTTTAGATTGCATCTCACAATAAATCTAACAAACCTCACACACTCACATAAAAGTTGGCAAATAACTAGATTTCATCACTGCCAGGTTGGACTTCATCACCAACCACCAATATTATTACCCCATTTTTGGCCAAGGTCGGCTCCAAGATCTAACGTAGCTTGGAAAATAGCATGTACTCCTCTTCAGAGGGTATAACACTACCCAAGTGAGTACTGGGTGAGGACTGGTAGGACATGTGCTCCCTGATAGGGTATGGGCTTCATCTCCATACTTTGGTGGGTTTACACGATCGGACTTCATCACTAGTTGTCGAGCTGTGAGTATACAGGTGAAATCCTAGATTCATCTTAGGGAAAAATATTTTGCACATGAATTTTTCTTTTTCAAAACCTTCAAAAACTCAAAAAAAAATAAAAACTTTTAAAATTCAAAAAAAAAATCAAATCAAAACTTGCAAAAACTTAGGAAAAATTGCTTGTTTGTTTGCTTTGAGTGTTGTTTTACATTGTGCTTCTTTCATGCATTCACATACACCCACACTTGCACTTTACACATCATTGCATATTAGCGTATGGTAACAACCCATAGTCAAGCCAAAAAGTTAGCCTTAGTTCAGAGTCAGTTGTCTCTCCCCATGGATCCATCTCAGCTTAGTCAGATCCCTAACACTTCGGTGGTAGGGCAAGGTAGTATGCTCCCTCCTATGTCCCAGAGCTTAAATGTAGGGCCCTCTAGTAGTGCCCCCATATTGGATATAGATGCCATGCATAGAGCTACCCATACTACTATTCTTGAGACTCCTAGGAGTGAGCCACCCACACCAACGGATGGTCGTGTCACACTTGTAGACATGGACATCGTTAGGATGTACCTGAATGTAGCTAGTATGGTTTTTCCATCATTTCCACCACTCACCATCCCATATCAAGCCATACCATCATCACATCAAGAGTTTACCTTCACACACCCATAACAGTCTAGCCAAGTCTTCACAAATCCACTTTTTGAGTCAACTGCTGCTACCCTGGCTAGTCATCCATCATCATCTAGCCAACCACCCACCACATTGCCTCATCAGAACATCACTTGCACCAACCCCCTTTACGAAGCGTCAACTCAAGTTGCTTTGTAGATCCCCACATCCATTCCATCTACCACCCCTATGGGTCCCATACATCATATCACCCCTCATTCGATGGCAATGCCTTTTACCACCTACCCCCCACCTACATCTACTGACATGGTTGTCTCACAACCAACCCAACCATCCACTTCATATGTGACTATGCCCACATCATCTATGATTGCCATGTAGTAGGCCTTCTTGCAGCTACAACAAATAATTTTGGATAATGCTAACCATAGCATTAATCCTGACCCTCATCAACATTCATAGAGGATTGAGCAGAACCCACCATCAACCTCTCACCAAACCCATACCTTTATCCAAGATCCATCTTGGGTATTGCATCCCCCAACCACTACCATAACAACTAATCCACCCCATCACATGTATGCTAACTCATCAAGTCAACATGCCACCATGCCCCCATCACCTCATCAATACCAAAATTTCCATCAACCATCATATCATCATGCATTTCAGCCTAACATCCCTCATCATCCATATTCCACCTATAATGCATAATATTACCAGCAAAAACAGCAAACTAGGGTTTTAACCCTATGGAAGATCCTAAGTTCCAGTTCTTACAGAACCAGATTGATAGCCTTGCCATGCAGACACCAGGTTTGCAGTATCAAAAGCCCACATTAAGGTAGCTACTCAATCACCCGATCCATGCTTCGATACCTACACTACCTTATCCAGTGGATTTTTAGATGCTGAAGCTTGATACATTTAAGGGGGATGAGGACCCCCGAGAGCATGTGATAAGATTTGTAAATGTGTGTTTCAGGATTAGAAACAATGATGCACTCATGCTACACACCTTTCCTCAGACACTTGGGGGAGAAGCCTAGGATTGGTACAACCACCTACCGCATCAGAGTGTTTACACTTTTGAGTAGCTTGCAGACCAATTCTTGGAGTGATTCACCCTGAATGTCTAAAATAAAACCACATTGACCGATCTGCTTAGTCTGAAGCAATACGATGATGAATCGATCCATGATTTTGGCAACCATTGGAGGGTGGTTATGATCAAATTGCCATTCTCTCTCCCCATGTTAGAAATAACAAGAATGTTCATGAAGAGTTGTGCCAATCCCATCTCTTTATTGCTATAGTTGCAATAGTATAGAACATTCGATGAGGCACTCACCCAAGCCAGAGTGATAGAGGAAATAAATATCCAAGAGGGTGAGATCAAGCCTAAGAAAAAGGAGTGGCAAAATAAGAACCAAAAGGGGAATAACCATGGCTAGTCCAAGGCCACTTAGGTTAATCATATAGTCTTGGGCCAACCTTCATAGTCAAATCAACAAGCCCAAGTTCAGATCCAACAACCCCAACAACAACAACAACAATTGCAACAATTGAATTATCAAGCGGTTCCACCCCCATAGTAGGTACATAATCAAATGCAACCTATAGAAAGGCAACAACATCACTTTAGGCCTAGATGCAATTACACACCATTGCAAGAGCCCTACTCATATATCTTTCAGAAGTTGTATGTGACACAACTTTTCACATTACTAGAGATTAAACCCAAAGACCCTAGCAAGCCAAAATTAAAGGCCTATAGAGAGCACTTATACTGCATCTATCATCGACAAAAAGGACATGACATCAAAACTTGCCATGGGTTTAAGGGTATTATGCAAGACTTATTGGAAGCAAAAAATATCAAAGTCGACAACCCACTAGCCCAATCTAATCATAACCTTGGTATATATCAGACACCTTTGCCTCACCATGAGGCAAATCAATAAGCAACGAGAGCATCAACTTCTACAGTTCCTCCCAACCAAGTCAACTATGTGTCTCAACTACACCAAGGTTTTATAGGGGCTATCAGTGTGGTCACCCATGGGTAGAGACAAGAAAATCACACAACCCAAGCTCTCGTAGCACAACCAAGTGTCCCCATACAACTAGGGCCATCCATTCCACCTTCACTCATTCATAATCCAAGTAATCCATCTCGTCCAACTATCACCCTAGGTAGTCGGTTAACCCAAAGTTTGAAAATGGCATCGACAAAACTATCAATCTATGAGCTGATACAACAGTCACCCCCACATCGAGAGGTATTGATGGAAATTCTAAAATCCATCCAAGTACAATCAAAATACCCTAATGCCTTCAAATCCTTTGTGGGGAGTGTACAAAAATGCATGGAGCCCTCGATAGCATTTTATGACTTCGAGGAGAAGAGTGTTTCATCAGATTTACCGGATCCTCCATTGCACATAGTCACTCATATTGATAGGAAGCCATTCAAGAGAGTCCTTATTGACATCGACTCCTCCATCAACCTCATTACCACTCCCACCATCAAACACCTTAACCTACCATCATCCCACATTACATCATCCACCTTCACCTTAAGGGCCTTTAATGATGCTTTATGCTCAACTATGGGGAACGTAGTTCTTCCTGTCACCGTGGGGGTGAAAACTATTCATGTCCTCTTCCACATCTTGGAAGGGGTGATGCAATACAACATACTTCTTGGATGCCCTATATCAGGGAGATGAAGTGTGTGCCCTCGAAATTGCACCAATGTCTAAAGTATGTACACGAGGGTAAAGTACATTGCATCCAAGCAAACACAAAGCCTTTTAAATACTACAACTTGATCTCAAATCCTTATGAGCCACTACTTCCATCAACCCACCTATCCATTCAACCACTCATCATCTAAACCACTCCCACTAACATCACTTCATCAAAAGCCCCCATCCTAAAGGAATTATCGATAGTTGATCCTACTTTTGCATCCAAAAGTGTCAACTCTAGTCAGCCCTCATCCACCACATTTCATTTTTCCACCGCACCTGATCATCTTGCTAACCAATCATCAACTCCATCAGCCACACCACCCACTTCACAAACACCATTCATATTCATAGCTCAACCCACTCCATCAACTAACAACCCCATAAAATCTAATCCATCTCAAACATCACCACCCATAGTATCGTAGATAGGGTCACCTATCCGAGAGGAGCCACCACCTCCACCTGAACCACAAGCCATCCTAGAAGCACCCTCCTCATCCACAGAGCCATCATCATCCCAACCATCCCAATTTGTAGTACATCTCACCAATCCAAGCATTGGTGAGTACATCATTGAGAGTGTCACAGTTACACCACCTATTGAGTCAGTCAAAGACTATGGTCACCCATGCGACCCACCTTTAGCCATAGGTGCAGTGTACAGAATGGGTTCCCAACCTGACAGGATAAATTTCATATATGGGGGAGTGGATTCTTCATCTGATCCACCTCCTCCTAATGAGGAACCCTTGCAAGAGTTTAATGCAAATCTAGAATATCTATCCAACCTAGATTTCCCTTTACGATATTTTCACAGGGTTAACTGGCAGGGATATGGACTTGGATGACATGAGTAGGGTCCACATCACATTATTGAGCCTAAATACAGAGAAGCACATGATCACTCTGGTCTAGGATACAGACCTTCTACCTCAAACTCTTCCTTCAACCATACCTTTCAATGACTCACTCTTGAGTATGAAGAAGAGGATGAGGAGAGCGATGAGTGTGATGATTGTGATGATACTGATGATGAGTACTTGGACCCTAACTTTGCACCTCATCTACATGAGGCCTTTCTAGATATTGTATTGCATACATTCATGATTGATCACATTCCAGATGATTACATCTCTGATGAAGATTTTAGGGATTATATCTTCGATGAAGATTTTGGGGAATTCCAATAGATGGAAGCAAACTTAGATTGGATCATTCGAATATTTGATGGTCCCCAAGATGATGTGGTTCCTGTAGATCCCATTGAGAGATATGAGTGTTATACAAAGATGTTTCCCATAGATCACACCATATTTCACTTCAATAAGGAGCGTGAGCACCCTGAGCTAGATCCACCACCACCACCTTGGTCACTCTCGTAGCACTGTCATTCATCCACCTTAGGTCAGTTACAACCTAGAGAGAGTGAGTCATCACTTCTTGAATCATAGCCACCTCATTTCCACCAATTCAATATGATCTTTGTTGACTTGTTCATCCCACTCCGTAACTCGTACGATTTGGCAAATTCGATTTAGGTTGATGCTAGCCTTATCACCATGGATAAGATTTCATCCCCGCCATCCATCATCAAGTTTATCCTATCCAAAGAGTTGTTGTGAGCTTCAAATGCTTACATTCCATAGCAACCTTCATCTTCCTCTACCTTAGTTTTTCAAATCAAAGTAGAGGGGGAGACCTCTGAGTCATTTGAGCATGTGGAGGATGATATCCATCTCATCCCAACTCCACATCAGCTAGAGGAAGGTTCCCATATGCTGATCAAAGAATCTATCGATGTGAACCTTAGCCAAGATGCAAACAATCCACAAATCATAAAAATTACAAAATATTTATCCGTAGAGGAGAAAGAGCGTATGATCGACGTCTTGACAATAAAGAAGGATATTTTTGTGTGGTCATACAAAGATATGCCTAGCCTTGACCCTAACTTGGTGGTCCACAACCTTACCTTAGTGCCAGATGCTAAGCCTTTCAAGCAAAAACTCAGGAAACTTCATCCAACCATCACATTGATCATCAAGGAAGAGCTACAAAAACTACTGGACATGAATTTCATAGTCCCAATTGATTATCCAGAGTGGCTCTCCAACATGGTACCCATTCGTAATATGAATGGGGGGTACTTGTATGCACTGACTTTTGAGATCTAAACAAAGCATACCCTAAGGATGATTTTCCTCTACCCAACATCGATCAATTGGTAGACTCTTGTGCAAGCCATGAAATGCTTTCATTAATGGATAGTTTCTCGGGATACAATCAAATCCAAATTAATCCTGAGGACCAACACAAGATGGAATTTACCACACCTTGGGGGACTTTTTGTTACAGGGTGATGCCTTTCGGCCTTAAGAATATAGGAGCTATGTATCAATGTGCCATGACATACATATTCCATGACTATATGCATAAAATCATTTAGGATTATGTGGATGATCTAATTGCAAAATCTAAAACACATCTTGAGCATATTGAGGTTTTAGAGAAAGTCTTTGATCGATTGCTTGAACATAAGGTAAGGTTAAATCCTAAGAAGTGTGTATTTGGTATCACATTAGGAAAACTTCTAGGATTCATTATCTCCAAGTGAGGCATTGAAGTGGACCCTAATAAGGTCAAGTCCATCATCGAGATGCCACCTCCAACAAAATCTAAGAGAGTTATGTAGTTTACAAGGAAAGATTCAATCTATCCGATGATTCATTGCACAACTCTCAGATAAATGTAGGCCTTTCAATCGCTTGCTACAAAAGGGGTGACATTCTCCTGGACAACTAAATTTCAAGAGGCATTTGATGACATAAAGAAGTATCTGGATTCACCACCAGTTCTTATGCCGCCTCATTCAGGAGTCCCTTTTCACCTTTATGTCTTTGCAACATATTTTGCACTAGGGACAATGCTTGCTTAGAAAAATGAAAATCACAAGGAGCAAGCCATTTATTACATTAGTCAAACATTGGTAAGTTATGAGACAAGATATGCTTATGTCAAAAAGTTGTGCTTAGCAATGGTTTTCACCACTAAGAAACTCAGATATTACATGCTAAGTAACACTACTTATTTCATAGCTAGAGATAATCCTCTATGATACATGATGACTCACACATACAACACCCTTATCACAAAATAGATAATGCTTTTAACATAATTTGATCTCAATTTTATTAGTCAAAAATCCATCAAAGATCAGGTGATAGTCAATCAACTTGCAAAATCTCCATTACCAAATGATCAACCACTTATTATAGAGCTTCTAGATGATTCAATATTTTCCATCAATTAGCAAGAAGAGTTAGTCCCTCCAGAGGACGATATAGACATGAAACTATTCTTTGATGGATAAAATTGTGAAAGAGGACAAGGTGTGGGAGTTGTGTTTTACACACTCGAAGGAATTCTGACTTCTTTATCATTCAAAGTTGACTTTCCATGCACAAAAAACAATGTAGAGTACAAAGCCCTAATATTAGGGTTTCAATCAGCTATAATTATGGGCATTAAATGACTAAGAATCTTTGGTGATTATAAAATTATCATTTTCAAGTGAAAGGAGAATACCAATGCAAGGAACCAGTCTTGAAATAATATCATGAGGTAGAAATGAAGTTGCTAGAGAAATTTTACTAGTATGAGATTAGTAACTTGCCTTGTTTGACTAACATATTTGCATATGTAATGGCTTCTTTGGGATCATTTATCCCTAATAATGAACATGGATAATTCCAACCGCTTATCATAACAACAATATCTAATTTAGCAATCAAACGAGCAGAGTCGAGGCGAGAAGTGTTTGTTTGTTCCATGCGAAGCCTTACAATTCTTACCTTGATGAGATAAGGGACTTTCTCAAGTCTGGGACCCTCCCAATAGAAATGACACAAATTGCAAAAATAATGTTCAAACAAAAAGTAGCTCCTTTTACTCTCTTGAAGGACGTGTTTTATAGACATGGCTATGATGGAGTCCTACTTAGATGTCTAGATCATGTTAAGGCAAAACTAGCTTTAACTGAAGCCCATGATGGTACTTGTGGTGGACACTTTAGTGGAATAGCCACACTCCTTGTTGAAAGGTGTATCAATACCTTGGAGCATCTACGAGTATATCAAGATTGAATCAAACGTGCTTACAATGCAAAATTCCATCCTCACAAATTTCAAGTGGGAGATCTTATTCTTAAAGAGAATCAATAGAATACCAATGCATTACCGCACTTGAGAGATAAATTTATGACTAATTGGTTAGGTCTATACATTATCAAGCAAAATTTGGGTCCAGGAACATATATACTTGCCAACTTGGAAGGAACATTGGAGCCTAATCCATTGAACATAATACATCTAAAGGTATTTTATGCATAGTGTAGTTTATCTATATGTACATATACATGGCTAAAAAAAAACCAAAAAAATATCAAAAAATATTTCATTTTGCATCTCACAAAGCTATCCACGCATTCTATACATGCATTATAGGAATTTTGTTTATACCATGCACCACATTAGATAATTTGGTTAATTTGGATAATCACATCACGTCTTGTTGTCTAAATTAGGGGTATCCTATATCACTTAACAATCCATCACTCCACAATAATATGCAACTTTATCTATAATATTTTTCCAATTAAGGGACTCACATAAATTAGGATAGATACCGTATAATTTTTAGCAATAACAATTATGCAGCCACTGGCTATTTTGTGTGTATCTTTTATTTTTCAAAATATTGCATCAAAAATATCAAAACATCGCAAAAACACATCAACCATAAAGTAATTTCAAATGTTTTCAATCACTCGGCCAGACCTAGTGTTTTGAACAAACTTGATTCAAATTCAAAGAATTTTTATATGCAATAGGTCATTCCTAGTCAATCTTATTCCTCTTGGACCACACACAATAAAAACATAATAAAACATTATGAGTCTTGGGAATAATGAAGTCAAAAGCTGATATTGCCATAAGTGAAAGGTTTCCCCTGTTCATCCAATTATGTGCATGGTATAGAATGCTATAGAGTTGACAAAAGGACAAGCTCCACCTTCATTAAAAAAAATCCCTTGCTCTTCCTAAAAACAAGCAAGTACCCCCCCAAAAAAAGAGGAAAATGTTGGACATTTTGAGTCAAAGTTTTCATTGATGTCGAGGAATAATCTACCATTGATGTCAAAAGGTCAAAAGAAAAAATGCCAAGGTTAATGGCAAAAGAGCTTCATAATATTTTTAATATTATGTGGAAGCATAAGTAGAAGGGTTTTTATTTATACAAAGTGGTAAAACCTAAGAAGGCTGTAATCCTTAATAAAGCCAAAAGGATTTAAATATTAATTTATAATATTCAAATTCTAAAGAATTTAAATAATTTATAAATTAATTATTTAAAGGCACCGATGTCTAAGAGAAAATGGAATCCACTAATGTTTGAAAGGTTGGTGGCATATTGGTATAAAAACCATATGCCAAAGTGGCAAATGATTTATCCCTTGCTTGATTTATAAAAGGTCTGTGAGTTGTATGTTTTGTGCGATTGTGTGCAAGGAAGAAGATAATTTTTTGTCTTAAGTGCACCGGCAAAGAAATAAGACAAAATATGCTCTAACCCTCATAACCATCCAATGTGGTGGTTTGGTGGTAAGTCAAAGTGAGCTAGGATGCTTGTGAGCGGGAGGACCCGTGTTCGAATCTCGACAGGCACCATTTTGAGTGGACTTGGTCAACATTTTGAGTGGACTTGGTTATGTGCCAAAGGAAGAGGTGCAAATCCTTTTTGGGTAAGGCTCCAAGAGGGATAAGATAGAGCATGTGGTGATATTCCCTCCCAAGGTGAGCACCTAGCTCACATGGCGGTTGAAGCCACAAATAGGGCACTGGCAAATGTGGCGTCATGAGGTCAAATCTCACCAAGGAAAAGGTAATAAAATTTTAATATATTTTGTGATGCCTAAGGTTTTTACATAAGGTTCTAGGGAGTTAAAAGGGGTAGATATAAATTATTTTAATTAATCATTATTTTGGTTAATTGGAGGAATAAGGAGTTAGCTTAATTTTTAAATAAAGTATTCATGACATATTGGTTTATTGGAGATTAAAGTGTTGGTTAAATTTTGGGAGGACTTATTGCCATTGAGTTATTTTGATAAGGTGATTTTATTGACATTATTTCTGGTATTGGATAAATTTTTGGGAAGATTATAAGGTGTTTTTGGTCAATTATTTTTGTATATGTTGATGGATGATTTCTTTAATATGGATTAATAAGATGTATGTATGTTTTGATATTTATAGTGTATTTTTGAGAGAGTTTATCATCTTATAACTTCCTTGATCTTGGCAAAGAAGTGTTTGTGGTTGTGACAGATTTTTGAGGTTCTTTCATCATCAAGAAAAAGGTATGGGCACATTCTTCCATAGTTGAGTTGATTGATTGTTTTTTGGAAAACAAGTTTAGAGTGAAAAGGACTTAATTAGGTTTCCTTATTGAGTGCGTTGAGTTAATGCTTCGAGGTTTTTTGGAATAAAGAGTTTTTAAAACCTTGTTTGATAAGCATTGTTGTTGAAGCCATTGGTTAAGTGAAGAACTTGAACTAGGGTTTGAAAAGAACATGAGTATCATTGTTATGTGATATTGGTTGATAAGAATTGTTGGAAAAATTTTGAGTGAGTGTTCATATACTTGAACTAGGGTTTGTGAGCAAGGATTGTTTCATTGAGTAATTGGTTGAGTAGAGTTGGTTGAGCCTAGTCAAGTGAATGTGTGAAGTGGTTGTTCAAGTTATATGAAATAAATTATTCCATATTCTGAATTTATTTTAGAAAGAGGTTGAATATTAATGAGTGTGAAATATATTGAGTCTCTAAAAATTCTCTTTATGTTTCTATGAGATTGGACAAGTTTTAGTGTTGACTTGTTGAACAGATTTGAGGCAAGTCTTAGAGAAGACTTGTGGATAGAATTATGTGAGCCTTTGTGGAAGATTATAAAATAGATTGAGGATAGATTTGAGAAAAGATATTGAGGATAGATCTAAGTACATATCAGAGGATATATTTTGGTGCAGATTTAAGGATAGGTTTGTGCCATATCAGAGACAGATATTGAGCAAATTTGTGTTAGACCGAAGGACTATGTTTAGTACAGATTTGAGATAGAGCAAATTGAAAGCTTTGGAGGTGATAGAGTATAGAGGATGATAGTCTCTAGTGGATAGAGATCCATTAGCCATGGCATTGAGGATAGGTGTCTTCAGTGGATAGAGATCCATTAGCCAGAGAAGTGGGGCAACAATTATTCTAGAAGATCACCAGCCATAGCAAGAGGAGAAAGGAGTTCTCCTATGGATAGAAATCCATGAATTTTTATTAGGGGATTGGTGTCTCCTTTGGAAAAATATCCATAAACATTGTAGGGAAAAGAGAATTTATTTGAGAAAATTTTATAAGGAATATTTAATCCGTGGAGTAGCCCACATTGGGTGAACCACATTAAATCATATCTCTCATGTGTGTGATGCTTCGTGTGATGTTTACTGATTTAATACTGTTGATGTTAACATTTGGACTAAAAAGTAAAAAAAATTATCTTATATTGTTCACCCCCCTCTCAGTATAAGCACATGTTCTTCAATTGGTATCAAAGCAGGTCTCTCCATGAAAAGCCTAATAGCTTGGAGGACGATCCATTAGTAACACACATGACTTAAAAAAATGAAAAGGAGACTATGTTTGATATAAAAGAGGAATTATTTTCTCCTCTCAAAAATTTGGAAAGAATTAGAGATACGAATTCAAGCTTGAAGGAACAAATTCAATAGGATGAAGAATTAAAGATGGAACTTCTACAAAATATCATAGAACTCAAGATAAGGGTGGAAGAAGGAAAGAAAATTGAGTAGGATATGATAGATCTGTTAAGATAAAGAGAAAAAAATGTGAAATATTGGAAGCATATATTGTTTATCTAAGGAATTAAGTTGAAAGAACCAATGCACTACAATATGTAAAGTATGAAAAATAAAAAAATGAATCAAGTCTTCAATAAGTAGAAACTTCAAAAAAATATAGGTAAGCTAAGGAAATCGGAAAAGAATAAATCAAAGAAGAACCTTGGATAATATTTGATCACAAAAGGAGAAGCACTCCACCACAATCCAAAAGGCATCCAAGTAGGTTACATAATTTCTTCCATGGTTATTGCTTTTCTTGTAATAAATATGGTCATATATTTGTACACTGTATTAGTCATGCAAGAAGCAATGTCAATAGAAATTTAAATTGTTTTGAACCTCTTATGGATGATGATATCATATGCTACAAATGCAATAATTTTGGTCACAAGGCTAGATGGTGTAATATGATACTTCCTGAGTCTAGAAAAACAATTTCAACAACTAGGAAAGATGAAAATAAATTGTTAAGGCTAGATCAATGTTAGTCCAAAAATCCCTTTATGCTTAGGATAAGGAAGAACAATGGTATCTTGATAGTGGTTTCTCTAGTCACATGACAGGAGACAAAGACAAATTCAATGTTCTAAAAGAAACTAATAGAGGATCAATAAGTTTTGGTGATAATGGATCAGCAAGGATTGGTGGAAGAGGAACTCTAAGTTTAGATAATGGGAAAACAAAAACGGAAAATGTGATGTATATTAAAGGGTTAAAAAATAATCTACTAATTATAATTCACTTTGTGATCAGGGGTATATGCTTACTTTCCACCCAGATAGATGTGAGATAAGAAAATCAGAAACTGGAAAAGGCATTGCCAATGCAAAAAGAACTCCAAATAATCTATACATGCTTAGTGAGATCAAAGGGGAAAAGTGCTTTCTATCACAATAAGATAAGATTTGGTTGTGGTATAGAATATTGGGTCACTTGAATTTTGACAACATATTCAACATAAGCAATAAGCAGACTGTCAAAGATTTACCTAAAATAAGAAGGATATATGTCATCTGAACCATTGAGTCTAATACATACTGATATGTGTGGATCTACCAGAACATAAAGTGTTCAGTGTGAAAGTTACTTTATATTGTTTATAGATGATTACTCCATAATGGTTTGGGTAGCTTTCCTGAAAGAGAAGTCAGAGGCCTTTGAAAAATTCAAAGCATTTAAGGAATTGGTTGAAAATGAAACTAGCAAAAGGATTAAGTGTCTGAGATCTGACAGAGGAGGAGAATTTACCTCAAATGAATTTGTAGATTTTTGTGAACAACATGGAATCAAACGAGAATATGTAGCAACAAGAACTCAAATAAATGGAGTAGTTTAAAGGAAAAATAGGATTGTTGAGAATATTGCTAGAGCTATGCTAAATTATTCTAATCTCTCAGATGGATTTTAGAGAGAAGTAGCCAACACAGTAGTATACATAATCACTAGGGCTCAAATGAGGGTAAATTATCACAAGACTCCATATGAGCTTTGGAAAGGAAGATCGACCACTATAAAACACTTCAAGATTTTTGGAAGCAAGTGTTACATAAGATGAGAAGATCAAAACTTAGGTAAGTTTGAACCAAGTGATTAGGGAATTTTTCTTGGTTATTCCTCAAGGATTAAAGCCTATATATGCTTCAACAAGAGAACACGTACTATTGTAGAAAGTATAAATGTACCAATTTATGAGAAGATAGATTCAAGAGAACCATTTCAACAAAGTGTATATCAGGAAGATGGAAGTTATCAAGAAGAGTTTCGTAAGGAATCAGATGAAGAAGAAGAAGAAGAAACACAAAGAATTCTTCCCAAAAATCCATCCAGGTATGTAAAGAAGCATCATCCAAGAGATTTAATCATTGGGAATCTAGATGAAAGACAGACAAGGAGAAGGATAATAACACCATATTAATAAGAAAATTTCTCTTTACTATCTAATATTGAGCCAAAATACTTCACTCAGGAAAGTGAGGATAAGTTTTGGATTAAGGTAATGAATGAGGAATTAGATCAGATAGAGAAAATCAAGACTTGGGAACTTGTTCCACGACCAAAGGACAAAAATATGATCAACACAAAATGGGTATTTAGAAACAAGTTAAATGAAGATGGACAGGTGGTCAGGAATAAAGTGGTATTAGTATGCAAAGGTTATGCATAGGTAGAAAGAATTGACTTTGATGAGACATTTGATCCAGTTGCATGGCTTGAAGCCATAAGAATATTCTTAGCATTTTCAAGTTTCAAAAACTTCAAGGTATATCAGATGGATGTTAAGTTAGCATTTCTAAATGGTGTTATAGAAGAAGAAGTTTATATTGACCAACTAGAGAGATTCATATTAGCAGATAAACCATATGGTCTAAAACAAGCTCTGAGAGCATGGTACTCAAGATTGGATAAGTACCTTCAGGAACAAGGATTTAGAAAAGGAATAGTAGACAATAACTTATACATCAAAAATGAAGGGAATAATCTACTAATTGTGGTTGTTTATGTTGATGACATAATTTTTTGGGGAAATAATGATAATATTGGTAAAGAATTTTCTAAGAACATGCAGAATGAATTTGAGGTGTCTATGCTTGGTGAGTTTTTTTCTTTCTTGGACTTCATATCTCACAATCAGAGAAAGGAGTATTTCTCTCACAAACCAAGTATATAAAATAAATGCTAAATAAATTCAGGTTAGAAGATTTCAAACTGGTAAGTACCCCCATAATCATAGGATGCAAGTTAAATAAGGATTATGAATCTCCAGAGGTAGACCAGATATTATATAGATCTATGATTGGTAGCTTGTTGTATGTTACAACTAAAATACTAGACATAGTGCAGTCAGTGGGATTAGTGGCAAGGTTTTAGGTAGCACCTAAGGAAATACATGTGGCAACAGTAAAGAGAATTCTCAGTTATCTAAAAGGAACTATGGATTTTAGGCTCTGGTATCCCAAAAGTGATAGTTTCACACTCAGCATATACAGATGTAGATTGGGCTGGCAGTATTGATGATAGAAAAAGCACAAGTGGAGGAGCATTATTTCTTGGAGACTATTTATTCTCTTGGCTAAGTAAGAAGTAGGTTTTAGTATCCTTATCTAAAGTAGAATCATAATATATTGCAGCAGTAGCCAGTTGTACATAGGTATTATGGATGAAGCGAACTCTAGAAGACTTCAAGATAAAACATGATCATCCTATTCCCATACTATGTGATAATACAAGTGCTATAAGTATCTCAAAAAATCCAGTGATGCACTCCAAGACAAAGCACATTCTGATTAAGTATTATTTTCTGAGAGAACAGGTGACAGATAAACAAGTCAAGTTTGAATATGTTACTACAAAGGAACAGATAGTACATATTTTGACTAAGCCACTTTCAAAGGAAACCTTTGAGTATCTTCAAGGAAAACTGGGAGTAAGACTCACACCCAATAATTAACCACCTTAAGAGGAGGTGGGGGAGGGGCTAATCTAAGAGACTCATTCTTAGCCCCGAGCCCCAAAGGTGATTCTTTGCCATTGATGTCAAAGATGAAGATATTTTAGTAAGGGGGATAGATTTGGTATTTGAATAAAGAGTAGAGATTTAAAGAGAGCATTGAGCCATGGGGCGCAATATCCCAGGGGAAGCCAAAAAAAAAAAGGTTGAGTTTTTTGTAAAATGAATTTGGGTTACCATCAATGACAAAGGGGTATATTGTTGGACATTTTGAGTCAAAGTTGTCATTGATGTCAAGGAATAAGCTATTGTTGATGTCAAAAGGTCAAAAGGAACAATGAAAATGTTAATGGCAAAAGAGCTTCATAATATTTTTAATATTATGTGGAAGCATAAGGAGAAGGATTTTTATTTATACAAAGTGGTAAAACCTAAGAAGGCTTTAATCCTTAATAAATCCAAAAGGATTTAAATATTAATTTATAATATTCAAATTCTAAAGAATTTAAATAATTTATAAATTAATTATTTAAAGGCACAGACGTCTAAGAGAAAAAGGAATCTTTTGATGTTTGAAAGGTTGGTTGCATATTGGTATAAAAACCATATGCCAAAGTGGAAAATGATTTATCCCTTACTTTATTTATCAAAGGTCTGCGAGTTGTATGTTTCATGCAATTTCATGCAAGGAAGAATACAAAGTTTTGTCTTAAGTGCGTCGATGAAGAAATAAGATGAAATATGATCTAACCCTCACAACCATCCAACGTGGTTTTATGGTGGCAAGTAAGATTGAGCTAGGGTTCTTGTGAGCAGGAGGACCCATGTTCGAATCTTGGTAGGCAGCATTTTGAGTGGACTTGGTCAACTTTTTGAGTGGACTTTGTTAGGCACCAAATAAAGTGGTGCAAATCCTTTTTGGGTAAGGCACCAAGAGGGATAAGATAGATCACATGTTGCCTTTCCCTCCCAAGTTGAGTTCCTAGATCATACAGCGGTTGGAGCCATAGCTAGGGCACTGGTGAAGGTGGCATCGTGAGGTCGAATCTCACCAAGGCAAAGGTAATAAATTTTTAATATATTTTGTGATGCCTAAGGTTTTTACATAATGTCATAAGGAGTTAAAGGGATAGATAAAAAGTATTTTTTTTTTTTTTTTTGTTAATTTATAGCGGGTTTTAACAAGGATCCCAAAACCTGATTACATAAGCAATGGGCCTAGGGCATCAATCCCTTGAAACTGAACACCAAAACAAAAATCCCATCCAGCGGTAACAGTAAGCATGAAACAATCCCTCTTAGCGGGAAACAAACAAATAAGAAAGGAAGTAGTTTTGGAGATCCCGCCCAGCAGGGAGTAGCCAAAAACCACCATCAAGAAGATCCCGCCCAGCAGGAAGCAAAGAAAAACTGTTACAATAAAATCCCGCCTCGCAGGAAGCAGTCAAAACCACCACAAACAGTCCCGCCTAGCGGGAAGCAACAGGGAAATCCCGCCATTCGGGAACCAGCAGAAAAGAAAGGATCCCGCCTCGCGAGAAAACTGGCGGATTTGGCGGATCCCGCCCTGAGGAGAAACCATCCCGCCCATCGGGAAAACATTCAGTTCAGCGAGAGCCATCCTGCAAGAATCTGACAGCCAGCACAGAGAGGATCCAGCCCATCAGGAAGTGACCAGAGAGTTGCACCACAAGGAACCCACCCCGGGAAAACAAAAGAGGATCCCAGCAACATTGACCAAGAATCCCGTCCAAGCACAGAGCCCACCGAGGATTCACATGAAAAAGGGGGAAGCTGTCCAAACCCTAAACTGTCACCTCCATCGCACCGAGAAATGCAGGGGACCATATCCACGTGAATAACCTACAAAAAACCCCAGGGGGAAGCCTGAGGGAAAAAGGGAAGGGATCCCCAACCAAACAGGGATCCCTGGGAAGCACCAGTCCGAAAAAAAAACCAAGGAAACCCTAGCCGACCGGGAGGGGCGCATATAGTGGAGAAGGATCTCCCCCCGGAGATCATCTGCAAACAACCACTCCCCGGGAGGGATGACCTGGGTTGAGCCAGGGACTGGGCAGGAACCAGGAGCCATGGGAGGGGGAGCAGGGGAGGGACCAGAGCCCTCCCCTCTCTCGATGAATAGTTGTATAGATAAAAAGTATTTTAATTAATCATTGTTTTGGTAATTGGAGGAATAAGGAGTTAGCTTAATTTTTAAATAAAGTATTCATGACATATTGGTTTATTGGAGATTAAAGTGTTGGTTAAATTTTGAGAGGACTTCTTACCATTGAGTTATTTTGAGAAGGTGATTTTCTTAACATTATTTTTGGTATTGGATATTATTTTTAGGAGATTATAAAGTGTATTTGGTCAAATTTTTTTGTATATGTTGATGGATGCTTTCTTTAAGATGGAGCAATAAGGTGTATGTATGTTTTGATATTTATATTGTATTTTTGAGAGATTTTATCATCTTATAACTTCCTTGAGATTGGAAAAGAAGTGTTCGTGGTTGTGACAGATTTTTGAGGTTCTTTCATCATCAAGAAAAAGGTATGGGCACATTCTTCCATAGTTGAGTTGATTGATTATTTTTTGGAAAAAAAGTTTGGATTGAAAAGGACTTAATTAGGTTTCCTTATTGAGTGTGTTGAGTTAATACTTCAAGGTTTTCTAGAATAAAGAGTTGTTGTTAAAACCTTATTTGATAAGCATTGTTGTTGAAGCCATTGGTTAAGTGAAGAACTTGAACTAGGGTTTGAAAAGAACATTAGTATCATTATTATGTGATATTGGTTGATAAGCATTGTTGTAAACATTTTGAGTGATTTTTCATATGCTTGGACTAGGGTTTGTGAGCAAGGATTGTTTCATTGAGTAATTGGTTGAGTAGAGTTGGTTGAGCCTAGTCAAGTGAATGTGTGAAGTGATTTTTCAAGTTCTATAAAACAAATTATTCCATATTCTAAATTGATTTGAGAAATAGGTTGAATATTAATGAGTGTGAAATATATTGAGTCTCTAACAATTCTCTTTATGTTTCTATGATATTGGACAAGTTTTAGTGTTGACTTGTTGAAAATATTTGAGGTAAGTCTTAGAGAAGACTTGTGGAAAGAATTGTGTGAGCTTTTATGGAATATTACAAAATATATTGAGGACAAATTTGAGAACAAATATTGAGGACATATCTGAGGATAGATCAAAGCATAGAGTTTGGTGCAGATTTGAGGATAGGTTTGTGTCAGACAAAAGATAGAAATTGATCAGATTTATGCTAGACAAAAGGACTATGTTTAGTGCAAATTTGAGACAGAGCAAAGTGCAAGCTTTGGAGATGACAGAGTACAGAGTATGATAATCTTCAGTGGATAGAGATCCATTAGCTAGGGTAGTGAGGATAGGTGTCTTCAGTGGATAGAGATCCATTAGCCATAGAAGTGGGGGCAATAGTTCTTCTAGAAGATCACTAGCCATAACAAGAGGAGAAAGGAGTTATCTTGTGGATAGAGACCCATGAACTTTGATTAGGGGATTGGTGTCTCATTTGGAAAAATATCCATAAATATTGTAGGTAAAGGATTCCCAAGAGAATTTATTTAAGAAAAATTTATAAGGAATATTTTCTTCATGGAGTATCCCACATTGGGTGAACCATGTTAAATCATGTCTCTCATGTGTGTGATGCTTTGTGTGATGTTTACTACTTTAATACTACTGATGTTAATAGTTGGACTAAAAAGTAAAAAGTTTTATCTTATACTGTTCATTTCCTCCCTCTTAGTATAAGCACATGTTCTTCAAAAAAATTGTTGCTCTTCCTCAAGGTGAGAAAGTATCCTGAAAATCATCTCCAAGCAATAAGTTCCCCCATTTGCTCTTCCTCCAAATGAGAAAAAATCCTAAAAAATATCTCAAATCAATAAAAATCCCCTTGCTCTTCCTTGAAATGAGCATTTGTAAGCAATAAAATTCATTACTCCATCACAAAATGAGCAATCCCTAAAAAATCATATGCAATAAAAGAATGGAAGGATCTTGAATCCCTGTAACTCTTAGTGTCTCAAAAACTGTAGGGTAATCCTCATTACAGCAATGGGCTAAATGAATCTCATTTGGTAATGAGGTAGCCTTACGCATGGTGCCACATCTATTACATCAGTGACCTTATTTTGTACAGACCTAATGATGCTTTCGGATGAGCTAGCTTATTGGCATAAGATATAATTGATTAGATTGACCTAGCTCATAATGGGAAATGAATAAAAATTGCACACATAGTTGGTCCTTGAGAAAATTTTATTCAACTAGGACAACCCTTGCATAATAAAGATATTTAAAATACATAAAAGGGTTTTTTTGAAGTCACTAGGATGTTTGAGTCTTTATAAGAAAACATTAGATCATCCACCCAATAAAAACCAAAACGTTTTTCATTACCACATATCATAAATCGATACCAATACCATCTATCTATGCCCCTAATTAAATAATAAGATAATGTTGATCAATAAAGAGTCTATAAATACCAAATCAGCATAAGAACATAGTATTATTCATCCATTACATCATATATCACATCACCTCATATGCATCCATACATACAATGAAATAAAAACACATAACAAAATAATCGTAATAAAAGCCATGTATATATATATGAATAATGAGTACAAAATACCCATAGGCTTTATACATTGGAGCACTAAATATCATAAAAAAAAAATAAGAAAACTACAAAAAGAGATGATAAGACACTACTAGTTGGCATTCCCATGACTCCTACAAGGTCCATGTGTTGATGACCTAGAGGGATCATGTGAGCCAAAGGGTTAATGAGACCTCGAGTTGCTTGGCCTGGACTCAGTCTGCCTGCTAGAACTTGACACATAAGAAGGCTTAAGTGGTAACAAAATTTGGTGCTGACATAAAGTGTCCTCAAGGGATGCTACATACTGTACCTATCTTTGAGCAACATCTAAATCTTGATCCTTATAGGTCACCCGTTAGGCTATCTCATCCCTGAGAGATGCAATGGTAGCAGATTCATCAACCCCGCTTGTCCTAGCCCATAGTCCATCCAAATCACCCTATAGCCTTGTGATCTCTGCATCTTGAGTTGCAATAGCATCACTCTCACCCAATATATCTCGCATCCCATTCACCTCACTCTATAATCAAGTGACCTCACCCTAAAGTTGAGTCACCTCACCCTTTAGCTTCGTCACCTCCTCATCTAGGCTATCCTACTACACCTAAAGTATACCCCACTTCTCCTTCATGTGACAAGGAGGAACATCCTATCCATGGTCACCTCCATCATCTCCATCATCACTCTCATCCATATCCTAACCTACATCCTAAGCTACATCATGCCCTGCATCATGGCCCTCATCACCACTATATCTACCAACTCCAATGTCAACATCTATCTATTGTGTACCAACAACATATTTTCTCCTAGCCCCACTAACCCGATAGTGCTTCGATCGCATAGGAGCTTGCTCACCAGTGTGAAGCTCATCCTCGTTGATTGGATCCTCAATCACCTAGCTTGGCCTCCAAGGAGGCTATGCTATGAACCAAGCATCGTAGTCTATCATAGTACCTGCATCATTTGAATTAGGAACATCCACTACAGTGTCATCTACTGTATCATCAACTATCTAGAAATCTAGAGTTAGGGGAAGACTAATATCATACCCCCATTGCTTGTACATCACAGGGGCATTTAATACCCCCCGAACTAAGCCAAACTATATCATCACCCATGAGAACTGGATGTAATCCATCTCTCGTGCATGACTATCCATAATCTATCTGCCTCATATAACCCGACTAAGTTGAGCTACATCATCCTCCTAAGTCAAACCTCTCCAAGATAACAAACATATGTTAGCATGTGTCAATGCACTCAAGATATCTTGATAAGTCTTTACAATAGAATTAGGGCAAGTGGGAGAAGACTCCTTGCTAACCAACCAATGGTAAGCATGAGAAAATGAACCATCAAAATCACAAGGTAGACCCTTTGGGCACCCAACTCTGATATGCTCCCATACCCAAATCTAAAGCACCAAGCTACAGCTAAGACCCTTTTGCTCTAACCTCTTCACCTCATAAATCTCACCATATAACTAACATAAGAGCATGGGAGCCCAATCATAGATATGTGGCCTTGCTATTAGCTTCCAAATAATAGAAACCTAGTTCCAAGGGAACCTAGATCCCATGCTATTAGGCAACATGTTACTTAGAATGTACATTAGGTAAGTCAAAAGGGTACCAATATTCTTAGCCTTGTAGAGATTAAGGTAAGAAATATTGTCCTTCCCACATTCTACATTCCAGTCATCTCCAAAAATAGGATTGAGGGCATCCTTCTTGTCATGGTCAATCCTCACAGGCAAACCCTCCATAGCATGGAAGATGCAATAAACATCCTCCAAAGTCACAGTAAGCTCCCCTTTTGAAAGATGAAAACAACCCGATCTAGGTCCTATCTCTCCACAAGCATAAATAGTAGCTTCTCATCAACTTGAATGGTCTTTAACCATCTGCATCCCTCCAAGCCAACAAACTCTAGGAACTTCCAATCATCAGTTGTAAGATCTTTTTGCACCTTGGATATGGTGTGGGGCCATCAGTGTCTAGGGGTAATAAACTTAACCTGCAACGCAAAAAGAGTAAAATCAATGCATATCTGAAAAAAATAAGAAAACACAAAAACAAAGCCTTTTCAACTTAGCATAATTGCATTGAAAAGTCAAGACAAAACACAAAAACATAGCATTTCATCTTAGCATAATTGCATTGAAAATAAAAACAAAACACAAAAACATAGCATATCATCTTATCATATATGAATATCCAAAACAAAAAAAACTTTCAACCTTCCCCATATATGCATATCCAAAAAAAATAAAAACTTTCACCTTCCACCATTCATAAATGTCAAAAAATATATATTTTACCAGCCCTCTTAGTGGTTGTCAAAAAAAAAACAATTTACCAATCCTTCTTAAGTGGTTTAAAAAAAAACACAAAAAAAATAACAAATAATAAACAAAGCTAAGGAACAAGAACACCTACCTTAGCATAGCAGACATCGGCTTCCACTCCAGTCGAGCCACAACCACCCGCACCTATGCCACCTCCACTCCCCTCACCAACCTCCATCTCACTCTATCTTATCAAAATGCTCATAAGAATCAAACTGCAACAATGAAATTAAATCTACCCCTCATCCCTTTATATAGCTATATTTTATGGTGCAAACCACATGCCCACATTTTTTAGAGCACGTGAAAACATGAACCTGTGGTTTGGATTGTAAACCACAGAAACGCGGTTAGAGAAAAAACAAAACCGCACATGCATGGTTAGTTGCAAAAAAAATACATGCCACCAATTCATCATCATAATATATATATATATATATATGACCACCATCTTAATCATCACACATCACATCCATTAGTGAACATCGTATCTAAGGAATTATCCTATACACCTGGTGGTTGTAGCAAATAGCAATCCATACAACTCGGTAGGATGGATAGCTCACCATAAGGATACTCACCATAAAATAAAATCACATTAGTCAGCTATGAACCGCAATATTTTGAGCTTAGATGTGTTCACAAGAAATTTGCACAAGGTTATCCTTCAAACCCTTCCATTGGGTCAAAAGCATAAAACTATCAAATCAATTTTGGTAATAATAAATAACCAAGTGAGCATCAAACTCCCGAAATGACTAGTTCCTTGAACCCATCATTTGGAAGGAATTTCTATGGTCACAAGGGAACTAGACTCAAAGTACAGTTGATGATTTTACCGCAACACTTGCCACAAATGAACCAAAGGCAAAATTTCCAAAATACAACACTCCCAAACTTGGGGCATCAAGTTGATTCAATGTCATACATTTGTATCATGTTTCATCATTCACATCACCTCATCATAAAAATTCATTCAATTGGCTTGTGGGTTTCATCCTTTACCCATTTGCCAATTGAGGGGGTAAGCAAACAAATCAAAATTTTCAAAAAAAAAATCATTCATTCTTGTGCATCGAGAAGAGTTGAATCCATCCATCCAATAAAGATAGGTGTCATTGATTTTTGCATTGCATCATGTTTCACACAATGTAGTACAAAAAGGGGCATCTATAGACCCCAAAAATTGGTCACTCACAACATCACATTTGTCACCCTACATTAAATCCTACATAATAAAGTTATATGCCTAATTTTAGACTTAGACATATAAAATCTGCACATTATCCTATTTTCCAAATTTATTAAATCTAGAAAATAAGCCTAGGATACCCTGCCTACCCACTATACATGTCCTGGCCACATCACTACCCCACATTGCCACATCTCATACACCCTTGTCCCCTTTTTCCCTCAATATGGGGTAACCCTTCCTATAACATTCCACTTGTAGCCACATCACCCCAGTTAAGTAAGCCACATTGGGTGACTCACTGTAACTGCCTCCTCCATTTGGTAGCCTAGGATGGCCACTTAGCAATCCAAGCTTACCACATTTCCACTTCCCTCCAAAACCCTAAGGAGCCTATACATATACTTTCACCTCACCAAATTAAGGGAGTTGAGCATTGACATCGCCAGGATACTGAAATAGGATCAAAATTTTACACGCATCTCAAGGAGAAATCTGATCTCAAACCTAGAGGTCTTGTTTTGAGGTATTCTTCCATTATCCTAAATTACTATTCCATGGTTTCACAGTTAGAACCACATCCACATGGTTTCCCCATCGCTCATGCATGGTTTACCGTTCACCATTGCACATCCGTAGTTTCACAAAGTCGAAATCCCAATGTAGATCCGAGACACAAAAATGATCAGTAATATTATATTTAGAAAGGCTTATATGTTATTTATTTCTATTTTTATGATTTCATGATTATCTGGTTAGGGTTTTGTAATATCAATTTTATAACTTGATCTGCATGTGCTACTAACCCTTCTTTGGTTTTCATGTGTATAGGAGATAAGTATTTTGGAGAAGCTGCTGAAGCTAGAGTGGTCCTGCATTGAATATCGAAAGCCCACTCACCCCTTGTAGTTGTAGCTAGAGAACGAAGAGCAAGCATTATTATGAAGATTTGGAAGACCCCCATTCCATTATTTTAAACATTGTATCAATACGAAGAAAGAGCATTGTAATATTGCCCCAGACACACTTGGGATAATTCAAAGTGTATTTGTAAACATTGTATCAAATATTAATACAAAAAGAGAAATTTTGGTAATCTTCATTTATCTGTGTTTATTTCATTTTTGGGTGCTCAGTTATTTTGTTACAGGTTGGTGATTGCACTAGACTATATTAAAGGAATCTATCTATTTAAGGATAAAACAATGGTGTGAAAACATTGTTTGGTTAGAATCTATGTTTTCTCTTGTTGTGCAAGTATTGAGCTTTTAGATGATGTCTTTATTAAATATGGTTGATTATGGTTTAAGTTTTTGCTTAGTTAGCCCTCTCCCTTTGCACTCCTAGGTGACGCTTGATCCCCAAGGATGGACATTAAGGATGTAACTCTTATTAAGAAGGTGATGCTTGATTATGGGTAGCACTTGATTAGTAGTTGGCTTATTTATCTCGCCTACCTTCAACACTTTGGTCTATAGCGCTTGGTCCTTCGTGCCTAATGTTGGTGTGAGTTATTGAGGCACGTCAACCTGTGAGACCTCCCTTTTCTTTTCTTTTTCTTGCTAGTAGAGTTCATGGGGTATTTTTTATTTTCTCTCATGAATGTCTAATGCAATCATCCTTGTGAGTGCCTTTAAGGTCTCCACCTATAAATATTTGCATAGGATAGCATCCTCTGGTTGCTTGTGTGTTGTTGCACCTTATGAAGTATTTCATTGCTGCTCGTAAAGGGCTTACATGTGTCTTTGTTAAAATCAAGTGCAAGCGAGCATAGGTTTTTGGTTGAGCCAAATCCATTGTCTTTGATTTGCACTCAGTTCTTCTAAGCCACCTCTAGATTTTGCTTTGTTTAGGGTGTATATTTGTATTGTTTAACCTTAGTCTCCTTTGGCTGCTTCGGTTATTATATATTTGGAAAATAATATATTATAATTTTATGTATCTCGTAAGGTACTTTATTATGAAGGCATTATTAGGGTATGGTACTTATGAATTACTTTATTATAATGCTAAGTTCTTGAATATATATAGATTATTTTTGGAATCGATCATTTAAATTAAGATGCTTTGATTATATTAGTTTTAATAATGTACTTTAATTGTTTTTTATTTAAATTAAAGATTTAGTAAAGTACTTTAATTGTTTTTTATTTAGATTAAGGTACTTTGATTATATTTGCTTTCAAATAAAGTACTTTAATCATATTTAATTTAGATTAAGGTGCTTTGATTATATTTGCTTTATTTATGTACCTTAATTGTATTTGATCAAGGTGCTTCGATTATATTTGGTATACTTATTTGGTATAATGAAGTATATGGTTTATAATTGACGGAAAATACACTTGATTGTATTTGATTCATTAAAGATCTTTTGTTGGTTTACAATTCCTTATGTTTATATTAATAAGGTTTGGTGGTATGTGTAATAAATGCTTTAGCTACCATATCTTTTTCTTATTGAAAGGAATGCAATATTGTGTTGTATGTTCTTTGTTATATAAAAATAATGGTAGTTCTTATATGTTTTGATGGTGCTAAGTATATGGGTTTTGAAAGAGAAACCAACATAATGATTCCTGAGACTCTTGTGGGTTAAGGAATCATTATAAGAGAAGTATGGGATTCTCTTTATTTAGTTGGATTTTTTCCATGTTGGTTTTGAAAGAGAAACTATTATTGATTCTTGAGACTTATGATAGTTAAGGAATCATTATAAGAGAAGTATGGGATTCTATTTTTTTAGGTGGATTTTTGCATGTGGGTTTTGAAAGAGAAACTATTCTAATGAATCCTTATGTGGATTAAGGGTTCATTATAAAGAGGAATATGGTATTCTCTTCTTGTTATATTGTTTTATGTTTTTTGCATGTTTTTTTTCCTTTTTTTGGTTACATAGGAGAGTTGGTCACAACCACACTATTTTTAGTAACTAACAAGTGCAAGGTTAAAACCATAGGGGCTACTTACAAAAAACCTATTCTGCCTCGTTATTGTTGACCCGATGCAAAGGGGACCACTGATCACTAGAGATTCATAACATCATCATCGATTTGGTGCTCACTCAGAGTTTCAAATAAAACTACTACCTTTACAAATAGGTTGCCCTTGAACCAAGGTGTCTTCTTGGTAAGTGCCTATCCAGACAAGCACTTACCAATCCACCTAGCCCTTGGGGGTATGTTTTATGCATAGTTGCTTGCATAGTAATAAAAGGGTATGAAATATTGCATTACATATAGATTTTTCTTGATCCCTAAGTATCTCTCATAAGTCATGGGTGGAGTCTTTATCAAGAAGATGTTGCAAATATTTAGAAGGCTTGGAGATCCTTGTGGAATGGCTTCATAGGCTCTAGAAATATTTAGTTGATGAAAATGAATCAAAGGCTATGTAAAGGAATACTTTGTTCAAATAGTTTTGTAAACTTGATTATTGTACAAATTTAAATATTATGTTGTTTTAATGATGCTATTGATTTTGTACTCTAAAATGTGTTTAGTGATATTTACCATGGATATATAGAAATGTTAGCTTTTGGAGCCTTAAAATAATGTGATTACAAGTATAAAAATAAGAATGCAATATTACTATGATAAAGGAAACTTAACATGCATGAAAATATGATAGAAAACTTGATACAAATCTCTAGAAATGCTCATATAAGAAAGCTCACAAAAATTACAATGCTCCTCTCATGGAATTTTCAACTCCTCCATGATATCAAAATGGAGCTACATTTTATTGGAAATATGAGCAGAATTTGTTGTCATTGATGTCAAAAGGAAATACAAGGCAAGGTTCTCTCCAAAGGAATTAGAATCATGAGTTCAAAATAATAAATTATTTTGAAAAGGCCCAAAGGACATTTAAATATTTAATTATAATATTTAAATTCATTCTGAATTTAAAATAATTATAATTAAATTATTATTCTTGAAATGCCAAGCATTCTCCTTGAAAAGAGCAAGTGAGCAAGTTTTAATAATATTAAATGAGGCAAAGGTTAAATAATTTTAATTAAAATATTTTGATCTTTTGGTTAAAATTCTAATTCAAATTATTCTTGGCACCAAATTTTTTTTGATAAATGGTGGTAAATCGAATAAGGTCCGACGTCATTTATTTTCCACCATCCACCGACATGGGAGAGAGGGAGACATATGGTATAAATACCATAGTCTATGCCTCATAACAAAGCAAGTCTAGAACATAATTTAGCATGTGAACTCTTTGCGAAAGCGAAATAATTTATGAGCATAAGCTAAGGTTGGTTACCCCAAAAATTGTAGAATTCCAAGCGTGAAAGACGAAAATACAAACTCCTCAGTGATTGGCCCATTGATTAATCCAAGGTGTGCATGTGTTTCAAAGATCTACGTTCGATCTTCATCGGTGATGGTGGAGAAGAGCCTTTTTGCTCTTGGTGCACGATAGAGAGTCACAGCACAGTTGGTGCATTTGACTCCCACATGAGCGTGCATTTGACTCCCACATGAGTTTATAGCTCACGTGGCTAGGTAGTCGTAGCTAAGGTACCGCATATGGTTCAACCATGGATCAAATCCTATGACAGCACATGAGGAGGTATTTATTTCTGGTCGAAATTTAATTTTCCTAAGGTCTTGATATTATTAAAAGGGCATCTTTATTTTTAGGGTTTGACTATTGTGTGAAGAAGGAAGTTACTTGCTAGAATTTGGTTGATGTTGTAAAGTGATTAAGGAGTGATAAGGTAGTAAGGTGAATTATTATATTATTTGAGATTTAGGGTTTTTTAATATTGTTTTAAATTTGGAGATTATAAGGTGTATAAGGACTTTGTTATACACATTGTTAAAGTGTAGTGTTATGAGAAAAATATTATTGAATTGAATATTGTGAGTTTGGAGATTATAAGGTGTACAAAAGGATTTATTATTTTTGTATGAAAAATAATCTTTGAGAAAATTATTTTTGTGGAGATCTTGAGAGAGGTTGTGGTAACCTAACTCTAGCATTGGTAAAGAAAATTTTTATTGTGGTTAAGATAGGTTTTGAAGATAAATCTCCATAAAAATAAAAGGCATGGGTAAATATTCCTTGTGATAAAAATATTGTTGGATTGGATTTTGTGAATTCTAAGTTGGAGTGAAAAGTTTTCTTTGGTAAGCATTGTTGATTTTAATTGTTAAAGATTTTTTTGAGTAAGTGTTGATGATAAAAACCTTGTTTGATAAGCATTGTTGGAAATATTGAGTAAGCTTTCATATGCTTGAACTAGGGTTTGTGAAAGAACATGAGTATCATTGTTATGTAAGATTGTTTGATAAGAATTATTGACTAAAATTTCATTGAGTGATTGGTTGAGTTGAGTAAGCTCTTGTGGAATCTTACAATACAAATTTGAGTAAATCTTGGTAAAGACTTGTTGAGCAGATTGGACAAGTTCTAGAGAGGACTTGTGGATAAATCAGTATGAGCCTTCGTGGAAGGTGACAAGATAGATTTGAGACAAGTCTTTGAGAAGACTTAAGAGAAGAGTTTATTTATTGATTTGTTCAATCCTTGGATTAAGGTTTAGGGCAGATCTAGCAGATTTTATTTGTAATTGAGTCAAGCCTTATGTTAAGGCTTGAGGACAGATTTAAGGATAGATTTTTGTACCAATTTGAGGATAGGTTTGTACCATACCAAAGATAGATATTGAGCATATTTGTTCTAGATCGAAGGATTGTGTTTAATGTAGATCAGAAGACAGATATTGAGAATATCTGTTCTAGACTGAAGGATAGAGTTTAGTACAAATTTGAGACAGATCTGAGAGCTAGTATTGGAGGTGATAAAGTATAGAGGATGATAGTCTCTAGTGGATAGAGGTCCATTATCCAGGGTAGTGAAAATAGGTCTTCTAAGTGAGGGCAGGAGTCTTCATTGGATAATGATCCATCAGCCAGTGAAATGGAGGCAATAGTTCTTCTAGAAGATAATCAACCAGAGCAAAGGAGAAGGAGTTCTCCTATGGATAGAGATACAAAAAATTGATTAGGGGACTGGTTTCTCCTTTGTACAGAGGTCCATAAACTTTGTAATAGGGAAATGTTCCCAAAAAAATTATTTGAGAAAAAATTATAAGGAATATTTTCTCCGTGGAGTAGCCCACATTGGGTGAACCACATTAAATCATGTCTCTCATGTGTGTGATGTTTTGTGTTATGTTTACTACTTTAATACTGTTGATGTTATCATATGGATTGAAAAGCAAAAAGTTTTATCTTATACTTTTCACCCCCCTCTTAGTATAAGCACATGTTCTTCACATTTTGACTACTACTACTCAAACCTATGCACTCCAAAACTATCTCATAAACACTCCCAATGAGGCCTTTATATATAAATATAGATTATTTGCCTCTCACTCAACCCTAAGACTCATGTACATATGGACTACATGCACATTTACATCATTGCACATTCTAACACTTGTGCATTTATTAAATTACTCTAATAAACTATTTATCTCCTAATATAATACTAATATAAATATGTACCCATGAAGGTACATTAGTAAAGAACCAAATAATGTAATATATTCCAACACCCACTCTATTACATTACTTAGTTTTGAAGACTTTAGTCTTCAATAAGGATATTTCTCTTTTGGGTATCCTTCATCTTGATGAGGTTCTTCTCCTTCTTTGGTTTTTTGATAGTTGAATAGAGTGTAGTTTTGTTGTCCTCTCATTCTCTTAATCTTGAGTCTTCTATTTTTTTGTTTGTTCTTGTGATATGTTGGTTCTACATATGTTGCATCATGTTCTTCAACAAATGTATTAGTATTGTTTTGAAATGCAATAATATCTTGTGATGTTCCCATAAAGTCTAGAGCATATATATTTAATGAATTAATTGAGTAGCTTCAATTTCTCCTTGATTTATTATGAGGCACATGTTGACTCCATTTGAGTGTTTGAAGTCAATTTTTCTTTTCGTCTCTACTAACTTTGCTACTGAAATGAGATTGGATGATAAGCTTGGAATATACATGACATTATGTAGTATAAAGTTTGGAAATAATTTGCTAGGAGCTACACATCCATAACCATGTATAAGGTAGAATTTTCCATCTGCAATTATTATGATGACTTGTACATGAATCTATGTACCAATCTATAAATATATTATGACTACACATCCATAACCATGTATATGGTAGAATTTTCCATAACCATTGTAAGTTTTCAGTCATATGATGACTTGCACATGAATCTATGTACCAAATGTCCTTTTCATTTTGATTTGTGAGATTATTTGAGTTTGTACTAATTTTATACCTTTGATAGGACATATTGGATGTATTTTGATCTTGAGTCTAATTATAGTGATGATATGCTCCTCTTGTCACTCTATCCATATTAACGTGATTTGATTTTTTCCAAGCTTGGACTTAATTCTCAAAAAATTTAGGCTATGAACTTGATGCTTATGCTTGACTTTCTAATATTGAATTTTTTTTTATTCTCTTTTGACTCCGTAGAGACTGAGGCATATTATGATCTTAATGATATTACTTTTAGAATGAAATTCAACTCTAACACTTTTATAACTTTTATCTATTCTTGTAAGAAGTGTTTAATAATTCAACTTCAAAGAAATAAGTTGAATAAATTTAGTTGGATTATCTATGTTATTCTATCTTAATTTTCCAACTATAATTTTGATGCACTCAATATCTTAATCTCTTCAATTATGATTCAATACTATATTAAGTTTCTAAAATTCTAGAAATTTAGTTGAAGTAGGATTCCTTATATCTCCCTAATTAGAAGTTTTAGAAATACTAAGTATTTGCAAACTAGATTTTTCTAATCCTTATATCTCCTTGTGTTTTTAATGTTTGCAAATGTTCTTGAAGCAATGGAAATAGTTTAAATGCTTCTATTTTTAATCCTTTATTTCATATAACCAATATCTTATCTAGATATTCCTTTTAACACCAATTCTCAAATATTCTAGACCATGTGCATGATAGGATAGCAAGGGAAACTTTTCGCTCAGGAAACCACTTCTACTATGTAGCATCATATCGAATTTGCAATGAAATCATTTTAATGTGAAAAAATATACTTGGTTCAAGTAAATAACAAGATTAGTTCTCTATGCTCAAAACTTTATTTAATGCCAATGTGGATTTTAATATCAGAGAGATTAAGAATCATACAAAATAAAATCAAGATATTTATTCATGTGAATGTGAAAGTGCGGGATTCCAAATAAATGTTAATTTATCCAACTCCTATTACTAATATCTCTAAAATATATAATTCACTTGATATCAAACTTGTAATATGACTATGAATATTTCTCACCTTCTTGATGCTTGATTTTGGTTTACAAGTTGCTTGGAATGTATGTTGTTTGCAAGGCTGATTACTCTTGTTACTCTTCACCTTGCTTGTGCACTTTATCCTTCTTGTAGATAGGCTAGTTTGTATTTATTTCTCCAACTGAATGCTTGCTAAATATGTGCTATAAACTCACTCTTTTACCCTTACTGTTGCATACACTATATGTACCTTGAACTCATGTCAAATTTCATCCTTCTCCAGTGAGTGACCATGTCTCCTTTGATGGTTTCCCTGTAACTCTACGTGCTCTTCAAAATAATGACTTTCTACTTGCTTTCAATGCTCTTTTGTTCTTCCAAAGGCTACGTACGTGGGCACCTTCTTAAACTTGGTGTATTATGGAATGGAAGTGCCAAGTGGTGCTTGTATTTTCTATTTTCTTGAAAACGGTTCAAAGACATGTGGCACTTGATTTCTTCTCTTTCAATGATTTTTGTCTGTTATCAACGCATCTACTTTATTTCTCCACATGGGTCACTCATATATGGAGCATTATCAATGTTGTTTTCATATTTTTCACTAATGTTGAGTGCTTATTTCACTTATCTTTGCTATAATTTTAAATATGAGACGTTATGATATAATATTGGGCACTCAAACTTGCTCTTCAATGTGGCACTCTTCCTCCAAAGTGCATGAAACCACTCCTTCCATGTGGCGATGGATTTCTATCTTCTTTTCAACTGCTTTGGACTTGTCCAATTTCCTTTCTGGTGCTTTTTCAATGCTCACTCCTTGGTAATATTTCTTGTTGTCTATGTCTTCTCCTTGGGTAGAATACTCAGGCTATCTTCAATGGTGCTATTGGATGTCAATACCTATCCTTTTCCAGCTTGCTTCAATGGTAATCACTCCTCCTTGGTGATGATAAACCATTTGCAATACGACATCCGCTCTATCCTTGTATTCTTTCACTTGTATTGGCTATTTTACAGGACTAATTTTTGTTCTTTGCATAGGCAATAACTATGGTGGAAGTGGTGATTCATTGGGTAACACCTTATATAACTAGATTTTTGAGCCTTTAGATGGCTCTTCCTAATGCTTATTGAGGCTTTCTTTTAGGATGTTGTAGGATGTCCACTTGGAGACCTTGCTATGTTTCTCTATTGTTGTCCAATCTGCCTCTTAACCACACTTGTAGAGTCCTTTTTGGATGACTCTTATACATAGATTATGACTGCCCCCTATGCTTGTAAGATGAGCCTTTAACTCACTCAAACTATAGGCTTCAATTGGCTAGTTTTGCTATTTTATTGTGTTGTCCAAGATAGCTTTCAAAAACTATTTTTACTTTTCTTCAAATCTTCCCAAATAATCCTTTTGGAAATGTGGCCTTCAATTGCACCTTAGACTTGGATTTTTTGTTAGATTTTTGTGTAATGGCCATCAAAATATAACAATCACAAGATGTAGAATAATATGAAAGAAATTATATCTGCTAGATAACTGAGATATGCATAAATAGAAATGATATAAATTAATACAATGTAGCTATGGAGGAAATGAACACTCCATTAATAAAGCTACTAAACTACATTGAAAATCACCACTGGACGGTGATCTACATATTACTATACTATGCTCTAAGATACTATGTCTCCGAATCTCCTCTATATGAGTTTTACAATGAGGTATTTCTTATATAGGTAAAATAGAAACTTTGGCCAACACTCTACTTGGTTGTGCAAGGGACAACTTGCACATTGACACTTGTGCATTTATTAAATTGCATGAAGTAACTATATAACTTCCCCCTAAAGTAATATAATGTCCTAATTATGTACCTTGGAAGAAACATTTACATGACCCAAATGATGTAATATAATCTATTTATAATGCCCCCCTATATTACATTATTTGGGTATTGAAGACTTTAGTCTTCAATATGGATCTTCTTCTTCATCATCTTGATCTTTGTACTCTTCCTATGCATTCTTTGTATTCAAGTTTAGCAAGTAATCTATGTCATCATATGATGGAGAGTATAATGTAGCTGAAGCTAAAGCTTCTTCTTTCATTGTATGATCTTTGGTTAGTTTAGATTCGTCATCCTTGTCTTCTATCCAACAACCTTTATAGTTCTCTTTGCAAGTATCTCCATTTGGTTCTGATTTTTGATGAATGAGTAGAGCATGGTGCAATTATCCTCTCATATTTTGTTTTTGATCCTTTTGTGCTTACCTTTTTGGTGTACTATGTAATAACCCTAATTCCAACACCAAACAACCTAAGGAATTTTTTTTTGCGTCTAGTCGTTATTATGAATTACTAGCTCATGAGTACATTGAAAGTATATTTGTGTGGTTCTCTTATAGATAAGTATCCAAGTAAGTTCAAGGTTGCACTTCACAGGAATCCGATATGGTCAGTGTCTATTTTGTGGGTAGGAGTGGCCAACCCCTATAATGACCTACAGGTAAGGTTTCTTTACCTTTCATTTGGGAATTTTCCTATCTTGAATAGGAACACCCTTTTTTCATACTAGTTTAAATGAAACATTCAACTATATTTTGTGTTAGGTCTCTTTCAACCATACACTAGGCGTATGCCTTGAGATTTTGTTGGTTCTTCCTTAAGGATAGAACCACAACTATTGCAATGCTTAGCTTTCCTATATCAACCATAGGGGCTAAGGGGGTTATCACACAAACCTGCATAGACTTGTGAATGTCTACAATTTTCCTTACTTGTTTTAACCAACTATAATCTCCATGAGATAGATAACTTTCAAGGTTTTCCATTTACAAATATTTCCAAATTAATCTCTAAGTGTCATGCATGAAGCAATATTCATTTTTATTTTAAGGTTACACTATATCAAATAGATATGATCTTTGAGTCACTTTTTAGAGATTAAATCCTTATCATAAGGTAATTTTAATTCATCATGTAATTCTACATTCTTTCTATGATCACTTGAATTCAAGTGTTACATTGTATAGACATCCTCTCAAGGAGTGATATATTCAAATTACAATTGATCCTAATACATACATTTTACAATAATAGAAGCCCTTTATTAAATAGGTATTCTTTTACAACATGTATACATGATCAATAAAGCTCAACTAGTTTTTATCCATGCTTGAATCCATCCAAGCCATAGGTACTAGATAGTACGTGTTTTTAGGATCACAATAACCCATTACATGTACATGAAATGCAATTATAAATAAACAATAGCATATAATAACTTTTCATTGAATGCAACTAAACACAATACATTTTCCACAATGTACTTGTCTAAAACATTCCATGAAGAAAATCCCATACTTTCCTAAGTCTAAAAAAAAAAAAATTCATCCCATATCCTTTTCCACAAGGATATGCCTTTGAAATGAGTATTATTATATTCAACTATTTCTAGTTCTTTATTATAATAATGTTATAATTTCATTCATCAATGAGATCTCTCAAACAATTCATACTTGAGTAAATTTCTCATATTTTTCCAAACAGAAATAACATTAAATAATTACATAGTTTTTGTAGACACCTAAAACGCGTCATGTCGATGGCGACTACTCATATGGACATGCTACAAGACCATATGGAAGATCTTGGATAGACTCCAAGATAGAGCAGTGGTTCTAACCACTCAATTTGGGCTCCTTGGCCTAATCAGTCTGAACCACAGCCCAGACCTATGGTCTACAGTCTGAACCATGGTTGACACCTACGGTTTACAGTCTGGACCGCAGCTGTAACCTATGGTCTTAACTGAAGTTCAGTTGGCCTTCATCCGAGCCAAATCGGTTTGAACGACCATTTGTTCTAGAAGAAGGTGGTTAAAGGATGGAAGCTTCCAATCCAACTATCCTAACCACCCCTTCTTGATCTTGGCTTCTCCATGAAGCCACCCCTAGCCCTTGGGTAATCCTATAAGTACCCCTCAAAATTAGGGCAAAATATAGAGAGATGAGATAGCACACTTGAGCAGCGAAGCCCTATCAAATTGTACACTCACTTGAGAGTACTGAGAGAGATTTGTTGCCAACCCCTTTGCTAATTCATCAACCATCATGAAAATTGTGCCATGGATGCCCTAAGGAGCTAGAGAGCCAAGAAATGCTAATTCGGGCAAACGGAGGCCCAATTCAATGATTCAACCGCCAAACCTATCAGAGGACACCGAAGGCGACCCTTGAACATCAATTGGACAAGGAGGTCAAGCCCACAACCCTTGAATTTGGAGGGCAAACCACTTGGTTGCTCACCATGGCTTTCAACCATGGTTTACAGTGTAGACCGCTAATCAGAGCTACGGTTTGCAACAGAGGTGACTTCTCCTTACTGTTTCACTTCCAGTATGCTTAATTAGATTACATTTAGCATTTTAATGGTTTAGTTAGGAATTTAGAGACTTCTGACCGACATAATTAGTGTTTTTACTAACTTGTTTTCATTATGGTAGTTTAGACATTAATGGCTTCTTTTCATGTTATAATGCTTCATTTCAAGTAATTGATGCCATAGATTGATAGTTGTATTTCTTGTTCACATATTTCCATCAATCTTGATAAGATTTGCACATGTTTAGCATAGTTTACGCATTTTCTTGAATTCATGTCATTATGCTATTTTCATGCTATTTGTCTTTAAAGGGCCTCATCATGAGAGGCTTCCTATGCTTTTGACATTCTTGTGTTGTTTCTTGATCGTAGGAAATAGGTTTTAAAGGAGCTACAATCATTCAATTCCTTCCTCAATGTGAAGAAGAGGGTCTACTCCACCCTAGAGCAGTTCGTGTCATCCCGAAGGGCACTTTGAAATCACACCTACCCTTGAGAGGGAAACAAAACACCTCCTATTGTAACAATTGTATCAAGATGATTATCCCTAAGAGGGATGTACTTGTAATTTGAGCTTGGCATTGAAATATAATGGAATAAAGCATCTTTTATTGATCATTTCATTGTCAATTTCTTGTTCTTGTATGCATCTTGTATTTTGTTTATCAATTCTTGCAATAGGATGCATTAGGTGTGAGCCTTTTTGGTGGTTACAGAAGGCGATCACGGTGGCACCCCACAAAAATAGACATCTGACTATGTTTCTTGTGCTTTTGGAATTGTAGGTATAGACCATAGCTATCAGCTATGGGCCAACAATTGAACCATAGGTTCAACACGTGGTTTATAGTCTGAACCGTAGACCAGACCTACGGTTTACACCTGACAACACAGACAACAAAAAGTAGAGTGCAGATCAACTCAGGACCTGAGGTAGGCCCTATTTTCCACTCTATGTTTTTTTTACTCTCTGTGTTTTTATAGAATGCATAAAAGTGAATGAAATTAGGAAAAGCAAACTAAGAAAAGGGAAATTAATCATGTCCTAGTTCATTTAGCATTTGCATCTGTAGAAAGGCGTTGCTGGGAACAACGGACCTATGATTGCAGTCCGCCCTAGGCTACAACGTGCTTGATAGAAGTGTCTGTTTGGTTTGCATGTGTGAGGCCCAATTAGTGGCCATTGTCATCGTAATGTGCATTGTCTCAAAGAGCATCTAGAATAGCTTGCATTTTTTGAATTTGAAACGTTCTTTCATTTGCATAGCATATAGAAAATGAGCATGAGTGCTATATGATGCATTTCTTTTATGTATATTAAAATGAACCACACACACCACTTGGCACTTAAACGCTAGTGAGTTGGGCTTGACATCCAACCACTAGTAGGGTTCAACGATGGTGGGCATAATTTCCATCCGCTGGCCCAAATCCTATGTACCCTTTGTTATTAGACCAATACCGGATCCAAGAACCTTTCGTACCCTAGAAAATTTGCATGTATTCTCTTCGGAGGGTATAACGTTGACTAGGGGAAAATGGGTGAGGATCTGGGAGGACCTGTGCTCCCTGACCATGTGTGGGCTTCATTACCACACATTATAGGTTGGATTACATGACTTGGAGTTCATAGCCAAGTTGTCGAGCTACGAGTATATAGGTGAAAGCCAATTTAAACTGAGAATATCATTCAACACTTTTCAAAACATGATAAGGAGTTCTATATTGATACAAAAAATCATTGAAACAACATCAAATAGTTTAGGGCTCACTTTTAAAAATTAATACGAGATAAACACTATTGTATACCTTGTTTGTGTAATAAAGAATAAATTTAGACACTAGGTACACTATGGTGGAGACACGGGGTGGTCGACAAAGGCATAAGCCTGAAGCCAATGACCAAGCCCCAACTGATTCACATCAGCAACACATGTCGAATCCTCACCCACATGCGCTTCTCGAACATCGTTCGACAAGCATTAGAGGAGATAACTCGACACGAGGGGAACTTATTGAGCATACCCCTACTAGAGGAGTTTCTGTGCATTCTTCTAGGCATATGATAGATCATGGAGCCTCTCAGCATGAGGGTGTTCCACTCGAAAGCCATTATCAAGATCGCATTGCATGTGCATCTATGGGATCGGCTAAAGAGTATATTATATAGGGGTCTAAGCTAGTACCCCTACGTCATAGGTCTATAGGAGGATCCATGGCTCCACCTTCGGAGTATAGACATGATCGAGATCCACCCATTCAGGGGCATTCAGATAGGGCCACCATTGAGCATAGGCCTATGCAGACTCCCACATGTAAAGAACATAGAAATATCACTATTGATATGGCTAAGGTGGGAGCCAATGGCACACCACCGCATGAGCGGTGGAGATCCAGATAGTTGGATGGCTTAGGTAGCATCCTTGAGCAGCTAGGCTATAAGCCTTTAGCTCCACCCACTCGTGCCCCGAGTGAGCATAGTAGGGGTTCTATAAGAACTACTAGAGAACATGGAGAGGCTTCTAAGCACCCTCATGTGATCCATCCACCATCCATGCATGGTGGCATAGAGCATAGAGTTTAGTAGGATGCCAATGTCATCTTTATAGATAAAGGTAAAAGCATCATAGATCAGTCAGATGGGTACATAACCCATAAGGTCACTCACATAGAGCATACATACCAGAGGCCTATCATGGCCAATGACCTTGATAGATCACATAGGCTGGTATCTGAGTAGTGGTGATAGCTTCTCCAAGATCAATTGGAGGATGCTCGCTTAGAAAGACAATGCATTGAAGATGAGAATCTTCAATCGTAGAGGCTCATTCGACAGAGACTATATGAGCAGCGCATGCATGAAGAATGCATCCTTGCCCAAAAGGAGCACGTAGAGCAAGAAGATAGGCTAGCTAGGGCTGGTCTATATACTCATGTCGAGAATAGAGAGCACATCTAGAGAAAGGCTTTCTCGCAAGTCGATGTGCACTAGGAGCGTAGAGATGCTCATACTCATATTAGCGCCCAACAAAGGGAATGACCACCACCGTTCGAACATGAGGGGCAACAACAATATGAGGAAGAAGAGGGAGTGGGAAACAATCAAGAATATCCTGAAGAATCCCTAGTCGAGGAGGAGGAGGAGCAATGACCTCCACCTCGATAGAGGAAGAATGTACCTCTGAGACCACCCTCACGTCAGCTTAGGGAGGAGGACTTCTTATCCTTAGAGGCTTATAAAGCCCTAGCGGCTAAAGTGAAGGTGATCGAGAGGCAAGGCATGACTGTTCAAAAGCTGACCTTAAGAAAGATTCACAATGAGCCTCTAGACCCCTCGATACTTGCTCCTACCTATCCTGAGCATTTCGTTATGCCTAGGTTAGACAAGTTTAAAGGTGACAAAGATGCACAGGAGCATGTCACAGGATTTTTGGATGCCTATTTCCAAATAGCTAGCAATAATGCCTTACTTCTACATACGTTTGTCATGATGCTCTCAGGCCCAGCCTGAGAGTGGTTCAACCAGTAGAAGAGGTATAGTATTACCAGTTTTGAGCAACTGGCAGATGCTTTCCTTGAACACTTTTCTTTCGGCATCAAGAAATAGGCAAACCTTTCCGATTTGGCTGTGCTAGCTCAGCGCGATGATGAGCCAATTGAACAATATGGAAAGAGATGGAGGAGGTTAATGGTGAAGCTACCATTCCCTATTCCTACTATGGAATTAACCTGAATGTTCACTAAGAGTTGTGCCAAGCACATCTCGCTATTGTTGCAACTGTAACAATATTCAACATTCGAGGAGGCTTTGGCGCAAGCCAAGGTGATTGAAGACATCAAGTTGTAGGAAGGCAACTTGAAGCTTAAGAGCAGGAAAGAGGGGCCAAAGAAGAGCTCCACAAAGCATAAGGGCAAGCAGGCCCACGTCAACCAAGTGGTGCTGAACCTCCAGAGAGAGGATAAAGGGCAACAAAAGCAAAATTATCAGGCCCAACCTCCTCCTGCGTAGTACGAAAAGTGCAATAATAACTATAAGGGCAAGAACAAAGAACAATGCCCACCTCACCAATTCACACCTTTGATAGAATCATTAACATCAATATTCCACCAATTGTGTGAGGCCAAGGCAATAAGATTACCCAAAATCAAGATGGTCGATCCAAATCAACCCAAGGCAAAGGGGTACCAGGATGACTTGTTTTGCATCTTTCACCGAGCGAAGGGTCATGACATCGAAGTATGTTGGTCCTTCAAGCATATCATGCAAAACATGATTGAGAAAGGAGAGCTTGTAGTACCAAGTAATCCACTAGCGCTTGACAACCATAACATGGGGATTTACAAAAATCCACTTCCAAACCATGAGGCACCACGCAACAACGTTGGTCATGTCAACCAGGTGCACGTCGAACCACCTACTCAAGGGTTCGTTGGTATGGTTAATGTTGTCACAAGGCATGGGAGGTATGAGCAACTGAATCAACCATGTGCTCCCATAAGAATACAAGCCATATCGAATCAACAATCGACATAGAATATTCCAGGCCCACCAACGAGACCGATGGTGACCATACGGAGTAGGCTAGTCCAAAACCTGTAGATAGCTCCTATGAAGTTGTCTATATATGAATTAATATAGTAGTCCCCTAGGCATAGGGAGACTCTTATGGACATTTTGAGGTCTATTGAAGTACAATCCTAGGATGCTCAAGCATTCACAAATTTTGTGGGACATGTACAATAGTGCTAGGAACCAATGATCCAATTTTATGATCATGAGATTAGGATGGTTCCTATTGAGATGGCTGACCCACCATTGCATATAATTGCATGTGTCAACCATGTGCCATTTAAAAGGGTCTTGATCGACACTAGTTCATCGATCAACATCATAACGACCAAGGCTTTGAGTCCCTTGAAGCTACCAAAATCACACATCGTACCAACTGCATTCACGTTGAGAGCGTTTAATGATGTGTTATGTTCGATGGTTGGCACGATTGTCCTACCCATCCAAGTAGGCCTAAAGACCATCTCTATGATGTGTCATGTGATAGAAGGAGCCATGCAATACAACATCCTACTAGGGAGGCCTTGGATTCATGAGATGCATTGTGTTCCCTCGATATTACATCAATGTATGAAGTACATTCATGAGGGACAAGTTCACGTGGTACCGTCAGATGGAGAACCATTCAAATTTGTGAACATGGCTGATTTTCTAGGGGTTTCATACTCCCATCAATGCACCTGGACATCCGGCCAGCATCATCGACTAAGATTCTAGAAATAAAGCAAAGGGTAGATGCTCAACCATCGATATCTGTGTCACATAGATCTGAGCATACTACTGCTACTTCCTTGAGATCGACTGCATCAGTGATGCTTCGGGATGAGAGGAAGCAAAAGGTAAAAATGGGCAAGAGAGAAGAAAATCATATGCCCAAGCTAGTCATCGAAGAGGCTCCCACCCCTATGGAAGTGGAGGAAGCCCAAGATATAGCCAAGGAGGTACCTCAGCCTACCTCACTTGCATCATCAGTAGGGTCATCCGCACCATGGGTGACTGTTCATCTAGCCACTATAGGGCTTGGAGAGTACATTGTGCAAAATGTTACCTTCGGACCAATTCTAGAGACAACACAAGAGATGGGTCACCCCCATGCTCATCGTTTTTTGGTTGGATCCATGGTTCCATTGGGAGAACCACCCAACCAGACAAACTTCATCTATGCGGGGCTAGATCAGCTTCCCATGCGTACGCCCATGGATGAAGATGATGATGAACCATTCATGGTGAATGTTCATTATCTATCAAACCCTGACTATGCCAGACATATTTTTGAGTTATATCATTGGCATGGGTATGACCTTGGTCTCTTTGAACAAGGATGTAGGACTCCACTCGAGCCACGTTATCAGTTAGCAACTGATAGGTTTAGCCTAGGATTATAGATACAAGGACAAGATGACTTGCTCATAGCATCCTTAGATCACTTGTACCTTAGCTTAGGGGATGATGTGGATTTTAACCCATATCATCCTAATCCATCTAGATTTTGGAGGACTTACCCAATGGTATCTGTCATCATCATTGAGCCACTTGAAGGAAATCATGAAGGGCTCCTAGAGCGTATTGATACAGAGTGGAACCCTAGAGACAACCTGGGTCACCAAATCCATAGTGCTACCAATGACACAGGTGTGTAGGGGCATAGCCCCATAATTTTGGGTGATCTCGAGTTAGGAGATCTATACAGTGATGATGGAGAGGAGTCCACCTCCGAGATGAGTGGACCGAGTTATGATGTTGATAATGAATCCTCAAACAATGATCAATCTGAGGATGAAGTTGAGGTGACCTATCTAAGGTCTTTGCATGCGCATCACGTACCACTTACAGAGTCGGTACATGTTATCAAAGAGACTCTTCCCAACATTGATCACTTGGGGGAAGAAGTAGAGCTAGATTTCTTGGTAATGTCACACTTACGATATAATTATCTAGTTTATCTAGATAGTGATGATAACAATCAAGAGGTCAGATTCATGGGGCCGCACTTGCCAGAGCGCCCCATAGGAGTAGGAGAGAATGATGGGTTTTGGTTGTCGAACAGTGATGAAGAAGATGAGTTAGAGAGGGCCTACCTTGGTCCTCCTTATTTGCATCACCATCATCAACCCATCGACATAGATGAGGTCTATCATCAGTTACGTGTTGGTCCTCATCTGAGAGCAAGACGGTTAAACCTGGAGCAAATTTATCGGTTGGTTAATCCTCTTCCACCGACCTACATGGAGCTCCATGAGCCAAATGATCCTATTTTACAATTAGTGCATAGGGAGGATCCAGTTGTCCGTAGTCCTCATAGAGAAGACCCCTTTGTGCCTGTGCCATTAGAGCCAGATCATGGGTATGAGGACTGCATCGATTATATAGAAGTTTGTCCATGTGGTTCTAGAGGCCAATACCATTCCATAAATATGGTCTCCATTGATTTGACCACTCCACTCCATAATCCAGCAGATCCATCTAAACCGTTGTATCTTAACAAAGATGCTATCGACTGGGATCATGTTGATTCACCTATAGAGCCTGAAGATTTCTTCCCTAATGAAGAAATGTTGCAACCTTTCCATTTTGTGCCAGGCTATGCATACGATGTCTATCATGCCAAAAATACTTCCAATACGGAACCTATCAACCCGATTGATGACATCCATTTGATTCCTACACCTCATCAGCTTGAGGAGGGATCACATATGTCAATAGAGGAAACCTTTGAGGTGGATATCAGTAATGATCCCACCAATGCAAAGAAGGTTAAATTTGGAGAGAGTCTCACTCCAGATGAGCGGGCCACCCTCATCCCTCTGCTAAAAGAGAGACCAAATCTATTTGCTTGGATGTACAAGGATATGCCAGGTCTAGACCCAAAATTGGTTACGCATAACCTTTCGCTAGATCTGACGAAGAAGTCGATCAAGAAAAAGCTTAGAAAGATGCATCCAATAGTAGCCTTAATGGTGAAATATGAGCTACAAAAGTTGTTGGATGTAGAATTTGTAATTTCCATCGACTATCCAGAATGGGTGTCCAATATGGTACCCATGGGAAAACCTGATGGAAGAATCCATATTTGCATGGATTTTAGAGACCTCAATAAGGCAACACCCAAAGATTCATTTTCGTTGCCTAATATTGATGCTCTTGTGGATGCAACTATAGGTCATGAAATGCTCTCCTTAATGGATGATTTTTCTGGTTACAATCAAATTTAGATTAAACCCGAAGACCAGCATAAAACCACATTTATAATGCCATGGGGAACATTTTGCTATAAAGTTATGCCATTTGGCCTCAAAAATGTTGGTGCAACATACCAACGGGCCATGACATACATTTTTCATGACTATATGCATAAAATCTTAGAAGATTACATGGATGACTTGTTAGCCAAGTCATTGCTATGTATTGAGCATGTGGAGGTCTTAAGGAAGGTCTTCGATCACCTAATAGAGTATAATGTTAGGTTGAATCCTAAGAAGTGCGTATTTGGCATAACTTCTGGTAAGCTATTAGGATTCATCATCTCAAAGAGAGGCATCGAAGTTGACCTAGTGAAGGTCAAGGCTATCTTAGAAATGCGTCCTCCCTCCAATATTAAAGAGTTAAGAAGCCTTCAGGGCAAAGTAGCATCGATAAAGTGATTCATCACTCAGTTATCGGATAAATGTCGACCCATGAATCGACTGCTACATAAGGGGGTCCCATTCAATTGGGATGAGGATTGTCAAGCAACTTTCACTAAAATAAAGCAATACCTAGTGACGCCGCCAGTGCTAGCTCCACCAAGGCCAGATGTGCCTTTTCTACTATATATATCGATGATCGACTTTGCATTAGGGACCATGTTAGCCCAAAAGAACATGCAAGATAAGGAGCAAGCCATATATTATATTAGTCGAACCTTGGTGAGTTATGAGCTAGGGTATGCATATGTGGAAAAATTATGTTTAGCAGTAGTGTTCACTACAAAGAAATTGTGGCACTATATGTTGAGTCATACAACATATGTTATATCAAAACAAAACCCTTTACAGTACATGATGAGTAAGACGTATCATAATACGCGTACTATGAAGTGGATCATGCTATTGATAAAATTTGATCTAGAATTCATAAGCCAAAATTCCATTAAGGGATAGGTCATAGCTGATCAATTAGCTGAGGCACCATTATCAAACAATAGGCCTCTAACCATAGAGCTTTCAGATGATGCAGTCTTCATCATATCTGAAGCTCTCAAACTCGAAGAACTAGAGAACAATGCTGATATGACTCTGTTCTTTGATGGTTCGAAGTGCGAGCAAGGGGGTGGTGTCGGAATAGTATTTTTCACACCGCAAGGAGCTCCAATGCCCTTGTCATTTAAATTAGATTTTTCATGCACCAACAATAATGCTGAGTATGAAGCCCTACTGCTAGGGCTCCACACAGCCATCACCATGAATATTAAAAGATTAAACATCTTTGGTGACTCCTTGCTCATAGTAAATCAAGTCAAGGGGCTCTTTCAATGTCGATGTCCCGTATTGAAAGCCTATAAAGATCTTGTAATAATATATTTAGCTAAATTGGAATGGTATGACATCGAGGCAATCCCTCGATCATCAAATAGGTTTGTAGACACCATGGCATCTTTGGGATCCTTAATCCCTCAGAATCCATCTACTGATTTCACTACCATTCATGTTAAAATGCTCTCACATCCTGCAGTAGAGCGAGAAGCCTTTGATAATAAAATGTCAGTCAATATGATTAGCGTAGAACCAAAAGCTGAATGGTTCTGCAGAGCTGAAGACTTTTTGAAGAAGGCACCCTAGGGGTCATTAACCTCTCAGAGTCCGATGGGGAGTGGTACCACCATTCACCATAAGGTTGTTTCCTAGTCTGCATTTGCAAAAGTAAATACATGAGGGGAGCAAGTCATCTTAGCAGTCAAAGCTGAGATTTATCAAAACTGGATGTCACAAATTAAAGACTTCCTAAAACTTAGTATGATCCCAGAGGGATTGTCGCATGTGCACAAGATGCACATTTAAATAAAAGTGACAAAATATGTCTTAATAGGAGACATCTTGTACCGACGAAGTTACGATGGAGTTCTCCTTCATTGCTTAGAGCCCCAAGAGGCATCATGGGCAATTTTGCAAGCTCATGATGGTACATGCGATGGCCATTTCAGCGGCATGGCCATCATCAAGCGCATCCTTCGAATGGGCTACTATTGGCCCACTATGGAGAAGGAGTGCAATGTGTATGTCAAGAAATGCATCAAATGTCAACATCATGCTAATCTTACGCACTTGCCATCATAGGCCTTACAACCCATTCAAGCGGCTTGGCCATTTTCTCAATGGGGATTAGATCTTATAGGCAAGATCTCTCCCCCATCATCGAGTCGACATACATTCATAATCATGACTACTGAGTATTTCACAAAGTGGGTGGAAGCAATACCCTTAACAATGACAACTGGAGCTCGTATAGCAGAGTTTATATTGGAGCATATCATAAGTCATTTTGGGATTCCATCCAAAATAATATCGGATAATGGAACGTCCTTCAAGAACAAAATTGTGAGAGCTTTGACATCTAAATATAGAATCAAACATAGTTTTGTGACTCCATACTATCCACAAGCAAATGGGTAGGCTGAAGCTTCAAATAAGATAGTGGTGGCCATCTTGAAAAATATGGTCCAAGAAAACCATAAGGACTGGCATATCCAGCTACCCCTTGCATTATGGGCTTATAGGACTAGTATTCGGATGCCCACTGGGGCAACGCCATTCTCACTAGTATATGGCGTTGAGGCCATTATGCCCTTGGAATTGGAAATTCCAATGTTGCACGTCGCATTGAAAGAGTTCATCGATGATGACACCGCATGACAAGCTCGATTGGATCAATTGACGTTGCTTGATGAACATCACATGAATGCTTTGGAGCATCTCCATGTTTATCAGGAGTGACTAAAATGAGCTTACAATATCAAATTCCACTAGAGAGACTTTGAATTTGGGGATCTTGTCTTGAAAGAGAACCAACAGAACTCTAATTTGCCACCATATATGCGAGACAAATTCATGGCTAATTGGCTAGGACCTTACATCATATCTAAAAATATTGGTCTAGGTACCTATCGCCTAACATCGCTAGGAGGTGTTGAAGAGCTTGAACCTCTCAACATCATCCATATTAAGGTATTTTATGCTTGAGAGCATAGTAAAAGGCTCTGAGGGTTTGCTTAAAACCGCTCGGTCAATCTCAAAGGCTCCAAGGGTTGCTAAAAATTGCTTGGTCATCCTAAAAGGCTCCAAGCTCTTTCATGAGTAGTTTGGTCAATAAAAAGCTCCAAAGGCATCTATAAGCCCTTTGGTCATCCCAAAGGCTCTAAGGGTTGCTAAACATCGCTCGGTCATCCTAAAAAGCTCCAAGCTCATATGAGTAGTTTGGTCAATCAAAAGGCACCAAGAGTTTCTGAAAAATTGCTTGGTCAACCCAAAAGCTCCAAGGATTCTTAAAATATTGCTTGGTCATCCCAAAATGCCCCAAAGGTGCTCATAAACCCTTTGGTCAGTCCTAAAAGCTCCAAGGTTTCCTAAGAATCGCTTGGTCAATCTAAAGGCTCCAAAGGCATGTACTCATCGTTTGGTCAGATATGAGGCTCAAAACTCATAAAAATTATAAAATCAATAAAATCCAAAAAAATTGGTAAAGCATAAAATACAAAAACATTTGCATTTGCATTTGAATTTTGCATTCTCATTTTGCATTCACTCATGCATCCACTGCATTATTGCATTGCATATAGGCATTCGTCATCCATTGCATTCCATAATAGAAGGGATTATGTTTGTCAGTCTTACAAATGACACCATGTTTGTGTCTAAATCATGCATCTCTACATTTATCATAATCCATCATTCATGTGAGTAATTGTGTTTCTCAACACAACCTATTTTGTTGCTATGGAGATATACTAGGGTTTTTTGGTCACTCAACCATACCTAGAGGTCTTATCAAGAGTTGGTAGAAAGCTTGCTTTGCTTTTGTAGTTGAGGTTCAGTTAGTATAGCCCTTAGCATATCAGAATCCTATCACTAATCAACAAATTAAACAATCCTAACAAGGACTAGGGGAAGATGAAAGTTATGAAGCAGGACCGGGTATCCTGAGGTGAAAAGAGTTATTCTTGCTTATCCCTCTATGCGGATGGTATGGGAAATGTTGGCAGTTGGCAAAAGGATAGGTTAGTTCCCTATTCAGAATCCCTTGCTTATGATAAAATGAGCAATATCCCAGAGTGATATCCCACATCAATCCTCAAGATTGATACCCTAGATCGATATCATAGATCGACTTCCCAGATTGATATCCCATATTGATATCATAAGATCGATATCCTCAATCGATATACCAGAAATAGTTTTCCCAAGTAAATCCCCCAAAGGAAAGTTTTTGAAGAAAATTATCAAATGTAAATGCCAAAAAGTGAAGATCAAATGAAGATCAGAAAATAGGCTCAAAATCAAGTTCAAAGTGAATATCAAATGAAGATCATAAATCAAAAGTTCGAGTGGAGATCAAATGAAGATCAAAAATCCAGTTCGAAGAGAGATCAAATGAAGATCCAGAGACAATTCAGAATGAATATGGAATCGACTCCCTTGCTTCACCACATATGAGCAAGTATCCCAAAAATTGAAGGATAGAAAGGAATGAGCCTGAATCCCTAGAATTGTCGGCACTACTGTACCTTACGCATGATGATATGTCTGATACACTTGCATCTCGCTCATGGGCAGACCAATGTTTGAATGTGGAAGAGCTAGCTTCAGGTGTCCTGCATTGCCTAGTGGCTTAGTCCAACTAAAATCTAAACTTGGGATTGGATAAGACATTTGTGGAACCCCTATCTTAGCAATGGGCTGAAAGAATCCCGCCTGACATCGGGGAACGCTCGTGTCTTATCTTAAATATACTCATGTGCACACATAGGGATAATGAATAGTTAGGGCCTATCCTAGCGAAAGCCTTGCATTTCAGAAGCCTAGTATGGTCAGTATGCAACTTTTGATAAGTCTATTAGGGTGTTTGAGTCTCATGGAAAACCTCAAAATCTCTCTAAAAAGCAACAAATGCTAAAAGCATAAACCATCAAATGGTAAAAGTCATTACAAATCATCAAATTGCAAAGTATCGAGTCCATGATACATCATCATATAAAGCACAATCAAGATATAGGATAGATACCGGATGGATATTAGAAATAATATTTAGATGACCACTGACTATATCGTGCATATTTTTCAAATTTGCAAAGGAAAATAGAATGACACATTATATCATTCGCATCATAACATCGCATACCATTGCATTTCATATATGGGTGATTAATTGATCAAATTCTTATCTTAAGGATTTTCAATTACATTCATGATTTTTATACATTTTGTGGTGTCATCCATTAGATTGATAAACATAATTGCATTCATTCCTTATGTTTTAAGTGATTAAAGCATACAAGTTCATTTACATTAGATTACCATCATGTAAATAATGCATTACATACATCGCACATCTAAGCATCTAGATCACTACATATCATCATCATCATAAATTAAATAGCTATCTAGTGCATGTCATCCATACATCACATCATATAGCATCAAATTAACATAAGCATTGCATCCATGTGCATAACATAAATAGAAAATTAAACATACACAAGTACACATAATGAGTCATAAATGATCAATCTCATATATATATGTGTCCAATAGAGTACATAAGGAGTACAAAATACTCGTAGGCTACAATCGTGTAGGTCCTAGACCTTACACCAAAAATATATATATGCAAAAATGTAGCCTAGATCTGGTAGAGCCCTAGCTCTGGCCTGCTCCCCTTGTACTGGAGCTCTCATCACCTCCCTCAGCCCTATGCTCTAGAGCCTACTCTGTAGTCGGCTCTGGTGCCTACTCTGTGCCCTATTGAGGGCCCTATGTGCCACCTAACCCAAAGAGGCCTAGCACATGGGAAACTGGTATGTCTATGCGGCTAGACCTATGACTAGAGGTCACACCCATCTCCTTGTGACTCCTGTGAGAGCTGCCTCCATGTGTGCTAGAGGACCTATGTGTCCTCTCTGTCTGATGGGTCCATTGGCTGGAGCTCATCATGGACTATCTTGTAGTCCTAGACCTAGTCCTCTGAGACCCTATAGCATGTCTATCCTCTGGCACCTCCAAGCCCCATAATCTGATGAAGCCCTCTAGTTAGGAGATGTGAGCTGCCCTCACATCACAAAGGTCATTTCCCTCCTCTATGAGGGAAGTGAGCCACCTAATATCTATTGTAGGATCACCACCTCCTGGTAGTATAGCTGATGGTGCTACTGGTGGTGCCATGATAGCTTGAGATGAGGAGGGATCTCCTCTATGAGCCTAGGACTGAGCCAAGTCCCTCTCTACTATAGCCATAGCTCATTGTGCCTCTGATATCTGTAATGAGCTAGTCAGCTCTTGAATCTGACCCTCTACTATTGTGGCATGAGTCGTGGCACCTATGAGCTCCTCCTAGAGCTGTTGTCACTGTCTCTCACTATGAGCTAGCTTCACCTCTAACATGGTGATGCTAGTGTCCCTCTACAACATCTGAGTATGGAATCACCCAACCTGGCTCTACAGATCTACTACCTGGGCTAGCAGCTGGCCTACCTCACTGTCTGGAGGCACCTCACCCTCATCTAGTGCCTCCTCCTCGATATCCATGGGGGTGCATCTCCTACTGTAGCCTCTACCCCCCAACCACCCTCAGTCCATGGGTGCACATTGCACCCCTATGGATCAGCCTCAGCCTCATCATCAACCCGATCGAGGGGCCTAGATCCCTACCACTATAGTAGCGACCACCAAGCATCATATGCAGGAGTAGTCCCAGCCATAGAAACCCTTGACTCTTGGAAATCATCAGCCGCATCACCAAGTGTTATCAGTTGTACCCACTATAAACCTGTCTCTAGAGCTAGCCGCCTGTAGATGATCGATAGCTCTGGTATATCCTAGACTAAGCCAAACTACCATAGGACATGAGAGTAAAATTGGTACTCCTTGATCTCATCCTTGCGGCCTAGGAGCCACCTATCTCGATGAGCCTGATGCAACCGCTCGTCAGCCTTCGACCATGCAGGGCACCCCATGTATGGGTGCCACTCTATATCATCGGGCCTCAATCCCATGAATCTGCTAAGGTAATGACCGATGTCCCCTACATGGGACCTACTCTGGAACCCCTCCTCCTCATGGGGCTAGCAAGCTGCGTAGCACTGGTGCACATCATCAATAGTAGTCAATCTCAAGTGGTAGCTCTATAGGATGCTCAATGTAGATATGCTACCAACCCTAGATCTATAGTAGTAGGCTGTAGTTGATGCCTACCTAGCTCCTACAAGTCACCTGATATAGCTCTCGATAGAGCTGGCATAATAAAGTGCTCCCCTAGGCTAGGAGTAGTGGCCGATGGATGGTGCTCTAAACAACCCTCCTGATGCTGGCAAGAAGGTTCTAGGGGATCCTCACACTTGAGGAATCTGGAAGGACTATCTACATGACCAGGTGCATGAAGACTACCTCTCTGATAGAGAAGATGCACTCCCCCTGCTAGTAGCCGATGTGTACACCTCCATGATCCATCTTCCATTGGGCCTCATCACTCCGATCATCAAAGATAGCATCACAGATAACCTTCTTCCTCTGAGAGGAAGAGGAGGTGATGGCCTCACCATCAATAGGGATCCTAAATATCCGATAGACATCCTCCAGGGTGATGGTCATCTCACCCATCGATAGATGAAATGTGTTGGTCCGGGCATTCCAGCTCCGGGCCAACGTGGTCATATATGTTGTATCTACCCTAATCATGGGTAGATCCAAGACATAGCCAAAACCAATGGCTCTGAACCACTCCCACTCCCCTATAGTAAGCTATCTATGGAGGGTGCGAAGTATGTCTGGCTCTCGGGCCCTAGAAGTCAATGTCTAGAAATAAACAATGCATAAGAGAAAAATCTAACTAAAATAAGCAAAAATAGATAAAAATGACCTTAAAAATGTCAAAAACATTCAAAAACTGATAAAAAGATAAAAACATTAATAAAAACCAAAAACATCAATTAGGCAAGTCAGAATTGCATTAAAAAACATTAATTACCTATTACACCTTAGAGAAACTAAAAATTTAATAATTTTTTCTAAAGTCATCGAATCGCGGGTCAACCCTGCGGTCCGCATGCGGTCAAATTTGATCGTTGGAATTTGAATTCCAACCGCAGTTGATACCTCCGGTCCCCAATTTGACAATTGGGAACCATAGCTACCAACTATGGTCTAGGACCGAGACCCATTTTGGGTCCCTTCCTAGCCTAGCTAGCCAAAAAAAATAAAAATCTAACCTAGCCTAGTCTACGGTGAGGTTCGTTGCCAACAATTTAGTGAAGTTCATTAACCCATTACTTAATGCGGTTTATTTTTTAGTTGGTAATGAGTGCGAGGACTCGGTTTCGAGTTACCTTGCCCACACCACGGCCTCTGCTAGTGGATGGTTATCCCGGGTCTGCCATCAGGGTACGAGTGAAATTTGAGGTCAAGTTTGGCAGCGTTTCGGATCAAGGAATGTCTCTCACCTCTCAGAGCTCTCTGAAATGCAGTTATGTGAATGAAAATAATGAAATTTTCAAAGTGGGAAAACTATTTATAGTTTCCCCTAATTTCGATGGACCGCAGCCCCGACCTGCGGTTCCCAAATTGGAAATTTTCAATCGTAGACCCTAGCCATGGTTTGCAACCAACATTAAATGCACTCAAACCCCATCGTGGGAAGGTCTAAAATGACAAATTAATGACTCCTAATGGATCAAATTTCAAAAAGAGCAATCAATATTGCAAATTTGGTGATGTTCAAAGCACCAGGATCGATCAATAAATCAAAATTAACAAAAAAATCAAATAATTAAAAACCAAATGCGCCTCGTATTCAGTACTTTACCCTATACACTTGGCGGTTGCAATGACTTGCGATCCATGCAATCCGACAAGATGAGTAAATTACCATAAGGACATTTGGGGCAAAAATTGTCATCGTTGATCTGATATGCTTCTTTTCAATCCCTAAGAAGGCCTTCGAGGTTGGACTGCTCCACGGGAATGAGGCATTGCATGTCATTTCCTCTATGACATATTTTCAGCAAATCATCGATAACTTGATTCAACACAAATCTAATTGGATTTGTATCAATTTTGATTCCCTAAGATGACTATTGTAGCCCGACTGCTCCATGGGATAGGAATGTGCAATTACTATTAACAGTTGGAATCATAAGTTGAACTAGGCTTAGCCAAGGAATTAAAATGCTCAAATCTAAATTTGTTCAGATCATTCATTGTGGTCAAGCGACCTCGTCGCTTCATACATTGTCATTACCCTCATCGACTCATCGCTTGAGGGGGTAGTCATAATATCAAATCATAATCAAAATCAATAGAAGATCCCGGAGATCGTAGATCCCTTGATCTTGTCAAAATTGTGTTCATCCTTGCGAATCATTGTCAACAACTATCATAAGCTTACCCCTTTGCTTGGGGTAAATAGCAAATATGATAATTAGTTTGTAACTCTCATCCTTTCGGTTATATAGGCCTAACTCCTATTGTAGCACCAAAGCTACTCGAATGTCTGATGACGAGTGCAAACTCTTTCAAGTTTAAGCCTCCAAAGAGTTGGAAGCAATGATTCCAGGATGCACATCCTTTTGCTGGACAAGAGGCATCTAATGTTGATCTGACTAATGATCATCATAGAACCTTCGACATCATTTTAGGAGGTCTATTTTTGCTCACGCATTGTTTGATCTCACAATGCATCTCAAAAGGGGCATCTGTAGACACCTAAAATGCATCATGTCGATGGCGACTACTCATATGGACATGCTACAAGACCATATGGAAGATCTTGGATAGACTCCAAGATAGAGCAGTGGTTCTAACCACTCAAGTTGGGCTCCTTGGCCTAATCAGTCTGAACTGCAGCCCAGACCTACGGTCTACAGTCTGAACCATGGCTGACACCTATGGTTTACAGTCTGGACCATAGCTGTAACCTACGGTCTTAACTGAAGTTCAGTTGGCCTTCATCCGAGCCAAATCGGTTTGAACGACCATTTGTTCTAGAAGAAGGTGGTTAAAGGATGGAAGCTTCCAATCCAACTATCCTAACCACCCCTTCTTGATCTTGGCTTCTCCATGAAGCCACCCCTAGCCCTTGGGTAATCCTATAAGTACCCCTTCAAATTAGGGCAATGATATAACACATTTTGATAGCAAAGTACTATAAAATATAGAGAGATGAGATAGCACACTTGAGCAATGAAGCCCTATCAAATTGTACACTCACTTGAGAGTATTGAGAGAGATTTGTTGCCAACCCCTTTGCTAATTCATCAACCATCATGACAATTGTGCCATGGATGCCCTAAGGAGCTAGGAGAGCCAAGAAATGCTAATTCAGGCAAACGGAGGCCCAATTCAATGATTCAACCACCAAACTTGTCAGAGGACACCGAAGGCGACCCTTGAACATCAATTGGACAAGGAGATCAAGCCCACAACCCTTGAATTTGGAGGGCAAACCACTTGGTTGCTCACCATGGCTTTCAGCCATGGTTTACAATGCAGACCGCTAATCAGAGCTACGGTTTGCAACAGAGGTGACTTCTCCTTACTGTTTCACTTCCAGTATGCTTAATTAGATTACATTTAGCATTTTAATGGTTTAGTTAGGAATTTAGAGACTTCTAACTGACATAATTAGTGTTTTTACTAACTTGTTTTCATCATGGTAGTTTAGACATTAATGGCTTCTTTTCATGTTATAATGCTTCATTTCAAGTAATTGATGCCATAGATTGATAGTTGTATTTCTTGTTCACATATTTCCATCAATCTTGATAAGATTTGTGCATGTTTAGCATAGTTTATGCATTTTCTTGAATTCATGTCATTATGCTATTTTCATGCTATTTGTCTTTAAAGGGCCTCATCATGAGAGGCTTCCTATGCTTTTGACATTCTTGTGTTGTTTCTTGATCGTAGGAAATAGGTTTTAAAGGAGCTACAATCATTCAATTCCTTCCTCAATGTGAAGAAGAGGGTCTACTCCACCCTAGAGCAGTTCATGTCATCCCGAAGGGCACTTTGAAATCACACCTACCCTTGAGAGGGAAACAAAACACCTCCTATTGTAACAATTGTATCAAGATGATTATCCCTAAGAGGGATGTACTTGTAATTTGAGCTTGGCATTGAAATATAATGGAATAAAGCATCTTTTATTGATCATTTCATTGTCAATTTCTTGTTCTTGTATGCATCTTGTATTTTGTTTATCAATTCTTGCAATAGGATACATTAGGTGTGAGCCTTTTTGGTGGTTACACTTTCACAAGTATCTCATATTTCATCAAAAAAAAATAACATTAAAAAATTCATACTTTCACAAGTATTTCCTATTTCTTCAAACAGAAATAGCATCAAACAATTCATACTCTCACAAGTATCTCCTATTTCCTCAAACAAAAATAGCATTAAACAATTCATACTTTCACAAGTATTTCCTATTTCCTCAAACATAAATAGCATTAAAAAATTCATACTTTCACAAGTATTTCCTATTTCTTCAATAGAAATAGCATCAAAACAAATCATACTTTCACAAGAATTTCAAATTTCTTCAAACAGAAATAGCATTTAAACAATTCAAACTATAACAAGTATCTCCTATTTCCTCAAATAGAAATAGCATTAAAAAAATTCATACTATCACAAGTATATCCTATTCCCTCAAACATAAATAGCATTAAACACATCATACTTTCACAAGTATTTCATATTTCTTCAAATAGAAATAGCATTTAAACAATTCATAGTAGTACTCTATAGTCTTCCGACAAATTTGGCTATCAAGTTGCCTCCAGAACTATCACAATATCACACTATCATTCTGTGAGTTTGGATATAATCTCTCTTGCAATCTTCCATTCAGATTACTTAAAATTATCCACAACTGCATTTGTAATCTATCCCACAAGATTACAATATAGCATTATTCACTTGGCCCGTAATTTATTTTGGGAAGGTATTATAGGTACTCATTTTAACCAATGTGTTTTTACATAACCCTTCTTTCATCAAGGTTGAAATATAGTTCATATTAAATATGTCACATAGTCCATCAATGGGACTATTACAAATCCTTCGAAAGTTTGTCCAAAAATCCTTAAACAAGGGTTTATAAACTTTCCACAATAATATCTTTTTTTCTCTATGAGATTCACACAAATTGTACAAGTTTACTCATATAAAATTTCCACAATAATATCTTTGTTTCTCTATGAGATTCACATAAATTTTACAAAAAATTTCATAAACTTTCCACAATAATATCTTTGTTTCTCTATGAGATTCACACAAATTGTACAAATTTACTCCATCAATGTTTTTCAAGATGCACAATTTTTGTTTCAAGGTGTACAAATTTTAATCCTAAAATTTGTTCCATAGCCAACAACATATTTAATGTTTTTCTTTTGTTACACAAGGTGCTTGACAAGTTTTATTATGAGGGGATACCAATTCTACCAATTGGTGTTTCTCCACCCACCTAAGTGATTTCCATACACTTGACGAGTTACCTCACACAGTGTAACACCAACATAAAGCATATGATTGACATGGGATTCATTTAACCTGATACCAATTTTGGTTAATGTATATTATGTACAGATGTAGGGAACTTGGTTTTGTTCTATGAATAGATTGTTTTTCCAAACCAATTTCGTCACAACGTTGTTATTCGACCATCATCGGGTCCGATACAGTATATCCCTTTTACCAGTGTACCCATACTAATTTTAGGGTATCCAAATAGTACATTTCACTATTTGGTGGCCTTCATACTCACTAGGTGGGAATGCAGGTAGAAGTAATATCTTCTACTCACAGACCTGCATGTTTAGTGTGGAATTGGCTATTCCTAAACTATGATAACTATTATAATAGAGGGTATTCATTATATCTATGGGTTTAGTTAGAGACCACTTCTTGAAGATGCCTATCGTCCTCTAATGGATCAGTCACTTATTTGATGGTGAACATGATTTTCCAACCATACATGTTTTGTTATATCCCTCCCGTGAAATCATTGCAACATTACGTTGATGGAAATCGTCTCCTACGTGCTTCATAATGGTATTCAAGACTGGGTCTATCATTAGCATAGCTCACCATCTAGCTGTGTGCTCTAGTTAGGAGTATAGCACCATAGGGTGATGTAGGATATAGAACTCCATGGATCCCTATACAATAGATGATTTCAACCAAATATTTGCATACTTAATGAAATATAACCAAACCTTAAGATCATTCCAAATGGAGACTACACAGTGGGTTTTATCTACTAATAGGAAGATACACCATTTATGATTTCATTGATTTAGTCCTTTTCCTACTGGTGTGAGCATCTTGGACTGCTTGCACTCAGAGGAACATAGTTTGGGTGGGAATCCTCCATGGTGGGAAAAAATCCCTTCATCGAGCTGAATCCTCTATGTTGAGGAAAGGGTTCTCTTTTATTTTAAATAAAATAACTCAAAGGCTAATATCCCACACCTAGGGTGGTGTGAGTGGCGTGTTTCTTTAAAAGTGCTTACATGCTATTAGCTTGGTAACCACCAAGTTATGGTTTTGTTTGTGGTGTTGTTTCCACTACATAGAGACCCTTAGCTTGCTAGGAGTATGGTTAGGTTTAGCTTGGTTGAGAGGTTTCTCCAATTGGATTTAGCAACCATTTTAAAATATGTGGTCCACTCTATAAGAAATCCGATTGATGTGGCCTATTCTATAGAAATATGATTAACCTTTAATGGCCATTAATCCCAGTCACAATCACAATGGTCCCAACAAATTAATTAAAAGGATACCCAACTGTCCAATTAACAAGGGTCCAAACTAATTAATTAAATGAATGCATTCGTGGACCATATTAAACCAATTGACCAAGAACATATTTAGTCATCTCCAATAAGTTAAATCATACAAAGCATACTAACATCAAAAATTAGATGTGCATTCAAATATAATCAAATGCATATTCAGAACAAGTAGCATGGCTATGAGGTATGATATGACCTAGGTATTTCTAGCTCCTTGAAGATTATATATGTCCAGTCCTTCTTCCTTGGTTTCTCTTCTATGGATGCCTTGACCAAAGATCTCTAAACTTAGGGTTGTTTGGTTTCTAATTCACCCAAGGGTGAAGAGCATAATCCCTAAGCCCAAGCTTACCTATCAACCAAGTTTGACCAAATATCTCTAAGGCTTAAGGTTGTTTGGTTTTTGATTCACCAAAAGGTGAAGAGCATAATCCCTAAGCCAAAGCTCTCCTACTAACTTCTTCAAATTCTTCTCTAGCATCCTCCCTAATTTTTAACCCATGGTGGCTATTTATAGCATTCAAGGGGGTGCTTTCCCAAAGGGTGAAGGGTAGCCTAGGTGATGACTTATTGGAGAGGTCATGAGGATGATGATGTAGGCATTTTTGTGGCATAGTATTTTCTTCTACATCTTGGAGGACATGATGCACATCAAAGGCAACCAATAGTGTTTTAGAGGACCTTTGAATGACTAATACTATTTTTAAATTCTACCTAGAATATTGGGGTACAAATTCCTTTTTCTCATGGCCCTTAATGGTATTTTAGGATCCAAATACCTTTCTCAAAGTATTTTATTAACATATTAGTTTGCAATCATACTAATAGTTAAGTTCACATGAGAACTCCCATTTTCTATTTAAAATATATGTTTTTCTTTTCTTGTTGTATTATTTTAAAAATAAATGAATTACCACTATTTCCAATGCTTAGACAATTTCAAAAAAAATGCTTAGACAATTTGAAAATATATTCTGTCTACATTTATTTTTATTTTTCTTTTCCATGCCCAAGGGTTCGGGTCGATGTAGGATGTGACATACTGGTTCTTTATTTTATTCAACTTGTTACTTTGTAAATATGTTAGTATCATTTCAAAACACCACAATATCTTGTGAGATTTCCATTGAGTCTAGGATGTATGTATTTTCATGGATTGAACCTATTGCTTTTATTCCATCTTGATTCATAATAAGACATGTATTGATCTCATCCATATATCCAAAGTTAATCATATAGTTGTTTTCTACTAGCTTGCTTACTGAGATGAGATTTAATGTTAATCCAAGAACAAATAATACTTTTTGTAGTAGAAGATTTGGAAATGATTTTTTGGGTGTTACACATCCATATCCATGTATAGGATAAGTTTGGTTGTCTACAATTCTTAGACTGTAATCTTTAGCAAGTTCAAGATAGTCAAACCATTGTATATTTCTTGTCATATGATGATTGGCTCCTAAGTCAATATACCACATGTGTTCATGATTTGTGAACTGGTTCCTATTGGAGCAAGCTTTACAATTATTTTTTGACATTCCTTTACCCATTTGAAGAGGTTGAATTTGAAGAAATGAGATAGAATTGTAGTCTTTCTTATAGCTCCCTTATTGAAGTATATAATCTTGATTTGATGAAACCTTTATTAATCCTTAGGTTTGTAGGCTTCCTTATGTCTCCCTAGTAATGAGAGTATGAACACCTAATTTTAGGTTTTGAAGAAATCTTATATCTTCCCAACTTGATAATCTTTGATAGATATTATTATCAAGTTTTGTAGAATGCCTTATGACTCCCTAATGATTTTGGAGTATGATATAGTGCTTTTGTAAAATATAGTTCAATTTATGGTTGATTTTGCACAATTTTGTAAAGATCAAAAATCAAATTTTCTAACACCTTATTACTCCTAATTGAACTAAGCACTTTTCCAATATGGAAGAGGTTTTAATGTTGGATCCCTTTTCTCCCTTTTGAGAAATTTTGAGACAAGAAAATTATAAATTTCCAACCTTAAGAATAAATATTTAATAACCTCTTTTGTAACCCTTAGGATTTTATTCAAATATTTCTAATTTCTAATAACCTAGTTTGATGTTGTAACCCTTATCACTCCCAAATTTGGAAAATTAGAAAATTAATAATATTTACAAAATATTAAATAATTTAATCCAAGTAGAATTCCTTATTTCTCCTAGGTTGTATTGCAAATATTATTTCAATTTGATAAGTTATCCCTTATAGATTTTGCTTTCAAAAATCTAATATTTAACCTTAGCTTATAACCCTTCTATCTCCAAAAATGAAAGCAATAATAAAATGGTTTGAATGCTAAATCTCCTCACTGTTCGGCACTTATTTCGATTGGATATAACAACAGTATTAAGGTTACTCTTGGTACTAAAATCAATGGAGATTCCTTGTCTTCAATGTTGAACGTAGGTGCTTATGGGATTCAAAGTCTCCTTTGACCTGCACTTCCTTCTCCCTTGTTTGATGCTCCTCCATCTTGAAATGCACTATCTCCTTCTAAAAATAGGTGTTGGTTTATGACAGTTCTTTAAATGTACTTCTTACACAAATAAGCTATGTATTGCATTTTGTCTTACTTGTTTCACCTCCTTGGCACCTTAAATAGGATGAGCTTTGTGCACTTTATGACAAGTGTCACCTAAAATATTTTTTGTAGATACCTTCAACTTAAACCTTGCAATGATGAGGTTAGTGGTAACCTCCCAAGATTTGTAACTCCTCCCAAGTGTGTGTAATATCTTCCAAGCATGTGTAACATCTTCTTGGTGAGTGCTTGAGTCTTCACATACATTGGAGAGTATAGAGCATTTATGTCAAGTGGCACTCAAGGCTTATGCATGTAAGCCTCCCTTGTAACATTTCTTGGATCCTTTATCTTCCCTTCTATGTAAACTTACCTTGTTTCTTGAAATGCAAGTAATCTCCCAACGTCCTTGGCTACTTCTATGTCTTGGATCTTGGATATTTGGTACTCCTCTGTGATGGTCATATTAACTCTTGGATATTTGGTGCTCCTCCATGATGGTCATATTGGCTCTTGTATCTTTGATCCTCCTCCATGGTGGTCTTATTGGCTCTTGGATCTTTGACACTCCTCCATGGTGGTCATATGGTAGCTCCTTTTAGTATTCAATGGTGAACGTTCTCCTTTTCTTTTCTTATATAATATGTTGATGGTTTATTTTTACAACATTTGAATGCTTCCATTTTGCTTTATTTTGATAATGCTCCTCTTATGTAGGTAATTTCTTCCTTGTAGGCTGCCCTTCTACGTAATATTTGGCTAATTTTTGGCTCCTTGTTATGCTTCCAATGCTACAAGTGATACGTACTCTTCTAGGGCTTGATTTGAAGATTGAAAACCGGTGTTTATAAACACCTTGAATCCTTGGATGTATGGGCACTTCGGTGGCTCCTTTCTTTTGTTGGACAAAATGTCCTTTCTACCCCCTATAGATAATACTTTTGTCCTTCCAAAAGAATAAAAGTGGTGCTTCTGTAATATATAGTTTTTGCACCAAAATGAAGAGTTTTTTTTTACGTAATATTTTTCCTTTTCTTGGATGATAGATGATCCAAGATAATGCTATTTTTGAATAGGAATTCCTGCTCTCTACACTAAAATGAACCCTTTATAATTTCCTTAAATCTTGAGACTTCCAAAGTCTCGATTTGAGGCTTCCTTAAAGGATTTCAATGGTGGTTTTCTTCTTCACCTTTTGCTTCCAATGGTGGATTCTATAGGCCATGAAAGTGCTACAGATTTGTGCTATTTTTATGATTTCAACAACATAAATTAATTGAGATAACTAGTTAACAAATCAACTAGTATAGTGCTTAACAATGCACCTTTTAATAGTAACAATAATCTCACCTTATTGCTCCACTAATCTCTTAAATTGCACTTAATAATTTTACTACAACATTTCAAGCATAATCTGGAATGAACCCATGCATATTTCACTACAAACACAGTTGTAGGATCAAGTCTTTTTTTTCTTTTTTTTCTAAAGTAGAAGATAGGTAGTTGATAGATAACTCTAAAATCTAATCAACCCCTAATGTGCAAATGAACCTTGAAATGAATCTTTTCTTTTTGCACTTTTGAAGACTATAATTATGCTTTCCCTTCTTGCAACTTTAATCTAACTAAGGTGCTTCAATGAATTTGCTAAGTAATCCAATTAATGAGTTAGCTAGCACCAATAGTTGAATACCTTTTTAAAATCTTCTATAGCTCTTTTGCAACTTTTGTAGAGGATGTAGATCTTGGTGTCTAAGATCACCAAGTTGTTGCTTTGAGTAGGATATTACAACTTTTTGTAGACTATCTTGAACAACTCCTTCACCAAAAGATGATCTCGAGCTTTCTTTCACAAGCCTAGGATTTGATGGCTTGTTCTCCTCTTGTTTTCTCCTCCTACTGTAGACTCAGAGAACTCTTTATCTCTAAAGTGGTGTGTTCTTACTGTGAGAGGTAATCTTCAAATCTTCTATATTTGGTGAACTTCTTCTATCTTCAAGTCTTCTTGTCAAATTATGACTTCAAGCAGGATCTTCTTCTCAAGATTCTGAATGTCTTGAGGTCTTTCATTGGATTCTTCTTCTAGTATTTGGAACTCCTTGCCAAATTCTTCTTCTTAGATTTGGCACTCCTTGCTAAATTCTCCTTCTCTTGGGTTTGTTGTCGGATGGCAACAATTGTCCTAAGTCCTTCACTATCAGGGGCTTCTCCTTGGTAGTGGATTTCTCCAATGAGTTTTCCTTTGATGATTTCTTCAGTAAGGCTCTCCTAGACTTTTACTAGATGCTCAATGAGACCTTCCTAAGGTCTTTGATCTTGTAGCTTTTGTTGGTCTTTCCTTGAGATCTCTTCAACCTTATACTCCTAGAAGTGTTAATGGTGAGATCTTCTTCTAGATCTTTGATTCTACTACTTCTAGATTTGAGTAGGACTCTCCTAGTCCTTCTTCTTCTTCCAAGTCTGGAAGTCCTTCAATGAGATATTCTCTTGATCTCTTTTGTTTTAGGTGTTTAATTGATTCTAAAGAAGATACTCTTCCTAAATTTCTTGTAGGAAGTTTTCCAACTCGCTAAATCTCCTTTTCTTGCAAAAAATATATTAGTCCTAAAATATTAAACTATTTCTAAATTAGATATTCTTTTCAAATTCTTCTTTAGGATCAAGGCTTATGGAGCCTTTTTTTAGTATCTAGGCTTCTATGGCCTTTTCAATATCAAGGCTTCTATGGCCTTTTTAGTATCAAGGCTTCTGTGGCCTTTTTAGTATCAAGGCTTCTATGGCATTTTTATTACAAAGGCTTCTGTGGCCTTTTCAATATCAAGGCTTCTATGGCCTTTTCAATATCAAGACTTTTATGGATTCTTCTTCAAGGCTTCTATGGCCTTTTCTTCAAGGCTTTTATGGCCTTTTTATATCAAGGCTTCTATGGCCTATTCTTCAACTGTGAAGTTCTTCAATATAGCAATGAAGATATTCAATCTCCTAACTCCACCACAGCTCTTCTCCAGAAGTCTACTTCTGTAGTGCTCTTCTCTTACACAAGGAACTAATATTTGCACTATGAGGGCACATTGACCTTAGGGAAACAAATTTTGATCCTCCTAGCTTTATATTGTAGGAGGAGTACCAATCATATGAGAATTAATTATCTACAATAAAAGAAATTTTGAGTAATAGTTAACAAGTTCCAAATATCCTGGATGATCTTCACTAGATGATTTATCAATATAGTGGATTGAATTATGAGTCTTGGTCTTCATAAGTTTTTTTCTATAACTCTATGGAAATACTCTAGTCAAATGCAATCTAAGTATTTTTTGGAACATAGATTTCTTTCAACCCTCACTTTTGACTCTTCCTAATTCTACCACCTAGACTATTTTGAGAGTTTTTTATAGTGACTGGTCCAATGGCACATCAGGTTGACAAAAAACTCAGGCTCCATAATAATGGTGGTGTTCCTATTGACCTACTATGGGTGAATCTACCATGGATCTTATACCACTATTAGCTTTTGATGTAATGGCCATGAGGAGATAACATTCACGAGATGTAGAATAATATGAAAGAAAGTATATCCACCAGATAACTAGATATACATAAATAGAAATTATATAAATGAATATAATGTAGCTATGGAGGAAATTAACACTCCATTAATAAAGCCACCAAACTACATTGCACCCATCACCACTGGATGTTGATCTACATGAAACTGTACTATGCTCTAAGCTACTATGTCCCTGACTCTCCTCTATCTGAGTTTTAAAATTGTTAGGATTAAATAACAAATACGAGCAATAATATAATACAAAAATAAACATAGAAGAAATTATGCAATACACAATAGACACAAATATAACATGGTTCACCCAAATCGAGCTACTCCACGGAGAAAATAACCAGGCCCTTTGTATTTCGTCCAGAAAACCCCTCTGTACACAGCCGTGCACCTCATTACAATGTGTTCCCCCCCTTTGGGGGGATGTCCGGACATTCACTATTTAGTCTCTCACATTGCCAGCCTATTCTCCATTCTCTGACAAACCCTCATGCAAGTGTTGCTTTATATACCAACAACACATCAAGGGGTTTTACAATATCATGGCCACAAAACCCGGGTTTAAATATATTAACCCAAATAAAATAATCCATGGGTTCAAATATATTAACCCAAATATAATAATCCATGGGTTCAAATATATTAACATGGAAAATATTCAACACATTTCCAACAATCTCCCACTTGTTGAATACTTTCCATAAGGTCTGAAAAACTACCATTCTCAATTGTTAATTAGACATATATTTGCTAACTACTCACTGTATTTTTAATATCTAAACATTTTAGCTTAACCTATTACCCGCATCCATATAATAGAAAGATAACAAAATAGTCCAAAGAACCACTTTAAAAACATTACAAATATTGTTGGAGCTAACTCTAAGAACATTACACCAGGAAACTACCACTAGAATCCACACCAGTCTCTTTTGGGCACAACTACACTAGTTACAGTAGTTAATGGTTGCCCAAAAACTTATGGTACAACCAATAAACCATCTCAAACATTTTTAGCAACTTTGTAATAAAACCATTAGAACAAGCATTTCCAGCCTTAAACTCTAGATATACCACTTTTGAAGTTCACCAGATCTACCATTGCTGGATCTCACTAGCTCCACCACTCTTGGAGAAAACTAGCTCCATCGCTGTCAAAGCACACCAGCTCTATCACTGCCTAAGCACACTGTTAGCGTACTATTTCCTATTTTGTTTTATTGCACGCATTTGTTATTCTTGTTGTAACAAATGCTATTGTTGCTACACTGTTACAACGTAACAGTTCAGTTACGCCGGATGTTCTATTCCCGGCACTGTAACATATTATTTAAACTCTGATGAATAATACAATAGCTAGTTCGCACATTTACATGGCATCAGAGCCACTCGGAAATTCTGGGCGAGAAGATTGCAGGGAGCGGTGAAAGGTGGCTGTGTTGCGACGGGATTATTTTTTTTTCTTCACGCCATTGCGTGATTTAAAAAAAAAAAAAAAAAAAAAACACGCGCGGACGCGCAGGTCGCTGGAAGCTCCTTGGCGGTCCGTGGCCGCAGAAGCGCAGGAAGGGGACGTCCGCGCAGGAGGCGCGGCAATCGCTCCCCCCCGCCCGAAGAGGACGCTACAGGCCCGCGCGACAGCAACTGTCGCATTACGCGACAGTGCGCGCAGGGCCGTGCGACAGAGCGCGCGAGCAGGCCTGCCGGGCCGAACCCGCGCGCGGCAGTCGAGGAGGGGAGAACCCCCCCCCAATACCCCCGCGCAGCGCAAACGTTGCGCGTTGGAGGGAGGACGCGTCACGCGTCAACGGACGTGTGCGCGCTCCCCGAGGTGGCCCCCCCCCCCCCCCTCCCCACCCACGCGCGACGCGCGACCGTGCACGCGCGCTCCCCGAGGTGGCCCCCCCCGTCCCCACCCCCACTCCCCCGCCCGCGGAGCGGGAATTCAAATTCCCGCCCGCGCGGGAAATCGGAGGGGGTATAAACCCCCCCCTCCCCGCGGGATTGCGTCCGTGAGACGCAGTCATTGCGCAGAAGGGCCGAGGGCCCTCTAGCCCGAATCCCTGCGCGCGGGGCTGGCCCTGGATTTTTTTTTAAAAAAAAAAAAAAAAACAACGGGCAGAGAGCGGAAAAGGGCGGTTAGACGTAAGCCCCCCGGGCCGAAGAAAAAAAAAAAAAATTTCTCGCTGCGACTTGCAGAGAGGAAGCCGAGCCGGAGGTCGCTGCAGAGGGTGTTGAAAAGGGAGGTGACTTGCTGATCTTTTCGGATCAGCCCGCTGGCTCACGTGGTCGTGAGCCGTGCGGTAAGGCTCAGGGAGCCTACAGGTCGGGGGTTCGAATCCCGCCGACTCCCCCAAGGTATAATTTTTTTTTGTCAAAGTCATTTTTTTATTATTATTATTTTTAATTAAAATTTTTAATTTTAATTTTTTTTTAATATAGTTTTTAAACTTTAATAAATTAAAATTTAATTTTAATTTATTTTTTCTAAAGTTTTAAAACTATAGAAATTAAAATTATTTATTTTAATTTTAAAATTGATAATAATTATAAAAATGCTTTGTTAAAGAAAGCCTTTTAAGGGGGGATTTTTTTTCAAAAAAATCAAAGGGGGATTGAGAGTAATTTTTATGAAAAATAGCAATTTGGCATTGTAAAAGGTGCATTTTCGGTCGTGGACCGACACCTTGTGGGTTATTCTAGTGGGCATTTTTTTTGTTGTATGTTGCATATTTCATTTTTGCACTATAACATTAAAAATTAAAATCAAACACTCCCTAAAGTCCCCCGGAATATAAAACCCATCTCGTGCAATTTATTTGCACTGCAGCTGCTCGGTATTTGCGATACCTCCGGCCAGCACTTACAGTGTAAAGCCGTCGTGATTTGGCTACCGTATCCGCCGCCTAATATAGCCGCTATAACGACGTCCGAGCTTGTTCTCTATAAATCGTCTGGGAGGAATAAGTACGCCATTTTTGCATTTTTTACTCCATCCACTACCCTTTATCGCACTTGTGTTTAGGCGTAAATCCCGACGAAGTATTCTTCATAGTGTTTAGGGGAAGTTACGCCCACGCATGAGAAGAATCTTCTATGGTAGGTGCCATCAACAAGGCGATTCCCTTTCAGCACCGCTTATGTTCCACGTATCGTATGATCTCTAAAATTCACCTATAGTCTCCCTCACGTAAGGGCGGGTGATTTTTGTTGATCTTTCTAAATACCTATAGTTTCCCTCACGTAAGGGCGGGTATTTTGTACGGTATATTGGCCTAGCAAAAGGTATATCGAAAGGGGGACCAATTTGGTGATATAAGGAACCTTCACTATGGCCGCCGTTGCAAAATTGATGACCGATCCGCATCAGTTATTGAAAGGTCCAAATTATACACCATGGAAACATAAGATGAAGGCTATTCTCCAAATGGAAGATTTGTGGGATATTGTTACTGGAGTAGCAACAAGGCCTTCACCAACAGCAGGATCCACAGGTCCTTCAACAGATCAGATTGCTTTTGACAAGAAAGACAGGAGAGCAAAGGTGCTCATTTTGTTTGCTGTTTCAGATGAAGTGCAACCTCATATAGCTGATAAAGCAAGTGGTAAAGAGGCATGGGATGCCCTTAGAACCATCTATGAGGGGAAGAATGAATCCACCATTCTTCATCTTCAACAACAACTTCATAACCTGAGTTTGAGACAGTGGTGAAACAGCTTGAACTCTTTCTCGTGCAGAGTGTCCGAGTTGAAAGAGAAATTGAGTTCTCTAGGAGATACCGTGGATGAAAAGCTTCTCATTTCACTTGTGATGAGAGCTTTACCTTCTTCATTTGACATGTTGATAACCTCCATCCAGGTGTCCCAACGACAAATTACCTACATCGAGTTGGTCAATCTGCTTCAACAACAGGAGGCACGCCAACTTCACAAGGATGATTCTTCCAATACAGCCCTATACACCAACAGCAGTGGTTCTAGGAAGAAAGGTAATGGGCAAAAAGGAGGCAACTTTCAGAAAGGAGGAAATTCTCAACAGGATACGAAAGGAAAAGGCAAGCAACCTCAACAGAAGAAGAGGTGGTGCAAGATCTGTGAGAAAGACAACCATGACACCAACAGGTGTTGGCATAAGAACAAGCAAAAAGGCCAAAACAAACCACAAAATAAGAACAAGCAACCCCAGGTGAATGTTGTTGTTGAAGAATCCGACTCGGATTCCGAATGGGCACACAAGGTGCTCATGACTACCACAGCATTCCACTCGTAGGGATCCTATTTGGTATGTCGATTCCGGAGCTAGTAAACATATGATCGGCGATAGATCGTGGTTTGAATCATTTGTGGCCAAGGAGGGCAAACCCGTCACCATTGCCGATGATAAAACCTACAGTGGTTCAGTGGAGAGGGTACAGCTTCAGCCACTCTTCCCGATGGCAAGTGTCGATTGACAAGGTCCTCTATGTTCCGGGATTGGCCAACAATTTGTTGTCGATGACACAAATCCTGGACATAAATATGGTTGTCAACTTTCGTGTTGAGAATGGAAAGAAGTGTTGTACAATTACCAGGAAGGGTAAGCAGATTGCAACAGCTTCATATAAGCATGGCTTATTTGCACTAGATGCTATCTCTACTCCACATGTTGCCATGACTGCCTCTACCAAGGAGGCAACTTCCCTATGGCACAAGAGATATGGGCATCTTAGTTCCGGCTACTTACTTGAGCTCAGCAAGTATGAGATGGTAAAGGGTCTTCCTTCCCTTTCTCGCCACATTGCCGCTGTGCTCTCGACCGCTAGCGTGAAAGCAAAGATAGAGTACCATTTGAGAAGAGCTCTACAAGAGCACGAAAACCTCTCGGAGCTAATTCACACCGATCTATGCGGTCCTTTCACACCCAACATTGTTGGAGGGAAGAGGTACTTTCAGTTATTCGTAGATGACTACTCACGAAAGATGTGGGTTTTCTTTCTCAAACCGAAATCAAGCTTTTGCATTCTTCCAGCAGCTCAAGAAATCCGTTGAGAAGGAGTCATGGGCTTCTATCAAAACCCTCCGCTCGCATCGAGGGGGAGAGTTTACCTCTAATGAATTTTCTGCATTCCTAGATAAGCATGGGATCAAGAGACAGCTAACAACTGCCTATACTCCTCAGCAAAATGGAGTTGCTGAGAGAAGGAACCGTTCTATCATGGAAATGGTTCGTTGTATGCTCACAGGTGCAACTCTTGGGCAACAATATTGGGCATAAGCCGTCACCACCGCAGTGTATCTTTTGAATAGGGCACCCACAAAGGCCCTAAAAGGAATGACTCCACAGGAAGCATGGAGTGGTCGAAAACCCTCCATATCTCATCTACGTATTTTCGGGTGTCAAGCTTTCATGCACATACCGAAAGAAAAAAGGAAGAAGCTAGATGAGAAAACACAGAGATGTATTTTTCTTGGATATTCTCGAGCACTCTAAAGGATATCGGTTGATAGATCCTTTGACCAAGAAAATTCATATCAGCAGAGATGTTGTCTTTGATGAAGCTTTCACATCACAGAGCACATCTACAATACACCAGGATATTGTGGAACCAAAGGAAGAGGAGATTCCTTCGTCAACACAGCATAGGAGGTCCTTCTACATCTTCTTCACCACCACCGAAGCGGAATCCTAAATGGTGTACAAATACAATCGGAGATGCAAATTTATCCACTCCTCCCAATTTGAATTTGGATAGACCTCGTACACGCAAGATGGCTCAAAAGGAAAGAGAAGCCAGAGAAACCGGTGAGGTTGATGATCTTTGTCAATCTTTTGAGGAACTTTCTATGACTCCAAGTAGAGAAGTTGAGGATATGGATATTGATGATGACAGGGCATTCATGTCTACCATAGATAGTCTTGAACCTGCATCGCTGCAAGATGCTCTTAGTGAGCCTCGATGGAAGGCCGCTATGGATACAGTAGTATGAGTCTCCGATGAAGAATAAAACTTGGAAGCTTGTTGATCCGCCGCATGGAAAGAAACCTATTGGCTGCAAATGGGTATACAAAGTCAAGTACAAGGCAGATGGAACAATTGATAAGCATAAGGCCCGTCTTGTTGCAAAGGGCTATGCTCAAAAGGAAGGCATCGACTATGAAGAAACTTTTGCACCTACTGCTCGGATGACCACAATTCGGGTTATGTGTGCTATGGCAAGCACAATATGGGTGGAAAGTTCACCAAATGGATGTCAAAAGTGCCTTTCTTAATGGTGATCTCCAAGAAGAAGTCTATATGACTCAACCTGAAGGATTTGAAGTGGAAGGCCAATAGCAGAAAGTTTGCAAATTGGTCAAATCCTTGTATGGTCTGAAACAAGCTCCTCGAGCTTGGTATATAAAAATGGACAATCACCTAATGCAGGCATGGATTTAAGAGATGTCCGTCGGATGCAAACCTCTATTTCAAGAAACAGTGGTTCTCGAGATAGTGTTGCTTGTACTCTATGTGGATGATCTCGCTCATTACAGGGAGTTCGTAAGATATGATCTCTACTCGTCAAAAGAAACTTGTGCAAATCTTTTGAGATGACAGATCTCGGACTTCTCCATTACCGTCTTGGTCCGGAATTCAGCCGAAGGAGCACACCATCAAAGTGTCTCGAAAAAAGTATGCCAAGACATTGCTCGATAAATATCGCATGATCGACCGCAAGCCAATGGCAACTCCTATGGAGAATGGACTTCGCTTATCGCGATATGATGACTCACCCTCGGTAGATGGCACTCTCTATCGACAGCTGATTGGGAGTCTCATATATCTGACCAATACTAGGCCAGATCTCGTATTTGCTGTAAACTATCTTTCGAGGTTCATGCAGGAGCCTAAGACTACTCATTGGAAAGCAGCAAAACGTGTTCTTCACTATGTCCGTGGTACTATAGAATATGGCCTAGAATACAAGAGGAACAACAAATTCTTCTTGCAAGGATACACGGACTCCGACTATGCCGGATCATTTGATGATCGCAAGTCAACTTCTCGGATACATTTTTCATCCGGGATCCGGTCCTCGTCTCTTGGCACAAGCAAGAAGCAACAGGTGGTTGCTATTTCTTCAACAGAGGCAGAATATCGCGCCGCACGTGAAGCCGTGTGCGAAGTGATATGGTTACGTCGCATTCTCGACAAGTATGGGCCATCCATCAAAATCTCCAATACACTTGTTTTGCGACAATCGTGGTGTTCTGAACCTCGTCAAGAATCCACCCATCATGAAAAAACAAAGCACATTGACACACAATGTCATTTCATTCGAGAGGAAGTTCCAAAGCACCGAATTCAGCTTCAAAGACATTCCCACCGATGCTCAAGTTGCAGTACATTTTCACTAAGGCACTTGGACGTGTCAAATTTGAATTGTTTCGCAGCTCACTTTGTATTGCAAAATAATGTAAGGGGATGTTAGTAGTTTAGTATAGCTATTAGTTATTACATTACCCAAATAATGTAATAAAGGGGGATGTTAGCGTACTATTTCCTATTTTGTTTTATTGCACGCATTTGTTATTCCTGTTGTAACAAATGCTATTGTTGCTACACTGTTACAACGTAACAGTTCAGTTACGCCGGATGTTCTATTCCCGACACTGTAACATATTATTTAAACTCTGATGAATAATACAATAGCTAGTTCACACATTTACACACACCAGCTCCACCACTATCAGAGCACACCAGCTCTACCACTGTCGGAGCTCACTAGCTCTACCATTGCTGGAGCACCCAAATAAAATAATCCATGGGTTCAAATATATTAACCCAAATATAATAATCCATGGGTTCAAATATATTAATCCAAATATATTAACATGGAAATATTCAACACATTTTCAACAAAAATGAGACCTTTCTTATATAGGTAAAATAGAAACCTTGGCCAACACTCTACCTAGCTATGCAAGGGACAACTTACACATATACAACTTGCACATTGATACTTGTGCATTTATTACATTGCATGAAGTAACTAGATAAATTTCCCTTAAAGTAATATAATTTCATAAGTATGTACCTTGGAAGATACATTTACATGACCTAAATGATGTAATATACTCTATTTCTAACATTTTCTTCTCCCTTTCAAGCTTTTCTTTTGCCTTAATATGTTGACTTTCTTCTCCAACTTTTGGAGGTAATACTTAACCTTTTTGGTGGCTACTCCTTTGCCACAATATTTTGCAAGTAACTACCTTCAACTTCCTTGTTTGGCTGAGATAAAATTGATATTATTATTGCCTTTAATCCTTGGTAATATCTTCCTTGCTTGGATATTCTTTCACTTATCAATCCAAGCTTTTCAATAAAATATTTTGCACTATAGATTATGCAAAAACTATAGAGTCTTATTTTATTAGAATTAGAAATAGAATTTTGATATTTTTTATTCTCTTTAAATATACCTAACTTCTATTTTCTTCTATGTGCAAGTTTGAACTTTGTAGACTATAACTTTTGCACTATTTTTGAAGACTTGAAATGAAACTTTTGATGCAACCTTTAAACTTTGTAATTGGTGCTTTAAAACTTTAATAGAAATCCAAATATAAAAATCTCAACTAATGAAATTTTGCACCTCCTTATTGCATTCATTTTTCCTTGTATATGATGATTATGATAGTTAATTTAGTCACTTAAATTTGCTACCTTTTGTAGATGTTATTTCAGTTTCTTCTAGGCTATCCAAAATAGCTCACTTGCTCACCCTTTTGCAAATTAAATACTTGACTAATATGTTGCTCAATACTATAACTTGGTGGCTTAAATGCTCCTTCAATATGTACCTCTAAAATATGATCTTTAACAACCACTAATGCTACCCAAATTTCTACCTTTTTTTGTCCTTAAATTTAAAACATTTATTATTGTAAAGTAGTCAATACCTTCACTGAAAATTTATCCTTGAATCCCAAAAATTTGGTAGGATCCTCCCCCAAATTGTAGCTGATATTTTCACTCAAGAACCCTTCAATGATGGCCCCCAAATCTCTTAGATTTTGTAGTTTTTCTATCTCCTTTTCCTTGCTGATTTTGACTTTAAACTAGATCTCCTCCTCAAACAATCGTGTCAATCTTGAGATCTATTCCATACTACATTATAATTTGATAATATCCTTTCCAAACCTTCTCCTTTGGTCTTGTCATTGGATGGTGATGATTGTCCCAATTCCTTAGATTCTTCCTTGATAGTAATTTCTCCAATGAGTTCTTCTAGGAATTCCTTCAATGAGGCTCACCAAACTTTCTTCTTGTTTCTCCTTGAGACATCTCCAAGGTCTTCAATCTTGTAGATTCAAAATATTCAATGATACCTTCCTTTACCTATTCAATATTCAAATATGGAAGTTTCATAGTGAAATCTTCTCCTTGGATCTTCTAAATCTATTGCTACTAAAATCTGCAATAGAACTTTTGTTAGTTTTTCTCAATGCTCAATCTTCCAATATGAAAGTTCTTCAATAGGGCCTTCAATGGACCTCTTCTTTAATGTGAATTTTTTAGTATTCAATGGATATCACCAATATTCAATATTTTCTATGACTCTTCTCCTTTATTCTCTTCAATATTCAATGGGGTCTTCTTTCTAGGACCTCCTTCCTATATTTGCAATCTTTAATGTGGATTCCTTGGCCACTAGATATTCTCCTCAATATTTCAACTAGGAGTCTTCAATATAAAAATCTATCAATGGGACCTTTCTCCTTAGGCCTCCAAATCTTCAATCCTTATTTTTTTGCAACAAATAATTAATCCATGTATGAGGAAAGTGTCGACCTTTAGGCAACAAATATGGAGTTCTTCTCTATCTATTGTAGAAATCTTCCCAACTTCTAAGATTTAATTTTTTACAACAAGAAAAACATAGATGATAGTAAACCAATATTTTTCCTTAAAACTTATTTTCTCTCTTGCAATGAAATATTAGAGATAATAAAAATTTCTATGACTCTAAATAAAATAATCTTAACTAGTTGGATTTCCAATCTAGTGGATGCAATATTGAGTTCTAGTCTTCACAGGTTATTACAACTCTGTGGAAAATCTCTAGCTAAATCAATCATGTGGCTTTCTCTACTTTATATTCTTCTATCTAGAGCTACTTATATCAAAAATCTATTGTGATTGTATTTGCATGCAGCGATGTACTATGGCTGATCCATTTTGCAAATACTCAACAATATCAATGGTGATCACTTTTTGATTTCCTTTGATCCATCGTGGCTCTGATACCATTGTTAGCTTTTGGAGCCTTAAACTTAAAGGAAATGTGATCATAAGTATAAAAATAAGCATGCAATATTATAACTATGATAAATAAAACTTAACATGCATGAAAATATGATAGAAAACTTGATACAAAGCTCTAGAAATGCTCATATAAGAAAGCTCATAAAAATTACAATGCTCCTCTCATGGAGTTTTCAACTCCTCCATGATATCAAAATGGAGCTACATTGTGACTGCTACCACTCAAATATATGAACTCCAAAAATCTCTCACAAACACTCACAATGAGTCCTTTATATAGAAATATAGATTCCTTACCTCTCACTCAACCCTAAGACTCATGTACATGTGGACTACATGCACATTTACATCATTGCACATTCTAACACTTGTATATTTACTAAATTACTTTAATAAACTATTTATCTCCTAATATAATCCTAATCTAAATATATACCTATGAAGGTACATTAGTAAAGAACAAAATGATGCAATATATTCCAACAAGAAATGGGTTCTTTCAATTACTATAATTCATCATTATGATAATTGAATCTCTTATGTTAATGCATGTTAGAAAAAAGGATCCTTGGATTTTTATGATAAGCATTTGTATTATGTGCAATTTGGATTTGTTTCATAATGAATCTTTATTATCAATTTTAGCATTTTGAATCATGTAGTTGCTTTTAAATGCTTTCATATAGTGTAAAATATTATATTTTATTAGAGAATTATATTTTGAATGCAATATGTATTACCTCGAAAAGGTATGGATAGGAATACTCTTGTAAACCAAACTTAATAAAATATAATCCTAGGAGGATTGGCATGGATGCAATAACCAGGTAAATAATATTCTTAGAAGTAATTGTAAGGATGCAATAGCTAATAACTCATAAATCTGGAAGGATTTGTGTAGATACAATATTCAGGTATCTTGTGAATCTTTGCGAACAAGTAGGATCAAGTGTATCCCAACTAGGACTTGAGAAACCATTCACAAGTTAGTATTGGTGATCCCTCGATCGTGTAGGATAAATTTATCATGTTAGTTGTTGTTGAAGTGGTAATGACCTTAGTTAGCCCATGAAAGTGTGGTAACTAAGTACAAAGTCTCTACACTTTATTGGTTTACCTTGGTGAACTTCGAGTTAGGTTAGGGAATAGGCATCCCCCTTCAAGTGTTATGGGCCTTAAAGGGTAATCCCTACACTGTGGTCACATGATACTATGCCAATTAGGGTATAGAAAAGGCAAGGGGACCACTATTGGCATCCTTCTAAACATGTAGGTTTAGTAAGGTGAACCTCAAAAAATATGGGAGTTGGCCACTCCTATCCACTAAGTGTTGTTTGAAGTGAGTTGAAACTCAAATGTGGTGAAGCTTTGTATTCTAAAATAAATTTGTGTCTCCCTTGCAAACTTTTACTTGTAATCATTCTTTTAGAAAAATGGGTTGGTAGTTTTGGGTTGTTGTATTTGGTATCAGAACTCTAGGTTGTAGGGCTGGAAGCTTCTTTGGAGTGTGTCTAGGTTAATCCTTGACTTTATGTACAAATTTAGATTAGGCACCTTGTAAGTAGGCAAGTGTGACCCTAAATATTATGATTGATTGATAATATTTATGTTAGCTCATGAGGAGAATGAAGCTAACAGATTATAAGTACAATTGAGGAAGAATTGTAACTTACCTAACTTCCTTTTTGTGGATAGGGATGGCACCTATTCAAAAAGTAAGTTTGTCAAAGAAAACCAAAATGGTTGCATAAGGAGGAAGTGCAACACAAATATCTAGACAAATTGGGGACTCTAGTAAGAAAACTGGGAGAACAAAAACTCCTAGAAATATTTCTAATATGATAGTAGATCCTAATAGGCATGTTTAAGAAATAATAAGATATGGTGAGAGAGCAGAAGATCTCTCCTCTATAGTGAAGTTTTTTCAAGAGTGACTAGAGAAAAAACAAGAATTGATAGAAACTATTGGAAATATTGAGCATATTGAGTTATCATTGATGTCAAATGATTGATGTCAAGAGTTGTCATTGATGTCAAAGGATTGATGTCAAAAGGTTGCATGGTATTCAAGGCAAAAATATTCTTCAAGGTAAGGTATATCTAAAAGCAAGGAAAATTATTGTAAAGAAAAGGTTTATAATATTTAATTTAAATATTATAAATAAGGTCAAAGAGGTTTGGGTCCAAGGCTTAAAAGGTTAAGGCCATGGTTTAAAAGAGAAGGCAAGTTTAAATTATTAAAAAAAAGGGTTTGAAGGCCAAGGTTTTAAAAAGGGGACAATATGTTGAGCAAGGTGCAGAAAAAGAATTGCAAAAGTATTGTCATTGTTGTCAACACATTCAGATTGATGCAGTTCATGCAGTTCAGAGGTCAGTCAGATCAAGTGCAGAAAGTTTCAAGGAAAACGAGAGGTGACCCGGATTCGAAAGCGGCAAAAAGAGACAAGGAAGAAAACTGTCGCGATATCGCGACATGTTTTCTGTCGCGATTTCGCGACATGGTCGAGGAGAGAGAAGGCGCAGCCGAAAATGTCGCGATTTCGCGACATGTCGAGTTTTCGTTGAGGAGAGAGAAAATGTGTCGCGATTTCGCGACAAAAAGTAGGAGAGAGAAAATGCACGCCAAATTGTCGCGATTTCGCGACATGTCCGAGGAGAGAGAAGATGCGAGCAAAACAGTCGCGATATCGCGACATGGCAGAGGAGAGAGAAAGTGAAAGCTAAACTGTCACGATTTCGCGACATCTTGGCCAGAGAAGGAAACAAAGGTGTAGCGATATCGCTACATGTTGAAATGAATGGAAACAAAGGTGTAGCGATATCGCTGCATGATGAAAATACATGGAACTAAGGTGTAGCGATTTCGCTACGTGTTGAAACAAAGAGAAACTAAGGTGTAGCGATTTCGCTACATGTTGAAACAAAGAGAAACTAAGGTGTAGCGATGGCGCTACATGTTGAAACAAAGGGAAACTAAGGTGTAGCGATTTCGCTACTAGTCAAAAGTGTAGAACTGAAAGATGCAGCAATGATATTACAAGTCAAAATTTCATGAAAAGAGGCAAGGTGAAAACACAAGGCACAAAGATGTAAAAATCTCGTCATTGCATGAAGCATAGTGTCGCGATTTCGTGACATGTTCCATTTTCGCTGGAGTTTGCAAGCAAAGCTGTACGGAAGAGCAAAGTGTCGCGATTTCGTGACATGTTCCATTTTTTGCTGCTGCTGGCAAAGAAGAGTGTACGAAAGCCGAAAGTGTCACGATTTCGCGACAAGCAGGATGATGACGTCAGCAAAGTTGAAAAGTGTCACGATTTCACGACAGGATGAAAGGAAAGCTGCTGGAAGCCGAAAGCGTCACGATTTCGTGACATGCTTAAGGATGACGTCAGCAAAAGTTCTAAGTGTCGCGATATCGCGACATGAACAGAAGGAAAGCTTTCAAGGCCAAAATGGTCACGATTTCGTGACAACCTTCAGGGTGACGTCAGCATAAGTTAAAAGTGTCGCGATATCGCGACAGGTAACAGTCTGGCAGGTAAAACCCGTAGGAACATGCAAGGTGACACGTGTCAAAAAAGTCGACAGGAAAATCATGCAGCCAGTTACGTAAAAAGTAACTGAAGTCAGACAGACAGTTAAACGTTGACAGGTGTTGGACATGCAATGCAACAGCCAAACATGCATAATTGAAACGCATTCGAAAAGCCGAATATGAAGGATAATAAAAGCATTCGAAAGGTCGTATTTGCAGGCATTCTAACAGACGTATTTGAAGCATACAGAAAAGCCGAACATGAAGAATCGAAAAGCTTTCGAAGAATCACATATGGAGTTTCGAAAAAGCATTCGAAAAGCCGTATTCGAAGAAATTGAACAGTCGAAGTGCATGAAACAAAATTGCCGTATTGCATGGTTTCCAAAAGACGTATTGCAGGGTTTTGAACAGTCGAAGTGCATGGAACCGAACAGACGTATTGCATGGATTCGAACAGTCAGAGTATGTGATTCGATTGCATGCAGGATTGAAAGGTTATAAAAGAATAATCGTACAGAGAAGACGTTCTTGCTTGTTAGAGAGAAATTGCTGTAAAAGGAGGGTTAGAAAAGAATCAAGAGAAAAATAAGCAGAGCTCGTGAGAGTGTGTAGAGTTGGGTTAATTGCGGACCAGTCAGGGTCGTGCATGAAGTGAAGACATTTTTATGTCATTCTAAATTGATCAGAATTGCAGTCCAAGTTGGTGCTTGGTACTAGGAGTTGGTGCTCCATCTATTGCAGTAGAAAATTACGGGGGTTGGTGCTCCTTCCAGTTGGTGTTGGTAAAGTATTTGTAAAATTGATTTTGCAAAGGCTGGATTTGGATTGGAGTCCAAGCGGTCATTTTTGAGGAGTAGCCAAATTGGTGAACCTCGGTATATTGAGTGTTGTGGTGTGCTCTCTTGTTCAAGTTGTTTTTCAGTTGTCAAGTTCTCTTTATTTCATATTAAATGTTGTAGATATAAAAATTAATAACTACACTGATTCACCCCCCCTCTCAGTGTCATTGTGTAATCATCAATTGGTATCAGAGCAAGGTTCCTTGTACAAGCTTAATCGGCTAAGGAGATCTTGGAAGAAACAATGGCAGGTGGTGAAGGATTTTCATCCAACAAAGCTCCCTTATTTGATGGAACAAATTACACCTTCTGGAAACTCGGGAATGCAAACATATCCGAGTGCATTGGGATACGATATTTGGGATTACGTAGATAGTGGATACACAGCACCCACTACTCCTCCAACAGAATCTCTGAGAAAAAGAAATTTGAAAACAACTCCAAAGCTAAGAATGCCATAATGTGTGGGCTTGTTGACGAGTGAACTGATAAGAGTCATGAGTTGTAAATCGGCAAAAGACATGTGGGATAAAGTGAAGAGCATCCATGAAGGAGACAGTAAGATTAAGGAAGCAAAACTGCAAACTCATCGAGCACAGTTCGAAGCACTGCAAATGAATGAAGATGAAAACATAGAGACTTATATTTTGAGAGTCAACGGAATTATTAATGCAATCGAGAGGACTCGGTGAAGAAATTGATGATGCGGTTGTTGTGAAAAAGGTTCTCAGAACACTTCACAAAATATTTAACTCCAAAGTCTCTGCAATAGAAGAGGCAAAAGATCTAAACAACTTCAGCATGGATGAGTTGCATGGTTCCTTGACAGCATATGAAATGAGAATAGGACAAACCAAGTCTACGGACAGAGAAGCAGCTTTTAAAGCACACAAGAATGTAAAAGCTGAACATGAATCTGAGGATGAAGGAACATTGGATGAAACAGAAGCCAATTTTGTTCGGAAACTCACAAAAGGAAAAGGAAAATATAGAGGGAAGCTACCTTTTAAATGCTTCAATTGTGGAGGAGTCGGTCATTTTGCAGCCAAATGTCCAATGCGAGGAGAGAACCAAAAATGGTGAAGGTTCACACCAAGAAAAAGGTGATCTGGAAGAAGAAACAAAATTTCGAAAGAACAACTTCAAGAAGAAAAGCTTCATAACCAAGAATGTCGGCGGTTCGAAGAAAGCACGGATGAGGAGTCCGAAGAAGAAGGAGGTGAAGCTCTGTTCATGGCACTTGAAGAAGAAAGAACGAGAGGAAAATCGGGAAGGTGATGAAAATTCCAAGGATGAAGGTGAAGTGTATTTGGAAGGAGAATTGGTTGCTTGCACTTGAAGAGTTGAGTGCGAGAAAGGAAGAAGAATAAAAATTTTTCAAAGAAATTAGAGAATGCCACAGACATAATAAACAATCTGAAAATACGAGACGGAGGAATTCAAGAAAATGTACGAAGTTCTTGATGAACAATTAACTCGTAAAGACGGGTTGAATGCGGCAAGCTAGAGGAAGACATTGTTAAGTTAAGGATGGAGTTAGAGGAGATGAATAGAAAATTGAACTGTTTTCATAAGTTTGAAGAAAGTACTGTAAAGCTGGATAAAATGTTAAATAACCAAAGGCCTTATGGCATCAAATTTGGTTTAGGCTTTGATGAAGGAGAATCTTCAAAGGATTCAAAGAACTTGAATATAGAACCCACAAAGAAAGAAGAAAAGATCAGGGTTGAACCAGGAAAAACAAAATAATGCAAAAGAAAACAATAATGCCAGATTCAAGAAGAATACTGACAAAGATGGATTCACAAAAGTCACACATCCGAGGAGGAGAAGAGTCATGGCTCCTACTTCAAACTGGCAAAGACCGGCACCTAGGTTTAATCATGCATTTTCTGGTTATTGTTTTAAATGCAATGCTTATGGCCATAAGATTTCAGATTGCGGGCATAATGTATCTCAAAGGAATTTTACCGGTGAGAAATGTTTTTTCTCCTTTAATGAATTATGCGGTTGAATGTTATAATTGTCATAATTTTGGACATATTGCTAGAAACTGCGGAAGCACTTTTGCATCAAATAATTATCGGGGTAGAAAATCTCGGCCAAGTGGGTTGAAACAAAACCAGAAATTTCTTGAAAAACAGGCACATGCTAATGAAAGGACAAAGGCAAAACAAGTAGCAAAATATGCTATCAAACGAGAATGGAAAGAAAAGGAATCTTTGATTGTCCAGACTGCTTTTAAAGCTCGGAACAAATCAGCACCTTGGATACTTGACGGTGGTTGTTCCAGGTCACATGACGAGGTGACAAGCAAAAGTTTGAGAATTTACAGAATTATGAAGGTGGTTCTGTGAAATTTGGAAATAATGATGGAGCAAAGATTGTTGGAAAGGGATCAGTCAAGATCTGTGATGGCAATATAAAATCAAAAGAAGTCTTGTTTGTAATTGGCCCGAAGCATAACTTGCTAAGTGTAAGTCAAATATGTGACGAGAGGTCATGATGTAATCTTCAAGAAGGAGGGTTGTGAAGTAAGAAAGACAAAAAATGGAAAGTTAATAGCCACTGGGTGAGAACTTCAGGAAATCTGTATACACTTTCGGAAGCTGCAGAAGGAACATGCTTGATGGGACGGGAAGATGAAAAGCGGCTATGGCACAAGAGGCTTGGGCATATTAGTTTTGACAATCCGGCAAAAATCAGTTCAAAAAGAGCAGTTAGAGATATACCAAACATTGGCAAACCTGTAAATAGCATCTGTGAGTCATGCCAAAAGGGAAAACAAACCAGAGCCACTTTCAAAGCAAAAGAATACTTCACTAGCAAGCCATTAGAACTAATTCACACTGATCTATGTGGACCCATGAGAACCGAAAGCATAAATGGACACAAATATTTTATGCTATGTATAGATGACTACTCAAGAATGACATGGGTACTATTTACGAAACTCAAGTCGGAAGCCTTTGAAATGTTTAAAACCTTCAAAAATCTTGTTGAAAATCAATCGGGAAAAAGAATTAAATGCCTAAGATCGGACGGGGGGAGGAGAGTTTATCTCCGAAGAATTTGTAGAATACTGTCAAAAACATGGGATAAGAAGACAGTTTTCAGCAGCTAGGACACCTCAGCGAGAATGGGGTTGTAGAAAGGAAGAATAGAACGGTGCAGGAAATGGCAAGGACAATGTTGGAAGAAAACAAAATAGCTGACAGATTTTGGAAAGAGGCAGTTCATACTGCAGTTTACATTCAAAACAGGTGCATCTTGAGACCACATGAAAGCAAAACAGCTTATGAGTTGTGGTTTGGCAGAAAGGCAACAGCAAGACATTTCAAAGTATTTGGCAGCAAGTGCTACATAAAACGGACTGAAGATAACCTCGGTAAATTTGAAGATAGAGCTGATGAAGGTATCTTTCTCGGTTACTCAACAAAAAGCAAGGCATACACATGTTACAACAAGAGGTTGAAGAAAATTGTTGAAAGTGCTGATGTGAAAGTTGATGAAGGTAGAGAACAAGAAACTACTTATCAAGAAAACTACCCTATGTATGAAGAAGTCATTGAAGGTGATGATGAAAAAGAAACAGAGAAGAATCAGAAAATTGATCCAGATGGTGTAAAAACCGAATGCGAAGAAGAAGAAAACAGAAAATTTAAAACAGAGCAACTGGCAGAAAAATCATCCAAGTGAACAGATTATTGGGGATCCCACAGATGGTATTCAAACAAGAAGAACAGCAGTGAGGAACTATTCTCTGTTATCTAGTATTGAACCTAAAAATGTTGCTGAAGCAAGCACTGATGAAAGTTGGATGAAGGCAATCAATGAAGAACTAGATCAGATAGAGAAAAACAATACCTGGGAATTGGTACCTAGACCAACAAATAAAAACATAATTGGCACTAAATGGGTTTTTAGAAATAAATTGAATGAAGATGGGCGAGGTTGTCGGGAAATAAGGCAAGATTGGTATGTAAAGGCTATGCTCGGGTTGAAGGCATTGATTTTGAAGAAACTTTTGCACCGGTAGCCGGACTAGAGGCAATCGGAGATGTTTACGGCATTAGCGGGTTCATAAAAACTTCAAAGTATATCAAATGGATGTAAAATCAGCATTTTTGAATGGAAAAGCTGGAAGAAGAGGTTTACATTGAACAACCGAGATGGCTTCCAACTTGGTGACAATCCAGATTTTGTTTGCGGGGTTAAAGAAAGCTTTATATGGATTAAAGCAGGCACCCGGAGCATGGTATGCAAGGGTTGGATAATTATCTAATTAAACAAGGGTTTAAGAAAGGTTTGGTGGATAGCAACTTATATGTCAAAACAGAGAAGGGTCATCTTATTGTTCTTGTTGTTTATGTAGATGACATAATATTTGGCCGCAACATGGATGAATACTGCAAAGACATATCAATTAAAATGAAAAAAGAATTTGAGATGTCAATGATTGGTGAACTTTCTTATTTCTTAGGTCTGCAGGTCAATCAAAATGAAAAAGGCATTTTTATTTCTCAAGTTAAATATGTAAAAGAAATGCTGAAAAAGTTCACAATGGAAGACGAGAAATCGGTCGAGCACTCCCATGACAACGAGTCGCAAGTTGAGCAAGGATGATAAATCTCCGGATGTGGATCAAACAATGTACGGGTCTATGATTGGAAGCCTCTTTGTATTTAACGACCACTAGACCGGATATATTACAAGCGGTATGTATGGTTGCAAGATTTCGGGCCGGTCCCAAAGAAACTCATGTAACAGTTGTAAAGAGGATCTTCGGATATCTCAAGGGCACTATGGATTATGGGTTGTGGTACCCAAAAGGTAAAGATTTCACTTTGATTGCATATTCCGATGCAGATTGGGCGGGATGTATTGATGACGAGAAAGAGCACAAGTGGAGGAGCATTTTATCTTGGTGACGGGGCTAGTAGCATGGCACGGCAAGAAACAAGAATCGGTATCTCTATCCACTGCAGAGGCGAGAATACATTGCGGCAACAACATGTTGTACTCGGATATTATGGATGAGACAAACGTTGAAAGATCTTGGTATTCATTTCAAAGAGCCAATTTCAATTAAATGTGATAACACTAGTGCTATCAACATATCCAAGAATCAAGTAATGCATTCAAGAACCAAACATATTGCAATCCGATATCATTTCTTGAAGGATAAAGTTGCAGAAGGAGAGGTTAAATTGGATTTTGTTTCAACTACGGAGCAAGTAGCTGATATATTCACAAAACCTTTGCCTAAGGAAGTATTTGAATACCTTCGGAAGAAGTTGGGAGTAGTCACACCACCCAAGCATTGACTAGCTATGGGAAACACATTCTCAGGGGGAGCATTCAAACTTTTTAAGTCTGAGAATGTTGTGCATAGACTCGGGGGAGTCTACTGAGCAGCCCTTTGGTATTATTGGCAAAGGGGGAGAAGAAATTAAGCAAGGTTGCAGTGTGTTGCCAACAATTCCAAAGGGGGAGATTGTTGAGCAAGGTGCAGAAAAAGAATTGCAAAAGTATTGTCATTGTTGTCAACACAGTCAGATTGATGCAATTGATGCGGTTCGAGGTCGGTCGGATCAAGTGCGAGAAAGTTTCAAGGAAAACGAGAGGTGACCCAGATTCGAAACCGGCAAAAAGAGACAAGGAAGAAAACTGTCGCGATATCGCGACATGTTTTCTGTCGCGATTTCGCGACATGGTCGAGGAGAGAGAAGGCGCAGCCGAAAATGTCACGATTTCGTGACATGTCGAGTTTTCGTTGAGGAGAGAGAAAATGTGTCACGATTTCACGACAAAAAGTAGGAGAGAGAAAATGCACGCCAAATTGTCACGATTTCACGACATGTCCGAGGAGAGAGAAGATGCGAGCAAAACTGTCGTGATATCGCGACATGGCAGAGGAGAGAGAAAGTGAAAGCTAAAGCTCGTCACGATTTCGCGACATCTTGGTGAGAGAAGGAAACAAAGGTGTAGCGATATCGCTACATGTTGAAATGAATGGAAACAAAGGTGTAGCGATATCGCTGCATGATGAAAATACATGGAACTAAGGTGTAGCGATTTAGCTACGTGTTGAAACAAAGAGAAACTAAGGTGTAGCGATTTCGCTACATGTTGAAACAAAGAGAAACTAAGGTGTAGCGATGGCGCTACATGTTGAAACAAAGGGAAACTAAGGTGTAGCGATTTCGCTACTAGTCAAAAGTGTAGAGCTGAAAGATGCAGCAATGATATTACAAGTCAAAATTTCATGAAAAGAGGCAAGGTGAAAACACAAGGCACAAAGATGTAAAAATCTCGTCATTGCATGAAGCATAGTGTCGCGATTTCGTGACATGTTCCATTTTCGCTGGAGTTTGCAAGCAAAGTTGTACGGAAGAGCAAAGTGTCACGATTTCGCGACATGTTCCATTTTTTGCTGCTGCTGGCAAAGAAGAGTGTACGGAAGCTGGAAGTGTCACGATTTCGCGACAAGCAGGATGATGACGTCAACAAAGTTGAAAAGTGTCACGATTTCGCGACAGGATGAAAGGAAAGCTGCTGGAAGCCGAAAGCGTCGCGATTTCGTGACATGCTTAAGGATGACGTCAGCAAATGTTGAAAGTGTCGCGATATCGCGACAAGATGCAGGGAAAGCTTGCAAGAGCCAAAACGGTCGCGATTTCGCGACATGCTTAAGGATGACGTCAGCAAAAGTTCTAAGTGTCGCGATATCGCGACATGAACAGAAGGAAAGCTTTCAAGGCCAAAATGGTCACGATTTCGTGACAACCTTCAGGGTGACGTCAGCATAAGTTAAAAGTGTCACGATATCGCGACAGGTAACAGTCTGGCGGGTAAAACCCATAGGAACATGCAAGGTGACACGTGTCGGAAAAAGCCGACAGGAAAATCATGCAGCCAGTTACGTAAAAATGATCGAAGTCGACTGACGAGTTAAACGTTGACAAGTGTTGGACATGCAATGCAACGACCAAACATGCATAATTGAAATGCATTCGAAAAGCCGAATATGAAGGATAATAAAAGCATTCGAAAGGTCGTATTTGCAGGCATTCTAACAGACGTATTTGAAGCATACAGAAAAGCCGAACATGAAGAATCGAAAAGCTTTCGAAGAATCACATATGGAGTTTCGAAAAAGCATTCGAAAAGTCGTATTCGAAGAAATTGAACAGTCGAAGTGCATGAAACAAAATTGTCGTATTGCATGGTTTCCAAAAGACGTATTGCAGGGTTTTGAACAGTCGAAGTGCATGGAACCGAATAGCCGTATTGCATGGATTCGAACAGTCAGAGTATGTGATTCGATTGCATGTAGGATTGAAAGGTTATAAAAGAATAATCGTACAGAGAAGACGTTGCTGTTGTTAGAGAGAAATTGTTGTAAAAGGAGGGTTAGAAAAGAATCAAGAGAAAAATAAGCAGAGTTGTGAGAGTGTGTAGAGTTGGGTTAATTGCAGACCAGTCAGGGTCGTGCATGAAGTGAAGACATTTTTATGTCATTCTAAATTGATCAGAATTGCAGTCCAAGTTGGTGCTTGGTACTAGGAGTTGGTGCTCCATCCGTTGCGACGAGAAAATTACGGGGGTTGGTGCTCCTTCCGGTTGGTCCTTGGTAAAGTATTTGTAAAATTGATTTTGCAAAGACTGGATTTGGATTGGAGTCCAAGCGGTCATTTTTGAGGAGTAGCCAAATTGGTGAACCTCGGTATATTGAGTGTTGTGGTGTGCTCTCTTGTTAAAGTTGTTTTTCAGTTGTCAAGTTCTCTTTATTTCATATTAAATGTTGTAGATATAAAAATTAATAACTACACTGATTCACCCCCCCCTCTCAGTGTCATTGTGTAATCATCACAATATTATAATATTTTTAATATTATAATATAAAGTTTACTTTGGTGCCAACGTCTAGAAAGCAAAATGAAATTCAAAATTACAATGCATTTCCTAAAGCATCAATGTCATGGATAGAAGTAAAAATCCATATAAATATGGATTGAAATTATTCTTTTGACTATGCTTTTCGATTATTGCTAAAATCAAATTCTCCCTCATGTGAAATTGTGAGTTACAAGTGACAAGGGAAGAAGACAAAAATATAAAAGGCAAAAATTGGAGAATTTAAGGATATTACTCTTGCATGGTTGTTTCCAGTTGAACGGCTAGCCCGATGGGTAGCCTAGTCTGTGCTAGGGCATCAGCAAGCAGGAGGTCTCGGGTTCAATTCGTAGTGGTGGTTTTTACCTTGCGATTGGGCAGAATAAAAGGTCTTAGAAGATTTTTAATGCACCTTTGGTTCTAGTGGGTGGGCCAGCCCAGCTGGAAGTCTAGCTTGCGCTAGAGCGTGGGCTACATGAGATCATGCATTTGACTCTCTTCAATGGTAGAAGTTGGTAAGGGCAAATAATTTTTTGTTTAAATTAAATTAAGATTAGGGAGGCATAAGGTTTTTGTGTGGTTTTATTATGAATTATTATTTCTAGGAAGTATAAGGGCAGAGAGTATATTATCATACATTTTTGAAAAAGGAAATTAAGGGAATATTGTTGTGTTTTTCAAAGTATTATTTTGATATGCAATAGAAGGGAGAAATAAGGTGTAAGTGTGATTTTTGATCATATTGTATTTGGCACATTAGAAAGGAGACATAAGGTGTATTGTGGTCTTTTTGTTGATTGTATTCTTGCTTGATATTTTGAGGGTTTTGGTTCATTATTAAGGGCTTTATCTTGTGAAACCAAAAAGGAGTTATAAAGCATTATTTTCAGGTATTCTTGTGCACATCTTTTTGCAAGGATTTTATGTGGATTATTTTAAAAGGAGTTTTGCTAACTTTTTTTTAAGTGGCCAAAGAAAGTGAGTTATTTTAAGATAGGTTTTTGAGGGCACATCTTCATCAAGGCAATTTTAGAGGTTTGGTGTTTTAACTCCTACTCAAAGTGGTGTTGTTTGAAGAAAATAGTTTTAAGTATAAGGTGGAGATATAAGGATTAGTTTGTGCATTGTTGGAAATATTTTTGCTAGAGTGTGAAAGCTAAGTTGTGCTTTATTGTTGAATGAAATTCAAAACACTTGTGCTAGGGTTTAAGAATAAGTTGTGCATTAGTGTTTAATGAAATTGGGAATAAAAGTGCAAAGTGTTTGAGAACATAAGTGTACATTATTTTGAGTGATATTGGAAATGAAAATGCAAGAGTTATAGATCAGATTTATGAAGCCAAGTTGTGCATCATCATGATTGATGTTGGGAGTATATAAAAAGGATAGACTTGTGCATTATTCATGATTAATTTTGTGAGTAGATGAGAAGGACTTGTGCATTATGATTGGTTTCGGAGTGAAGTTGTAAATCAAAAAATACCAAGTCAGTTGTCAAGTGCTAGACTAGAGCTACCTTTAAAATATAATAAATGTGAGACATGTAAAAGTGACAAACTTAATGAATGTGAAGAATATATTGAGCATTTGTTAGTGCATATCATTCTCTATATGTTCAAGAGGTTAAATGAATTCTAGGTAGAATATGTCTAAACTGCTTTAGTTGAGGAAAGCACATTGAATAATAGATAAAGCACTTGATGACATCATTATGCAAGATAGATAAATAATTTTTGTATACAAGGTTTGGAACAAAGTTGAGCAGGTTTTATGAGCAGGTTGAGGAGGATATTTTAGTAGATTTATGAGCAGGTATGATCAGATTTGTGAGTAGGTTTGAGTAAAGTTTTGAGCAGGTTTGATGAGCTATTTTGAGTAGGTTTGATGAACTATTTGAGCAGGGTTGATGAGCTATTTTGAGTAGGTTTTTTGAGATATTATTGGAGCATATTTGAGAAAGACTTATGTGTAGGCTTGGAGTAAATTTGAGCAAGTCTTGTGTAGGCTTGAAGCAAATTTGAGCAAGCCTTGTAAGTGGGCTTGGAGAAGATTTGAATAAGCCTTGTGTGAAGGCTTGAAGCAGATTTGAGCAGGTTTTGATGAGCATATTTGAGAAAACCTTGTGTGTAGGCTTAGATAAAATTTGAGTAGATTTGAGAGTAGGTTTAGGAGTAGAGCTGAGTAAGCCTTATGTAGGCTTGGAGCAGGTTTGAGCAAGCCTTATGTGTAGGCTTGGATTATATTTGAGCAGAGTTGAGAGTAGGTTTAGAAGCATATTTGAGCAAGCCTTGTGTAGGATTGGGGCAAATTTGAGTAATCTTTGTGTAAATATTGGAGTAGATTATAGAAGAGGGTATTAAGGTCTCCTATAGATAGAGGTCCACAAATTAGAGCAAAGTGGATTGGTGTCTCCTATGGAGTGGTTTCCATGAAATTGAGAGAGGATTGGTGTCTCCCATGGATAGAGATCCATAAAATCTAAAGCAAAGGGGATTAGTGTCTCCTATGGAGTGGTGTCCATGAAATCTTAAGTATATGAGATTGGTATCTCTTGTGTAGTGGTGTCCATGAACTTGAGAGGGGATTGGTGTCTCCTATGGATAGATATCCATAAAACTTGAAGTCGAGTGGTGTCCATGAACTTGAGAGGGGATTGGTGTCTCCTATGGATAGAGGTCCATAAAACCTAAAGTAGATGGGATTGGTGTCTCCTATTTATAGAGGTACATAAAACCTAAAGTAGATGGGATTGGTGTCTACAAAACTTGAAGCAAAGAGGATTGGTGTCTCTTGTGGAGTGATGTCCACAAACTTGAGAGGGTATTGGTGTCTCCTATGGATAGATGTCCATAAAACCTGAAGTAGAGGGGATTGGTGTCTCTTGTGAAGTGGTTTCCATGAACCTAATATGGGATTGGTGTCTCCTCTGGGTTGGTTCCATAAACATTGTAATAGGAAATTGGTTCCCAAGAGATTTATTGAGAAAATTTATAAGAAATATTTTCTTCTTGAATGTAGCCCATATTGGGTGAACCACATTAAAGCTATATCTTATGTGTGTGATGATATGTGCATTGTTTCATTATTGCAATTGATGATATTGGATATTACTACTTTGGAAAAGTAAAAAAAATTATCTTATACTATTCACCCATCCCTCTCAGTAAAAGCTTGTGTTCTTTAGAAACCCTGATCACTAAAGAAGCCACTACTATAAATTTATAGGGTAGGTAGGAAGATAACCCTATCAAGAGAAGCCAAGAAGATAGATCTTGAATAGAGGTTGAGCTAGCAAGAGACCTCAAGAATGTCAAAGTAACCAAATTTAATGGAAAACAAGGAGATGTGGTTGAGTCATGGTATAAAGAGTTATAAATTTTTTTTTCATGAAATGTAACTCATTTGAGACTAAGACTGGGTGGGCTACCCTTAATCTCTTGGATGCAACCCTAGAATGGTGGGACATGTTTAGTACAGGCAAAAATATCCAAGCTATGGAACTTAAGTGGGATGATTTTTTTGAGGCTTTTAAGAAAAGGTTTCTTCCAGAGCAAATTTATAAGAAATATTTTCTTCTGGAACGTAACCCATATTGGGTGAACCACATTAAATCGATCTCTTATGTGTGTTATGATATGTGCATTGTTTAATAAATTCAATTGATGATATTGGATATTACTACTTTGGAAAAGTAAAAAGTTTTATCTTATACTGTTCACCCCTCCCTCTTAGTAAAAGCTTGTGTTCTTTAGAAACCCTGATCAATAAAGAAGCCACTACTATAAATTTAGAGGGTAGGTAGGAAGATAACCCTATCATGAGAAGCCAAGAAGGTAGAGCTTGAATAGAGGTTGAGATAGCAAGAGACCTCAAGAATGTCAAAGTAACCAAATTTAATGGAAAACAAGGAGATGTTGTTGAGTCATGGTATAAAGAGTTATAAACTTTTTTTTCATGAAATGTAACTCATTTGAGACTAAGATTGGGCGGGCTACCCTTCATCTCTTGGATGCAACCTTAGAATGGTGGGACATGTTTAGTACACGCAAAATGATCCAGATATGGAACTTAAGTGGGATGATTTTTTTGAGGCTTTTAAGAAAAGGTTTCTTCCAGAGTAGTTTTATGTAGATAAAATTAAGGAATTGTCTATGCTTCAACAAGGATCACTATCAATATTGGTGTATTTCCAAAGATATGTGAAACTTTTGAAGTATATTCCAAATTATGAGAATAATGAATGTCTTAAGGTGCACAATTTTATTTTAGGGATAGACCCAAAGATAAGAATAGTGATTAATATGCTCAAACCTAAATTTTACAAGAGGTCTATGATCTAGCTAGACAAGAAGAAACTAATATTCAAACTAAAAAAAAATTCTTCAGCTATTTGAGCTTGATAGAGCCAGAGAGAGTAGAACTCAAGAAAAGAAATATTGTAGGATTTATGAAGTGGGATAAGGAGAAAAATAAAAGAAACAAGGGTGAAAAGTCAAGTATGGTTCTGATCAAACTTACTTAGTGGATCAATGTTTACCTAGAACATATATAACTGTACCCAATGGATCCATTGTATGACACTTATATGTGGCACCCCTTCATGCTTTTGATATTATCCTAGAAATGGATTGTTTGAAGGCTTGTGGAGCCTTAATCAACTTCCAAGATAAGTGGATGGATTGGTTGAAGGCTCGTGGAACCTTAATCAACTTCCAATATAGGTGGATGGATTATACTAACAAGGATAAGTGGAGGGTGAGGGTATAAAATGGGCAAGGTTCTTTTCAACCTCATTTGTTTTTAGCTATGCAATTAAATAAAGTCATTAAAAGAGGCGATATGCTCTATGTAGTAAAGATCAATGAAAAAACCAAAGAAAATGAGATGAAATATTCAAGAAATATCCAATTCTCCATGAGTTTCAAGATGTATTTCTTGAAGATATTATAGGTCCACCTCCTTGGAAATAATTTGACTTCACTATTTAACTAATGCTAGGGTTTGAACCCATTTCAAGGACATCAAATAGGATGACCCCAATTGAGTTGCAAACGTTGAAGGTGTAATTGCAAGAGTTTTTGGAAAAGGGTCTGATCAAACCTAGTGTATCACCTTAGTGTGCTTTGGTATTTTTTGTGAAAAATAAGGATGGTTCCTTGAGGCTATGCATAAATTATAGAATTTTTAACAGGGTAACCATTAATAATAAGTATCATTTACCATGAATAGATAACCTATTTGATCAACTAAAGGATGCTACTGTGTTTTCAAAGATAGATCTAAGATCAGCATATCATTAGCTAAGGATTTGGAAAGATTATACCCCTAATACAACCTTTAAGACCAGATATGGGAACTATGAGTCCACAATGTTTCCATTTGGACTAAAAAATGCACCAATAACTTTTATGAATCTTATGAATAGCCCAAAGGGTATTATAGGCAATTCGTGAGGGAATTATTGTGGACCCAAATAAAATTAAGGCTATATTAAGTTGAAATCTGCCAACAAATGTGATAAAAGTCAAAAGTTTCATGGGACTCACTAGGTATTATAGGCATTTCATGAGAGAGTACTCGAAGGTTTCATATTCAATCACTAATCTTCAAAAAAAGGGAAAAGAGTTCAAATGGATGGATACCATTCATGTAAGGTCATGTTTGAGGCTCTGAAAAAAGTTAACAATGGCCCCGATTCTCAAGATACTAGATCCTCTTGGGAATGTTACCATATGTACTAATGCTTCCCTGGAAGGTTTGGGTGGGATATTATCATAGGAAGAGGCTACAATGGCCTATGAGTATAGATAACTCAAGAAGCATGAGGTAAACTATGCTATGCATGATCTAGAATTAGTAGTGGTGGTGCATGCCCTAAATGTCTATAGATATTATTTATTGGGTAGACCATTTGAGCTAAGGATAGATCATCAAAGTTTGAGGTATATCATCACCCAACCTATGTTGAATGCAATATAGAGAATATGGTTAGAATTCTTAGTTGAGTACGACTTTGGTATTGAATATATCAAAAGGAAAGAGAATAAGGTTGTAGATGCCTTGAGTAGGAGAAGGCATATAGCAAAATTTACCTAGATCCATATAGATTTTATGGATAGGCTCAAGGAAATGCAACTACAAGATTCGTATTGCATAGAAATTCAAAAAAACAAGGGAAATCCTAAAGAGAATAATAAGTTCAATATAAAAATAGACTTTTATGCTTTAAATATATTGTAGTTATACCCAATAATGGTGATATAAGGAGATTAATTATGCAAGAAGCACATAATTCTCCTTATTTTGCTCATCTAGGAGGGTCAAAAATAAGGAAAAATATGAAAAAAATCTTCTATTGGGTCAAAATGAAGCAAGATATCACTAGTTTCATTGCAATATGTTTAGAGTGCTAGAAGGTGAAGGTAGAACATCAACACCCAATAGGGAAATTATACCCACATGATGTACCTATGCAAAAATGGTAGGTAATCTTTATGGATTTTACTATGGGTTTACCTAAGACTAGGCACCAGCATGATGTGATCTTGATAGTGGTTGAAAATTTGACCAAGGTTGTACACTTCATATCGAGAAACATCAAGGATGATGCACCAATAGTGGCAAATAAGTTTGCCAAAGAAATCTTCAAGCTACATGGGTTTCCTAAGTTGATCATATCAAACAATGATTCTAGATTCACATCTGAATTTTGGTAGGCTCTACACCATGTAGTAGGTACTAAGCTAAATATTAATTTTGCATATCATCTCAAAATAGATGGTCAGATCGATAGGGTCAACAAAATTTTGGAAGATATGTTACACATGTATTGCATGGACCAAAAGTCTAAGTGGGAAGACTTTTTGCATCTTATTGAATTTGCATATAATAATGGGTACCATGCATCATTGGGAATACCCCATTTAAAAACTTGTATGGTAGAAGATGCAAAACACCTCTATCATGGGATAATACATAGGATTAAGTGATGATTGTATCAAACACAATCTGAGATATGGATGAACAGCTCAAAGAAATATGGCTTAGGCTCAAGGAAGCGATCAATTGCCAAAAGAGCTATGTTGATATGAAAATATCACCAAGAGAATTCTCTATGGGAGATAGAGTTTTCTTAAGAGTAAGACTCATGAAAAGTGTCATCAAGTAAACCAAGTTGGATACTTACTATGTTGGGCCCTTTGAGATCATTGATAAGATTAGCCTAGTAGCCTATAGTCTTGCTTTATTGCCCAACCTATCAAATATCCACAATACTTTTCACATATCTCTGCTTAGAAAATATGTTGTTGATCCTACTCACTTATGGACTATTTCTAAATTGTAGATGAAAAATCCCTTAGCCATTGAGGTGAGACCAGTTAATATTCTAGGATTTCATTCCAAGATATTAAGAAAACATATCCTAGATCAATGTAAGGTCCAAGTGGGACCAATTTTTTGAGAATAATGCTACATGGAAAAATGATGAAGAGATGAGATAACAATTTTTATACTTATTTGAATGAAATTATTTGATGTACTCTTTTGTAGGGAAACATAGAGGACTATATTTTTTCCAAGGGGGGATTATGTAATAGCCCTCCTTGGTAGAACTCATATGGACAATGAACTATGTATTCATATGAATGTTTAATGGTATAGTTTATTTAATGATGTTTATATGATGGAATGATTGCATTCTTTTGAGCTTGGAATATGGTACTACTAACATAATAATGGATGTAGGATCAGGTGCTCTCTCACTGGTGGGATCATAAGGGTGAACCACCTACAAAGAGAGATATTTAAGGAAATTATGGTAATGACTCGCTCATTGATAGCTTAGGGTAATAAAATACCCTTCATGTAGATGCATTACTTTTTACTTATTTTTATTCATAGCATTGGTCCAGGAAGTTACCAATGAAATGAGACTCCTTAATAGGTTGGTGCTAGCACTAGACTATCTTAAAGGAGACCGTATATTTAAGGATAAAACAATGGTGTGAAACATTGTTTAGCTAGAATCTATGTTTTCTCTTGGTGTGCAAGTATTGAGCTTTTAGATGATGTCTTTATTGCTTATGGTTGATTATGGTTTAAGCTTTTGATTAGTTTTCCCTCTCCCTTTGCATGCATGGGTGATGCTTGATCACCAAGGATGGCCATTAAGGAGGTAATGCTTCTTGAAAGATAATGTTACCATTGTCATGTGCAAGGGTACCCAAGTTCCTTGATTAAGAGGGAAGGACATAAGGGGTTTGGGTTGTTGGTTTTTGGGATTTGGGATTTTTGGAAGGAGTACATCAAGCTTGAGGAGTCAGCATGGTAGTGGACATTGGTCGAGCTAGTATTAGGTAGCCCCATGGTGTTTTTGGTAGCTCAATTAATGCCTTTGCTCATGCTTTATTTGTGTCTTTACAGAATTTTATGTTTTTTTTTATGTTGTACTTTTGTATTGCATTTTACCATCTTTTGTAATCCCTTTTTTGCTCCCTGGTTGGCTTCTTTATCTAGATTACCTTCAATGCTTTGGTCTACAGCACTTGGTATTTTGTGCTTAATGTTGGTGTGAGTTAGTGAGGCATGCTAGCCAATGATACCTCTCTTTTCTTTTGTTTTGATTGTTGGTAGATTTCATGGGGTATTGTTGTTTTTCTCTTGTGGACACCTGGTGTGATCATCCCCATGAGTGCCTACAAGGTCTCCACCTATAAATGTTTGCATAGAATAGCATCCTTTGATTGCTTATGTGTTGTTGCACCTTGTAAAGTATTTTTTCATTGATCATAAAGGGCTTACATATGCCTTTTTTAAAATCAAGTGCAAGCAATAATAGGTTGTTGGTTGAGCCAAATCCATTGTCTTGGATCCACGCTCAGTTCTGCCAAGTTACCTCTAGCTTTCACTTTGTTTTTATGGTGCATATTTGTATTGTTTAACCTTAGTCTCCTTTGGTATTTTGGGTTATTATATATTTGGACAATAATGTATTGTAATTTTATGTATCTTGTAAGGTACTTTATAATGAGGGTGTTATTAGGGTATGTTAGTTATGAATTACTTCATTATAATGCTAAGGTCCTGAATATATATAGAGTATTTTAAGAATCGCTGATTTAAATTAAGGTGCTTTGATTATATTAGTTTTAATAAAGTACTTTAATTGTTTTTTATTTAGATTAAGGTGCTTTGATTATACTTGCTTTTAATAAAGCACTTTAATTGTATTTGATTTAGATTAAGGTGTTATGATTATATTTTCTTTATTTATGTACCTTAATTGTATTTGATCAAGGTGCTTTGATTATATTTGGTATAATGAAGTATATGGTTTATAACTGATTGAAAAAGAACTTGATTATATTTGATTCAATAAAGCTCTTTTGTTGGTTTATAATTCCTGATGTTTATATTAATCAAGTTTTTTGGAATAAGCTTTATGTGTAATAAATGCTTTAGCTACCATATCTTTTGCTTATTAAAAGGAATGTAATGTTGTGTTGTATGTTCTTTATTTTATAAAAATAATGGTAGTTCTTGTGTGTTTTGATGGTGCTAAGTTTATGGGTTTTAAAAGAGAAACCAACATAATGATTCCTAAGACTCTTGTGGATTAAGGAATCATTATAAGAGAAGTATGAGATTCTCTTTTTTTAGTTGGATTTTTTCCATGTTGGTTTTGAAAGAGAAAATATTATTAATTCTTGAGACTTACGATAGTTAATGAATCATTATAAGATAAGTATGGGATTTTCTTTTTTTAGGTGAATTTTTGCATGTGGGTTTTGAAAGATAAACTATTCTAATGAATTCTTATGTGGATTATGATGGTTTTTCAAAAGTGAGTGACTATGCAAGGATTTCATATGTGTTGAGTGCAAACAGCTCCAAAGGTTGTTTTTTGGAGTTTTTAGGCCCTAATGACCAAATTTTTTGTGGTTTTTACTAAAGATTTTAGTAGGATATGTTGTAGGGGACCCAAGATGGGCTAGAAATATCTCTTAATAGATCTTCATGCTATGAATTTTATTGACTATATCTTCCAGTTTCTTGCACAAAACAAAAGTAAAAACATACCTTTCCTCAACATCTAAGGCATCGATTAAAGATATCTCGAAACAAGTTTCAAGCAGCTGATCAAAAAAAGGTTCAAATATGAAGTGAATTTGATGCTAAGAACCATCCCCAAAACAAATCCACTTTGGAAACCCTTTTCAAGGGCAAGGATTGGAAAGACTTGGCCCCAAAAATAAATTTTAAGGATGTCTTCCATGGTGGATAGCCTCAGCCCAATTCTAACATTAATCTTAGGGCTTCCTATAAACCTCTAAGAATGCCTAATATTGATCCTAGGAAAACCTAGTTGGGATGTCTTAGGGCAGATGATATAACTCTAATTATTAAGCTAGATATGGGTGACATTCAAACTAGCATAGAAGATCTAGAAAAAAGAGGACTAATTTGTCATTTCTTAGGTTTTTGTCCGAGCCTATCCACTTTCAAATTTTGGGCTACAAAAAACTAGGAAAAAAAGGTGAGTTACAAATTTCTATTTATCCAAATGGTTATTTTCTTGTTTTATTTTCTAATAATGAAGATAGAGAGAAAACATTTCAAGGGGATCCCTAGCTCTTTGTAAGGTAAGGGCTTTTCATGAAGCCTTGGCATACTAAATTTAAATCCAAAGAAGAGATGCCTTCTACATGTCCTATGTGGGTTAGACTCTTTGGCCTCCCAATTGAATTCTGGAATTTGATTGTTTTTCTTCAATTGGAAACTCTTTGGGAACTTTTATGATGATTGTTGATTTTACTCAAAAAAATTAACATATTATTTATGCTCACATTTGTGTTTTAATGGATTTTGACAAACCCCTACTTGAAAATATCTCATTACAATTTGGGGAGGACACTTGGGAGCAAGTGGTGGACTATGAGAACATTTCTTTTCGTTGCATAATTTTCCATGAATATGATCATTTGGATAGTTGGAAACCTGCTAGGATACAAAATTAGTAGGTTTCCAAATTCCTAAGAAGAAGAACACTCATAAAAAACTAGTTATGATGGATCAATCGAAGTTATGAGCTAATATGTTTGAAATTTTTTTCACAAATGATGTCCTAAGTGAGGAATAGAAAATAATGGAGATAAAAATATTAGAAATGCAATTTAAATATGTAGGGAAGGACTCAAATACAAACCAACAAATTAAAGGTTTTCAATAGGAAAAAAAGGAGAAAATATACACAAGAAAAACAATCTTTTAAATGTTGAGACTTCAAATAATATAGGTCCCAAGATAGACTCTGTTGAACCTTCTAGTAACACTTTGACTTTGTACATGCATTATTAAAGGTTAGAATCCATCCCATATTCAATTGGGATAATTCAAGAAACAAGGAAAAAAAACTAAATATGGATTTCAACCAAAAGGTAGGTCACAAGACCAATCAATATCATATGGTAAAAGAAGGTGAAAAGCTTGTAGATGAAGGTAATATTAATGCCCTTACCAATTACTTTAACCCTGGTATTAATGAAGATCATCACTTGGAATATTAGAGGACTCAAATGGATCTTTTCAAAACAAAACAAAATTAGAATAATCATTCAGAAAAACCATCCACATCTTGTTTTCCTTCAGGAAACACATATGTCAATAAATAAAATGGATTTAATTGCTAGTAAAATCCAGCTAGCTAGAAAAGTTGCTTCCCTTGGTTCCTAGGGGACTTTTGGTGGCACTGCTTGCCTTTGGCACCAAAAGAGGTAGTTATTCATCATGTTGTTGGTAGTTGGGGTATTCTTTTTGTAGCTATTCAAAGTAGACATTCTAACCAAATTATGCTTTACATAATTATTTATGCTCTCACTAATTTGGTAGAAAAGAGAAGATAGTGGAAGGATATATATTATATTATCTCTCATTTTCCTAAAGTTTGTACCTTGGTTAGAGGAGATTTCAATTTCATCCTCTCTTTGGATGAGAAAATAGGGGGAAATAAAATTTTGGACAGAAGCATTGACCTCATGAGTGAATATATTGCAAACCTTCATCTTGTGGACTTCTAGCCATATAATGGCCTTATGACTTGGTTTAACATAAGGTATGACTTAGCCTATATCATGGAGAGATTGGATAGGTTCTTATTCTCTGACAATTTCTTAATCCATGGTTACACTCCTAAGGTGAAGACTCTTAACAATGTTGGTTCGGATCACTGGTCAATCATGGTAGAAATTTAGAAAATCAATGTGAGTATCTCACCTTTTTTATTTTAGTTAATGTGTCTTAGAGATATTTCCTTTAGGCCCCAAGTGTAGCAATGGTGGAAGGAAGTTAAACCAAGGTATGGGACTCAAATGTTCTATTTTTCCAAAAGGTTTCAATACATTAAATTTAAAATCAAGATTTGGAACTAGAAGTTTGGAGATGTCCAACCAAAAAACATGAAGTGATTGCTCAACTTGAAAATTTTAATAAGCAAATCCATTTAGATGGCCTCATAGAGAGTAGAATTACAAATAAAATTAGACTCGATTCAGTTATATGAGTGAGAAAAAGAGAACTCTTATGGAAGCAAAAATATAAGATCCAATGGCTCAAAGGAGATCAAAATATAGATTTTTTCCACAAATATCTTCTATATTGAAGATCTCACAACTTTATTTCTTCCTTGAAATCTTATTTTGGAGATGTTGTCTACACTTGGGATGGCATGAACTTTGTTGTTATCAATTACTTTTCCAATCTATTTGTTGTTGCACCTCTTAACTTATCTTCTTAACAGAATATTCTTCAAGCAACCTCTACTCTTATCACTTTTGAGGAGAGCTTTGTTTTGACTGATCCAATTACTATCAATGAGCTTCAATAGGTGGTTTTTAAAATGTAAAAATAACTAACCCCAAGTCCTGATGGTTTTCCCATTGAGTTCTATCAAGAGTTTTGGGATATCCTTCATGCTGATTTATTAGAGGTGGTAGAAGAAGCTAGGAAAGCCAAAAATATTTTGAAGGTTATAAATAAAACTTATATAGCTCTTATCCCAAAATATGAAGAGATAAATCATACCTCATCTTTTAGACCTATACCTTTATGTAATGTTATTATCAAAATCATTACAAAGATCATGGGAGAAAAGCTAAAACCTCTTTTGCATAGGATTATTTCCCTTGAAAAATGGGGTTGTGGAAGGGTGCCAAATAGTGGATGAGATTGTTCTTGCTCAAGAAGCCATCCATTCAATGGAAATGTAAAAATATTAATTTATTTCCATTCATTTAGACTTATCCAAAGCTTATGACAAAGTGGATTTGCACTTCCTTGTCAAAGTTTTGAGGCAATTTGGCTTCTCTCAGGATTGGATGGACTAGATTATGGGATGTATCTCTTCGGTGTCCTACTTTGTTCTTATCAATGGTAGGCCTTCTCAACTATTCCTAGCTTCTATAGGTATTAGGAAATCTGACCCCTAATCCCCTTAGTTATTCATAATTCTTATTGAATGCTTAGGTAGGACTATTACCAAAAATAGAGAAAACAAAATCCTTGAGGAAGTTACCATTGCTCATGGAGCTAGGCCTATTTCTCATATTCAATTTTTTTATGACTCTAATATGTTAGGTAAAGCTACAGTTAAGGAAGCTTATAAAATTAAGCAAATCATTAGTTGTTTTTCTAATTCTACCGAGCAATTGATCAATGACGACAAATCTAAAATTATTTTCTTTCACTGCTTTCCCAGACAAGAATCTATGGCCTTGGATAAATTAATATATAATAAGACCTCTCTTCCAATCACTTATTTAGGCATTCCAATCAATATTCAAATATAGAAAAAAATACTAGAATTGGTTGTTGGATAGAATTAAGAAAAAAATTGGAAAATGGACCAACATGTGGCTTTCATTTGGGGGTAGCTCAAGGTTATTTGGCCTTATACCATAATAATACCAACCAATCATATGATATATTTACTTAGTTGTGGGCTCAAAATATCTGGCCTAAGGTGAGGTTCTTTACATGGCTTTTATTGCATCGTAGGGTGCTTATTGGTGAGCAACTTATGAAACATGGTTTTCATGGTTTGTTTAGATGCAAAATGTGTGGAGAGAATGTGGAAAATCTCAACCATATTTTTATTGAGCTATGGAGGAGAATGGCCATATTACTTGGCTTACAGTGGTCCAATATTTTTTACTTTTGAATAGCTTTGGAGGGATTGGCCTAATCAAGAGGGTGTTGATCATTTTATTAGGTAGCTAGTTTGGATGGGTTCTACCATTATACCTTGGAATATCTAGAAGGAAAGAAACAATTGGATTTTCAATCAAGAAAGGAATTAATTTCACTCTATATTTCAAAATACCATTTCCAACTTAGTTGAATTAGTACAACAACTCCTTAATCACCTCCAAAACTCCCACCAAATATGGGATCAAGTGATGCAATGTAAAAATATTAACTCTTTAAGCGTAACCAACTTAAAGGGAATGTGAGTAATTGAAATATGGATAGAACAAGGAATTGGTAGCCTCCTCCTAAGGATTTTATAAAATTAAATACCGATGTAGCCTTTAGGGGGAACATAGGAAAAGCTAGTGTAGGAGGAATAGGTAGACTTTCATATGGTTTCCTAGTTTTCACTTTTATTGATAATTTGGGTATCATTTCCAATAACCTTGTTGAGGGATATGGTATCCTTAGAGGCCTTCGAGAGGATGATAAGGTAGGATGGTAAAAGGAGCTAATTGAATCTAACTCTCAAGTCATGATTAATCTATTGCAGACTCCTAACAATCATAAGACTAATTGGAGAATAAAAAGAATTGTTGAGAAGATTTAATTAATCCAGATGGGCTTTTTGAAATTGAAATACAATCATGTGGTAAGAGAACATAATAGGAGTGTTGATGCTTTATCTAATTGGGTGTTGAACAAATGTGATATTACTTACTATGACCACCCTCCCAGATGCTGGGATTCATAAATAAGGGAAGCTCTTCTTTCTATCCTTTCTCTGGATGGCTCCAGTACTAGAGGTACCTAGTTCCTTTTTACTTTATTTTTATTTCTCTTTGGTTTAATCAAGGTATTTTAGTTCCCTTGCTCAGACTGATCATTCTTATGTTTCCTCTATTAAATATTGCATAAAAATCCTATTGGCCTATAAAGGCCAAAGTTGTATTTAATTTTTTCCTTCTTTTTAGTTTTTCGATGTATGTGTCATTTTGTATTGTTTTTTTTTTTGTTTTTGTGCCTTTTTGTGTTATTTTTGGTGTTTTTATGTTTTGGTATTTTTTTGTGTTTTGTGTTTTGTGTTTTTTTTTTATGTTTCTTTTTGTGTTTGTGTTATTTTTGTGTGTAATTTGTGTTTTGTTGTTGTTTTTATGTTTTTTGTTGTTTTTGTATTTGTTTTGTGTTTTTTGTTGTCTTTAATTGTTTTTGTATTTTTTTGTTTTGTGTTTTTTGTATTTGTTTGTGTTTTTGTGTTTGTTTGTTTATGTTTTTGTTTTTTTAGGTATGTTTTTTGAGTGTGCCAAAGGGGTCAGTCCAGGTGTAAGCCCTGGGATATTTTGGTAGAATAGATACCCCTACCTCCTTGGGACTTATTCGAAAGTGGCATCTTAATTGGGGTGTTTTCCATAAACAAACAAAAAAAGAATTCTTATGTGGATTAAGGGTTCATTATAAAGAGGAATATGAGATTCCCTTATTGTTGGAATGTTTTATGTTTTATGCATAGTTGCTTGTATAGTAATAAAAGGGCATGAAATGTTGCATTACATCTAGAGTTGTCTTGACCCCTAAGTATCTCTTATAAGTCATGGATGGAGTCTTTATCAAGAATATGTTGCAAACCTTTAGAATTATTGGAGATCCTTGTCTAATAGCTTCATAGGATCTAGAAATTTTTAGTTGATGAAAATGAATCAAAGGTTGTGTAAAGGAATACTTTGTTCAAATAGTTTTGTAAACTTGATTATTGTACAAATTTAAAGATTGTGTTGTTTTAATGATGTTGTGGATTTTTTACTTTAAGATGTGTATAGTGATCTTTACCATGGATAGATAGAAATGAAATCTTTCAATTAATAGAATTCATAATTAATATAATTGAATCTCTTATGTTAAAGTATGTATGTTAGCAAAAAGGATCCTTGGATTTTTATGATAAGCATTTGTATTATGTGCAATTTGGTTTTGTTTCATGATGAATCTTTATTATCAATTGTAGCATGTTGGATCATGTAGTTGCTTTATAAATGCTTTCATATAGTGTAATATGTAATATTTTATTAGAGAATTATGTTTTCAATGCAATATTTATTACCTTGGAAAGGGGTGGTTAGGAATACTCTTGTAAACCAAAATTAATAAAATCTAATCTTGGGAGGAGTTGCATGGATGCAACAAGGAGGTAAATAAGAGTCATAGGAATTGTGAGGATGTAATAGCTAAGAACTCATAGACTTGGAAGGATTTGTGTGGATACAATAGCCATGTATCTTGTGAATATTTTTACCTTGAACGAGTAGTATCAGGTGTATCCCAACTAGGATTTGAGGAATAATTCACAAGTTAGCAGTAGTTATCCCTCGATCATGTAGGATCAGGTGATCATGTTAGTTACTGTCAAAGTGACAATGACCTTAGTTAACCCACGGAGGTGTGGTAACTAATCACCAAGGCTCTATGCTTGATTAACTTGCCTAGATGGACTTAGAGTCAAGTTAGAGGATATGTGTCCCTCTTTAAGTATTATGGGCCTTAAAGGGTAATCTCTACATCGTGGTCACATAGTCTTATGTCAATGAGGGCATAGGAAATATGGGGGGACAACTATTGACATCCTTCTATATGCGTAGGTTTAGTAAGGTGAACCCCAAAAAATATGGGATTTGGCCACTCCTATCCATTGAGTGTCATTTATAATGACTCGATACTCAAATCTGGTGAAGCCTTATATGCTAAAATAAATAAAATAAGGGTATCTCCCTTACAAAATTTTACTAGTAATCATTTTTTTTAAAATGGGTTGTTAAAATTACTATGTAAGAATTTTATTTATCTCTTTTATTTTTTTATAAGGATAAATCCCTAGGTCTATATGGGCTCTCTGTAGAATTCTATAAACACAATTGGGATATAGTGAAGGATTCTTTGTTTGTGGTAGTGGAACAGTCTAGGGTAAACAATACATACCTTATAAATTAAATGTAACTTATCTTAACCTAATTCCAAAAAATAAGGATATATACTTGTTTGGTTATTTATACCCATAATCCTATGTAATATGGCATACAATATTATTTCCAAAGTGATGGTGAATCGATTAATACCATTTCTAGAAAAAAATTATTTTAAAAAAGCAAAGGAGGATTTTTGAAAGAAAGACAGATTCTGGATGGGATCATAGTAGCTCATGAGGTTATGCATTTAGAAGCTTAAAGAAAAGGGAGAGAAATGATATTGAAACTTGATATGAGTAAATCCTATGATAGGGTTAGATGGGATTTTCTTTTTTCAGTATTAGAAAAGTTTGGATTTGGGAAGAAATAGATCAGATGGATTAAAGCTTGAGTCTCTACAGTTTCATATTTAGTGTTGATCAATGGGTTAGTAACATAATCATTTAAATCCAAGATAGATCTTAGATAGGGAGATCCTTAATAACCATATCTATTCATTATTATGAAATATTTTCTAGGTAGTAATTTGAAGAAGGCTTACAAACATGGTCTTATAAGTGGACTTAAGGCTAATAATAACATAAATGACATCACCCATCAACAATTTTTAGATGATACAACCCTTTTTGGGAGGGCAAGGATAAACAAGGCTAAAGTTTTAAATAACTTATTAAAGGAATATGAAATATCGTTAGGGTAGAAAGTTAATAGGACAAAATTAAAAATTTGCTTCCTAAACACCCCAACTAGAATCAAAGTAAGAATATGTAGGTTACTTCACATAGAGGAGGCAAATTTACTAGAAACTTATCTAGGGATGTCATTATTTGAGGGAAGAATGAGGATAGAATTATGGAATCTATTTATAAGTAAATTTTATAATAAATTATCGATGTGGAAATGTAGATGGTTATCATTAGCAGGAAGAGTGTAGCTAATTAATTCAGTCTTACAAGCCATTCCAACATATTCTATGTCCTTGTATACTATACCAAATTCAATAGAAAAATTTTAATCTATATTATGCGGTTATTTTTGTGGTCACAATTACATGATAAAATGAAATTTTCTTTGGTGAAATTGAGCAAGGTGTGTGATGATAAAACTAGGTGAGGTCTCAGTTTAAGAGTTCTTATAGATGCAAACTTAGCTCTTAGAGGAAAATTAACTTGGAGATTGTACAAAGAGATTCAAAGACAATCAGCAAGACTTCTTCTAAATAATCATGTTAATCCCAATGACCTAAGCTTAATATTTACTGAATTCTCACTACCAAATGGTTCCACGCTTTGGAGTGGTTTAAAAAAATCAATTTATCTAGTGATTAAAGGTCTAAGATGGGTGGTGGGAATTGGACAAATAATTTCTATGGATACCTGGTATGATAAATAACACTCAATCTAGATCCAATTTTGAAATCATGGATCAGATTACTTCAAGAAAAATATTTTGAAGGGTTTCAAACATTATATACAAGGATCAAGAAGAAAGATACAAATGGAAAGAAGATTTTTTAACAAGTATACAAGTTCTAGGAGATAGTTAAGTAGAAAGATAACAATAATAATTATTTCGAGGGGAGCCAAGCATAAGTTTATATAGGATTTGAATAGATTAATAAAATACATAAGAAGAAGTGGATATTATGTAAAGAACCACAAAATAGGAATATTGCAAGAATATGGAGAGATATTTGGGATAACATGAGGATTCCTAAATTCAAGATGTTTATTTGTCTAGTAGGTCATAAAATAATTTTATCCTGGGATAACCTTATAAAAAGGGGTTTTCATAGCCCCTCACAATGTGTTCCATGTAAAATGAGGAAAGTATAGACCATCTCTTGGGACCCTGCTCAATAGTTTGGAATCTATGGCAATGGATTTTGAGTTTTAATATGTTTGGTAAATACATGGTGATGAATGATAGAATTGAAGAATGGTTAGAGCAATGGTAAAGCACTTTTAAAAGCGATTCTTTACAGACAATTTGGCATATATCAAAACATACAATACTTTGGATGGTATGGCTAGAATGGAATAGAAGAATATTTAAAGAAAAAGAAAGCAATTTAGAGGTAATAAAAAGTAAGATTTATTTATCCATAGAGTCTAAACCAACCTTATAAACTCACCCAATCCCTAATCTGGAAGCAAAGATCCTTGATATATGGATTCAAGTCATAAAATGAAATTATGATGTTGGGTACATGAGAAATAAAAAGAAGGCAAAGAATATAAAATGGAAACCACTAGATGTGGAGTTGATCAAATTGAATTTTGATGGAGCATCTAAATAAAATCCAAGACCAATAGGAGGAGGAAGAATAATTAGAAATAATAAAGGAGATATTTTATCTCATTATGCTTTCAATAATGGATTTAAGACAAATAATGAAGTTGAAGCTTGGGTAGCTTTGGAAGGGTTAAAAATATACAAACAAATGAAATGGAACAAATTATGGATGGAAGGTGATTCACTCATAGTAATAAATGCAATTTTAAGAAAGGCAAAGGTTCCATGGAACATAAATACAAGACCTTGCTATAGATTTTGAATAAATCAGGTGTACACATATGTTAAGAGAAGGAAACAAATGTGTAGATAGGCTAGCCAATGGAGGAGTTTTAATTGGGGATATTGAAGTTAAATTATCTTTTCCATGGTTAGAGGAAATAGTAAGTTTAGCTGAAGCTGACAAGAATATGTTGACTACCTAAATCAAATAATAATTAATATTACTTTAATGTTTCCATTGGTAATATTTTTTTTATTTTATAACATTGATGTGTTTTCATATACACTATTTATTACAATTTTTGTGGTTGCACTTATGTTTTAGGAATGAAATTAGCAATCCAGATCTGGTAAAGTGGACTATGATAGTGTGATGTGTTTGAAATATTACTCTACTAAGATGCAATGCATAGATAATAGAGGTGTATTTTTGGTATTGTGAAGGCTATTGTAAAAAAATATCAAGAAGGATTCTAAATTCTAGAATATTTGTATTCATAGACAAAATTTAAGAACTAGAAAATAAAAATCAATAATTCAGATATTTTATGAAAAAATATGTAGGTATCTAGCTAAAGCTAGATATTTTACTTGTAAATTCTCAAGCTCTAAAGGAGAGAGTTATAATTTTTCAAGGGTGGGGGACCCGACTACAACCCCTTATTAACCAGCAAAAAAATAGCCATAAATCAATCATTTAAATTTTGAATTTCAGTTAGAAGATTTAAGTTCAAATATTGCCAAGTTATACATGCATAATAATAAAGTTGTTATAAGACCACTATGTGGTCATGGTGTAATAGTAATGGAATTTGTTTTAATCCTATATAACTAGTTATAAAAATAAAATAAATTATATGATCATATTTTATATCAAAATATCATGTTTATATATATTATATAAATTAAAAAGTAGAATGAAAGTGCATGTGGAGAGTTGGCAAATAGAAACAAAGTAAATATTTTGTAGAAGTCAAGGGATCAAAACCCATAAAAACCAAAAATTTATCAAATGCCATAGTTCAATTGGTTATATTCCTTAACTTTCAAGAAGGATATTCAAGTTTGAATCTTGCCAAGCGATACAGGTATTATTGCCAAGTTGTTGTAATAGTCATGTTGTAATATAGGTGGGATCCATTTTAATCCCATTTAATAGTCATCATGTTGTAATATGTGTGGGGGACATTTTAGTCCAATATAATCAATTTAAAATTAAAAATTAAAAGTAGAGTAAATATAAAGTAGATTTGAACATACACAAGGCCATAGGCCATATGAGATGATGTGTTTTACCATATATGTGTTTATCTAACCAAACTCTAGTTACTAAAGCATGGTGTATAATCCAACCCCTTGTTAAAATTAAACCTTGGACCTCCTATTTGGAGTTCCAAAGTCTTAAGCATTAGGTCCACTATTATATGTTTTTTAACAAGCTATATGTGGCTTCTATTGGGGGTCATTTTTATCAACATACAAAAATATTAAATTTGTTGTTAGGTCAATTAAACCATGTCTAGCATGTATTTTTATCATATATATGTTTCATTTATTTTTCTATAAAATATATTCCTCACCTCCCTTAAAGAGCTATATTTATGTAGTCAATTCCTTGACATCATTTTCATTAAGAGATAAAATCTCACTTGTTCAATTGCCTTCTAAAGTTTGAATTCTATTAAGATAAATATCAACACTATGATATGCTAAATTATCTACTATTTTATTTTCTTTTCTATAAAATATGCTCACATTTCTAAGAGATTTTTTATAATAATATATTATGAACATCAATAGTAATATTATTTTTTATCTAATCCCCACATCCATTTTGTTCATAACATTGATGATAATTTGTGAATCCCCCTCAATTAAAATATATTTTCATCCTTTTTCAATTGCAATTTTAATCCCTGTAAGAAGTGCCCTAGCATCTACATAGTTTTTTTTTGAAGAGATTGAAAAGTGAGGGCATATTATGGGCCACCCTTCTAGTGAATTGAACTTGGGTCTCTGTTAAGAGAGCCCAATGACTTTTGCCATTGTAGTGTCCTTATCGGGACCTAGCCTCTACATAATTAGTTGAAGTTCCATATGATTTTGAGTAAGTGAGGAGAATTTTTCCTTTAGAAGTCCCATTAAAATTAAATTTGATAAACCCAATTTCTAGATATTTCCATTTGACCCTAGATCAAAGCATATCCTTTGGTTTTATGCCATTGTTGCATGACTCTTCCATGTATATTCAAATATTGTAACCAAGTTGTTACCACCTCTTTTCCATACTTGAGACTTCCCATGATGAGCACCATATCTATAAATATTTTGCAAGAGAGGCAATAATATGATTCCAAAATTAGGCATGATTTTGAGATTTATTTTTAAAAATATTATTTCTTTCAAGCCATAAATTCCAAAAAATAATGGTAGGACCTGAAGAACACAAGCTTATACTGAGGGGGGGGTGAACAGTATAAGACCACTTTTTACTTTTCTTTCCTAATATTATTAATAAATATAATCAATGGAAATATCAATAGCAATAACAAAAGCAATGCACAAATCATCACACACAATAGAGACACAAATTTTAACGTGGTTCACCTAATGTGGGCTACCTCCACAGAGAAAATATTTCTTCTAAATATTTCTCAAATAATCTCATGGGAATCCTTCCCAATTACAATGTTTATGGACCTTTGTCCAAAGGAGATGTTGATCCCCTAATATCAAGTTTATGGATATCTTCCATAGGAGAACTCTTTCCCCTTCTGCTCTGGCTAGTGATCTTCTAGAAGACTTTGTCTCTTTGCTACACTTACTGGTGGATCTCTCTCCACTTGAATACTCCTCACTCAGATATGTCTTCAATTGTCTTGGTTTCTAGATCTCTATCCACTAAGACTCTATCCTTGTTGGAATATTTTCAACATTGCCTCCTTAGTCCTAGTATTTAGTTTTAATTTAATGTTTTTATTTACATATTTCTAGTTAATTTGATTAGCATACATTGAGGTTTTGGCTTGGTTGGTCAATGTTTGACCATAGTCCAAGATTAGAATGTTGTTAGGATAAGAGCTATCTTTAAGTTATTTTGTTGTAATAAGTTTGAGAGGATTTTTCTCAACCACCGTGTCTATTTTTAGTTCTTTCAAGAACTATAAAACTATGTAATGCATTGTTGATCAATAGAACAATTTCACCATTTTTTCTCATTTGGTATCAGAGCAGGTTTGCTCATATGGATCAAAACCTGTGGAGCATGGTGTGAAGAGATCTGAAGCACACACTTTCTCATAGAAACTCAAGTGGCCAGCACTCAGCAAATTTGCAAGGAAGAGCTCGAGTAAATCATTAATATTTCATTCATATTGAGGCATTTTATAATGAAATTTTGAGGGTTGTTAGATAATTGTATCAAGAGGATGCTATCAAAATTTTAGAATGGCCACCATGTATAAAGAATTGGAAGTACCCAAATTTAATGGAGATAATTATGCTATTTGGAGCATAATTATGAAGACTTTCTTGAAGGCTCAAGACTTATGGGATATAGTTCAAGAAGGCTATGAGGAACCCTCTTGGAGCAAGCTACAAGGTGAGGAGAGAAAAGAGAAGGAGCAGCAATATGCAAATTGCTTAGCTCTTATGGATTTGAGGAGAGGAATGGAAAAGAATGTTTTTCCTCTCATAGCCAATTGTAGATCAGCTACAATGGCATGGCAAGTGTTAAAGCATGCTTATGGGTTTGATGAGGATACCCATAAAGCCATGAGTGAAAATCATGAATATTGTTTAAGCAAGGAGGAGCCTTGCTTCCTTGAAGCAGATTCTGAATTAAATCTTTTTGAAGGATTTTTTGAAGAGTCTTGTAAAGACTCATATGAAGCCATGCTTTGTAATGGAGGATTATTTCTTGCAGAGGAAGGCCTGTATGTAGAAAACCAACAAGATGAAGAATGCTTCATGGAGGAATCATATGTTGCTGAATTTTGTGATGAAAAGATAAGAAGAGGTGTGTATTCCTCAAGAGGACAAGGAGGAAGAAGAGTATTTGTTGTTGATAGAAGAAAAAGTGATAAAAAATATCTCATGGAGGAGATAAATGAAGAGTGTATTATGGATAATGCACCTAAAATTCTCATGGGAGAGAATAAAGAAGATAATAGGATCAACCAAAATTGTTGGCATGTTGATGGAGAAGCAATGTTTATGGAAGACCATTGTCTTGAAGACCATTCACTTGGAATGGATGTATGCTCTCTTGACAGAGAAAATGAAGATCTCCTATAAGGAGAAGATAAAATTGTTAGATTTCCTCTAAAGGGGGAGAAGAATGTGAAAAATGAGATAGAAACAGAAAATGGAAATGAGAGTGCTGATTTTCTTATCGTAATGGCAAAGGAAACATCACTCATGGATGAAGATCACTCACTTGGAGTGACTACATTACATAAAGAGAGTTGTATTGAAAAGGCAACTATGTATGATTGCTTGAATGAATGGTGTTTCAACACACCAACATGGATTGAACAAAGGAGGAGAACTATTATTGAAGAGTTGATGGTTGATCTTGAAGCACCATACAATGAAGGAGAACTACTACAAAATAGCTTTATGGGAAGCACCAAATCTACTCATACTAAAGGTAATGTTTTTATGATTAATTATTTGTTTTTTGTGAGCAGGAATGAAAAGAAAGGTGATTGTCTCATTGAGACAACTTTTATGAAGAGTCTTCTTGGAGAGAATATAGTGATGGATAACTTGGGTCACATGGATCAAAATTATGTGTTAAAAATTCCTTGGGAGAAGGATTCTTGTAAAGTCATTGTTGTGAGAGAATATTTGTGTGAGGAGCAACTTTATGTTGCATATGTAGTTGGTCATTATATGGCCATATTTTTTGTGATATTTTGTGTGAAAATATGTGAAAGAGTTGTATGGTATAATCATCTATGTGAGATGATTAATTGTAAATACTCATGTGGAGTATTGTTTAGTGTTGAAGATGTAAAAGAAGCATGGTTTAAAGACCATAAAGATAAATATGTAAGAGAGTGGTTGCTAAAAACCACAAGAGGAGATACTTTTGTTGAAGGGGGAGCTAATCAACAAAAGAAGGCACTCAAGCATTTGTAAGAAATTCCACATAAAAAGTGGAAAGAATGCCACCACAAATATTTTGCAAATTCTGATTTCTTGATTCAAGATTGGAGGAAACGTAAGAGAAATATTTTATTCCAACTCTGTGATGCGTAAATAACTCTTGCATGAGTGTCTTTAGCATCAAGGGGGAGAATTTTGGAATATTTTCAACATTGCCTCCTTAGTCCTAGTATTTAGTTTTAGTTTAATGTTTTTATTTACATATTTCTAGTTAATTTGATTAGCATACATTGAGGTTTTGGCTTGGTTGGTCAATGTTTGACCATAGTCCAAGATTAGAATGTTGTTAGGATAAGAGCTATCTTTAAGTTAGTTTGTTGTAATAAGTTTGAGAGGATTTCTCTCAACCACCGTGTCTATTTTTAATTCTTTCAAGAACTATAAAACTATGTAATGCATTGTTGATCAATAGAAAAATTTCACCATTTTTTCTCAGTCCTCTGTACTTTGTCACCTCCAAAGCTCTATCTCAATAGGTTCACTCAAAACCTTATCAAATTTGCTCAACAAGGTCACTCAAAACTTGTCCAAATCTGCTCAACAAGCTCACTCAGAACTTGTCCAAATATGCTCAACAAGTCTACACAGAACCTGCTCAAATATGCTCAACAGGTCCACACAGAACCTACTCAAATCTACTCAATAAGTCCTCTCTAGGACTTGTCCAAATTTTCTCAATAAGTCCTCTCTAGGACTTGCTCAAATCTGCTCAATAAGTCCTCTCTAGGACTTGCTCAAATCTGCTCAATAAGTCCTCTCTAGGACTTGCTCAAATCTGCTCAATAAGTCCTCTCCAGGACTTACTCAAATCTGCATAGTAAGCTTCCATAAAATCTTACTCAACATCAATCCACAAGCCTTATCAAAGACTTGTCCAAATATGCTTAACAAGCTCACACAGAACTTGTCCAATCTCATAGAATCATAAAGAGAATTGTTAGAGACTCAATATGTTCTATACTTAATGCTCAATCAATATCTCAACTCAATATCATAGAAGCATAAAGAGAATTTTTAGTGACTCAATATATTCTATACTCAAATCCAATATCATAGAAGCATAAAGATAATTTTTAGAGACTCAATATGTTCTATACTCAAATCTAATCTCAACTCAAATCAATCTCATAGAAGCATAAAGAGAATTTTTAGAGACTCAATATGTTCTATACTCAAATCCCAATCTCAATTCAAATCCAGAATATAGAATAGTTTATTTTATGGAACTTGAACAACCACATGCATCCACTTGGCTAGGCTCAATCAACTCAACTCAACCAAGAAGGTCAATGAACAACCCTTTCTCACAAAACCTAGTCCAAGCATATATTAATCAACTCAAAATGTTTCCAACAATGCTCAACCACAAATATCACATAACAATGATACTTATGTTCTTTTCTAACTCAAGTTCAAGTTCTTTGTACAACCAATGGGCTTCAAAAACAATGCTTATAAAACAAGGTTTAATCACAACTCTCAATCCAGAAAACCTTGAAGCATTTAACCAATCACTTTCGAAAAGGAAACCACAATCAATCCTTTTCACTCCAAATATATTTTCAAAAATCAACCACCATAATAAATCAATAGGAGAATGTGCCCATACCTTTTATGAATATGAAGAAGCTTCTTTGAAAATCTACCACAATCACAATATTCTCTTGCCAAACTTCATGAGGGTTAGGAGAAATTACAAAACAAATATCATAACCTTTTACACCTTATTTCTCCTAGTCAAAAATCACATCCACCACTAGAAAATAATTAAAAATAATCATTTTCTCAATTAATTAAGCATAGCATGAATATCACCACAACCACTTACCATTCCCTTATTTCTCCTAAAAATCACTTTGCACTAATGCACAACTCACTAAGCTCCTTAATGCAAAGATTCCCACATCAAATAGTGCAAAATATAAACCACAACTCATAAATTACATCACCATAGTATACCCTCAATAATGGTTCTTTAAACCTTAGCTTTGACAAATTAAAACATTAATTATTCATTCTCCAAAAATTGCGATGACGGGCATACCTTAGAAAATAAAATATTTTTTTGGCTTCGAAGAATGCGGTGACAACAAACCATGCGAAAACAGGTTTTTGGTGACTCGAACCGAGACCTACAACGAGTGCACCTTTGCACTCCCTCCGCCCACCAAGTGGGCTAAGCTTCCCATGTGGAAGCTATTCCACCTTGTGCTCCTTATGCTTCTTTTTTTCACCCACGAGCTTTTAAACAATGAACAACGCTTCAACCAATACAATGCTAAAATAATGCTCGTGGGAATCGAACTCATGACCTCCATGCTATCAACACCTTTGCACAATCCAAGCTGCCACTAGGCCATGCTGCCCAATGTGATTTGGGAAGTGGTCACTGTCTGCTTTTAATCGTTCGTTGCATCACATAAAACAAAACACAAGCTCTTTCCTTCTCATGTCCCACGCAAGATTACCAACGAGCAAGTATAATCGATTTAAAAACTTGGTGGCATATTTATGTCTTTCCCTTCACTTGGAAACATTGGTGCTTTTAAAACTGCCCTCATGATGTCGATGGACATGGCAAAAAACTTTTTATTTAATTTTAAATTTTAAATTTTAATTTCAAATAAATTTAAATTTAAACTAAACCTTTAAAATTAAATTTCTCCATCATCGGGGCACATTTTTCGATGAAACGAAAAGCCAATTTGGGTTTTAAGAAAAACCCATTTCAAATCTGCCATCCATGGTTTTAAATAAAACCTTTTATTTTTCCTGCCTTGGTTTTGATAAAAATCCTTCCTTGCACTTTCACAAAACATAGTGCATACCATCATAGATCCTTTTGATATCAAATAACCTTTTGACATCAATGACAACATTTTAGCTTAGGGACTCAAAATTTCCAACATGACCATTCTTCCTAAAAATATATAATGCTTTAGATTTTAAATAATTAATCAACTCTTTCAATGTTGATAGAGGTACCCAATATGTTTTTATATTAATAAAAAAGTAACCACAAATGGTGTGATCAAATGGACAATGAAGAAGTAAATGGTATGATGTTTGAAAATCCTTCTCACATAAGATACAAATAAAAGGTCCGTGATATCCTCTTCTTTGTAGACTCTCTTCTTTAAGAATATTACTTTGAACTACTAACCAAAGGAATATTGAAGACTTAGGGAGAGCCTCTAATAAACAGATATTCTTGCAAGGAAAATCTTTGGGATTAGGAAATTTTAATTACACTAAATCCTCATATCTCACCTTGATATAATTTTCACCATCTTTTGATAGATATTAAACCAGCTCATCCTTTCATGTAAAATTTAATAAATTAACCTCTTGAAGTATTTTTTTAAGTTCATCTGCAAGTTGTTTGAGTTCCTCTTCTTCAACCAGGTTACTAAGAGAACCCATAATTTGAAGTTGTTGCTCATACTAATATAATATTTGACCTTTGGATCTTTGAAAGCTATGGATGCCTAAGCCAATAGTATCATTTTGAATCAAATATGAGGATAAGAATACAACCAAGCATTATACCAAAGTTTTAGATAATTTCTCTCATTGGCTAAGCATATACTATATTTTTTAATCAATTGTAAACTATATTATATGAGGTTCCATGTTGTTGATCCTTTGGGTAGGGTTATTTCCTAAATAATTTCATTGCATCAAGAGGACCTATATATTTTTATATAATATTTTTACCCAATTATTTTCTTGATCTCTAAATAATCTCCACCCAAGTTTGCCCCTACAACCAAATAATTATACAAGCCTGCTCCTCCAATATTCTCTTCTTTGCAAATCCTATCCCCTTACAAAGAGAAAATATAATTTTTTCTTCATATATTTTTCAAATAAAGTATCTTTGAACTTTATCAATTCTAGATGTTATACCTACTAGCAATCTTGAAAGTGACATCATATAAATAGATATGGATTACAATGTAGTCTTTTATATTTGTAGCCTTCCTACTATGGTTCAGAACTCACCTTTCTAAACTACCAAACAAGCTTTCATTCTATACAAACAATAGACCTAAATATCCTTTTTATTTTCTTTATGAGACAAAGGAATACCCAAGTAGATTGATGGAAATTTTTCAATTTAAAACCCTAAAATATCCACAATAATTTATTGTCAATTTAGGACAGTGTTAATAAAAATCATAGATTATGTAGTACTAACCAACTGTTCAGTAGCCTTCTCATAGCATGATAATATTGATTCAAACTCCATGACCTCATTGACTAAGGGATGGACCAAAAGAAGAGTATCATAAACAAATTGGATATGATAATCGAAGGGACAATTTTTTGCAACCTAAATATATTTGATTTTTCCTTCTATTTTTTCTTTTGAGAGAGCTCCTACTGATACCTTTGCAATAATAATGAATAGATAAGGAGATTGTCAATGACATTGGTGGATTATACAAAATGACTTAAAGTAATCAACAAGATAATCATTAATCAAATTAGAATATTTTATAATGCTATAACAACATTTAATTTATTCACACCAATTATAATCAAAACCAAACTTTTTGAGAATATCATGTAGAAAGCTCCAAGAAATCCTACCATATGTTTTGTTCATATTTATTTTCATAACAATACCTAGTTTTTTCATGGAATGAAGAGAATGTCTAACCTCTTGTGCAATGGTTACACCATCAAGATTTTTTTTACCACGAACAAAACCATCTTGTTCCTTTGAGAAAACACAATCTAGAATGCCTTTCAATCTATTTGCCATAATTTTTGAAATTATATTATAAACCATATTACAAAGGCTTATTGGATGAAAATTATCAAAAATATTTGGTCACACCTTTCTTGGGAATCAATGTAATAAAAGTGGCATTTATGTCACTTATTATAGCCTTCCTTTTCTAGGCCTTTTCAACTACAACCAACATATGACTCTTTAATAAATAACAAAACTTTCAAAAACAAAGTGTAGGAAATCCATCAAGGCTAGGTGCATTGTTAGGATAGAAAGATAAAATTGCTTCATGTAGCTCCTCCATAGATATTGTCTTCATCAAGCTTTCATTTTTGTTCCTATGTGATAATTAATGGAATATTTTTCAAAAGCTTGTCTTGTGACTCCTTATCTTGCCTAGTATTTGAAAAAATATTTTAGAATTAATTAACTATTTATTTCCTTATATCCTCTTTATTCCCAATATTTATTCCATCTAAGAGTTACATTTTTTTCATAGGTAAGAATTAAAATATTTTGATGTGACAAAAAAATTGTTTTTGTTGTAGCATGAATTTTTTTTGTACTTTTATCTCCTTCCTTGAGCCATTTCTCCTTAGATTTTTGGAACCAATATGACTCCTTTTTTTTCAATCCATTATGATAATCAAGAAGTAATTGTATTTCTTTTGTATAAGAATCCTAGTATGTTCCATTTATTTCTACTATCTCTTGTAAATTTTTGAGCTTGGATTCAATTTCCTTTTTTCTTAAAAAATATTACCAAAATATTTGGCATTCCAAATATTCATTTGAATTTTTAAATATTTGATCTTTTGATCAAATCTATACATATATGATCCTTCAAAATTTATTTCATCCCATCATAATATAACCATCTAAAAGAAATCAAGGTCTTGAAGCACATAGAATGAAAGTGAAATGGATTGGATGACCATTATTAGGTAAATCACAAGTCAAAAGAATGGGTTTGTGATTTGATCCTCCTTGCAATAAAATATCCAAGGATATTATATACTTTCTTTTCAAAAATATGATGGATAGAAAGAATATCTCCAATATTTATGCTATGTGAGTTTACCTAATGTGTCTATTATCCCATGTATATTAAAAACTTAAATGACTAACATCTCAAAGGCCATTTGAATTTGTAAGTAAAGCAAAATCTTACATCGATTTAGACCATCCTAGAATACCATCCTTATTTTCCAAAGGAGATAAGACTATGTTGATATTGCCCCCAAGAATCCATAGATCATAACTATGATTCATCATTTTGTTTGATAAAACTATATTAATGTCCTTCCAACAACTATCATGAGGAGTAACTATAGTTGGAGCATATACATTTATAACCCTAAATTTGATGTTTTTCACTTTCTTACAAAATAGTTCAGCAACCCAATTACTTTTTGCTTATAAAGATTGTTCATGCCATTTGTGTTTGTACCATATTGTTGCAATATTGCTTGAAGCTCCTATGGAAGAAATTGCTACATAATCACCCATCTTCCAAATATTTCTGAAAGCATACTTACATTCCTCGCTACTTAGTTTTGTGTCCAGTATTAAAATAAAATCAATATTATAACCTATTAATTCCTTAATAACTCTTTTTTAGGAGTCTTATTCATGCCCCTAATATTCCATGATATATTTGTTATTATTACTTTTTATTTTTATTCGTGGGCTTAGCTCCACTTCTTGTTAAAATGTGTGATGTTTTTATTTGGCTTCCTAAATCAACATCCCTTTGAGTTTATTTTAATACTTGTTCATGCTTTGATGGCCATCCTGTCCTTTTTCTATTTCCACCAACACTTTCATCTTCATTAGTCTCTTCTATTTTTCCATATAATTTATAATGAGACTTATCTTATAAATATTTATATTGCCTTAAGGAATCCAAAATGCAAGGAATAGAATCATAAACCCTAAAGTGTAACAACTCATTAATTCCTTAATAACTATAATTTTAGGAGTCTTATTCATACCCCTAATATTCCATGATATCATTTTTATTATCACTTTTTGCTTTTATTAGTGGGCTTAGACCCACTTCTTGTTAACACCTATGATATTTTTATTTGGCTTCCCAAATTGATATCCCTTTGAGTTTCTTTTTCTATTTTTTCATACTTTTATGGTCTTCCTCTCCTTTTTCCATTCCCACCAACACTTTCATCTTTATCAATCTCTTTTATTTTTCCATATTGTTTATAATGAGTCTTATCTTCTAAATATTTATATTGCCCTAAATAATCTAAAATGCAAGGAATAGCCTGTTAGACCCTAAAGTGTAAGGATGGTCCTCCATAGTAATTACTTTACTATTGCTAATATAGAAACCCTATATTTCCATGGATATCATCCATATGCATTTTTTATTATGTTGTTCTTGAAATCCTAAAGTGCAATGGATACAATTTGTACTCACTTTAATTTTTATTGCAAGGAGAAGATTTTATGTTACATGAGGAATATAAAAATGGTTTACTTGGATTAACCTTGACCTCCTTCACCTCATTCACTTTAAAATTTGCCTCCCCATTTTTCTTTGCACCTTTAATTCCTTTTATATTTGAACTTATGCATTGTATTTCCTCATCCCTTGTGTCATTTTTTATTCTAATGGTTGGTTCAAGTGAACTATATTGACCATTGTCATTTGATGATGTAGAGGGGTTTTTCTTTCCATTTTCCTAGGAGTGGGGAATCCTTGATTTGACCTATATTTACTATGATATGATCTTATTGTTTTATATTGAATTCTACCTCATACCCATAATTTTCCATCTCTTTCTCCATCATTTTCACTTTACAATATCTTTCTATGTGTCTAGTCTCATGACATTTGTAACATCAAAATATAATATTTTCATAGTCCACTTGTCGATTCCATTCTCTTGATTCAAATTTCATCCTCATAGACTATTGTTAGGTACCTAAGATAGAAACTTAATATTATAATATTGTACTTAGTATTATAATATTATAATATATGTAATTATCCCACATGTGAGGATAAGAAGTAGTGGTAGGTATTTGAGTATTATATAATGCATGCAAGAGACTCATATTAGGGTATATAGAGAGACTAATATTGTATGTATTTACGGCTTGAAATAAATTACAAAATTATTAAAAATAAATTACAAAATCAGACCCAAGTTTAGAACCATATTAGTGCCTCTCTTGCAAAATATCTACAACTATGGTGCTCATCATGGAAAGTCTCAATTACAAAAAAAGAGGTACTCGTAACTTGACTACAAAATTTGAACATACATGGAAGAGTCATTATGATAACAAAATTAAAACAAAGGATCTACTTTGATCTATGGTAAAATGGAAATATCCAAAAATTAGGTTTATCAAAATTAATTATAATGGTAGTTCTAAAGGAAATTCAGGAAAAGTTGGTGGAGGTGGTGTTTTTAGAAATAGTGAAGGCAAAATTCTCCTCACTTATTCATAATCATATGGAAATTAAACTAAAAAATATGCAAAGGCTAGGAAATTTCTTACAAGATTAAAATTGCATAATAAAATGGATGGAAATATATTTCATTTGAGGGGGACTCACAAATTAGCATCAATTATTAACAAAAATGGATGTGGAGACTCGATAAAAAATAATACTATTGTTGATGTTCATCATTTATTACTAGAGGTAATCTCCTAGCAATGTGAGCATCTTTATAGAGAAGGAAATCGAGTAGCAGATAAATTAGTAAATTATGGTGTTGATCTTCATCCTGGTGAAATTCAAATTTTAGAAGGTAACTAGCCAAATGAGATTTTATGTCTTAATCAAAATGATGTCAAGGATCTAATTGTGGAAACATAGCACTTTGAGGAAGTTGAAGAAAATATTTAAGATAAAAAAGAAATGAAAAAACTATGATAAAAATGGGTTAGCTTTCTGAGTAGGTTAACTCACAGAAAGCTTCAACCAGGATCTAAAAATAAATCAAACTAAAGCTACTAACAATGAAACTTAATAACAGTAAAATCTTACCAGTAATATCTCACAAAATATAACATAAATGAACACAATATGCAAAGATTACATTAATGGTATAGCTTAGTTATAATGCATGAAGCTTTATGATAGGGATTAGTATGATATTGCATTTAATACTCACATGGATCGTGTGTATTAAATGATGAATTATAAAGGCAGACATGCCTATAAATATGTTTTTGATTAATGCAATTATCAGTTTTCATTTGTGTCATTTTGTGTCGTTTATTAAGAGTGTTTATTAAAATTAAATTATATTATTTTTTAATATAATGTAATTTTTTTCCACTCTTGCACCACTCCATTAAAACCCATATTCAATTTTCAACCATAAATTAAATTATATTATTTTTTAATATAATTTAATTTTTCTCCGCCCATTAAATGCAATAACACCCCACATTCAATATTGATCATTGTCCTGGTCACCAATAATTTAATGCAAGTCAAATACTATCCACTTGACCGTTGTCTCGGTCCACCAATAATTTAATGCAAGCGACCCACAATTAACCACAAATTTATTAAATTAAATTAATATTTTTTAATTTAATTTAATATTTTCCATAACCATTAATGCATGGCTCAACCAATTCAATGCATTCTCGCTTGTCTTAAAGACCGCAACAATTAAATTTTTCATTTGGCATGTGGTTTGAGGCATCTTCTACTGCATCTTCTCTGACAGTTTAGTTGTTGCTTTAATCTGGAAATTTTTTGGACCCATTTCAGTTGTACATCTGTATAGCAGTGTTTACAATCATTGGAGAGTGTTTTTCAAGCCAAAATTAGATCCAGTACCAAATTTTAGTTTTATGAAGACTTGTTCAACTTCACCATTTTGGATCTTCTTATTTTTGTAATAAGAGTGCATTTTTGGTTGTACCTGACACTCTTTAGCTATTATCGGTTGACGATAATATTGCCCATACCATCTACCACTGGAATTTCCAACTTTAGGAACCAACTCCCTAGTCCCGAGCTCTATTGGTAATTCCATAATCAAAGTTGATTTTTGAACACCCTCATGTACTACATCATTCGGTAACCTAGATCGATGTCCCATACCATCGATAATTACTCTCTACAGCATAGGACCATCTGTCCCATCATAGCTTGTTGGATAAAGGTTACTTTCGAATCACAATAGATGCCACTACAAACTATCGAAGTTGGGTGTGTGCTATCCTCCTCGATATGCACTGTTTAGGTTACCTTGATGGTAGAAGCATAAATTTTCTCCAACACCCTTCTCAGTGTTTTACCATGTTTCAAGGATATATAGTTGTGAATATTTTTAATGTTACTCTTCTCCAATAAAATCTTAAAGTATTACTTTTAATGTAAATATTTTCATTCACAAAGCTTGTAAGAGAAATGCATATTATGCAAGTCGTCAATCTAATTATTTTAAAGGTTATTCCTTTATTATTATTTTCTTTTGAAAAAAAAGTTCCTTCCTCACTATAATTATTAAACATAAACATACTATATTCTTCTAGGCATTACTTAAAACAGAAATAACATTTTTCACTAATGTTTCTTCGTACCAAAACTCTATAATTTAAACAAATAAGATTAGAACGACTAAATTCAATATTTTCATCATAAAATACAAGAGCTATGTCAATTAAACAAATCACAGGGTTGTAACCCAAGGTTTTCACAATCGAGGCTCTGATACCAACTTTTCTTCTTGAGGAATCCTTTGGAAACTCACTCACACTTTCATTTTCCTTACCCTTAGACAAATTCTCAATGACTTTCTACTGTTGGTTGATTATTTCTTGCTATTGGGCCTTCTGTACCCTCTATTGATCCATATGCTCACTCATCTAATCTTTCTGGATCTCCATTTTATCACGTTGTTGATTCAGTTATGCATTTGGGACCAATGCTTCCTCAGTGGGGATGAATGATAAGGATTAGTATGATATTACATTTAATACTCACATGCATATTAAATGTTGAATTATAAAGGCATACATGCCTATAAATATTTTTTTGATTAATGCAATTATCAGTTTTCATTTGTGTCATTTCATGTCATTTATTAAGAGTGTTTCCCACACCACTTTACCTTCGATATATCCTTTTTCATGACTTTTCAATTCTCTAACCATTGCTCTCCTCTTTCATCTAGAAGATGCAACCTATAATATTCCTCTAATAAAGATAAAGCTATAAACTTACCACATATCATGTGACTCTTCATGCTCTCTAGACACTTTTCACTCTTTCTCATATTACCACATACATTATATAAAATATAAATAATCTACCAAACTAATATTGCATGGGGGACAAAATAATGTAATATCTCCAACACCCCTCATATTACATTATTTGGTAGGAAGGTTTTTTGCATTCAATCTCTGATTCTTATTTCTCTTTAAACTTTAGCTCTAACTCTATCATGACTAAATAAATAATTTGTGTCTGCCTCTGGATAAATTTATTTGAGTCACCTCTAGGTCTCTATCTCTGGGTCACTGTCCCTCAGTCATTGTCATTGGTTTTTCCTCTAGATCACTATGTTTGGATATCTACCTCTAAGTCACTACCTTTGGGTCACTTCCACTGGATCACTACCTTTGTAACTCTACCTCTGAGTTACCTCTATATAATCATTATCTCTGGGTCATCCACTATAAAATCATCATATTTGTAGGATCATCACTACATGTCCTTTCTCTATGAACCATCTTCCAATATATGCTTGGGTCTTCTTTCTCTCTGTCTACTATGGGATCTCTTTCCATGGGTCTCCTTAATTTGCTTTTCAATTTCTTATAGACTACCTTCTATTCTGAATATATTCTTGGAATAGGTAAACTCAATCTATCTTATACTTTTCTTAAATTGATTCTTTCTCAAAATTTTGAAACTTATTCTTCATTGGTTGTTCTTCAACCTAGTGGTATTAATCCTTATCTTCACTAGTTTTTCTTCAATCTAGTGGTAATACTTATCTTTTACAACTTTCAAGTTTTATATAAGCAAGCTTTGATTATACTTGGTTTCCTTTTGTAGAAACCATACAATATTCCTTTCATTTTATCCCATTCATATATGTTCATCCATCCACAATCCACTTTTACTCTATCTTTTCTTTTTGTAGATAAAATATTTATGAATGATTATGTGCTCCACAAATTTTACAACTATGGATATTCCAACATCTCTCTATTTTATGTCCATATCTACCACAATGACTACACCTATTTTTTGTTACAAAATTCCTTTGACCATTTTTCCCTTTATTGCAACTAATTCTATCAATCTTTGTCATAGATTTGATGTCACTATTTCCTGTCACAAATTTAGTTTCTTGCTCATTATTTCTAGTCTGACCTGTATATCCAAGACATTCATATTTTGGCCTTATTTTTTGTACAATTGGTTCTTTTATTCCTTGTTCATGTTTACCTCAGCCTGTATCTTTATATTTCATTTTTTTTAAAAGCTTTGAACCAAATCCTTTAGTATGTTTTTCAAAATAACCAAACATATCATTAGATTAATTTTTATCAATATCAATACAACTCTGAGCATCACTACCTCTATCATCATTTGAATTTATATCAAAATCAATTATGATAGAATTAGCCTTTTCTGAACAATCACGAATTGTATTCAAATCACTTGTATCACATATAACATCTATCTTTTTAACAAGTTCATCTATCTTCATCATGAATACTAAATCACTAGTGTCATTGCTTGCATCACAATATTCCTTATCATTTTGACAAGAATCATAATTTGCAACTTTTTACTTTTGAAGAAGATCACTAGTATCACAACATGCATATATCATATTTGGTTTTAATTCCATAGTACCACAACATGAATCTGTTATTATTGGCCTTAATTCATTTATATCACAAGAGACTTATTCATCATTGGCTTGTTCTTTAATTCTTTAACTTTTTCTTGTTTTCTCATCTTAGAAATATTTAGAGTGATAATTCCTTTGTAGATTATTCTCCATAGACTAATAGGTATAGTAACAAAATTTTCATAACAATCATTAGCATCATTAAGAACACTTTGCATGCATTTTTGAAGTATTGAATTTTTTTTTTTTTTTGCTTCACTAGTAATATCAACAAGCCTATTGTTCAAAGTATTTGTTTCATCAATAAACTTGTTCTTCAAATCTTTAATAATATCCTTTTGTCTTTTATTCTTATCTTTAAGAATTTCATTAGAAAATAATACTATAAACATCATTCTTCCTATATCACTAGATAATGTCAAGTTACTTTTAGACTCTCTCTATATGCCTCATCAACCTTTGAATTTAGATAATTACCAAGTGTTAAATACTTTTCATCTTTGACTTCTCTCATAATTGATTGTAAGGCATTCTTTTCAATTATTGATATATCCTTTTGTTCTTCAATTTCTTCTATCATGTGTTGTATATGGCATTTTAATATTTCTAGCCTTTCTGAAATATTCTGAATATCTAATTATTTTCCTTGGAAACATAGATTTTCTACTTCAACTATTTTTGACATTTCATGGAAACGTAGATTTTCTACTTCAACTGTTTTTGAAATATTTTAAATATCTAATTGTTTTCCTTGGAAACATATATTTTTTGAAAATTAGAAGTTTTGTAAAGCATATTTGCAAATTTAGTTTTTCTAATTTGATGTAGAAAACCTTATTTCTGCCCCTTTAAAATATTTGCAAATATTCTTTGAACCTTTGAATTTCAAGAAATATTAAAAATAAAAGCTTTCAAACTTTAAATGACTTCAAAAAAATTTATACTAAGTAATATTTATCTCTCCTTATCACTCCATGAATTCTAAAAACAAATAATATATTAATTATGCAATTAATTACCTTATCTCTCCAAATTAAATTTTAAATCCTTATCAAAATAAAAAAATTAAGTTTCTATATACCTTAACTCTCCTCTTTCACCTTAAATAAATTTAAATTCTAATATTAATTTATCAAAACCCTAAAATATTGTATTTTGCCTATTTGTGGCTTCTGGCACTGGACATTGATAAGTAACCTCCAAGTGTTTCATTGTTCTCCTCAATACTTTTGACATCTCAAGTGGAAACGATCGAGCATAGCGTTGTCTTGGAAATCATATTATTCTTATGATTATTTTGGACGTTTCACTTAGCCATTTTGAATGTTGTATAAAGATTCAATGTGCTTTTGTTGCAAGGCACATGGTTTATAGATATTTGAGGACTAGGATGGATACCTCAGAACCAAAAATATTGGCTAAATATCATTCAAGGTATGGCCCACAACAAGGCATACCTGTTAACCAAGCAAGTGTCTCAGGAAAAAAATATAATATCATTAAACTTATTTTCAAAGGTTTTATTATAAATAATATCTAATAGATATTCAATTCAATGTCTGTGAGATTCAGGCTCCTATCCAAATAATGTAAAATTGAGAAGATAATAAACACCGTCATAATTCCCCCATAAATACACTAGATCACTATTTACTATTTAATGCACCTCCACATAAACTTGACACCTTATAACAATCTTGTTTCCAATCCTCAATCCCAGCATGATCATGAAACCTACTATAGTCAATATTTTCACCATATTTTCTATAAATTCATCATATCATGACAAAAGCAAGTTGAATCCATTCACAATAGGTCAATAGCAAAGAACGCAGGTAGACATTCAATGTTTTCCTTCCAATGATGTAACACTCTACCCTTTTAACAGACACTTCTAGTCACCAACCAGGTTTTTATCAATCTTTGTGCTCGCTCATGCATCTGCATTGCACACTATAATCTCCTTTGCACCTTAGCATATCATGTTCTTGTTATTGCTTCAACTTATTTCTTCTTCTATAACTCAATATTGAAGATAACTTCAATGCTCTTAGGTTTTGTCCTTGTAACTTGCTTATCGCTTGGTGACTTTTGCTCTACTTTTGGTCAATAATAGGTATTATCAAAATTATATCAGGAATTAGCTTCCTTATTTATGCATTAGTACAGGTGCTTCACATTACAGATGCTTTCAAGATATATCTCGAATATCCTTTCAAACTTTTTTTAGTAGTTTATCTTTACCTTTAGTCCAGACACCTATTTCTTTAGTTTTGTTGGCTCTCCTTTGCTTTTAAAAATGATTGGTAACTTTTTTAACGTAGCTTATTCTTCTCAATTTATATTATCCTTTGGTGGCTTCTAAAAAATCTTCTTTGTCCTACCCACATATTGTAGGTGAGTTGGAGAGGATAGGGTAATCCTCTAAGGGAGGTCCCCGGTTCGAATCTCCACCCTACCAAACGCACATCGAGTACCCAAAACTCATTTGATAATGCTAGTGCGGTTAGGGCCGGGCACAACTCTTAGATGATTTTGACGGTGTAGAACCCCCTGGTCATGGTTTCTCATACCAAGGCATCCCCTTAAGATTTTTTTGCTAAATTAAAAAAGCAATCTTCTTTGTCCTCTAAATATCTTTCTTCAAGCTTCCTTCAATCTCTTTGCTTCCAATAATCGTTCTTTCTTCTCATCGATCTTCTCCAAACTTCTTTCTCAACTATCACTAGCGTAGATCTAAACCAAGATGGCTTTCACCAAGGTGGCTCTGATACCATTATTAGCTTTCTAAGTAGATTAACTCACAGAAAGCTTCAACCAAATTCTAAAAAAAATTGAAATAATGCTACTAACAATGAAGTATAATAATAACAAATATATTACAAGTAATATCTCATGAAATATAACATAAATGAATACAATATGCAGAGATTACATTAATGATACAACATAGTTACAATGCATAGAGCTTTACCTGTAATATATCCTTTTTCATGACTTTTCAATTCTCTAACTATTGCTCTCCTCTTTCATCTAGGAGATGCAACCTTTCATATTCCTCTAATAAAGACAAAGCTCTCAACTTACCACATATCATGTGACTCTTCATACTCTCTTGACACTTTGCACTATTTCTCATATTGCCACATACATTATATAAAATATAAATCATCTACCAAACTAATATTGCAAGGGGGATATCTCCAATAAAATGTATGTTGCAATTAATGTAAGTAGCATACAACATATATATGTGTGTGTGTGTGTGTGTGTGTGTGTGTGTGTGTGTGTGTGTGTGTGTGTGTGTGTGTGTGTGTGTTTTTAGATCTCATATTGAGATGTACCAAGGAGTGGATTCCTTCCAATAAGGAGCATCATATGGTATTCCCTACCTCATTTGATTTATATTTTGAATAAATTGGAGAAAATTATATATTTTGTCTTATATGAGTTTTTTGTGAGTTAATATATTTATTTTTTAGCATATCCATGAATGCTTTCATATTCATTAAGAATTATATTTTTTTATATTTCTACAAGTTGGTACTAATTTCTATGGATGAAAAAGGATGTTCTGAACAATTGGTATCAGAGCAAACAAGGTTCTTAACAATTGGTATCATAGAACTTTCTAGGGTCATGTTTCACTATAGAAGCTTCAGTTATTTTAGAGCACTTACCAAGGTCATGTTTCACTACAAAAGCTTTAGTTATTATAGAGCACTTTCTAGGGTCGTGTTTCATTGTAGAAGCTTAATTTATTTTAGATCACTTTCTAGGGTTGTGTTTTATTGTTCACCACTCAAATTCTAATTTTTATGTTTAATAAGTACCTACATTGGGTTAATAACCTTTTGTAGGATTGGGTGGAAGTCCTAACCACTTAACTAAGGGAGGTACTTGAATTAATATCTACCCTAAGACTCATTCTAAGGAGTATCCCAAGAAACTTAGAGTAATTGGTTTGAGTGTTTCACTAGTGAAATGGGTCAATGGCCCCATACCCTATTTAATAGTGTTTTGCCTTGAGAGAGTATACAAAGAGCTAAAGTTTGGAGGTAACCCTATGGTTGGTTTCTCAGCAATTATTCCTTGGTAGGAGTATTATTGGTAATCAAAGAGCGGTACTCACTTAGACAACCTTTGTGGTAGATGAGATTTACTTTAAGCCACTAGGAAGTAGTAATTTAGGATCCATTTTGTTGCTAGATTTTCCATAGAAATTTCCATATGGTCATCAACAATAGCTTCAATGATAATTTTTATAGTTTCTACAATAATTCCACAACACAACCAAAATAAATAGTTTTAAGTGACTGTAAATTATATCCAGTTTGTAGTTGGTAGCAGTTTGCTAGATAGACCAAAAGAAAAATAGTTTATAGTTTGAAATTAATTAATAAAAAAATATTCCATAGAGTAGGTCATTATCAATTGCTAAAATAATGTAGTCTATAAGTCGTTAATTGTTGTTAGGTTGAGTGTAGAAAATATGCAGTCCACAAGCTAATATCAACAGAAAAAACAATCTCTAGGTTATTAAAATTTGCTTGTTTGAGTGCAAATATTTGTCAACCAGGGTAATCAAATCAATAGCAGTCTATTTTGTTAAAAAAATTATAGATTTAAATGTTTAAATTTTGAAAAGTCCAATTTTTAAAATTTTTTGTAGTTTGTGGTCATGGAGTTAGAAGAGGAGTTTTGTGAACAGATAAAATAATTTGGTGATATGTTAAGTGAGAAAATAATTAGATCCATATAGATGAAATAAAAAAGGAGCTCGAAAATCGTGTAAAAGAAAAAACAAACATTATAAATAGACTAAAAAATTATAGACAAAAGGAAGAAGAAAAAATAAGGATAATAATGTACAAGAGAAAGGAATCACCAAAGGCTATGTAGAAAATTTTAAAATATGAAGTTGACAAAAGAAAAAAATAAGGATAATAATGTGCATGTGGAAGGAAGCACATCTTTTGTGTCAAATAAGCCAAGCAGTAATCAAGAAGAATTGTTTGAGCCAAAAAATCTATTTTGTAGGTTTATGGATGCATTCAGAGGTAAAGGGTTGTTATTTCTATAAATCCTAGTAGAAGATATAATTTTATTATCATTACTTTGGTTAAAAGGTTATAAGTTCAAACAAAGAAAATCAAAGATATAAGACTTGAGGGTAATATTTAGATTTTTTATGATTTATGATGAGATAACAAAATGTCTCATTATTTCAAGGATATTTCACATAATTTTGCTCACTTTGCCTAGATACTATAGTTTATGCCAATTGCTTTAATTTTTATTTATGTTAATGTTGATGTTTATATAGTGAATTGTAAGTTACAATATATTGTTGTTCGAACAGGTTTTTTTGCATTTTTTATGGTTAATTTACATGATTTCAGCATTAAATAAGCATGTAATAAAGTAGAATAAAATGCATTATAAGTGGAGGACTTGGTCATAGGTCTAAAAATCTATTGTGCTTACATGTTTGAAAATGTTTTTCACCTTTTTTTATGCTTTTAAGATAATCTAGAGCCAGACTGTGCATATTGCACACATGTTAGAAAATTGCAGGACTATTATAATAGAAAACTACATGTTTTGCTTCAAAACATCTGGGTAGCAAGTTACAATCTTCTAAAAATAGGTATAGCGCTCCAAATAATAGATCAAAATGCATTTTCAATGCATGAAGAATAGGGGGAATCATATCCTTGCACCTGAGATCTTTTAATCATCCAACAACCAAATATTTTACACAAATTGAATAATCAATCACATGTTTCAGAGCATTGCAATTTTTCCTACAATAAAAATAGAATAGATTTTGATTAATTTCAAGGTGAAAATGACAATTTGGAGGGTCAAGATTTAATATGAATCTTCCATAGGTCTATTTCAAGTCATTCCATAGCAAATGAAGGTGTGAAAATAGGGAAATCTATTCGATCTAATATATTGTCCTAAATCTAGAAAAAAAAAATTTGACTATAGCATTTTGTAATCAATGAAACAACGGATTGTTTTCTATTTTAACCCATGTTTGTAGGCAATCAAGATAGGATTTAGTTATAAATAATCTTGTTTTCCCCTTTGACAAAAGCTAGTAGGAAAAAAATAAATAAGAATTAGCAACAAGCAGATATTGTATGAAGTTTGAAGTATTCAATAAAAGTGTAGTAATTTCTAGATTTGATTGTTTCAAACTTGTGTGATTTATTGATTTTGTAAGTTAGCTTAGATTTTGTTGAAATTTTCACCTTCTACTAGACCTCAGAGCAAGGGCCCACTCTTAAAATCAATGGAATGCTTGTAGTTGTAATTACAAGTTTTAATGTTTTTTATATTTAATTTTAGTGGCATAAATTTAGCATAGAAATCTGTCATTTTCTCTGTTTTTCAACTGTGTTTTCTTCCCCTATTTTTCCCCTATTTTTAATCATGTTATGTTATATTCTATCATAGCCTATTGGTCTTAGTTAATTCTTGTATTTTTTTTTCAACATTTTAAATTACATCATTTAATTCATGTTTTTCTTGTTTTAAATTTTGTTTTATCTAGTTTCAGTAAGTTAATCTCAGCACTTTCCATTCTGTCAAAGCAATTCCAATTTTTGTATTTATTTTTTATTTCTTTTTATTTCAATTCAATCAAATTTGCATAGCTTCTTTCAATTTTAGCTTGTTTAATTCTACAAATTAATTAGCATTTATTTCCATGTGAAGTGTGCAATTTAGTGTAGTTTTTTATTCTATAAAGACATTGTGATTCTTAACTTTCTTAGGATAGTCTAGAGTCCTGATATCTAATTTGTCATTCCAATGACCTCTATTGCATACAGCCTTAGGATGTCACCTTGGATTTGATAAATTAATTAAAGTGAGAGAATAAATGATGCTCATGTTTTTTTTGCATCGTTACTAGGGAGTAAATTGGTGTTGTTAGAGAACAAATAAGTCGTTCTTGTGAAGTTAAAAAAAATATATCTTTACATGAAAATAGTTGCATTGCTTGGGATTGCATTCATACATTAGAACACTAGAATAGGACTTTTAAATAGGATGTATGAATAGACTTAGATATGAAAGAGGTTTTTGTATTATATGAACTTTCCACAAGTCACAGGAAGATGATATTTACGATGAGAGGTTGAACCTATACCTAATTTACCTAAATTTGATATTTCTAAAAATGTTGAACTTAAATCACAATCATCGTCTTTAGAAAGTGTAAGATCTCCTGAGGGGTAATTATGGGAAGAATAAATTATTAGTTTAACACCACCTACCCCTAATAAATCTATACAATCAAGATAATTTAAAAGGATTTATACTTGGTGTTGAGAACATATAATGGTAGATTTACAAGAAAATCCAAAGAGAGGTAGTAACATTCTTCATCCAAACAACATCAATACCTCTACCAAATCTTTCCAATATCCTATTCGATCAAGTACTACTCATATATCTTATGAAAAATATTTCACCATCTATATTACTAACTTTTAGAGGAGTTACATCTAAGGATTCTGATCAATTTTTATTTTAGTTTAAGGTTGTATGTGAAACTTATAACTATGTGAATGACAATAAAAAACTTAAATTATTTGCTTTTATGCTAAAATACTTTGCCCTATGACGGTTCATGAGCTTAGCTCTTGATTCAATCCAAACCTGGGATGAAATAGAAAGAGTACTCTTAGAGAAATACCAAGAAAATTGTTGAGTAAAGAATCGAAAGGATTAATTATTTGAAATAAAACAATAGGAAGACAAAAGTTTAGAAGACTATTTGGATAGGTTTTCCTTTTTTTATAATATATGTGGAGGTGTAGAACCAAAACTTGGCAAAACCATATTCTTGAGAGAATTACAGGATGAATCAAGAGAAGTATTAGATCTTATGGGAAAAGGAGATGTACATAGAACTCAGTAAGAATTATTCCCTACAAGACATAAAAGACGTAAAACTAGTAACAATAAAAATGACTTGAAAGAACTAATGGAAGGGTTTTCCAATATCAAAATTGATATTATTGTGCATCTTAACATAACATTAGTTGAAATGAATGTAAAGACTAAATCTACTGAACCTTTAGCTATCGATTTTGCAAGATATAAAAATAAGCATGCTCTTCATAAATATCCTTTGAATAATATTTCTATATCTACTATATGTAGCATTTATGAAAAAGGATACCCTATAAACCAATTTCATTTGTTACTAGGACTTAAAAGCATCTTAGGAAAATAGTCTCAACCTATGGAAGAACTCAACTTTGTAAGACAAAGACAAGGGGGTAATTTTCCTCGATACCCATATCAAAATGCTCCTCAATTTTTCACAAATTGGGAAAATGATCCTTGGTCTATGCCATGGCCTAATTTAGAGTTATCTCAACCTTAGGGTCAACCACCATGGGCATCATCTCAAGAGTGGTCTCAACCTAGATGGTTGAATCAACAATATAATCAACAAAATCCACCATGGTTGCACCCACAAATGCAAGGACAATAATGGGTATGATAACATCAACCATACCAAGGGCAATGCCAATATCAAATTCAACCATAAAATTTATTGCCTAGTCCTGCTCCAAATTACCCTCAAATACAATAATAACAAGTAAAAAAAACTCCCCTTCTAGCTCAACTTGTGGCCAATCCTAATAATACTAGATAAGCAACCCCTATCTACATGACTGAAGCAGAAGATACAACCATGATAAATATCATTGACTATATGACAACATCCAATTGCATTCAAGAAAAACACTTCGTAAACCCACTCCACCTATTATTGTAGAAATAGGAGCTAATGAGAACAAACAAGAGGACCCATCTATATTAAAACCCCAACAACAAGATCTTAAAAAATGAGAAGAAAAATAAAATCTTCCTCAAGATAATTTACCTTCTTTATAAAAAAGTACCATATCTTGAGTGATTCAAGATATTAGAAACATCTTCAGAATCAAATTTAGTAAAGGAATTAAAATGTTTAAATATTATGATTCCTTTGCTACAAGCTATTAAATATGTACCAATGATTAACAAGATTGTTCAGGAATTGTGTATTAAGAAACAAGGAAGAAAGAAGAAAGTATTTACTAAAACCATACAAGTAGATAGAAAATTGGCAAACCTACTTGTAAGAAAACTTATCCCACTTAAGTATGGTGATCCAGGAAGTCCGGTAGTCACAATAACCATAGGATCAATGTAGATATCTAATGTTTTAATTGACCTAGGGATGATTATTAATGTTATAACAAAGGATACAATACAAAAATTATAATTAAACAATCTATATCCTACATTTACAATATTAGAAATGGTTAATAGATCAGTCGTTAAACTAGAAGGAATCATTATAAATATTTCTATGATGGTTTCATCATGGGAATATCTAATCGATTTTCTAGTATTGCAACCCCAAAATACTCTAAACATTTATCCAATAATTCTAAGAAGGCCTTGGCTTGCTACAGAAACTGCTTTCATTCAATGTAGATCAGAATATATGATCATTTCCAATGGAATTGACTCAAAGAAAATATCTATATATCCTTCTGCAAAACCTTCAATCAATTTATCTAGTAACTTATAGTTTCCTAAATTCGATGAGAAAAATGAAGAGAACATTTCAACTTTGGATACCATAGTTATAAAGGATCATGCAGAAGAGTTGGATCCATTTGAAAGGGTTATTTTTGAAGAAGAGACTATTTTGATCAACAATTTGTATGATTCAGGACTTGAAGATGAACCAATTATTGTTAGTCGATTACTATGGAATGATGTATGATAATAACTTGAATATTTGCCATCCATTTCAATACAAGACAATTCCTTTAATTTTCAATATGGGTGGCATCATCGTCTTCTCTCATCTTTTTATTGCTCCGTATCAAATTTAATTTCTTCAAGAATAGAATTTGATAAAGATACTCAAATTTTTCATTCTCTTTTACCATATCATTGTCCACTCAATTTATTGTTAAGCAATTTTAAAAGAATCAATTCTATACAACTTGATACAAGATAAATTGGAATATAATAACAAAATAAAATATCAATAGTTGGTTGAAAAACGACTAGGAGGTAAAATTATTTAATGTATTAAGCCAAAATCCCAATGCTTTTGCAAGGGAATATAAATATATGATAGAAACTCATCTAGATAGATGCACTCATCGTATTTACGCAAAGGATGTTAAACCTGTAAGACAACCACAAAGAATATTAAATCCTAATTTACGTGATATCATTAAAGATAAAATTGAGAAATTATTATAATTGGGATTCATCTACCCTATTTTTGATAGCTAATGTGTTTATCCATTGGTTATCATTCCAAAGAAAAATGGAAAAATGTGAGTGTGTCAATTATCATGAACTAAACAAAGCTATGCATAAAGACCATTTTTCATTGTCATTCATAAATCAAGTGTACCCAGGTGTTGTAGGTGAGTTGGAGAGGAGAGGGAAATCCTCCAAGAGAGGTCCCAGGTTAGAATCTCCATCCTACCTAAAAGCTGAATTGGGTACCCAAAATCCAATTGATAATGTTGGTGCGGGGGGGAGCGACTCCCGGGTGACTTTGATGGTGTAGAACCCCCTGTTCATGGTCTCTCGACCAAGGCAGCCCCACAAGGGGTTTTTTTCTTAAAAATAAAAAAAAAAATAAAAAAATCAAGTGTTAGATACACTCACTAGAAAGAAGTATTTTATTTTTTCAATGAATTTAATAAATATAATTAAATTCATGTAGCACCTGAAGACCAGGAGAAAACAACTTTCACTTGCATATGGGGAAATTTTGCTTATAGATTTTTACCTTTCAAACTTTGTAATGCCCCAACAACTTTCCAATGAGTTCTTGATATTTTTTCTGACTTGACCAATGATTGTGTTGAAATCTACATGGATGATTTCATAGCATGTGGCAAAACTTTTGAGAAAACTCTTAAAAATATTGATAGATTTTTAACCATTGTGAAACTTACAATCTATCCCTAAACCCTAAGAAATGTTTTATGATGATGGAAGAAGTTATTGTTCCTAGACATCATATCTCATTTAGAGGAATACAAGTAGATCCTAAGAATATAGAGATTATCAAAAACTTACCTCCTCCCCAAACTCAAATAGATGTTAGAATTTTCTTAGGTCATATTGGTTTCTATCATCATTTCATTAATAAATTTAATACAATTGTGAGCCCCATATTTTTCTTGTTGACTAAATATTTTGAACTCAATTGGACAGAAAAGTATCAAATTGCATTTGACACCTTAAATAAAAAATTGACTACTCCACCTGTGTTATGAGATCCAGATTGGAAACTTCCATTTTACATCCAAACCGATGCATCTAACACTGCAATCGGGGCAGCCTTAGACAAAGTAGAAAATGGAGAGCTTTATGCTATCTATTACATTAGTAAAAACTTGACAAGAGCTTAAAAGAATTATACTACTACTGAAAAAGAATTCTTAGCAATAATATATGCCATCAATAAATTGTATCACTACATTACTGGATATCAAGTGTTTATTCATATTGATCATGCTACAATTAAATACCTCATAAATAAACAATTATTTAATGGATAAATAATACGATGATTGCTCCTACTACAAGAATTTGATATCACTATAGAAGACAAACTAGGTAAAGCTAATGTAGAGTTGATTTCTTATCAAGACTAAACATCATAGGTGAGGATGAACCAGTAGAGGACTATTTTCTTAATGAAATGTTATTTGTAATTTTAGTATAATCACCATGGTTTTCTTATATTTCCAACTATATAGCAATAGGAAAAGTTCCCTCTCATTTCACTTCGAGAGAAAAACGATAATTAGTAAAGTAAATTTCATCATTCAAGTGGATCAATGGTCTACTATTCAAGTGTGGAGATGATTACAATTTATGTCAATATATTTGACAAGATGAGGTATATGATATTCTTCATCCATGTCATGATGAACTAATAGGAGGATGCTATTGAATAAAACACACCATTAGAAAAGTTTTGAGAATGGGCTATTATTGGCCATCACTTCATGTGGATGTAAATAAGTATGTAAAACATTATGATTCATGTCAACAAATGGGTAAATAAACTACAACAAATTAAATACCTCTACAACCTCAAGTGGTTTTAGAACCATTTGAGACATAAAGGTTAGATTTTATTGGATCCATTGACCCACCTTCTCAAGAAAAGAAACACATTCTTGTGTGCACTGATTATGTAACCAAGTGGGTCAAAGTATGTGCTTTTAAACATGCTCGAGAAGAGAAGGTAGTTGATTTTCTATATACCCAAATATTTTAAATATTTGGTGCTCCATGATCTATTATTATAGATCATGGGTCCCAATTTGCATCTAAGGTTATAGAATCATTTACTGAATTATATGAAATTAAACATAAGAAGTCATCACCATATCATCCTTAAGAAAATGGTTAGGTAGAAGTCACAAATAGAGAACTAGAGAATATTCTAACAAAAATAGTGGCTTCTCATAGGAAATATTGGATGATCAGGTTACTAGAGGTCATTTGTGCATACAATACAATATGGAAATCCACTACAAGATTTACACCTTATGAATTGGTCTATGGTAAGAAACCTCTTTTTCCAATTGAATTTGAATTACTAACACTTTGTATATCGTGGGAAGTTAGCATTGAGTTGTTGCAAGTACAGTAAGAGAAAATTCTACAATTGAATGCATTGGATGAACTTCGATTGGAGGCACTTCACCAAATGGATATCATTCAACAATAACAAAAAATAGTAGTAAGTATGAACCTGATGATTGGGCATTGTTATTTGATTCTCCTATATTGATTTTCTTGGCAAGCTACAAACTTGGTGGCTAGATGATATCGATGAACTACGACGTCACCCTAAAGTCGTCGTAATATTTCAATGAGTGGGATGGATGCCATTTTTGTAAAAATTCAAAGGGAATTTGGAAGGATTAGCATAGTGGTTTGCATGAACCCTTTGAAATAGCAAAACAAGCATTAATGACATAAGAATTGGGATAACCCGTAAAATACTCAATGAAATTATTGAAATTACTTATGAAGGATTAGAGTTAACAAAAGCATTTAAGGCCACTCTTCCAAAATTAGTGAATACATTTAAGGATGAAGGAGACCTTGAACCTCAAATGCACATTAGTAATTATATTTGTAAGGGTTTAAAAAGAACAAGCTTAAAGAAGCCCTAGGATGAGGTTGCTATCTGGGTGATTTAATATTTGACCTGTGAAGATCATTTTATTGTGTTATCTAGGCATCACATTAAATTGTTGACTCACATAAGACATGGTTTTTATATACTAGAGTTTAGGGTTAACCTGCCCCTATACCTGTACCATGCTCTTTACGATATGACAAAGTGGTTTTGATAAGTACAAGGGTCTGTTAGACATCATGGTCTAATAAAATTGCCATGTAAACATTATTTCATAGGGAATCCCTAGTAATTCAAATGATTTTTTGAGCCTTGGATAGAGTGATTTGTCTCTAAGAGCACTTATAAAGAGAAGGAAGAAGGGTTTGGGAGTGTAGCAAGACCAAGTGTTGTAGAGACCCCATTACTTCAAGAAGGTCTAGAAACAAGGCAACCACAAAATTCAAGGATAAACAACCAAAAGCTATAGGGGAACCTTCCTCAACCAGTAGAACTACATCTACTAAAAAAATACCAAATGGGAGCATAAAGAGAAAAGTTGAAACAAATCCTATAGAGCATAAAATGACTAGAAGAGTCATTTTTAGGATTGGGGATACAAAGGTATCTGGTCAGGAATATATCCCTTTCCAAGAAGAACCCTTTGTATCAAACACAGTAGAGGAAGACTCCACTCAGGTAGAACTATCTTCAACCAAGGAAGACTCTGCTCAAGCAAAACCTTCTTCAATAGAGGAGGAATACCAACCTGAGCTAGCTATGAAAAAAAAGTAACCTCGAGTTAACAAAAGTATAGAGCAGCCAATTAGGGTAGGTAGAACAAGGTCTATCACTAAAAAATAATTTGAGGAAGCATTAGTTCAAACTAGCACATAAGAAAAAGAAACGAAATAGCCCAAGAAACAAACAAAAATGACTAAAAGGGTGGCCAGTTCAATTGAAGCCATCTCTAGTGAAGAATAGGAGGAGACAGTAAAAGAGCAACATGAGTAGCAAACCTCATCAAAGCCACCTTCTCTTAGAAGAATTTTAAGGCAGATGCAAAATATAGTTGCTCAGCTGAAACAACCAATGTCGCTTGAGCCCCAAAAATGAAGAAGAAGGAAGTTGATCCTTGTAGATGATGAGGATAAAAAATATTTTGGAATTCCTACAAAAATAAGGGAACTATTATAGGTAGAATCTCTATCTAAAGAACTTATTCCAAATATATTACCCACATACTCAACATAGTCAGATGTTCCAACAAAGCAAGAGAAAGATTCAAAAATAGAATCTAAAGATTCATCTCATGTAAAAGCTACTAGGGTCATTATCAAGACACAACAAAAGTGGTTGGAGGAGGTAGAAGAGAAAAAAAAAAGATAAGTATATCTGCCAACTTCTACAAGAATTATATGAACTTAAGGATAGATTAACAGAAAAAATAAAATGTACCCTTTGAATCTATCCCTAGTGAGGAAGTAGCAAGGATTTTGCTTAATTTTACTGCTTTGTTTCAGAAATATAGTGAATAAGGACCAAATTCAATCATCCTTGGCATGAATGAGACTATTGTTGCAGAACAAGAGCTGGTCCCACTTACTCATATAATTGACACCATTTTTACAGAAGAGGGGGGCTACGAAATGAAGAATTGTTTGTGTGGTGAGCAAGAAAAGAGCCCATGGAGATTGGGAAGAGCTCTAGACAAATTAAAATGCTCTAGAGTCATATACTATGCCAAAATAACCACCAGTACAAGAAGGAGCTTCAAAATCATGCAAACAAAAGAGAGATTCGAATCAAGAGGTCCTAATACACATAGTTTTAGGATGGCAGGTTGAGGTAGGTTAATTTGAAATATAAGTGGAAGTGGAAATCAAATAGGTCATTGAGAAACTTATAAACATGGATCAAGCTACAAGGGAGGAGGTACAAAATAATTTTCCATAGATGTCTACTCTCTAGGTAGTTGTTGTAATTCTGTAAGGTATGATTTTAATGGTAAATTATAGTGCAACAGTAGCAATATGGATGGCTCATTGTCATTTTCTAGAAGAGTGCCTTGCAACACATCCTTTGGAAGAGAAAAACTAAAGGTAGAATGAACAGTTGACAATTCTAAAAACCAAAGGGACTTATGCCATATAAGAGAAAAATTAGTGGAATGTAAGGGACCTACTCGTATTTATAACCTATTTTTGAAATAACAGTTTTACAAGTGGTAGATAATGAGGACTTGCTTTGAAATCCCTCATGATTTATCTTTTGCCCAAATCTTTATTGAAGCATTCCTATAAAGTCCTGAAGAGCAAAAAATATTGTTATGTGAATTTTATCTACATATGTTTGCATTGGATTATGATGTCCAATTTTTACCACATATTTATATCAAGGACGTGCAGCTAAGAGCCTTCACTTCAACTTTACATAATCAATTATTGTGGAAACAAGAGCTAAGGTAGTACAAGACTAGAGAAGTAGGGCCTAGGCTTTTGTTAAGTCATGACTAGCCCAATCCAAAGGCCTTAGTTAGCATTTTGCCTTAATGGGTAATGTAGAAATCAGAGAAACCTACCTTGAGCATATCAAAGGAAGCATAAACAATTTTTAAGACTTCTATAGAAATAATTTTGACAATGTAAGGTTGGCATGTAGGCAAATATGGGATGAATTGTCCATCTCCCTAAGGAAGAGGGAACCCATGTCACCTACTAATTTATTGTGGTCTTGTAAGATGGCAATAACTTTAATTGATGTAATTAACACCATGCAACAATAGTGGATAGGCGTACATTTTAGGCCACCCACTATACTCACTCTTATGCCATACTATTTTGACACTGACCCACAACAGGACTACCACTTTAGAATTTGGTTTGAGGAAATAAGAAGGAATAGAGGATATCATTCATCAACCAACAAATTATGAGATTATTTGTATAGAGATTTGGACTTGAACGCTACTATGGCTAGACAGAATGCATGAGGACATGCATTAAGATAAGTAGGGGGAGTGATGAGACAACAAAATATCTCATTATTTCAAGGATATTTCACATAATTTTGTCTATTTTGCCTAAATATTATAGTTTATGCCAAGTATTTTAATTATTATTTATGTTAATGTTGACATTAATATGGTAAATTAAAGAAAATGATATATTGTTGTTCAAACAAATTTTTCTACACTTTGTGTGGTTACTTTGCATGATTTCAGCATTAAATAAGCATGCAATAAAGTAGAATAAAATACATTTAAAGTGAAGGACTTGGTCATAGGTCTATAAATATATTGTGCCTACATGTTTGAGAATGTTTCCCGTTCGTGTTTTGCAGTTTTAGGAAAATTTGGATCCATTTTGTGCATACTACACATGTGCTAAAAAACTATAGGACTATTATAATAGAAAACTACAAGTTTTGCTCTAGAACATCAAAGTAGCAAGTTGTAGTTGTCTAAAAAATGTAGATAATGCTCCAAATAAATAGTTAAAATGCATTTTCAATGCATGGGGAATAATTGGGAATCATATCCTTGCATCTAAGATATGCCAATCATCCAACAATCAAAGATTTTACACGAATTGAACAATCAAACACATGTTTTGGAGCATTGTAATTTTTTTATATTAAAAACAAAATATATTTTGATTGATTTCAAGGTGAAAATGATGAGCTAGAGGGTCAATATTCAATATGGATCTTCCCTAGGTCTATTACAAGTCATTCCATAGCAAATGGGGGTGCAAAAATAAGGAAATATATCTGATCTAATTTGTTTTCCTAAATCTAGAAAAGATAGATTTGACTGTAGCATTTTGTAATCAACAAAACAATGAACTGTTTTCTATTTTAACCCCCATTTATAGGCATTCAAGATAGGATTTAGTTATAAATACTCTTGTTTCCCCATTTAACAAAAGTTAGTAGGAAATAGGAATTAATAGGAATTAGCAACAAGTAGATATTGTACAAAGTTTGAAGTATTCAATAAAAGTTTAGTAATTTCCATATTTGATTGTTTCAAACTTGTGCACGATTTATTGATTTTGTAAGTTAGCTTAGATTTTTTTGAGACATTCACCTTATTCTAGACCTCGAAGCAAGGTCCCAATCTTAGGATCAATGGAAGGATTGTAGCTATAATTACATGTTTTTAATATTTTTCTATATTTAATTTCAGTAGCATAATTTTAGCATAGAAATTTGTTATTTCCTATGTTCTTCAACTATGTTTTCTTCCCTTATTTTTAATCATGTTATGTTATGTTCTATCACAGCTGGTTGGTATTAGTCAATTCTTGTATTTTTCATTTTTGTTTTACCATTTTAAATTACAACATTTAATTCTTGTTTTTCCTATTTTGAATTCTGTTTTATCTAGTTTCATTTTAGCAAGTTCATTTCAGCACTTTCCATTATGTCAAAGCAATTTCAATTTCAATATTTAGTCTTTATTTCTTGCTATTTTTCCATTTAAATTAGCATAGCATCTTTCAATTTCAGATTTTTTAATTCTACAAATTAGTTAGCATTTCTTTCCATCCGAAGTGTGCAATTTAGTGTAGTTTTCTTTATTCTGTAAAGACGTTGTGATTATCAGCTTTCTTAGGTTAGTCTAGAGTCTTGATATCTAAGTTGCCATTCCAATGACCTCTATTGCATTCAACCTTATAATATCATCCTAGATGTGACAAATTAATTAAAGTGAGAGGATTAATGACACTCATCAATTTGAAAAATACCACAGGAAAATATGTTTTACATTTATATTTTCATCCTATTGAATTGGAAGATGTGGATATTGTTCTTGGATATCCTTGGATGAATTCTTTTGGTACTGTTAACATTAACCTATACAAGAATTTTATGAAGTTTTAGTAACGGAAGAACAAAATAACAATACAAGATATTTCTTAGTGTAAGAGGTAAAGATTCAAGAAAAAATATGAAGCTAACATATGAAAACAAATAAAGTAAAAAAAAATAGAACCTAAAATTGGATCCAAGAAAGAAGTAGCAGCAAAATCCATGAAAGAAACAACAATAGCAAATTCCATGGAAAAATAATAGTAAAGTCCAAGAAAGATAGAAGAGCACAAAGACACATTAAATCAAGGGCACACAAGAAAAAACATGTAGAAGAATTTAAAATAGAGAAGCAAAATGTGGAGAAGTTAAAGAAGGTATAACTTCAGGTTAAAGTTGAAACATATAGCCATCTACACCACCACGAGTGCCAAAAATATTAAATGCATGGCTTAAGGAAATAATATTATAGTTCTATATGAAATTAGAAGGGCATCAAGTATGGTAGTCTTTGGTAAAATAAGCATAGTGAGTATGGTTTTTAAAGTGGTGCAAAAGCATCAAGGAACAAATGGACCCATCATTCAAGTTACCAAAGTAGAGAAGCAAAAGCATGAATCCAACAAAACAATCTTGGATACTCAAGTGGCAAAAGCAAGCAAATATGGATGAAAAATAGTGATATTTATTACCAACAGAAAGATGCCTCCAAAACATGGAACCAAAGGATTACTCTCAAATATTCAAATGGTAGAATGGCATATCAACATCAGCAAAGACCACCACCAATCAGAATTTTACTACGATGGATGGATGATTGAGATCAGTACTAGTTCACAACAAGGCTGAGAAGATAATATTATTTAGTCTCTTCTTATGTTATGAGGATAAAACATTTTGTAAGGGGGATGAAATATTAAGTACCTAATATAGGAATTTAATATTATAATGTTATACTTAATATTATTATATATGTAATTATCCCACACGTGTGGATGAACGGTAGTGGTAGGTAGTTAAGTATTATACAAGGCATGCAAGAAACTTATATTATGGAATATAAAGAGAATAATATTGTATGTGTTTGGATCTCATGTTGAGATATAGTGAGGAGTGACTTACTTCCATAAGAATCATTGTACAGTGCTTTTGTATCTCAAGGGTTTGACTTAAATTTTGAATAAAATTAGAGTAAATTGCATATTTTATCTTATACAAGGAGTTCATGAATTGATTTATTTATTTTCTAGCATATCCAATAATGCTTTTATATTAATTGAGAAGAATAGTTTTTGATATTTCTACAAAATAACACTAATTTCTATGGGTGTTAAAGGAGGTTCTTAACAATCGGTATCTAAGCAAAGGAGGTTCTTAAAAACTATGGTAAAGATTTTAAAATATCCATGGGAATACATATTCGAGTTTTTTTGATATTTCTACAAATTGGTACTAATTTTTATGGATAAGAAAGGAGGTTCTTAACAATTGATATCAAAGCAAAGGAGGTTCCTAACATATGGGGTAAAGGTTTTGAAATATCCATGGTAACACATATTCAAGTGTTTATGACATGCCTTCTCTCTTTAGTAGTTGGTACCTCCTAGATGGACTCCCCTAGAGTATTTCCAATATTCTTCAAAAACCTCCTTATTGATGAGTTGATAAGGAAGTCCAAAGATCCTAACCCTACTGGAAACTCTTAAATAGTTTCTTTCTTCATATAAAAATTCTCACTCCATGGTATTAAATATAATGCATCTTTACCCCTAAAACCAAGGGTCACCATCCATTATTTTATCCCTTTCTAAACTAGAGAAGATAATGGGGGAAAATATTTTCGAAAGAAACTTTATGGAGTAATTTGAATTCAATCCCCAATTCCACTTGATCTAATTTTGAATCTCAAAAAAACATGGCTAGTATCCATGGAACTTACATATTAACCCTCTAGTTTTAAGAACCATTATATCATGTTTAATCATCTTATCATTGATAATTACTTTTGGTGTAATATTTGCTACCTAAATAGGGTTTTCCATAGTTTCACTCTTCCTCTATCACTAACGATGGCATCCTTACTTCTAGTAAGGACTTTCAAAAATAACTTTCCTACCATGTTACCTAGATTTTCTTCATATGAATCCTTTAGTTATTTAATTTCTTTTAAAATATGGAACAAGAAGTGGTGCTCGCTCTTTCTTTGAATTTTATTTCCTACTTCCTACTCATGCTTCTTACTTCCTACTCACTTTTGGCTCATACTCACTCCTAGCTCATTATGAATCCTACCCATATTATATCATGATCCATGATGTTAAAATTATTACTTATTAATAAATTATCAATAATATTTATATGTATGGGTTGAAGTCTAACTATAAGAATGTTCAAGCCATAAATATTCATGAGGTTTCAATTCCAATGAGTATCATGATAATATAATTTGTTATAATACCATTTTATTGAAATATTAAGGTAATACAATTATGATATGATATAGGTGGGGACTTATTTCAATCCCATATAACAAACCAAAAAATAAAACATAATTTTTAATATCTAATGGGTGTGAGAAAAAAATGGGGAATGAGGAGTTTCACACCTTAAGTTACTTTTTCAATCGCATATAATCAATTGAAAAATAAAATAAATATTTTAGGCTTAATGAGTTTTCTACAAACAATGGGGAGAGTGGAGTTTTATATTATAGTCCAAGCTTCCAACATGGGCAAACTTTACGTAATCCAAGGCATTACGAAGCAATAGTAAATGGAAAGTAATTATATGAGTGTGGCTCAAGTTCAAATCCTTATTAATTATTATGGACACTCTTACAATAATACAACTTAAGTAATATAAGGAGACACAAAATAATGCAACAAATGATAATACAACTTATTAAAATATCATAATAATATAAACATTGATATAATATAAATATAACCAATGTCAACTCCATGTAACTAACTAAATAAATAAAAATCTTTAGAATACAATGATAAGATTTATTATTATACTTCATGGAAGTAGTGCAATATGACATTGATAATGCCTTCTTATTAATTGACCTACTAAATTAACTTTTAAATCCTTATAAAACTTTCTAATATATAAATTAGAATAAAATTAAAACTAAAAGGTATTGCTTTGACTACTAAGTGGATTATAAGGTCTTTATGGTGATGTGCCTTAGTAGTTGCTTGTCAAATGCAACATTGATTGTTTCTTTTTCATATATGAGAATATATAAATAGGTATTCATTTTTAGTGATACAAAATTATGGTCCTTCAAAATACAATTGGTTGATTCAAATTAAATTTAAATATAAATGGAATGCATGAATATGGTTTAAGCTTTATAAATTTCTTCACCTTCTCATGTATTGTAAAAAAGTGTTAAGCTTTCATAAATATATAAAACCTTTTCTTGGAAAACAAATATTTTTATCTTTTTAGGAACTACTCAACCTATTCCTAGTTCAATAAATGAATTAGAACTTTTGATAATTTGATAAATGGCAATGTTATTTGGGATTTTCAGTTTCTCAAACATTCTTTTGATCTCCTTAATATAGGAAAAATTATTCCTTATGTAAAAAATATGACTTCATGTTCTTATGATGTTTCTATTTGTGTGGGATCTTGAATTCCCAAGGGAAATTAAATGGGATGGAATGCATTCCTTTTTTTTGGCATTAGCATTTATAGAAATGAAATTTAACATACTTACAAATAATTCCACTTCTACTTAATAATTCTCATTAATGAAAAATGAAACATGGTGTAGCAGTACTCAAAAAAATGCAAACTAGTTTATAATTTACCAGATTGCTTACATGCAAGTGAAGAGCATACTACTAGTGTTGGAGGATTTTTGATTCACCATATAGCGTTACGTGGCAAGTGAAGAGCATAATACCAACAGCAAAAGTGTGGCAGAAAATAGAATAATTAGCAATAAAAAAACATAAACAATATAAAATAATAAAATCAATAATAGATAATAAATATATATATGCACATACATAGATTTGTATTAATAGCTACATATAATGTATTTACATTTTATTTTGCAACCCTTGTGCAAAAGACTCTTCATGCCCATAGCCATCTAAAACCAACACCTATATGTTGTGGTTCTCACACTTAGTCGTTATACACACACACAGGCTAACTCTATAATTACATGATTGTATACATGGCCTGACTGCATCACACCGTATGTGCTAACCACCACCATATGCTCATATGCACCAACCTTCTATATTAAATGGTTGAGGGGAGGGACTTATTTACACAACTATAAATTATTTGCGCCCTCCAACTACCTGAAACCTCATCATTTCCCTAAATTACATTTCATATGCATTTAACTTGCATTTACATGACATTTCCCACTATAGGATAAACTAACTTATGACTTATAATTTTGTTGACATACATGATTTAACATTACTTTATCATGTACAATATTGCATTGCTACTTTATAACATTATAAATATATGTACACTCATTTTATCAAACTCTTTGCATTACACTACAAAATAAAATAAAATACCAAAACTTATTCATTAAATGTAGATATATCAATTTTTCTATTTACATCTATTCCCTCCTCTAAATTGGTTAGTATCCTCAATGACACATGAGCTAAACACTAGTGATAAAAGCACTAAACAATGTACTAGGATCTCTTATCATACTTCTTTCACCTTCTTCTATTCTATACATCCTATGTAACTAGCATAACTTTAAACTACTTCCAACCATATATTGTTTCTTGATTGCTCACTCCCCTTGTTGCAATCACTCATAGCATCAATTTGATCAACATGATAATTTTTCTCTAATTGTTCACTCCACTCTTTGTAATCAGCCAAATTTTCAACTTGATGAACATGACAAACATGATAAACATAATGAACATGACGAGATCTCTATTGCACATACCTTATCATGATACAAGAAGGGAGCAAGGAGCAACATCTTTGTAGGGTTCAAAGCAGTGCCTCAAAACCTGAATAGCAAACGTACTAAAAATATCACTACCTAAACTTAATATTCTCTTCATCAATATTTTGGTATCTTTTGTTTGACCTACTAAAACAACTTTCCCTCATATTTGATTCACTCCTCTCTTGCTCTATATGACCAGTTCTTGGCCTTTAATGGTCTTACCTCTCACAAACATATCTCTCCTTGTATGGTGCCTCTGACAACAACACCTAGATGACACTACCTCAAACAATACTACATTAAAATACATTGCCTTGGACAATATAATTTCCTCAAATAATAGCTCTTCTAATAAATATTTATACAACATATCTTATGGTAGCTCCCTAGATGGAATTTCATCAAACGAAATCTCCAATGGTAGATTTCTAGACAATATTTCATCAATTCCCTAGATGGTAATTAATCAAATGGCATCTCTAACAATAGCCTCTTAGATGACATTTCATCATATGGTATCTTTGATAGCAACTCCTTATACAATATTTCATTAGACAATATCTTTAACTGCAACTCCTTGGATGGCAATTCATTAGGTGATATCTCTAACAATATCTTCCTAGACAACATCTTTGACAGTAGCTTCCTAGATGATATTTCAACAAATGACACCTCTAACAAAAACTCCCTAAATGATATCTCATTCATCATATGATTGTGGTCTCTTATCATTCTAGGCTTACCTATATGATGATCTATCATTGATCCAACCTCCTGATAACATTCTACCATTTGAGCATCTTTCTAATGATACCCTACCATTTGGAATCCCTACTAATTACACTCTTTAATTTGGTGACCCTACTGACTATATTATTTTATCACCTTGTTGATTGTACTCTTTTGTCTACTAACATTGTTGACTACACTCTATCATCTAATCACATTGTTGGTTGTACTCTTCTATCTGGTGACCCTGCTGATTACACTCTACCATATATTCCTATGCAGTTTCAATGACTTATTGGATTTATTCTTCTTCAATTGAGTTAAATTCACTTGCTCAATTCAAATCAAGCTCATGAAGTTCACCTCTTTAAATATAATTAGCTTCACTACTTGTGCTTCCTAGCAAGGGTTGTAACTCTTCTTTGACTCTTAAAACTCTCTATGAATTACTAGTACATCTCGCTTTGTAGCACTTTAATAGTCATGTGTGAAGTACCCCCATATTTGACATTATTAATATTACATAATGGTCTACCCTCAGTATCCTACTAAATTCTTTATTTATGAGTTCTTTGATGGTTTTCATAGACTGCTTCAGTAGTGGCATCCCTTTGTATAATCTCCCTTTGTTTTGCATATACCTATAGTGATGATATTGCATGCTCTGAGTTACTCTCCTCAAATTTATCATTTATCTCTTGGGATTCTTCTTCTTTGAATACTCGATCCCAACACTTGAATGATGAACTACTCTTCTACCCAAAATCATTACTCATTGTCTAAATTATTCTCAATATTATAAACACTTTATCCTCAAAGTCACTCTTGTCTATATTAATAGTATGCCAATACATTAGTGATGTTTTACATCACTTTTCTAAATCAAGGCATATTCTAGAGCCTCTTGGTATGATCTTGGAGGGACCATCCTGATCTTCTTTTGATATATAGAAAAAAAAAATCATCTGTAAACCATCTCATTTTCAATGTGTCTGATGGGTCTTCTTCCAAATGGTTAAATAGCCCACTCAACTTCTAGTTGTAGGAACATACACACTTGTTCTTACCCTATTTCATTCTATAAATTTCATCAATGATCACATTGTCATTGTTAAACAACCAAAATTCTTAAATAAATGCATTATGGTAACAACCCTCCCATCATGACAATTATTTAAATTATATACAGATGAATTGATGAGTTGTACTTTTTGTTCTTCTCCTATAATGTGGTAATGTTGATGGTTTTTGTGATTGCAGGACTAGATATACCTCTTCAGTGAGTAGATAAAGGTCAATCGTAAGAGGTAAAATGGAAAGTGATGATGATGTGAAATATCACTATGGTGGGGTATTCGCATTGGCAAGGATGAAAAAAGCCCTACCTGTGATACGCTCGTTAAATGGCTCATGAGTACATGGAAGCTCATAAAGTTGCATTCATATAGGTGCATTATGGATGTATGTCTTGAATTGTGTGTGTATGTCTTATTTTGAATATATGTATATTGTTTGATGGATAATGATAAATATATTAACCTCCAATGGTAAGGAAAGTGCCAAAGCATGGGAGTTATTCTCTTTTGGCATATGGTAATATCAGATTGCTAGTATAGGAAGAAGAATTGGAGGTATAGATCAATTTGGTAATTCAAATAATTATCTTATGCTTGATTTTAAAACTTAAAAATAATTAATTAATATATAATTATATGGAAATCAATAATTAAATAATATAAATAAAAATAATCTTTTACGTAAGTAAGCATTTTGTTTTAATATATTCAAATAGGTGCATATGAACAAGATGTATTCCATTAAGGTTTTAAAATTAGTCACCACGGCAGATAGTTTGATGTGGATGTGTGCATGCGATTACACTTGTTTAAGTAAATCTCCCTCTTGTTTTCTATATATGTGGGTAGTAGTGAGACTATGGGTGATATAGGTGATAAGATAGACTATATGCTCTGGACTGGTAGATTGGATGAGCAAAAGTGAAAGTTAGTATTTTACTTCAATCTAGTTTTCACAGCTCAGAATTTCATGAGTCGTGTTAATGGTAGTAAGCTGAAATTAAATAAATTCCAAATTGTTTAAATAAATCTTTGCTATTGTTGTTGCTCTGCACTGAATACCTTTTATATATATAAACATTGCTTGTGTGCTAATGACCAGCTTTTTGGATTACTTATCTTCACAAATATGAGTGATTGAATATATTTCTTCTATCACATAGTTGAATCTTAATTTCATAGCCTGTTAAATAAAATCTACTCACCCTTGCATTTAGTTTTACTTACCCTCATCATCGATTTAATATATGTTATCTTAGTTCCAAATAGATGCTTTAGAATATAAATATTTTTTGAATTTGTTGTCGTTAGTTTGAATGATGCCGCGACCTCTCTATAATCATGTCATATGCTAGCGTATGGTAAATACTATAGAATGACCAATTAGAATCCATTAAATTACCAACCGCATAGCTGGAAATATTTTATGAGTTGTTGGTCTATGTCTTTCAATATTGTGTATTCTGTATATTAAAACTTGCATGTTGTAAAAACAAAATTGATTTTTAAGATGTAGGTGATTACTTTATGTTTTTAAATGAATTATTAAATAAAAGGATTAGCTCAGTTGCATTCATACTTAGCTGCATTCAAGATTTTACTTTGTGTAATTGATAAAACTTCTTTGGCTTTGACAAAATGTAAATATATTATTACAATGCATAGTTATTTTATGTTGTATTTTCTCTTAATAGAATAAAGCTTAAGTCCAGATGAATATTTATGGTAGCTTTATGTTCGTTGATCCATTTTGCACTCCTTCATTGCTTTTATTTTAGGACAATTGAAAACTATAAGTAAAATCTTGTTTGTCATGATAAGGGAAGGGTGGATGTTCTTCGACGATGGTGAACTATCTTCTGATTGTAATGGATGATGAGTGGTTAAATATTACCCAAATTATTTTTCCCCCATCCACGTCAGTTTGTGATGAATGTTTGTACTGCATCGTAAACCCTTCACCTGAGTGTGAATAGTTATTTTTGCTTTTCACCTTCATTTTTATAACTTTAAAAGATTAATGGTTATTATCTGATTTTGTTGGCTTGGTTAAACTTGTATTGATTAGTGAATTAACCTATCCTTTTAATGGACAATAGTAAGCTATGTTATGTAGAAGTATGTGTTACTTTAGAACTACATTCATTAAACTGGGTCGTTCTGATCCCAAATTAACCTCTTTGAGAAATATCAAGTGTTGGTCAAATGGATGAGCCTTCAATGGAGTGATGAGTTCAAACGTCTGAGATAGGTAAATATTTCAGGAAAGGAACATCTGTGATTGGAATAAGTATCTTTAACTTTGGTTGTGTAATGGTCATAAAGAATATCGAAATTGCTTTCTTGTATAATGGATTGAGCAACTGGAGTAATACCGGATGCATTAATTATCTCCAACCTTGAAATGTTCATATTGTATTGTTCTATCATGCTTCGGACCACCTTATCATTTTGTATAGTTCAAATCTCAGACACCCTTTTCTATCAATGCATTTTGGTCTATTAAAATACCCTTGTAATTTTGCAATGGACATATTTTTGAGAGTGTCGTTTTAGAAATATTAAAAGTGTTTCATAATTTAGCTTATTTTATTTAAGTCATCGAAAAACATAATGCCAAATAAATATTACATCCTTCAATTTAATAGAAATAAAGGTTTTGTTTTTATAGTAAAACCCCTCCCCTTATTTATTGAATGTTTATAGGAATGCTTTCACGTCAAGGTACATTTATTTTAACTGAAGAATACAATCATTACAATTAGTTAAAGTTACCTATGTAGTCATGTATATAAAATATGCTATACTTTCCTTCTGTAATTAAATTGTGTAAGATAGATTTCTAAAAATTAAGAAAAGGGTAATTTTCAAAAAACTATTCTTTTAGTTTCATACTCCTTCATTCAATGTAAAAGTATATATATGTGGTTATTTCCTTGCAGTAAATAGATAGTTAATTTAGAAGAAGAATTATATGTGTTACTTCTGATTTCTCATATAAAATCAAATTGATCTAAAGACTGTCTATTAAATTACATCTTTATCCAGCCTTGTGCAGAGTAATATTCAATATTTCTATTATGTTGAGAGTTGATGTAATAAATAAGTTTTAGAATTTAGTTGTGCCTCGTTCTATGATAATAGTGCCCTTTAAATGATAGTATTTCAACCCATTCAGTTATTAGAAGGTATAGGAGAAAGCACCTAGTTAATGTTTTATTTCCATATAGTAACTTGGCATTAATTACCTTTCCATCAAAAATGCATAAGTCGGTAGATGCATTGTCTTTGTAATTGTAGTTGTTATATGTTAATTTCAATTTCATATTTAATCATTTAATCTTTTAGTTAAATTGAAAGTTTAAACGTGGATGACTTATTTAAACTAAAAGATTACTTTAGATAGTTATTTTATTGTATAACTTTTAAATATGGAAAATATCTTAGTTTAGATAGTTATTTTATTTCATAGCTTTTAATTATAGAAAATATCCAAAATAGAAGGATAATCATTAAAGTCTTTATTAAAATCATATTTGATAATAGTTTATTTTAGTGTTACTCTTTAAGAGAAATTATTTACATAAGTTAAGCTTGTTTTAAAGAAAGTATAAAGTTCAATTAATATGTTTTAGAATAATTAAAGACTCTTATGGAATAAGCAAAATTAAAAGCTTAGTATAACTTCTTAAAAGAGTTTCTATATAAGGTTGAATGGTTTTTTTAAAGGTCGAGGCTAATAGTTTAAAATAAAACCCACATATTTGGTGAGGATGATCGAATTTTGAAACCATCGAGAAGGATGAACAATTATTAAATCCATCAAGGAGGATGAATGACTTTTGAAAACACTGAGAAGGATGAACAACTATTGAAACAAGAAACCCAATACTATTTTTTACATGAAGGTAACAACCGTGATCCAAGAACAGTCACTTTCCAAAAAAACAAGTCAAAATAAGTAACCTTTGTTAGAACAAGTAATGAGGTATGGTATGGGATGTCACATCTAGGTCGTTGCATGAGCGATACAGTGATTGCTACTTGTATATTTTGTGAATAGAAGAAATTTAGCATGACAAAAAAAGCTAGACCAACCCATGATAGTTGGTATGGGACAACTTGTCATTATTCATAACGTGGCAAGTAGACTAGGTATAGAGCTAGAGAAATAGCATGGCCCTAGTTGACTCCAATGAAGTGGATCATCAACTAGGCACTAGGCATATATGCTACCCCCTTACATGTTATTATACATAACATACAATAGATGGATATAAATAAACTCAAATGTTCCTATACATTACATAGAACAGATGGGTGTAAACAAACCCAAGTGTTCCTATATAATAAATAGAACATATGAGTATAAATAAACTCAAGCGTTCTACATGCTAAGAAATGGGGATAGTATGCATCTACCCTCTAGGTGTTATGGACCCTAGGATAACCTCAACTGTGGATCTGAGCTCTCATATCAAAACAAGAGGCTAGAAAGATAGATCCACAAAATAGCATCATCTAAGAGATTTGATCAATCTTGTCCACTTGGTAGGTCGACTGCAGTGGTCCTAATTCCCAAAAGTGGCATACTATACCTCGTACTGATTAAACATTAGGTGATCCGTAAAACTAAATTAACCAAATATTTAACCTTAGGTCATAATGAACCAATGATTTAGATTAGGTTGTAAATTCAGGTGAACTAGACCTAGGGTGTACTTTCTACCATGTACTAATCCAAAAAGCGTGAAAACTAATCCTTGAAACCAAAAAAATCAATATTTTTTAAGTATTACAAACTTTTAGGGGAGGGTTGAATGCCACAACCAATACATATCTGGTTAGGTTGTTACAGTTTGTATCAGAGCTCTAGGTTGTGAGACCCTAGGTTGTTAGATTCTAAGACCTTCTCTTGTAACCATAGCTAGCCAAAAACATAAAATTATCATAGCTATTGTGATGGTTAGATGGAAGACCTTGCATATACAATCAAATTATTCCAAGGAAAGTTGGAAAAATTCACATCCATGATTAAATTATTAGTGGAAAGGATGGAATCACAACAAAGGATGATGAAACTCTTGTTGATAAAGAACATAGAACCAAAAGAAACAAGGAAAGACAAGGAATGAGACCAAGGTTCAAGAAGGAAATTAAAGAGACCAAAAGAAAATATGGAATAAAACCAAAGATCTTGGATAAGAACGGTAAGAGTGGTATGGAGCTTGTAAGCACTAATGAGGACAAAAAAGAAAAGTTAGGAGCACCAAATGTGGAGGGTCGCACTTGACCAATAAATACCCTCAAAGACTCGATCGAAAGGAAGTACTTGAAAACAACTCCATGAGACATGTGCAACACCTGGAACTTCAAACCAAGAAGAGCAAACTATTTCTCAACTTTAAGAGGTAAAGGTATAATTGGTAGTAGTACAATAGATAATTTTAATAAGGAAACATCATAAAGGCTTGGATTTTTCGAAAATGGGTGGAAAGAAGAATATAGTCTAGGACAAACCTAATTTTTAATCAAGTTTTTATTTGACCCTACAGTACCTTGCCTTAAGCAAAGGTAAATAGGCACCTATATATAGTTTCCTTGCATGTTATACTTGATAGGGATTGGCTAAAAGTCATAGAACCCTTTTAACTTTGGTGGAAGATGGTTAAAAATCATTGATGAATTCAATCAATAAATTATGACCCATTGTAATCACAACTCTCTTAGACCATAGATGTTGTCTGCCATGTGGGTTAGGTGGTAATTAGAAGAATAGAGTAGTATATGTTGTCAAAATGAATAAAAAGGAAGGTATTCAATGGATAAACCAATGCAAGGAAGATTCTAATATCTTGAAGAAGAAATTTATGACTGCACCAAACCCTCCAAGAATTTTTTTGGATTATTCTACATAAGGAAAAGTTATGCTACAATTGGTTGTTGTTGTGTACACACTAAAATTTGGAGATATTATTTTCTAGGAAATATCTCAGAACAAAGGATTGATCACCAAAATTTGAGATACATCTTTACTAAATAAAAGACAACACAAATGAATGGAATTCCTGATGGGATATGGTTTTGGCATTGAATATGTGAAGGATACGAAAAACAAGATAGCATATGCCTTGAGTGGAAGAAGGCATATGAATGCTATTATAGCAAATCAAAAGGGATAAATAGAGAAATAACTACTATGAAAAGTGTTGAGCATAGGTTGAGAAAGAACCTGACAAGGACAAGGATTTTTGTAATTAGAGATGATTGGTTATTTAAGAACAAGGTTAGTTATCCCAGATAAAGGTTCAATGGGGGATACTATTCTAAAAGAAGAATGTTATATACTCCACACACCCATGGGGGCAAAGATGCAAGAGAGTTTAGGGAAAACCTTTTATCGATCAAAAATGAAGAAGGCTATTAAAATTTTTGTGGCTAGGTATTATGTAAATATTGAACATTTATATCTAGCCAGAAGATTGTACCCACATGCCATCCCCACCTAAAAGTGGTAAGATATTTCTATGGTTTTTTTGTGGGTCTACCAAAATCATATGGAGGTAAACAAATTGCCTAAAATTACACCTGGAAATGTACAGGATGATAGACCTACTACTGTTGGAATATTTTGTAGAGAAATAGTTCAATTGCGTGAGTTTATCTTTTTTTATATAGATTTTAAACTTACATCAAAGTTATAAAAGCTTTGTGTCAAGCCTAAATACTACCTATCAATTGAAGAAATATGGCCAATTGAGGAGGGTTGAACCAAAATCTTGAAGACGTAAATTTGAAAGGATCGAGAGAGGATTAGACCAAATATTTTCATGAAGATGGAAGAATGGCTTAGAAAAATTGAACAAGATTTCTAGAAGAACAAAGCAACAAGAGAATTCTCTGAAGACAATCATATTTTTTGTAAATATGAAATTCAAAATTTTATTCTGAAATTATAAAAGAGTTAATCAGGTCCTTGAGGACCTACTACAGAAAGGGAATATTGTTCCCTTTTGCTTGAAATAGCCATCATGTTTCTCTAAGAATGTCTCTATTTAAAATCCTAAATGGAAGATAGTATAAAACTCCTCTATCTTGGGACAATCCAAAGGATCGAGTAGTGATCAAGACGGATACTATAAGGAGATGGAGGAACAACTAAGAAGAATATGTTGAAAGTTCAAAAAGAAACCTTGGATCATCAAAGAGTTATGCAGACCTAAAAAGACCACTAGGGGAATTCTCTATGAGAGATAGAGTATTCTTAAGGGTGATATCTAACTTGATTCTAGATTTTCTAAATCCTTGAAATATTAAACATAATCGATTTCATGGTCTATTAACTTACCTTGTTAAAGAAATATGATACTTTCTACACATCTCAATTGGGAAACATAATGTTCATCTTTTGTGATTGGAATATGTTTCTTAAAATTTTCTAAATCTTTGTATGTTCATGTTAATCGATCGAAGTAGGGTAGGGTTATGCATAAGAGGTAGGACCCAAAAGGTACTTGTAAAAAAATGGCTAATCTATTGCGAAAACCCGATGAATCCTGGCCAACTGCATGTATGATGGCATGGCGAATGACCTTAATTTTTCAAAAAAAATTGGCAAAAAATGGTGAATTTCAAAGTTCTGATCGGACCAGGTGAAAAAGGAGTTTGGCGATGTCGACCACTTTCCAAATCTTGATCCGGTCTCGGATCGAATGCATAATATGGTCCGATCTCGGATCGAATGCATAATATGATCCGATCATGGACCGAATGTATAATAAGATCCGATCTCGAGCTAAAAGCATAATATGATCTGATCATGGAACAGATGCATAATATATTATGATCACGAATCGGATGCATAATATGATCCGATCAAGTATCGAATGCATAATATGATCCGATCTTGGATCAGATGCATAATATGATCCGATTTGGATCAGATGCATAATATGATCTGGTTTTGGATCGGATACATACTATGGTCCGGTCACCCATCGAGTGCATAATATGATCCGATCATCAATCGGATGCAGAATATGATCTGATCCTACATTGTAATGGATGCAAAAAAGGTTCGGTTTTGGGGTGGTGGGCCTCATGTGGAATAAGGTCTGGTTTGATTGCCACATGTCACACGTTCAATCAACAACACCGCATGTCCAATACAATGCTACCATATGTCAACCCTATTTCTTCAATCTATAAAAGGGCATCAACTATCATTTTTTCCATTTCATTTCTATGACTACTACAACTAGAGCTAACCTTTCCAATCAACCTTTCGATTCTCAATCCTTTTTCTTCGACTTCCAACTTCTTGCGATGGCCACCCCTTCCACCTCTGCACCAAAATTCAAGAATTTTTCTTGCACTTTGATTTCAGATTTGATGACAACCCTAGGGATGGACTTTAAGTGGCTCAATAATGCAGGTTTAACAACCCTCATTTCAATGCCACAATTCAGAATAGATAAAGTCCTCCTGCAACATATTATAGCTGGTTATGACCATGATAGGGCTACGATGAATATTAAAGTATGAAATAGAAATCTGCTTTTCACCATCACCCTTGGAGATATTAATAGATTGATAGGTCTTCCATTCATTGATTTTCCTCAAGTGTCGATGAGGTTGCAGCTGTCTCCAGATGACAAAGCACACCTCAAAAGCAAGTACGATCTCTCATCGAAGGATTTGGTAGGTATAAATCTTGTTAATTATATTTTATTAATGTTCAATGTTTCAAATTTGTAAATTGACATCTAATTTTGTTTATGCAACTTCTACCACCAAATCAAAAAGAGGTTTATCAATCAACGATGTTAACCATCAAACTCTGAAGGCCATTATCGAGTTCTTCCAGGCTAGACTAATTTTTATGGGAAGACCAAAAATTCTATTTTGGGCACTTGCTTATATTGTTCAATCTGAGCACAATCAAAAGTTTGATTGGTGCATGTATATTTTGGATCGAATCAGGTCCGAGTTGCACACCATGCAAATGGCAACCAACAAGACACAACCCATTGTGGGCACTATTAATTTTATTTTAGCACTATATTATGAGTGTTTTCATAATTTGTAGACTACTCCTATACCAACTGTAGTGCATGCAACACTACAGGCTATTGCTATGTCAATAGAGGAATTGAAGGTAATAACTACATCTTTGACCTTGACATACTATTTTATAGTTTATCACATTCCCTTTTTTTAATTTTTCTTTTCATCTATATGCAGGGTAAGGTAGACAATACAAGGAGTAAATAAATTGTTGCCACTAGGGGTCACAAGCCAAAACAAACTGGTGATTCTAAAGACACGAGCTCTAAAGCAACACCTTTGTAGAGGTCGTACAAATGTTCCAGGCAAGCAACTACTCCTAGGGTTTCTCGTACACCTAGGTATGCACAAAATGTGTAGGTTGAATCTAGTGTGGCCAACCCCTCCCCCATTGCAACACAAATTCAACATGTTTCATCATCTTCAGGTAAATCTATGTGTAGTTAATTTAAATTAAGAAAATATTTTTTATTTTAAGAAGAATTGTAACAAAATATTTTTGACTATTTTTAGTTGATTCTCAAAATCAACAAGTACCATCACAAGTTAGAGGCCATATGCCACCACCACCTCCATTATAACCACCAGTTGCATCACACTCACCGGTTTCACCATAACCACCACTTCCACCAAATCAGTGATAGACACCCGCACATCCTATGCCTATGCGAGGGCAAATCGGTGTTGGAAAATGATTGTTTTCATAGAGATCATAGGGCACTACACAAAGTTTTGGGTATGGGTTTTCACACTCATAGATATCACACATGCCAACACCAAGTTCTGGGTATGGATGGTCATAATTTACATTTTCAACAAATTCATAGGCACCAAAAGTTTCTACAGAGGGATTGGATAATATTCAACTTGATGAGGATTATCTTTTGTAGGGCAACATTGTAGGCTTCAAGGCAACATATGTGCTGAGAGGTGAAGGAGAACAAGGAGAAGCCATTGACCCTACAACTGAGGAGACAACATTACCATCAACTCAAGGAGCCAACCCTCATCCTCAGGGTCCTCAAACTGAGGATAATATTGTAGATTTTAATGAAAATGTTTTATTAGCTCAAACTATAGAAGCTACTATTAATCAATTTGTGTTAAGATATTTGAAGGAATTGAAGGAATGGGAATATCGGGCAAAGGTCCTTTTAAGGGAAATCAATACCCGATATAAAAATTATGTAAAAAGAGATTCTCTTTATTCTTTGGTTCAATTTGAAAACTGAAATGATGGCCTACTAAAACATGCCACATCAGGATCTGTTAAGTCTGATTTTATTTATGATGATGATGTTTTGAATGTTGTTGTTGGTAGATTGGAGAACATTAATGTCGAAGCCCAAGCATTTTATAACCAGTGGGCTTCTGATAAGGAGAAAGTTGCAGTTGCTGAGGCTGCAAGGGATATGGCTGAGGTAAGAAAAATTTTTATGTTTCAATTTTCTATTGTAGTGAAATTTTTATATTTCTTGAAAATATGAAATAATTTCAATATAACCCTTTTGAATTATGTTTTCAATTTGTTTTTGCAATCAAATTTTGAACACTTAAAAACACAAGTTAAGATCATGGACACCAATCTTAAAAGGGTGAAGACATTTTTGAATAATGCAATGGAAATGAAAAAGAAAATGCAAGCAAAAATATCAGAAAATAATCGTTTAAAAAAATACATCAAGGAGAAGCTCAAAGAAGATCCAAAAATGGTGCTTGAGAAAACAAAGGAAATGCTTCCAACAATACTTGAAGATCCAAACAAAGAAGAAGCACAATTGGTGTCAAGTATTGTGAAAGTACATGAAAACCTGGTGAGAGTTGGAGCACTGCTAGAAGAGAGTGACACAGATGTCGATAAAGGAAAAGAAATGACAACTCCAACCGATAGTGAAGCAACCAAGCACCAATCAAATGTTTGAAAATTTGAAAATGTAATATGCTATCAAGTTGACTGTAGTCAACAATTTTGTACAATGTAATATGTTTCTATTTGAACTAATGATAATGATATTTTCTCATTTTGTGTTTTCCATCATTCATAGTTTGCTTGCATTTATAAATATGTGTTGCAATTTTAGTTTATTTCTGGCTAATATTGTTCACTATGTTCATCTCAAACAACAAAAGCATTATAGATAACATTACAGATCAACATTAATATACCAATAATAAAATTTAAAACATGAAACATAAATATTTATCAATGAAGAGAGTTGAGACACCATGACATAAACATACAATTTTAAAAACTGCAAAAAGATATAAGACATGTAATTTTTAAAACACTAATGTGATATAAAACAACAATTCTGTAAAATCTTATAAATCTTGAACAATATTGTGAAATCTTCTATGAAGTTTGTGAAATCAATACACTATTGTGTTTATCAATGTCAATGAAATCATGGAATAATTATCATTATGGTAGCTGAAACATTTCAACTTGTCCAGAATCATTATGAAGCATAGCAAAAATCTGTGTCTCCACCATCTGATCACTGAAAGCATCATCATCGTAGTTATCGATCGTATTCGACGTTCCTCTTCTATCTTCCAGGGAACTCTAGTGTGCCAAAGCTCTGTCATACGAAAATGTATCCAACTGATATGAAGACACATAAATTCTTAAACAATTTTCTAAATTTTTGTCGAGTCTATTACGGAGTTTAGATTTAACAAAAGAAAGTGCACTAAAAACTCTTTCATCTTCGACTGACCCCAAAATCATTGTTTCACATAATTCATATAAACGAAAGTATTCACTTATTGTATCTTGTAAGATTGTGCTTGGATACAATTTTTACCACAAACGTGCAGTGGAACCAATCTCATGGACACCTGTCATAAGTGATGTTTGCACAACCATTGTTCTTCCAAAATGCGATGATTGTTCTTTCAAAAGATCACTATTGAGTATACCTTTTATTTCAACACCATTGACTTCCACACTCTTACTGAAATGGTTAATGAGGTTACCCATATATTTAATAAACAACTCATTTGCAGAATTGTATTCAGTACAAGGTCCCCAAAACATGGGGTTAACCACACCCATGGCCTCGAGCAACTCATCTCTCTGAAATCGATCTCTTATCTCACCTATCAAATATTTTGCTATTTTTGACAAATTACACTTTGTTTTCTATATAATAACATGAAATCTATTGTGTGTTACAGGAACTTCTTCAAAATCTTCCACAACTATACTTGATTGCCTTTCAAAACAATAAATAGGTACCATATTTTCATGAACATTAATACAAAGATGATCATTGATGTCAAACTTCAAGAAGCTTTTTGGATTGTTCACGTTTATCAATGTATTCCAACTATCAAACAAAGGTTCTATAAAATCTACTTTAGACACATATAATGTATCAATAAGCACACATATTTGTTTTCTCATCCTCATAAAATCAATGATATAGATGGATCTCTCTTGTGCAAGATTAATTAATCTGTTCATTTCTTTTAACATTGGAAGAATACCACATAAGGTCAAAAGTGTTTCCAAGTCAATCAAATGGAACAACATATCTTTTGCCTTATCAACTATCCTACGATTTGCATGCATAAACCCCATCAATGATTGATATTCTACAAAAACTCTCTAAGCAGGTTGATACAATGAAATCCATCTTGTATCCACATCTTTTAACAATTTTTTTCCTTCTGTAACTCCTAGTGCAAACTGTTGAAACTCTGCAAACCTTTTTGGACTTAATGAGAAATAAGAATGAATTTCATGAATAAGGTTTTCCACTTTAGCAACATTTGAAAATGTGCTCACAATTTTATATGCAAGATTAACTCTATGAGCCATACAATGAATGGGAATCATATATGGGGCAACTGTGGTTTGGAGTCGAACACAAAGACCAGACCTATGACCTTGCATAATAGCAGCTCCATCAGCTCCAACGCAAATTAACTTTGTTGCTATGTCTATATCATTCATTCCCGCAATATTCTTTAAACTTTTGACAACAACATTATAAATATTTTTTGCATTTGAACTTTCCAACATCTTATGTATTCCCAACAAAATAGGCCTTCTAATATGATTTTGAAATGTGTACACATGCATGCAAATCCAAGATGTGTTGTCCACAATTGTTACCTCATCAATAGAAAGTGAAATGAATCTGGCAAGTTTTACTTGCTCCCTTAGGTCTTCTTTCTCAACCAAAGATAGACATTTTACCATTTCCCAACCACTTCGGTCTGACCAATGAGAACTAGGAAGGTTTTGCACATTAAATAGGTGTAATAGCTACTTATAATCAATAAAATCGGACATTGGTCTACCTTTCTTGAGAATATTATAAACAATGACAAATTGCATACTTTTTGAAGCTAAAATAGTCTTCTGAATTTTATGAAATTGGGCTGCAATTGTTCCACCTTTCTCAACAAGAGATTGTTGTTGCTTTAAGTGATTGTCATATTCTATAGCATATCTTAAATGCATACATTCTGATGCATCCTTCCACTTAACTTCTTTACTAACTTCACCATTACTTTTTATAACTTTTACATAAGCTTTGCCAACATGTTTTTCAATTGTATCAATCTTGTTTTGAAGCCTATGATCCTTACCAAGTCTCCAACTACAAATTTTGCATCTACATTCTTTTTCATCGATTTGGTTATCCTCAGTCAGGACAGGCTCAATCCAGGGAAATATTTCTGCCCATTCATTCTTAAATCCCCTTCCAAGTATCCAGTTAGACGCTTTTCTTTTTTTGGAATTTTTGCTTGAAGATTCATATGAAGCTTGTAATGATTTTGATTTATCACTTTCATTTTCAATTGTGATGTCATTTTGAGTGTTGTCTTCAAGTGTTTGTTGGATGTCATTGTCAAGGGGATTTTCATTAGAAGGCATCTCTTGTTGGGGAATATCTTCAAGTGGAGGCATATCAGGATCGATAGGGTATTCTGCATAGTAGCATACCATAATATTTTTTATCATTCTTGGATAAAAAATATACAAAAAAATATTCATATCATCAATCAAGCACATACTGGGAAGTCAAAAATCATTTGTACCTTGAATTTGCATGGATGTCATTGGCTCATTGCATTTCGAAGTTTGGCTAAAATATTTGAGGATACTCTTTTTAGTAGAAGATTTGGCCCCCTTCTTTCCATCACTGGGTGACATTTTACTTGTTACGAAAAATATTTTTCAATTTAGTAGAGTAATAAAATGTTGAAGAGGGTGTACTTTCTAGAGGCCTTAAGATAATATTGTAAATAGAATAAACAATTGTTTGGGTGGTAGATTATACATACTTGTTTCCTACCATTCTTTATTGTGATTTTATCAGTTTATGCCACTGGTTCATTTTCTGGTGAAAGCACTTTAACTGACAAGAGCACAAAGATAATTAACATTCAAATTGAAATCAATTTAAGAAAAATATTCTTTAAGCAAAAAATAATTGGTGATACGTATGTCAAAAAATATCATATTATAGCACAAAATGGTCTAGAAACAGAGAATCAAAATGTGTTCAGAGAAATAGAGCATCAATATATCTTTAGAGAACCAAAGCATTTACACATGTATAATCTTAGCAAGGAAAAAATATTTGAATAGAAACTAAGAATCAAAGAGTTTTAAAACATTCAGAATAGGGCAAAATAGAGAAAACATGGGAACAGAGCAATGACATTCCGGATGCAGAAGAGGGCTTGGATATTGGTGTGGTGTAGAATAGGATTGAAAAATCATTAAATATACATGTTGAAAAATATAATATTATGGTACAAAATGGACTAGAAATAGAGAATCACAATGTCTTTGGTTCACCTATTCATAAAGAATCAAAGAGTTTTAATAGAAAGAGAGAAAATAGGGGATAACATGTAGAACATGGCAAAATAGAGAAAAATATGGCAAGTAGAGTAGTGATAGAGAACCTGGTGTAGAAAGAGGTCCGATGCGGAACATGATCTAGTTAAAAATATTTTGATTGTAAAAATGGTTTTGATCGAATGTAGAACATGACTCGCTTGTAAAATGATTCCATCCGATTGTAGAATAGGATTCGACTATGAAAGTGGTTTCGTTCGGTTGCACAATAGGTTTAGAGAAGTGGTTTAGGATGGTTGTAGAATAGGTTGGTTGTAGAAGTGGTTTTATCTGGTTGTAGAAGAGGTTCCTACTATAGAAGTGGTTTCGGATGGTTGCAAAATAGGTTCGATGTATAAGTGGTTTATCTGTTGAGAAGTGGTTCTTAAAAGTGGTTTTGGATGGTTGTAGAATAGGATCTAGCTACAGAAGTGGTTCCGGACGGTTGTAGAAGAGGTTCCTTCTAGTTGCAGAACTGGTGACGGTCGATCGTAGAAAAGGTTTCGGTCTTGTGCAGAATTGTGTCGGTATATTCATCGGGTGTAGAACATGGTCCAAAAATGAAAATGTATCCCTGGGGTGTTAATTATATATAGAGGTATACTTGGCGAGTTGGGCGGGATAATTTAGAAATTTTAAAATTTTAGGGCGAAAAGGGTACTCTATTTAGGCGGGATTGCTTGCGAATTTTTAAAAATAACCATGATACTCTTATCAAAGCACGGTGAACCGACACCTAAAATTTATTTGTTTCAAAATTTTTTGGCTAAATGGCCGACGTCCGGGTCCCCCAAATTTTGCAAATTTGAATTTTCAAAAATTGTACTTTTTGCCCAAATGGCGAAGTTTCGCCGCTATGCATAACCCTGAAGTAGGGTCAAGTGAAGATGTTTTCTTTTCAATATCTTTGCTACTAAAAGAGTAGATAAAATTTTCATTTTTTCTCAAGTAAATGTGTGTAATCTCTTTTCAAAATAAACTAAACACAAGGACTATGTTTAATCTTATGGGGGATAATATAATGACCCCCCCATTACGACTATTATTTAAATTATGTATAGATGAATTGATGAGTTGTACTTTACATTCGACTCCTAGAATGTTGTACTGTTGATGACTTTTGTGATTGTAGGACCAAGTACACTTCTTTGATGGGTAGATAAAGGTCAATCGTAAGAGGTAAAGTGGGAAATGATGACGGTGTAAAATATCACTATGATGGGATACTTGTAGTGGTAGGGATGAAAAAGGCCCTACCTACAATACATTTGCTAAGTATCTCAAGAGTACATGGAAGCTCATAAAGTTACATTCATATAGGTGCATTATGGATATATGCCTTGCATTATGTGTATGCCTTGTTTTGAATATATACTTATTGTTTGATGGATAATGATAAATATGTTACCCGTCAATGGTAAGGAAAGTGCCAAAGCATGGGAGTTATTCTCTTTTGGAAGATGATAACATCAAATTGCTAGTATGGGAAGAAGAATTGGAGGTTTAGATCAATTTCGTAATTCAAATAATTCTTTTATGCTTGATTTTAAATCTTATAAATAATTAATTAATATAAAATTATATTGAAAGCAATAAATAAATAAAAATAATCTTTTGCGTAAGTATTTAATGTAAGTAAGCATTTTGTTTTTAATATATTCAAATAGGTGCATATGAACAAGATGCATTCCATTAAGGTTATAAAATTAGTCGCCACATCGCAGATAGCTTGAGGTGGATGTGTGCATTCGATTACACTTGTTTAAGTAAATCTCCATCTTGTTTTCTATATATTTGGGTAGTGGTGAGACTATGGGAGGATATAGGTGATAAGATAAACTATATGCTCTAGGCTGGTAGATTGGATGGGCATAAGAGAAAGTTGGTATTTTACTTCAATCCAATTATTCACAGGTCAAAATTTCATGAGTTGTGTTAATGGCAGCAGGCTGAAATTAAATAAATTTCAAATTGTTTAAATAAATCTTTGCTATTGTTGTTGCGCTGAGATGAATGCCTTATATATATATATATATATAGCATTGCTTGTGTGCTAATGACCAACTTTTTGGATTACTTAGCTTCACAAAGATGGGTGTTTGAATTTGTTTCTTCTATCACACAATTGAATCTTCATTTTATAGCCTGGTTAAATAAAATCTGCTCACCCTTGTATTTAGTTTTACTTACCCTCATCATCGATTTAAAGTATGTTGTCTTAGTTCCAAATAGAAGCTTTAGAATATAAATATTTTTTTGAATATGTTATCGTTAGTTTGAATGACCCTACGGCCTCTCTATAATCATGTCGGATGGTAGCATGTGGTGAATATTGTAGAATGACCAACTAGAATTCATTAAATCACCAACCACATAGCTGGAAATATTTTATGAGTTGTCGTTCTATGTCTTTCAATATTGTGTATTATGTATATTAAAACTTGCATGTTGTAAAATCAAAATTTTATTTTTAATATGTCGATGATTGCTTTATGTTTTTCAATGAATTATTAAATAAAAGGATTAGCTCAACTTCATTCATAGCTGCATTCAAGATTTTACTTTGTGCTATTGATAAAACTTCTTTGGCTTTGACAAAATGTAAATATATTATTGCAATGCACAATTATTTTATACTATATTTTCTCTTAATCAAATAAAGCTTAATTCCAAATAAATTTTTTTGGTAGTTTTGTGTTCGTTGATTCTTTTTGCACCCCTTCGTTGCTTTTATTTTACAACAATTGAAAACTATAAGTAAAATCTTGTTTATCGTGATAAGGGAGGGGCGGACGTTCTTTGACAATGTTGAACTACCTTCTGGTTATTAGGGCTGCCAGGTGGTTAAATACTACCCAAATTATTTTTCCTCCATCCACGTCATTTTGCGGTGGATGTTTGTGCCACATCGTAGAACCCTTCACCAGAGCGTGAATAGTTATTTTTGCTTTTCACCTTCATTTTTGTAACTTTAAAATATTAATGGGTATTATCTAGATTTTGTTGGCTTGGTTAAACTTGTATTTATTTGTGAATTAACTTATCCTTTTATTGAACAATATTAAGCTATGTTATGTATAAGTATGTGTTACTTAAGAACTGCATTCATTAAACTCAGTCGTTATGATCCCAAATTAACCTTTTTGAGAAATCTCAAGCATTGGTCGAATGGAGGAGCCTTCGATGGAGCGACGAGTTCAAACATCCAAGATAGGTGAAGCTTTCGAGAAAGGAACAAAATCTATTATTGGAAGAAGCATCTTTAATTTTGGTTGTGTAAAGGTCATAAAGAATACCAAAATTGCTTTCTTGTATAATGGATTGAGCAACTGGAGTAATCTTGGATGCATTAATTATCTTCAACCTTGAAATGTTTATATTATATTGTTCTATCATGCTTCATATCACCTTATCATTATGTATAGTTCAGAGCCCAGGCACCCTTATCTATCAATGCATTTTGGTCTATTAAAATACCCTTGTAATTGAGCAATGGACATATTTTCGAGAGCTCGTTGTTTTAAAAATTGTGAAGGTGTTTCATAATTTAGCTTATTTGATTTAAGTTATCAAAAAAAATAATGCCAAATAAATATTACGTCCTCCAATTTAATAGAAATAAAGATCTTGTTTTTATAGTAAAACCCCTCTCCTTATATGTTGAATGTTTATAGGAATGCTTTCACATCAAGGTACTTTCCTTTTAGCTGAAGAATGCAATCATTGTGATTATTTAAAGTTATGTATATGCAGCCGTGTATTTAAAATATGCTATACTTTCCTTTTGTAATTAAATTGTGTAAGATAGATATCTAAAAATAAAGAAAAGGGTAATTTTTAAAAAACTATTCTTTTAGTTTCATACTCCTTCATTCAATGTAAAAAAAAATATGGTTATTACCTTGCATTAAATAGACGGTTAATTTAGAAGAAGAATTATGTGTTACTTCTAATTTCTCATATAAAATCAAATTGATTTAAATATTCTATCGAATTACGTCTTTATTTAGCCTTAGGCAGAGTAATATTCAAAATTTCTATTATGTTGGGAGTTGATATAATAAATAAGCTTTAAAATCTAGTTGCACCTCATTCTATGATCATAATACCCTTTAAATGCTAGTATTTTAGCCCATTTGGTTATTAGAAGGTGTAGGAGAAAGCGTCCAGTTAATGTTTTATTTCCATAGAGTAGCTTGGCATTAAATATATTTCCATAAAAAATGCATGAGTAGGTATATGCATTATCTTTGTAATGGTAATTGTTCTATGTTAATTTCAATTTCATATTTAATTATTTAATCTTTTAGTTAAATTGAAAGTTTAAACGTGGATGACTTATTTAAACTAAAAGATTAGTTTATATAGTTATTTTATTGGATAGCTTTTAAATATGAAAAATATTTTAGTTTAGATAGTTATTTTATTGCATAACTTTTAATTATAGAAAATATCCAAAATAGAAGGATAATCATTAAAGTTTTTATTAAAATCATCTCTGATGATATTTTATCTTAGTGTTCCTCTTTAAGAGAAATTAATTTACATAAGTTTAGCTTGTTTTAAAGAAAGTATAAAGTTCAATTAATCTATTTTAGAATACCTAAAGACTCTTATGGACTAAGCAAAATTAAAATCTTGGTACAACTGATTAAAAGAGTGACTATATAAGGTTGAATGATTTTTTTAAAAGGTCGAGGCTAATAGTTTAAAATAAAATCCACCTATTTGAGGAGGATGATCGACTTTTGGAACCATCGAGAAGGATGAACAATTATTAAAACCATCAAGGAGGATGAACAACTTTTGAAAACATTGAGAAGGATGCAAAACTATTGAAATAAGAAACCTAATGTTAGTTGTTATGCGAAGGTAACAACTACGATTGAGAACGGCCACTTTCTAGAAAAATAGATCAAAATAAGTGATCTTTATCAGAATAAGTGATGAAGGCTAGTATGGGACTTCACCTCTAGGTCATTGCATGAGTGGTATAGTGATGGCTAGTATATTTTATGAATAGGAGAAATCTAACATGATAGAAAAAGTTAGACCAATCCACAACAATTGGTATGGGATAACTTGTCATTATTCATAACGTGGCAAGTAGAACCAGGTCCAAAGCCAAAGAAATGGTATGGCCCTAGTTGACTCTAGTGAAGTGGATCATCAACTAGGTACTAGGCATATACACTACCCCCTTGCATGTTATTATACATTATATAGAACAGATGGGTATAAAAAAACCCAAGCGTTCCTATGCATTACATAGAATAGATGAGTATAAATAAACCCAAGCATTCCTATATATTACATAGAATAGATGAGTATAAATAAACTCAAGTGTTCCACATGTTAAGGGATGGGGAGAGTATGCATCCACTATCTAGGTGTTATGGGCCCTAGAGGATAACCTCAACCGTGGGTCTATGCTTTCATACTAGAACAAGAAGTTGAGAAAATAAATCCACAAAATGACACCATCTACGGGATCCGACCAATCTCATCCACTTGGGAGGTCGACTGCAATGGTCCTAATTCCCAAAAGTGGTATATTATACCTCATACTAATTAAACATTGGGTGATCCTTAAAACTAAATGAACTGAAGATTTTACCTTAGGTCATAATGAACCAATGAGCTAGATTGGGATGTAAATTTAGGTGAGCTAGACCTGGGGTGTTATTGCCATGTACAAATCCAAAAAGGGTGAAAAACTAATCCTTGAAATGAAAAAATAACTAAACCTTATTTTTAGTCTTCCAAAATTTTAGGAGAGGGTTGAACATGACAACCAATATGTATTTGGATGGGTTGTTACAATTACACAACTCTTTTCATGTTTGTTACTTGTCCTCTAAGAGTTTCATATACTAGTCCATTACGACTCCATGAAATGTCACATGAAATAACCACCTCCAATATATTTCATTATTCTACCTAGTCTCTCTCCACATCATGCAACAGGTTCTCTAATGTCTAATTGGGTCTTCTATTTCTTCTCCATAAAATAATGAACACTTATAAGATATGCCTAAATTGACCTTTAGTTTCACAGGTTGACTTAACCTCGTCAATGATTGTTTGCATATTGGTTTCTTACGCATAGCATTAGGTGCACCACCCTACAAGTGCTTTTTCATTGGACTCCCATCCTTCTTACTAGGCAACATTCCAACTTGTATTTACTTTGATGTCAAATTATCATCCTGCTCACCATAGAGCATAACCATGTGTAGTTCCCTTAGTGCTAGACTCTGATGATATGAAATGTTAGGCATATCATCTACCATTTGTACCAATGTTAGACTTTCATCCCACTCACCATCATGCACCATAAATTGGAATTGCTTCAGTATCAAGCATTTTTTTCAGAATGGAAATCCTTGTGGATAAATCTATCAAATATTGTTGCATTGGGATTCTACCATTTGTTCCCTTATTTATATGATAATATTCTTGAACGATAGGTCCCAATATAGAACCTTTTAAGATAATAGTCTTTCACTTGAATACAAATATAGACAATAATCCTTCTTTGAATATGACTCTAAATGGTAGTCTTCCTTCTGATTGTAGCTCTAGGTAACAATTTTCCTTCTAACTATGGCTCTAGGTAGCAATCTTCCTTTTGACTGTGACTCTAAAAACTGCTTCCTTTATACTATAGATTATACTTCCTCTAACTGTAGACAATGATTCCTTTGGACTGCAAACTATGCTTCCTCTTGTTGTAGATAGAGCTTCCTTTAAATTATATACTATGCTTCCTCTAACTACAAATGATGATTCCTCTCATTATAGATGATACTTCCTTTATACTATAAACTACACTTCCTTTGACTACAAACAATGTTTCTTTTGGAATATAGACTACTTTTTTATTAGTATGATAGGTTGTAGTTGTCCTAACTACATATTATTTGTTTGCAATTCCTTTGGTTGCAACTTCATCATTTGGTTGACAGGCTGCAATTGGATGACAATATTTCCTATCTCATCCCATTTGTGTGCCTATCATACACATCATATTAGATGGTCCTTTGTCTACATCAACAAACAAAAATGTGTCTTCATATGCTTCTTTGGTTGCATTCCATTGTTGTTGGTTTGCACCTTCCCAAGTGATGTGCTTCTCACAACTCCATGTCACCAAGTTAGACGCCACTTCATACAGAAAATGGTTCCATAATGTAGAAATAAAATTTAACACACTTGCACACAATTCCATTTCTACTTAATAATTCTATAGATCTACTTGCAACAATTAGCAATAACAATACATAGACAACATATGATAATAACAACAATAGTAGATGATAAATAAATATATATATATATATATATATATATATATATATATATATATTAAAAACAACTTATACGGTATATGCATTATAGTTTGTAACCCTTGTGCAAAATACTCTCCATACCCACAGTCATCTACAACCAATAACAACCATACATGCAGCTCTCACATTCAACCGTCACACACACACACATGTCGGTTAACTCTACAAGCATGTGATTGCATCATACCATACGCGTCGAACACCACCATATACTCATACACACCAATATTCTATATTGAATGAATGAGAGAAGGGACTTATTTATACAACTAAATATTAGTTTCACCTTTCAATTACTTGACACCTCATCATTTCCCTAAATTACATTTCATATGCATTTAACTTGCATTTACATGACATTTTCCACTATAGGACAAACTAACTTATGACTTATGACTTTGCCGACATACATGACTTAACATTACATTATCACATACAATATTAGATTTTTACTTTATAATATTATTAAATATATTATACACATATTTTGTTAAACACTTTGCGTAAGACTACAAAATAACACAATACCAAAACTTATTCACTAAATGTAAACATATCAATTTGATTGCCTATAGCATTAAGAACCTTTATAATATCCTAATAGGTAATTTTTTTGTTTAATATGAAACTTTATATAATTATGGGATATAGATATTTTTGCTAAGAGTTGGTCATTACTATTTAATGTGATTTTATATCCTTTCATCAAACCTCTAATGCGTTGTTTTAAATGGTTGCTTGTATGGTATTGACTTTCTATTGGGAATGTACTTGAAAAAATAGGTTTAAATTATTTTCTCTCTCTTATGTATAATGACATTACATCTATGAAAAGTTTTGTTTTGAATACCTTTATGTTGCTTGTATTTAGTCTTATGTGCTTCCTAAGAGGGAGAAATTTATTGGTATGAAAATTATTTGGAATGATATTTGGTTTGGCATCATCATTGATTTTAAGTAGAATAAATTCTACATATTATTTTTGCTCATTTCCTTTACCAAAACCTTATGGATCCTTTATAAAGATAGAATTAACCAATTTTTTGCTAAAAGAGAGAGCTAAATTTTTTTTGAACGAGCTATATGGGATTGAAATAAGCCCCACCCGTATTACATCATGACCACATAGTGGTATTACAACAACATGGCAATTATGCATGTATCACTTGGCAAGATTCAAACCTTGGTCTCCTCCTTTAAATTCTAGGAATTTAACCAATTGAGTTAATCACATTTAATTTTACAAGGTTCACTCATGATATATGAACCTTGGTTTAAGATGTGAAACTCTTCATTCCCAACCAATTATTCTAAACCCCATGGGCAACTTACAAACTTTTAATGGTAAGTTACTTTTTGTGTTATTACTGTGCAAATTACAACTCACTCCAAAGTTTTCTCATGTGATATTTTGTAATTCCTAATGGATGGCATAGTGTACATAACAAAAGGAAAAAAAAACAAAGATAAATTCTCATAAATTCATAATATTTTAACAGGTGATGTGAAACAACCACCACAAAAATTACCAGTTAGTATGTGGAGATGAACCATATTGGTGGGGGATAATGTGACACTTCTTAATATTCCTAATCACAATGTCCTTGGTGAAGTTCTTGTAATGGATATTTTGGAACTCTGAATAGAGGTTTGAGGTTCAAATCATGAGGGGTTTAGGGTTGTACGACATGCTTCAATTATTGGAACATGGTTGGGGATAATAATATATTGGGTGAGGGATAAGAATAATGAATATTGGAATGGAAGAGTTGCAACAATGCTGATTTTGATTATGTTGTCCATTGTTGATGCTTGGACCTAGTTTTTGGACAAGAGTACGTGCCACCTGATGCATTATATTTTGCATGCCCATACCTAGTAGGCAATATAACTTTGAAGTTTTTTGTAGTTTTTTATCTTAATATTTGCTTCTTCCTTTGTGGGTTTCCTCTACTTTTGCTTTTTCTTTTGCTTTTGCTTTTATGGTTTTTCCATGAATTTAACATAGAAAAGTGAGCTAAGAAATAAGATTTTTGTGAGAGTTTTCTCTTTTGGCTCACCTCTAAAGCCCTATCATGGAAATGGCGGTGGGGGATATCCCTCCCCCTAAATCCTCCTTCTAAGATGTTACCATGATGACTACCTCCATACTCAAGAATACTAACCATGATTTATTTTTCTTTTTCTCACTACCTCCTTTGTTAGACCAATCAGAACTAGAAAATATGACCAAGCCTTTTAAACAAGGAAGCCACAACAATACCAACCAAGAAACAAAGTCTCCTTTGTTCTTAAGTTGGATTATACTTTGGTGGTGGAGATTCCTCTGGACTATATTAAGATCTTGATCCTCACCCTAACAAAGAGAGCTCTTGCTTGTAAATTTATGGGTATTTGGCCTTAGACCAATAGCCATTACAATATGGATCATCTCTTCTTAGGGATCTAAAATATCTAGATATGAATTCATTATGGTAGGGATATGGTATTTCATAGTTATTTTCTCCTCCATGGAGGAAATAGATGCAATATTGTAAGGAATTCCTTGGTTCCTTGTATCAAGCCCTCTCTAGATGACCCCTAGCCAATCAGTTTCAATCCACAAGTGGAAGAACCAGGAGAAGTCCCAATTTGGGTAAGACTACCATTTCTACCTCTACATTTATGGAATAAACTAACTCTTGAGATAATAGGTAACTTTATGGGTACATTTGTAGATTGGACTCCTTCGAAGATAAATAATGCAACTTGTGTTAGGCTGTGTTCAAGTCAATCCAAAAAAAAGGCTTTCTAAAAACATAGGTATCAAAGTCTTGGAATGGATCCATACCTAGCCACTGGATTATGAGCACATTTCCTTTAAATGTATTATATGTGATCCCACTAAGGTACAATAAGAGACAAAGGAGGAATATCAAGACTTCCAAATAGTACGAATAAAACAACATGGAATATCTAGAAGTAGGAGGTCTCAACCACATTCGAAAGGACAAAACAATAATAAGCTCTCCATTTTATCACAAAATAAGGAAGAGAAACATCCAAGGCCATATAACAAAGGGTAAGATCCATCAAATCCTAAATTAAAAGACAAAGTGGAGGAAACTCAGACTACCAAAGAATTTTTAAGAAGAGGAGATTGAAGAAATAGAAGAGACTCAGTAAGTAGCCACAATGATTCTAGGAGGTACCCCAACCACCAGATATTCTACTAAATGGAGGAAATTTTAATCAACAGGTAAGAATTGAATAAGCAAATATAGAGATTTAAAAGAAAGCACAAACAACCTTAGACTTCAACAAGGCTAAAAAGCCCCTTAAGAAATGAAGTTTCTATCATGGAAAGGAAGAGGATTGGGTAGTCCCTTGAAAAAAACTACCTAAGTCAATTAATAGCCCAACAAAAGCCAATGGTTATTTGCATTCAAGAAACTAAATTGATAGAGAAATTAGCAAGAATAGAATGGAAAAATATATGGAGATCCTCAAACCTAGAAGCAATAGATTTGTTAGGTGCCTTGGGGGGCTTCTCCTTGCATGGGATCCATAGGCCCTGATATGTATTAATAAAATAAGACACTCAAATTGGATACCAATTTCTTTCTCCTCGGACAGACTTGGACCATAGTCAATTTTTATGGACCAAATAACTTAGTCTTAAAACAAGAGGCTTGGAAAATTTTTTAGCACTAGATTCATTAGGAAAGACCCCCAAATTTAATTATATCAGGGGATTTGAATGTGAATTTAGTCCAATGGGAGAAAAAAGGAGGCATCCCCTCAAAAGACCCTTCTAAGGATCTATTTATGCAAATTTTAACTGAGCAGTAAATTCATGATATAATCCCCTAAAATGGAAAATTTACATGGACAAATAGAAGAGTTGAGGTTCAATTCATTGCATAAATATTAGATAGATTCTTGATACAAGAAGATTTATTGTTTAGGTATCCACTTGTATCAAGTGGCATAATTCAAAGTTTGGTCTCAGATCAAAAGCCTATATGGATGATAATGCTCTTGGAAAAAGGAAGATTCCTTTCAAATACAATCTAGAATGGATGGAACATTAGGATTTTGCACCTTTAGTAAAAAGTATATGTAAGCATCATGTCTATGCAAACAATCCCCAAGAGGTATGGAAAATAAAAATTTCTAATCTCAAGAAAGCTATTTGGGACTGGATTGCCAATAAGACTAAAGTTCAAAATAGTTCAAGCATATTGCTACAACAGATGGAGGAAGTAGAGCAAGAGATAGGTGATCAAGCTCCAACCCCTCAATAGGAAGAGAGAAGACTCTATTTGAACTAAGAAATGGATCAATATTTCAGAGAAGAAGAGTCACATTGGATAATTTAATCAAGAATGATCTGGATCAAGAAAGGAGATAGAAATATAAACTACTTTCATCTAAAAACAATGTAGCACTACCAACGAAATACAATTAGAGAAGCTCACAAAACTAAAGAGATCTATTCTGATCAAACAGTCATAAAGAAACTAGCAAGAGATCATTACTCGACCCTTATCATGAAGACAATAGTAAATCAATAGGCTCAGACCACTCTCCTAAAAAACATTTCTTCTTTGTTAAAAAATAGAGACAGAGAGGATCTCTCTTCAACAATAATCAAAGAAGAGTTGAAATAAGTTATATGTTTACTGTCCAAGGACAAAGCTTCAAGATCGAATAATTGTACCAATGATGTTTATTAGTAGTTTTATGAAATTATAGATGACCTATTGGAAATGATAGAAGAGACAAGGATAAGAGGTAAGTTATATGTAATCAACTCCACTTTCTTAGCTTTAATTTCAAAATAAAAAATGCAGTTACTTTTTTTAGATTCAGACCTATATCTTTGTGCAATTGCTCTTATAAGATAATGACGAAAATAATAGCAAATTGAATTAAAAGGAAGATTAATGATTTGATAGAGCAATAACAAGAGGGTTTTATTCTAGGGAAACAAATATATGACAACATTATAATGATTTATGAAGCCCTACACTAAAGTGCGAAGTCCAAAAAGAAAATAATAGCCATAAAACTTGATATGGCTAATGTCTTTGATAGAGTAGACATTGACTTTTTAACACAAGTATTAGCCAAATTTGAATATCCAACTTAAATGATAGACTAGATAAGAGCTTGCATAGAGGGACCTTGGATAGCCCCTCTAATCAGGAACCTGCTAACTTCTTTAAAGCCACTATAGGATTAATGCAAGGGTGTCTTCTCTCCCCTTAATTTTATATCCTTCTAACTAAAACTTTAGGGAGGAGCTTGACCAAATTGATAAAAAAGAAAGAAATCTTGGGAATTAGAGCAATTATAGGATATAGAATAATCACTCATGCTCAATTTGCAGATGACATAATTTTAGTAGGGGAAGCCACAAAATGAAATATCAAGTTGATAAAAGAAGTTTTAGATTGTTTCTCTTCAGCCACAAGGGTAAAGATAAACACCCAAAAGAGTAGATTTTACACTATAAATATTTTAATAGCAGAAGATAAAAGTTTCTCTCAAATTTTAGGATTTTCAAAAAGGTAGTGATACCTTTAACTACCTAGGTGTTTATATGGGCTTCCATAAAAAAAAGGAAACTTGAAATATAATTCTAGAAAATATGTCAAGGAGAATACAATAGTATAGTAATGGTTGGAAGAGTTATTTTAGTCAAATCAATATTAACAATTCCTCCCATATATTAACTATTGGTGTAGCATTCACCCTTGTATATCTTGTTGAAGTTAGATGCAACGTTAAGAACTTTTCTATGGCAAGGGGGAAGGCAATCAAATAGGAAAATGTTTTATTTGACCAATTGGGAGATTGTTACTAAGCCAAAGTATCAAGGAGGTCTAGGAATTAGAAAAACAACAATTGTTAGCAAGGCACTAAGTGCTAAGCTACTTTGGAATCTGCTCACTCCACCAAACTCTCCATGGAAGCAAATCTTAAAATGCCAATATTTTAATAACTTTAATAGAATATATCTCACAAAAAGTGTGAAAAGCATAGTAGTCTCCTCCTCAATTTAGAAATATAATGTGAATATTTAAGATATATTAAATCAAACCTCTTGGCTTCCAAGGGATGGTAAAAAAATTAATATATAGGATGATCTAGTCTTGGGAGGACATTTAAAAATTAATAATTGTTTTCCAAAAATAAAATTAGACCTACAACAGTTGGGTGTTGCAACAGTTGGGTGTAAACTCTCTTGCAAGCTTAATTTTTTGGGTGAGAGATCCACCCCTACCACATATTGACCAAGACTCACGGAGACAACTGCACATTCAAATTGAAGGGATTAAACTTTCTTCCCAAATTCTAGATAATCTTATATGGGGATCTATTAGTGGGTCAGGTGTTTACATAGTCAACCAAGGGGTGTTATTACAAAAATAGGGTCAGAAGAACTCAACCATAGCTAAGGTATGGAATTACAAGGTTCCTCCCAAACTTTAAGCTTTATTTTGGTTGGTGCTCCAAAAAAATATTCTTACTGGAGATAACCTCTTTAATAGGAATATCATGGGGCTTCATATGTGCCAAATGTGTCTTAAGAACAATGAAACATTATCACATCTATTCTTCAATGTATAAAAGCAATTAAAATCTAGATTGAAATAATCTAACTAGGACTAGCACTATCAGGAACCTTCAACTTAGAAAATTTCCTAACCCATTGGGGCCAAATGTACAAATGGGTACTAAAGGACAAGCACCTTATCAGGAAAATGTGGTATTCAATGCCAATATTCATTATTTGGCACATATGGAAGGATAGACACAAGATATTTTTTATGACAAAAGAACCAATTTTTGAGTGTTAGCCAATAGATTTTTAAGAGAGAGAGTCTTGAACACAAAAGCTATATACCATAAACAACAAGGTATTAGGATATTAAGAGAAAAAGGATATACAATAGTTACACCAAATGGATCTCTAAAAACTCCTGAATTTTGGGCCATAGGTTAGAACAATCAAACCTCCAAAGATAAAATTCCCTGGAATTTTTTTATGGAGCTTCTAAATAAAAACCAAGCCATATTTCTTCTAGTGGTGTGATACTAGTGGCACCACACTATGAAATGCTTTACTTTAAATAAATTTGGGGAAAACAACCAATAATGTTGTAGAATTAATAGGTTGTGAAATGGGATAAAAATTAGCTTAGGAACAAGTTATTGAACAACTCCATGTGTATGGTGATTTGGGACTTTTGATCTCTGCCCTATCTAAGGGGAAGGATTTCTCATCTACCCAACTACAGAAAGTTTAGAGAAGACTAAGAGAATTGAAGTAGAAGTTTGAATATATACAATACTCCCACGTTGGAAGGAGGTATATTGTGGTGGTTAATCACCTTGCAAATAAGGCCATAAACATAGCCTATTTGCATCTCAAAGTAATAAGAAAAAATAAAAGTAGACAACATGAGTGGCACATAAGATATGAAACATATGGTAATTTAAGAGTTTGTGGAGATGCTAGATCCTTTGAATATTTCAACACCCCTAAAGATTTTGATGCCTTTGGATAACCTTGGAACATTGCATGATTCTAGAGCTTTTGGTGTTTCAAGTTTTCTTAGTGATTATGGTACCCTTTGTATATTTGGCACTCTTTGTATATAGTTACACTTTTTGAAGATTTTGAATGTGCTTTTTTGCATAATCCTCCTTTTGGACGATAATATTGTGACCTCCAAGTTGTTTTTTTGTTGGTTAATCATTCTTTGCAAATTTGAATATCAATGTACAACTCCTTAAAAAAATAATATATTGGGTAAAAAATATTCATCTCATATGGCCTATGGCCTAGTAAATGTTTTTTTTTTTTTGAATTTACATGGTGTAATCGGTAGCCGCCACGAATCTAGGTAGGTTGTCCAACTTTTATGGCCGCCACAGTATTCTACACTGTCCGCCCTAGAAGCCGCCACATAGATCTTCACGCAGTCCACCCCTATAACCACCATGCCACAATCATTTTAAACCTTTTACACCGCTGAAAGCACTAGGAAAGGGACAAGTATGGCCTAGTAAATGTTAAAAACTACTTTACCCTCAATTGGATAGAATGACTTATTCTCCCACACTTGTAAAAATTGATCTATCAAATTAAGATTTCAGTGTTAGTATAAATGCTAATTTCCTCTAATATTAATGTACAACTAGTTTTGTTCCATATTTTGAGTATGTAGAGGTGGATCAAACCTCCTTTGGTTTAGTTGGTAGGATATTTGGTAAAGACAATACTGATGTCTCTATATCTTCATAGTTTGGGAGGAATGCTACACCTATAACTTCATTGTGTGTGAATTTAGGGGTACAGGGAAGGAACTTGTTTGGTTCACATGAAGATGATACATGACTCAATTTAGGTAGGTATGCTTGAGGAAGAGACTCAAGTGCCCTTCCAAAAGATGGGATTATGCTTAGAAGATAAGTGGTTTGGTTCATAGTGATATAAAAGAAAGGCATAGTGCATATGGATTTGACTCTAGTAGCAATTTTTTGACTCCTCATTTACCAATCCTCATAGATTATTCATAAATATTCTTCTTTACAAGAGTTATTGGGATCAAGTAGAACTCCCAACACCTATGATGTGTACTAAATCTAGGTTATTAAGTTTCATACATTGGATTTGAAGAGAAGAAGATACCAACTACTTTCTTATAAGAGGTTGATATTGGCCTTGGTGAGTCCAAGGCCATAGTATAAGAGAGGAAAAAGAGCTCCCTCCTAATCAAGATTTAATCCTCTCTTTATAGTCGTTATTCTTGTTGGAAACTTGTTTATTTTGTGCTTGCTTTCATCGATAGGATCCTATTGGGTCTTCTATGGTTGTTTTGAGGTTGAACTATTGATAACTCCCCTAAGAATTTTTTTGCTTTCTTAGTACGCAACTTAGTTGAGTTATTGTTTTACTTTACTATGTGTATGTTGATGTCTGTCTCGTAGCATAATATTCTTATATATACATATGTTATAAATGTAATAAATGGACCAACAATTTCTATTTTGTTATCATATGTGTTTCAAGTTCATTACTACATGTCTAGTAAACTACGAGGTAAGATGGAAGAATTAGGCATATCAAAAAATATAGGGCAACAACCTAAAGACTATATGAAAAGATCTGAGATAAAATCAAAACACAAAAAAATCTCTCAAAATACTTTGGAAGTGATGTAGGAGTTAAACAAGGATGTCCTTTTTTAACTTTATTTGGCTTATATATTGATAAGTTAGAAAAATGGCATGTGAGTAAAGGAGAAAGCCTCTAGCTAGGCAACTATATGGTGAAGCTACTTATGTATGTAGGTTCAATATTTTGATTGCAAGAACAACACAAGGATTAAGATAGCATTTAAAATCCTTAGAATACTTCTGCAAGGAAGTTGGCATACAAGTACATACTAGCAAAACCAAGATATTGATTTTCACCAACCATAAGAAGGAAAACAATTAAGCTTCCAATTTGAAGGGGGTTTTCTAGAAGAAGTAACAAAATACAAGTATTTTGTTGTAGATTTCAATAAAAACATAGTTGTACATCCAAATTGAAAAGAATAAGAGGATGAAGAGTGCTTTTTATATTATAGAACAAATTTAGGGAAGCAAAACTATGATATTGGAAGACTGTTTATATCCATTCAAATTGTTGGTAGTGTCAATGGTGATTTATGGGTGTGAACTATGGCCCAACAATACATCAATATTGAAATGGATGTAAACAAAGAGGATCTAAAAGTATTTGATTACAAGCAAATTAAACTCTACCTGCCTTTGCGTGTTTTTTCCAGTACCACCTCTCCAATGGTATTTCAATCTCTTCGAACAAGGCCCCTGGTCTCCCCACTATCAATATTTGGGTGGCCAAGCAATTCATATCATTTCCAATGGATTGTCCATCCTTACCATCTTGTTGATTTATTTGAGGTTCTCAAATTGTCTTATGATATGACACATCCTCTTCATGCAAGTAGCTCAGGGATGTGGACCCTAAGCAATAGGATGTACTAAATGTTGAAGATGTATCAGAGGCCATATGACTTGCTTTTGTTGACCTCCCACATGGCCTCCTCCCTATACATCCCATGCCTACATGTAGCCATCCGCCACCACCATTGCATGGTACACCTCCATGGCATTACTAACGCCCAACTTGTTGCCCATCCACATGGATGCTTTTACCATCCATAGGTCACTAGAAGACTTGTATCAATGATTTAGTTTATATACATTCTGCATACTTGTGATGAAAGGAGAAAATAATCCTTTTAAGGTCATCAATGTTGCACTCAATATTGATATGTTTTTCTCCATTGCCAACCATAAGATGACCATTGTGGGTGTGGATGCTTCGTATACCAAGCATTTTAAACACAATTTATACCATTGGGTCTCTATGAGACAATAACTATGTTTTTGAGTGTCAACTAAGCAAGGGAAATATATTACATGGCTACTCGAACATATGCGGACACACAAGGTGTCCCCTTAGACAACATCACAACCATTGCCATAATGGAGTATGAAGGAAGCATGTCCTTTTCACCTATAATGTCAAATATCTCATTCTATAATGATACCTAATCTGCAACAAGATTTGAGACAGGTATCAAAATCTTGGTCTTACATGACCATTCAACATATGTTACATAGATGGGTGTTAAGAATATTTTCTTCACCATGGGATTCGGATTTCTTAATTGCTTGAGATAGTCATGTGGAGGTCCTATGACCTTATTCACGGTTGTTAACATTCAATTTCAGGAAAATATAGACCCTGGTTTTTTAATGACCCTCTTCTTTCTCATCAACTCCATCACCATGGTACTTCCTCCCTCCTATGTAGGGTTGTGCATGGGTAAGCTCATTACGGACATGGTTGTTTGTGTGACGGTATCACACATAATATCTTTGTATTTTTTGAACACGTGGTATGACATGGCTTGAGGGTGGGATGTTTGCTTACCTCTTGTTAGACAATGCTTCATGCCCAAAATACATTGAGACCACCAAGTTTCCATCATCTAAAATTTATCTTTTTCTAGCAACATTATCTTTCTTGTGACTGTGCTAGCTATTTCTAATGATATCACCCACCCCATGCATTTTAAATCACTAATCCACATGGAGTGTGGGAAGGCTAAATGTAGCCTTTATGTATTTGTCTTTTTCCTTTATTGAATGCAAGTGAGATAGGAGAGATTCATGCAAAATTTTAAAACACTAGAATATTTTGAAAAATATTCCTTGAAGATTTTGTTATGGGAAGAAAAATCATTTTGCCTTTCTTTTTGCTCGATGAGACATTATTTCTAGTATCTCGAGGCATCAATTAGTTTCTATATATTCTTGTTAGAAAACATTTTTGGAGGTTGATCTAGCAGAAGCAATTTTTTAAAATTTTGTGAAGATCAATTCCATTGTTCCCAATATTTCATCTAGATACCTCAAAGCATTGGAGTCCAATGCTTTTGTTGTTTGGAGGAATGTAATAAACGATAATATTATATTTACAATTAGTTTAATAGGATTATTTTATTAGGTTACTTTATTCCACTTCTAAAAAGCATCTGCCAGACCCATTTCATATGGCCTTACCTTGAAAAGCATTTGACATATTCTTGTCTTATATCCAATTCTAGTTTATTTGATTTTGTAAAGGCCTATAATTGCCTATATAAACCTTAAAATATCAATGAAATATTAGGGAAATTTTTATGATCCTCATCACTAAGGTAATAATAGGATATCAACTAAACAAAAAAAGGAATGCTTAGATAACAAAATGCCAAATAAATGAGCAAATGAGATTTAATAAAATGCCCAAGCAATAATAAGGATATAAAATTCTATGTAAATAAAAAAATTAAGACAACAATATGGACAAAAAATATTACAGACTTTATTATTATTAACGTAAATCATTCACCAATATGCAAAAGTATCAAATCATTCATCCACAAATAACATCCACAATAACAATCCACAATTGAGAGAGATAGATAATACCCTTAAGGTAGGGAAACACCAATAATACACGTTAAGGAAGGAATAATTGCATAATATCTCCGAAGATGAGAGTGCCACTTAAGGAGGGTAAAGTCCCATAAGCCACTTCATGGGCAAATACGATTACATATGATTGATCTCCATGATGATGACAATATCTCTTCTTCATATACTCATCTTCTAATTCTACTTTGGGGATCCTACTACTAATATAATATAATATTATAATACAATCAACCTTGGGTCATGTGTGGACCATACCAACCCTTACACAATATAATAATATATCCCCAAATATCTATTCCTAGGTACCCTAACATGTCGCCCTCCTTACAAATATTTCATCCTCAAAACATATGAAGAAATAAGATAATATGATTTTCTAAGCAATGTTAGCATCTGGTACCAATATCGATCATCCGTCCATCCTAGTAAAACATATTGATGCTAGTATGCCATTTTGCCACTTGAGTATCCAAATCCGCTTTATTGGCTCCATGCTTCTACTACTGTATTTTGATAATTTGAATGATGGGTCCACTTATTCCTTGATGCTGATGAACTACTCTGAAAAATAGTATCACTATGCTTTCTCTTCCAAACACTGCCATACTTGGTGTCCTTCTAATTCCATGTAGAACCATAATATTGTTGCCTTGAGCCATACCTCCAAGATTGTTGTCGCTTATGGTGGTGTGGATGGCGATATGGTGCAACCTTAGCTTGATGTTCTACCTTCCTTTTTTTTTAAGCAAAAAATCCCTTGCAAGGCTGCCTTGGTCTGAGAGACCACGACCAGGGGGTTCTACACCGTCAAAGTCACCCAAGAGTCGCACCCGACCTGCCTGCACCAACATTATCAATTGGATTTTGGGTACCTAATTCAACTTTTTGGTAGGGTGAAGATTCGAACCTGGGACCTCCCTTGGAGGATTTCCCTCTCCTCTCCAACTCACCTACAACACCTGGGTACCTTCTTTAACTCCTCAACATTCGACTCTATTGTTTTAAATTCTTCTACACATTGTTCTTTCTTGTTCCCTTTGTTTGGTGTGCCTTTGTGCTCTTCTATCAAAGCTTCCTTAGACTCTGCTACTGTTATTTCTATGGAATCATTTGCTACCACTTTTTCCATGGACTTTGTTGTTGTTACTTCCTTCTTAAATTCTATTTCAGGTTATTCTACTTGTTCTTCAATTTGTTTCTTTGCAAGCACTTATTATTTTTCCTTGGATCCTTGCTCCTTAAGCCGAGGAATATTATGTAATATTTTCTTTTTCCTATACCATAACTTCATAAACTTCTTTTGCACATTAATGTTAACAATACCCAAATAATATAACCAAGGATAACCAAGAACAATGTCCTCATCATCCATATAAATAGCATAAAAATATGAATGTAAAACATATTTATCCATGGTGATCTTCAAATCTTCAAAAATCTAAACATTCTCACCCTCAAGATGTATGTCCTTTATTTTTAGTGCTTGAACCTGCAACCTCTTAACCAAAGCAATATTAATAAAATTATATCTGCTACTAGGGTTAATGGAAATAAAAACTTGTGCCTTTGAATGCTTCTATGGACCTACAAAATAGACTTTTTGGATTCAAACAAATCCCTTTGTCCACTTTTTAATTTATCTTCTACCAAATGTATGGTTTCCGTTGTCTGCATATTAACATCTTTTTTATCTTCTACCACTACTTTGAAATTTCCTAGCTCTCTTTTTACTTCCTTTTGTTCTTTTTGAAGCATGTTTATTTCTTCTTCATATCCCTTGATGGTGACCTTCAAATTAGCTATCTTTTTATATGGGTCCCATTTACTCAAGAATGCATGCTCCACTTCGTCCCAAGTGAAGTTATATTTATGGGCACTATTAAAACTATAAAACCAAGAGAGAGCTTCTCCTCCAAGATAGCTAGGAAGCCTAAGGCACCAAGTAAAAGAATTATAATATAATGATTGTAATAGTTTCTATCATTCTTTAATATTAATAACATCTTTTCCAAAAAACTTTTGTATTTTTATAGTTAATGCCCCAATGCAAACTAGGGTTTTATGAGAGTATATATCATGCCCCAATGCAAACTAGGGTTTTATGGGAATATATATCATGCCCCAATACAAACTAGGGTTTTATAAAAATATATAGTTCTCTACTTATTTAAAGCTAAAATTCCCATAAACAACTAGATGTACATTTTTTCTTCCAAACAAAATAAATTGCAACTGATTTGCTTACCCGAACTAACAAATTTCATCTTTCAAAAAATTCATGATTTAAAAATTTGTCACTGCCCTTGTTCCATATGGCTGACTTCAAAAGGTCGTATCTCCTTTATATGACCACTCATTTTAAATCTCTTCAGATTCCACACAAAATGATCCAAGAATCATCTAAATCGGATAAACAGTTGCAAAGATATGGCTCCTAAAAGATGAGATGTTTTTCCAAAAACCCTAATTCTGCAATTCCACACAAAAAAATCTGCACTTTACCAAAATCGTTGCTCTGATACCATTTGTTACAAACTTTATTCTTATTAACATAAATCATTCACCACTATGCAAAATATCAAATCATTCATCCACAAATAACATCCACAATAACAATCCATAATTGAGAGAGAGATAGATAATACCCTTGAGGTAGGAAAACACCAATAATACTCCTTAAGGAAGGAATAAGTCCACAGGTCTCCCAAGATGAGAGTACCACTTTAGGAGAGCAAACTCCCATAAGCCACTTTGTGGGCAAAAACGATTACATATGTTGATCTCTATGATGATTACAATGAAATATCTCTTCTTTATATACCCATCTTTTAATTCTACTTTGAAAAGCCTACTGCTAATATAATATAATATTATATTATAATATAATCAACCTTGGGTTATGTGTGGCCCATGCCAACCCTTATATAATATAATAATATATCTTTAAATATTTATTCCTAAGTGCCCTAACAAAAAAACTAAGAAGAAAGAAGGTGCATTATCCTATTGAGTTCAACCCCATATATATATATATATATCATCAAGAAACATATAGATGCAAATATCAAATGAAGAGCAAAAATGCTTATAACCCAATTGACAACTAAGCTCACATAGACTCAAATGTAAGACAAGTAAATGAAAGAGACCTAAAAAAAATGAAAAATGATAACATATAAATATTATACTTAAGAACTATTAAAAAAAAATCTTAAAATATAGAACTTATAATAATATTTTACTTAAAAAATGATAACATATAAATATTATACTTAAGGATTATTAAAAAAAACTTTATTTTAAAATATAAAACTTATAATGACATTTTATTTTATTTATTTTTCAATAGATTATATGAGATTGAAATGGGTCCCACCAGTATTGCATTATCATCACATAGTGGTATTACAACAAAACTTGGATATTATCCAAGTATCGTTTGACAAGACCTAGGTCTCCTCTTTGAAATGTTGAGGAATCTAATCTATTGAGCCAATACCACTTGATAATATTCTACTTAGGTATAGATAAGTGAATAATGAATTTTATGTTTAATTTATTTATAAAAAAAAACAATAAAAAAAACTAAGATAATTTATCAATCAAATTATCTTGGGTGAAGCCGACAACGCAACAATTCAAACTTTTGTTCTTCTTCAAAAGATCCAAAGTTCAAACAGCAGTGTATGTGGCTATGTTAAATTTCCTATTAATAAACTAAACTCTTCCCTTTATAAAAGATCATGATGAAATGTAAATACCTAACCCAAAAATTTATCACACTAACCAAATCTAAAAAACACTTATCAATAAAGTTAATAAAAAAATTACTAACTAAATTTATTAAAAATAATAATAAATAAAATCAACGTGTTAGGAAAAAAACGAGCATTCAATTTTTGACATTTTATATGAACTTTTCTCCTTTTAAAAAAAAATCACATATTATGTTTGATAAGTTCTGCCATTAACTGTTTTGGTTTAACAGAAGTTAAAATCAATCTTTTGTTTTTAAGAAGGGATATGAAATGAAATGAAAGATTTTAATTACGTCCGCGAGACCCAAATATGGTCTATGGGACCTCAAATATGGAAGTACAATTACTCAAATCATATCATATGATCTTTAATATCTTTGAGAAGGTTGTTCCTTCTCCCCGCTGATTTGTGTTAGCAATTCCCCAACTTTTTTTATTTTACTGTCTTCAAATAAATCTGCCATAAACTCGTTCCCAAGTGTTTCTTTGTATTTGTCACTGGATATCTCGAAAAACTCGGGCATTTATAGATGAAGTGTTCCTCTGTCTCTACTGCCCCCGTGCCGCATAGAGTACATATCCTTTCTTCCCATTGTTCTTTGGGCGTTGTCCATCTCCCTGTTTCACATCTAAGCCTATGAGAGCTAGTCCTTATCTGAGCAATGAGTATTTTTTCCTTCCACTTGATTTCAGCGCCTATATACGCTTTTTTCCTTGTGGTCATACGTTGGGTTAAAATTTGCAATATAATATTGTCTTTTCCTCGCTTGCATTTTTCCACATTCCACTTCTGAACTTTTCATTCACATAATTTTTTATGTCTTTGTTGACATTTGGGCATTCATTTATGTTGATTTCCCAACGTTTCATCCATTTCTTATTTTGTTTCATCCATGTATTCTTTCGCCTATGCAACTCTTCGTCCCTAGCTGCCCTAGGCCATCTATCATTTGTCATGTTTTCTATTTTTTTCAAGTAACATAACAACTTGGTCATAGCAATTGCTTCTAAAGGGAACATTCCAGTTTCAACTAGAATAATTTCATAAGGGGTTGTGGCCTTAATTTTGAGAAAGTTTGTGATTAGATATTTTTGAATCCTTTCTATTTGCCTCCATTTTGCATTTGTTGTGCCACTAGCCCACACCTCGCAACCATACAACAGAACCGATGTAACAAGTAGGCCAAATAAGACCTTGGTGGTCTTCCAATCCCACAACTCGGCATTCCTACACCTGTTTTGAAGTGCATATAGTGCTCTCCAACCACTTTGAGTTCTTTTCATCCTACATGTATTCCAATTAAGTTTGTCATGAAAGTCTATGCCCATGTATTTGTATTCTACTACTACATCAAGCGGTTCTCCTGCAAACTGAAATTTGAGTTGTTGCTTCTTCTTTTTGCTGAAAAAATCATAATTTTTGTTTTGCTCGTGTTCACCTGCATCCCAACTTCTTTACAAAAGAGTTCTAGAGCTTGAAGGTGATCTTCTAGATCTTTGGTTGTTTTGGCCACAAGAATTACATCATCTCGCATACATGAGGAGTTTTACCACATATTTGGCTAAATGCACACCCTCTCCCCCAAATTTGTTTATCCATTCTTCTAACTTGTCAATGTACAACCCAAATAAGGTCGGAGATAGAGGGCAACCTTGTTTGACACCTATGTCACTACCAAAACATTCAGATAACCCTTCCTGTGTTCTGATTCTAGCCTTTACATGCTCATATAGTTTGTGAACCACTGCCTTGTAGTGAATTGGAACCTCTAGCTCTTCCATTCTGCTCCATAATTTTTTCCTTGGCACTGTGTCAAATGCCTTTTTGAAGTCTACAAAACAACAAAAAGCCTCCTCTTTTTTGTCCCATATTTTTTCCACTATGTGTCTGAGCGTGATACAATGATCAATAGTTGAGTGCTTGGGCCTAAAACCTGCTTGCCCCTTTGCTCTCTTTCCCTTTTCTTCTGCCCATATGCCGATCCTACGCTCTATCATACTCCCAAACAACTTTGCAAAGAGAGGGTTGATCATGATAGTTCGATAGTTTGAGGGATTATTTACATCTCCACTTTTAAACAAAGGAATGGTCAAGCTAGTTGTCCACTCAGTAGGGAAGCCATTTTGTATGACCTCATTGAAAATTTCTTTGATTTGCGGTGCCAAGATATCTACCCCCCATTTTATATGCTCTGCTTGAAGATTGTCTATGTCACGGGCTTTACCAGTTGCTAACTTTTTTATCCCTTGAATAATGTCTTCAATTGTGAAAAGTTCTTTCTTGACAATGATAGTAGGGGGTGTCTCCTGCTGGTTACTACGCCGATACAGTTGTTTTGAATACTCCAACCACTGATTAACTGTTATGTTATTTTCAGTTTGCATCCTTTTCACGCTTAGTTCCTTCCAAAATTTCTTTGGTTCATGCTTCCCTAAGTAAATCAATTCTTTCCTCCTTGTTCTAGTGTATTCTTCTTTTTTTGCCCTTACCAGCTTCTCATATGCTTTTTTGTTTGCTCTTGTTTTACCCGTTGGTTCCTTTAGTAATCTTCGCATTTTTTTGCAATCTTCATCGAACCATGGGTTGGTTGGGAAGCTATTCCTTTCTTTCTTTTTAGGTTTAGCTCTCTTGCATTTGTTTAGAGCTTCTTGAATAACGTGCATTAACCATTCACTCTTATTGTAATCTCTACTACTGTGATGTAGTTCTTCCCTTTCCTGTAACTTGTTATTTAATACCGCTCTAAAATTCTGTCGATTTTCATCTCTTAAGAGAATGTTTCCCTTGTGAGGATATTTATTTTGATTGCCTTGCAAGTGTTTTTCCCTTGGTTTGTCTCCATGCATTCGAAGTTTCATAACAATTGGGTTGTGATCCGACTTAAGTTCCACTGGAGAATCTTCCACTTCTAGCTCCTCTATTTTTGGTATGTAATTCTGTGAGCATATTACATAGTCTATTACACTTTGTCCCTTATATGTTTTGCATGTATACTTTCCTGAATTTTTCCATTTGTTCATCCCATTGCAAATAATCAAATTGTATATGCTGCAAAGACCTAACAACTCTTCTCCATATTGCGTGATAGCCCCATGCTCATCTTCTAAAGTCCTGGTCCACTGTTGATTTTCCTCTTCTGGCATCCAAAGAGGATTAATCTCAATATCTTCGTTACCTTCTAGAATGTTAGCTTGCTTATTTGTTGTCCTTGCATTGAAATCTCCAATTAATATAATCTCCCCAACTTATTGTATATTGAAATGTCTCTTTTTAGGGAGGAGTATGGGTCTTCTCTGTTAAGGTCATGTTTCTTATAGAATTTAGAATTCTTGGGAGCAAAATAACATGTTGCTATGCTAATAACTGACTTATTTTCTAGGATCTTTATCCAGATGTACTATTTGTTTTCATCTTGTTTTTCAATTTTAATGACCCTATCCCATTCCTCTTTTATTAAAACCATAATACCCCCATGCCCTTTGCCATTTTCTACTGCTTTATTCCATATTGCTATTTTTTTGTATCCCACAAATTCTGGAGTCCTACATCCATCGTGTTCATGTGTTTCTGTCAATATGATTATATCTTTGTCTCTAGCAATGGGCCCTAACCCGGTCCTCTTCTCCAAGGGAAACCTCTACAGTTCCAACTTACCATTGTAAGATGTTCCCGGCGGGCCATACTCCCTATTTGTTTTGGATTTGTTTAGATGTGATGTATGCCTTTCCATTTCTTAAATATGCCTGTTTCCCTTCATTCCTTGTTGCCCTCACCTTTTCCCATTCCTTATTTCTTTCTTCTTGCTATAAAAATGTTAGGTCATCATCTAAATAAAATTGTGACCCTCTCAGCATGCCTCTATTTTTAAGTAACCTTATTTTATCCTCGTAGCTCATCAATGTGACCCGAATATGTCTATCTCTCGCCTCCTTCTCTCACCTTGCCAATTTTGCTTGCTTTTTTTATCTGACCCTTCCATTGTAATCAATCTGACAAGAAGTCCCCCGGTTAAACGATTTGTGTCTTCCCCGTCCCCATAATCTTTCAACCCTTTGATGATTATATTTGATAACTTCTCATGTCTTTCTTTCTCTTCCGTTATTTGAATTTTTACTTGCTTCTCTATCAACTCTTTTTGTTGATTGACCGGTTCTTTTACTACTTGAGACCATGTCTTTGCCTTTGCTAATTCATTTCGTAGCTCATTTTCTCTTGTTTCCATGTTTTGGAGTGTTTTCTGTACCTCTTTTATTTGATTTGCATTTGTTTTTTCCACCTCTATTGCATCATTGATTGGGGGTGGATGGCTTGTTTGAGGACATGCCATTCACGTTGACCCATGTTTGCAAGGTTTTGTAGCTTTGACACTTGCTCCTTGAGTTGGTTGTTTTCCTTTTCCAACCTCCGAATGGTGTTTATAACCTCATCTGATTTAGTTTCTCTTAATTTCTCCCTCCTTTCCATGCTTTCAAGTTTCTCTTTCATCTTCATTAGCTCTTGCACATAAAGTCTTGGTGCCCACATGAGTGGTGTAGTTGTGGGACTGTAAGTTTCTTCCTCATCCTGAAAACTCATTTTGGTGATTTGCCTTTGATTGTTCCTTATTCTCCACCTGTTTATGTGGTAGAATATTTTTTATTTTTATTTTTCGATATGCCCTCTTCATTGTTGTTGCCCTTGCTCGAGCTTGTCGACGCCTTAATATCCTCCAGTATTGTTTCTCATTGACATATATTGGTTCTTGCAATTGTTGCTTCCCTTCTTCCATTTTCAAACCCTTTATAGCCGAACCCTCTGTACTATTGATCCGATGAAATAAATGTGTAATAAAACCCTCCTTGCTCTTCAAACCCTCCGCTGCAAACCCTTGCTGATAATAAAACCTTCTGCCGCAAACCCCTATAACGAATGTATTTCTCCTATCTACTTAAATTGTTTTATAAATCGAAAGAGGACGAAAAATGTGCTTACCCGATGAAATAGATGTTTAATACAATACTCCGCCGCAAACCCTCCTTGCTCTGCAAAAACCCTTTGCCGCAAACCCTTTAATTTTTTTGTGCTGATATTTCTTGTCTGGTTCAGTGTACAGTTCGAATCTTCTCCGTTCTATCGGCTCTACTTCGCATCCCCGCGCTCTGCTTCAGTCCTGCTTCAGTATCTTGCCGTAAACCCGATGAAATAGATGTTTAATACAATACTCCGCCGCAAACCCTCCTTGCTCTGCAAAAACCCTTTGCCGCAAACCCTTTAATTTTTTTGTGCTGATATTTCTTGTCTGGTTCAATGTACAGTTCGAATCTTCTCTGTTCTATCGGCTCTGCTTCAATATCCCCACGCGCTCTACAACGCAACAATTCGGTTTTTTATTTTTATTTTTTTTTGTAAGAGGTTTAACTTTCAAACCATAATGTGTATGACTATATATTAGATTCCTTATTTATAAACTCAACAAAGATCATGGTAAAATAAAAATATTATCCGTGAGTGTGGTCTACTGATAAGAATGCCATTTGCATTATCAATGATGTGACCCGAGTTCAATCCCAATGATGGATGTGTATAAGAAATATTACTCAACAAAAAAAAATAAAAATAAAAATATTAAATTGATTATAATTTTTTTTACACTAATCAATCTAAAAAAATTATCAATAAAATTAATAAAAAAAAAATCACTACTCCGTTCACCCATGCCTTAGTTTGAACCTTAGACCTTTCAAAGAAGAGCCAAACCCTCAACTTTGAACCTTAGACCTTTCAAAGAAGAGACAAAATCCTTGAGACAAAATTAAATGGGTAGTGTGATAAACCCCTACGACCGACCGATGTATAGGCTTGAGAGTTACACGTATAATACAGAATTAACACACAACCAAATGTCGTTGTTTGAACCTTAAACCTCCCGAAAAAGAACCAATCTCCACCTAAACTATTTTTAAATATTCTAAAAAAACATAAAATACTTTTACTATAAATTAAAATTAATTAAAAAAAGTTTGGGAGGGCTAGGTGAATTCCACCTAAACTATTTTTAAATATTTAAAAAAAACATAAAATATTTTTACTATAAATTAAAATTAATTAAAAAAAAGTTTGGGAGGGCTAAGTGAATTCTAAGAAGTTGGGCATTTACTAGGAGAAGTGGGTTCAAACCTTGCATGTTCAATTTAGGGCAAAGGTAGTAGTCTAATGTCCAATCTAGGACAAAGGTAGTAGTCTGACTGTCCGCTCATGAACCTTGCATGCCTAAATCTAAGGCAAAGGTAGTAGTTTGACTTGAGTTCACTGAGTGTGCGTTAACGTGATGACGATAGTACCAACCCCGAGCCAATCAAAGGTTTCCCTCACTCTAGGTCAGCCATCGGAGGTCTCCCTCACTCCGGGTCATGTGTATTAAGGGGTCAGCCATCGGAGGTCTCTCTCACTCCGGGTCATGTTTATCATGTTTATTAAAGCAAGATAGGAGTTATAATGGTAACACCGTGATCTGATACTACAATCCGAAGCAACCAGCTGTTAAAAAAAAGTAGTTACCAATTCTTTTCTTTTAAAAAAATAATTAAAAATAATTAATTAATAAAATGCAAATATTAATATTATAATATGACGATTATCAATGTCAATGTGACCATGTGTATGGGTGGGACTGGTTTAATCCTCCACCCAATCTAAAATATATGCACATATAATAATAAGGGGATTAAGACGTCAACTCTCTTGCAAATGAAAATAAAAAAACATTCTAGATGTTTCTTTGAAGCTTCCAGCAGGTTTCGTTATGCCGCGTGGACCTTAATTTCTTTGTAGACTCTTAACAGTCACCTAAATGTGTCCCTTTTGGACAATGGCCCTTGTGGCCGTTTGAGCTCTTTCCTTAATCGGCACTCCCCGTTGAATCAGGTCTAAATCGCTCCGTGTTTTAGACGGATGCGTATGAAAGGAAATACAAAAACCTATTTTAGGGGTCTCATTCATTCCACACGCAAGAAATTAAAAGTACACTCAAACCGAGGAGGATGAACATTAGGCCTTGACACTAATTTAAGGGCGGAGAATTTTCTAGTTGGGTATGCGAAAAGGTCAAAATTTGCAAGGAACCCAATTAGCAATTTCCCTGCGCAGAAGAAACTAAATCTTAAGCCTTCTCTGCTTGTTGTGCGGTTATAAAGGGAGAGCTGCAGGACCAGGCTTGGTTTATTGTAAGCATTTTTTTTACCCTCTTTTCATCTTGTCAGAGCTTTTCTCTGCACCCAATTTGTCAAATTCCTGGTGTGTCAAAAACTCAAGTCATTATTCATGGTACTTCTGGATGAGGGTTGGATCTCATTTACTGTGACAAGAATATCCTAAAAGTGTGTTTTTTTTTTTCTGCAATTTTTTTGAGCAGGTCCAGGTGTTCCTTGGATCTTTTTTCCCTCCCAGTTTCTTGGTTACTGTTTAGTGTCTGTGTACACTTCTGGGGGAGAAGGGGGTTTCTGGATAAGAGGGGCTGGAATGTCTGAGGGGAAGTCAAGGAGGAGGATATACATAGTATCATCTGGGGTTTCCACAGGCCTGAGTATACAGCATTGCTCAGCACAAATCCCCGGATTTGACATTTGAGGGCTTCAAAAAACCCGGCCAGGAAAAGGACCCAAAATAGGGACAAGATGGTTGGGTTTATGAAGAGGTTTCTGGGCCATCTGGGGCTGTGGAAGGAAGAGAACAATGAAAAGCAGCAGCATCAGAATGATCAAAATCATCATCATCAGCAGCAACAACAACATCAAAATCAAAATCAAAATCAAAATCATCATTATCAGCCCTCTGTTAACAACCCTGTTGACACCTCCAAAGGATTCAAGATGAGGATGGCAGTTCCCACTGAGACTGCGACCCAGGGTCCCGTTGTGTACCAGTGCGCAAAAGACGGAGGAGTTCAGGTGTGTGTATTACAATTTTATTTTCCATCGGGTGGGATTTTTTTAAAAATAATCTCTTGGTTTTTATTGCATATAGAATTGGTGACCTAAGTAGGATTTGATGCATGCTGCAATTGACTGGAATGCAGCCCGGCATTATAATGAACAATGAGAGCTTCTATAATAATTGTAAGGGTTGCATCTCCTATTTCTGGAAAGTCAATCCTTTTCCATGTTCTGAAGATCCATGAGATTTATTAGCCAATTAATCCGAATGGCATCGTAGGTATAACCCAAGTCAAGAATTGCTCTATTAATCTGAAGGCCTCATAGGAGTAACCCAAATTGAAATCTGCAGCATTGACCACGTGGGTGTCACGATTGTAATCCAAGCTAAACAGATATAGTATTAGTTGTATAGGCATCATGGTCGTATTCCCGCCTATAAGCTGCGATAGTGCTTGTAGAGGCATCGTGGGTGAAATCCAATTTAAAATCTGGCACCGATCCCAAAAGCATTGAAAGTTTAATTCAATTTAAGAACTTTACTGTCAATCCCAAAGCACCACAGGTGTGCTCCAAATTAAAAACTGTGGTGTCAGTCGGAAGGGAATCTAAGTTCAAAACTGCAGTATCAATCCAATTATATGGCGTGATAGGCATTCACTTCAGTGATCCGTAAACTTGCCAGAGTGCAATCCAAGTTGAAATTTAGAGAAGAATAGATCCAATCTCGCCCTATGATGGAATTCTTTCCTCAATAGCCTCATAAGTTTACAGAGTGTACTATAATTGAGAAGATCCATGGGCGAATTCATGCATGTATAAAGGGTGGTCTGACGACCCATGCATGGAATTGTGTGGTGAATTGCCTGTATTTTTACATTCATTTTTATTTCTATATTTGTTGAAGAGCAGCCTTTAAATGAGCCGTTGGCAACCCCAAAGATATCCGTTTTGCTCATCTTTCGCTTACTGCCAAGGTCTCAGGGGTATCTAAGGTTTGAACCCGGCCTGATTCCTTTTTGATTTCTCGGCCTTTTCATTTGGAAAGAGGGAAACCGGATGGGCTCTCTGTCAGCTAGATTTCTTACCATGTGTTCTAGGGCACGTTGAGATTATCACGGGTCGGGAAATATAAAAAATCTAACAGCCTTTTTTCGAGTTTGCAGTTTCGGAGTATGGGGAAGGAAATGTGTTTTGTTCATTATTTGGCTTACTGCCTAAGGGCTTGCACTTGGTCCGATGGCTTTTTTTTATGTCTGTGGTATTTTCACTCCAGATGGAGCCCTGGTGGGTTTTCTGTGAGCCAAATCTCTCACCAGCCGTTCTGCGGCATGTTGCCTTTTCCATGAGTTTTTGACTTTGAGAATTCTCAAAAATATACAAGTTTGAAGTTTTGGAGTATGGAGAAGCAAATCCGATTTCTTAAATTTTTGTTTTGCTGCCAAGAACTTAGGGGTATAAATTCTTCCAAAATTGCTGGGGGCTCGCACCTGGCCTGATCCCTTTTAGATGTCTGTGGTATTTGCACTGGGGAAGAATGGGACCCAGCTAGGGTTTCTGTAAACCAAATGTCTCACTAGCGGTTCGAAGGCACACTTACGTTTTCACAGGCTTTTGACTTTTGGAATTCTCAAAAATTTAACAGCCTTTTTACATGTTTGGAGTTTAGGAGTACGGGGAAAGTTAATTGAATGTTTTAAATAACATATAAAGTTCCTAGGTTCAACCGCTAAAGAGATGCATCATTTATGAGTTTTTTTTTGGGATTCAGCATTGGCTCAATTGGAGGCCATCCTGATAATTTGTAGAGCACCCTTGGTTTATTACAAGTTGGAAATCATGATAGTTTGGACATTTATCCTGACAGTTAAGCTGTCATGGAGACGATAGGTTTTTAAAGTATTTGAGATCTATAATTTCCCAAATTTATTTGTCTTTACAGGTTTTGAGTTTGGTAGGTCCAGGGATTATTGCCTATTTTAATAAACCACAAAGATATGCGAACTAAAGTTGGTAACTGTGACAGATATCCTAAAAGGCATGTATTTTTCATTTCCTGGGATGTTTATCCATTTTCCTCTTGATGGAATCTTCTTTGTTTAAACCCTAGTATATACTTGAATAGTCTAAGTTGGTAGAGGCCGTGGATTGCATTGGTCAAGACAAGTTAAGGTCTTGTTATAACATGCCAATTCGATGGTTTTAGTTGTTCAGCAGAATCAGTGTTTCACACAGAATACCTTCGTGGGAATGTATTACAGAGGAACCTAGGATAACTGTAATGGGCTTTATTTTACTGATGGGAATCTACCATGGGGGATCCGAGCAAAGTAAAATTATAAAATTACCGAGAGAGGCATCCAAAGTCTAGTGACAAGTGTGGGATGCATTTGACGATGCAGTAGGGTGGACTAGTAGGAGTGGGAGGTAGCCTAGAGGCTGCAGTGGGATGCATTTGGGGTTAAGCAAAGAGTGAGGCAAATAAAAATAAATCAGAAAGATCTTGCTATTGTTGCCTAAGATCATTTTAAAATCGGGCATGACACATTTTCTTGCCTGCAGAGCAGATTAAGTGGTAGATTAGTTATGGGTTGATAACAAAATGAAGCAATTCATTCATTGATGCATAAGCCTATTTATTACATGCTTTAGGGTTACAAACTGGAAGATTGATACTCCTGATTTAGGAGATCGTTACATGCAATGAATATTAAAATAATAACCCATCTAAAAATGGATGACCTAATCATCTATGACCTATTAGTATGAAAATAATGGAATAAAATATTCCTAACATCCCTCCCTTATTACATTATTTGGTAAACAAAGAGAGTTGCGAAACAATTCAAATTGGACATGTGCAAGTGCCTTTGTAAAAATATCCGCAACCTGTTTGTTGGTTGTAGGCTAGAATGTACTGGAGTTGGATCTCTTGATTCTGAACATGGTCTTGAATGAAATGGCATGAAGTTTCAATGTGCTTCGTTCTTTCATGAAATATTGGATTCTTAACCAATTTCAGAACACCTTGGTTGTTGCATTTCAATAGTGTTGGATGTTTCTTTTGTATGCCCATTTTTGATAGAATGCAACATAACCAGATCACCTCACACACAACTCCTCGTGCAACGTGATATTCTGCCTTCGTGGATGATAATGCTACTACATGTTGTTTCTTGCTATGCCACAAGACAGGTCCAGATTGCATATGAAATACAAAGCTAGACATTGATTTTCTGTAATTTAGCGATTCAACATAATCTGAGTCTGTGTATCCTTGTAAGAAAAATTGATCATTCTTCTTATATTTGAAGCCATATTTTGCTGAACCACAGACATAATGCAATACCCTCTTTGCTGCTTTCCAATGACTTTCCTTAGGATCTTGCATGAATCTTGAAAGATATCCTACAACAAAACTGATGTCAGGCTTGGTGTTAGTCAGGTAAATGAGACTCCCAATCAGCTGACGATAGAGAGTGCCAGATACCTGAGGAGACTTGTCATATCGGGACAGTTGCAATCCTTGCTCCATTGGTGTTGCTTTAGGCTTACAGTCTGTCATCCGATATCTTTCCAGTAGGGTCTTGGCATATTTGGTCTGTGTGATCACAATGTCATTTTTCTTTTGCCAAACTTCCAAGCCAAGACAATAATGTAGAAGTCCCAGGTCTATCATATCAAAAGATTTTTCAAGTCATTTTTGACGGCATCTTTCAATTCATTTGAGCTGCCTGTAATGATCAGATCATCAACATACAACACAAGTATCACTATTTCAGATCCAACTTTCTTGTAATAGAGATTTGTGTTTGAGGGACTTCTTTTGAAACCATGCTACAATAGGTGCTCGTCCATTTTGATGTACCATGCTCTAGGAGCTTGCTTCAACCCATATAAGGACTTGACAAGTCTGCATACCTTTTGCTCTTGCCCTTTGACAACAAAGCCTTCGGGTTGAGTCATGTACACCTCTTCTTGAAGATCACCATTTAGGAAGGCACTTTTGACATCCATTTGATGCAACTTCCAACCAAACTATGCTACCATGGCACAGAGAATGCAGATGGTGGTCATCTTTGTTGTGGGTGCAAAAGTTTCTTCATAGTCTATTCCTTCCTTTTGTGCATAGCCCTTTGTAATGAGTCGTGCCTTATATTTGTCGAGTGATCCATCTGCCTTGTACTTGGTTTTGAAGACCCACTTGCAGCCTATGGGCTTCTTTCCTTTAGGAAGATGAATGAGCTCCCATGTTTTATTTTTCATCAAAGAGTCATATTCTGCTTCCATTGCTCCCTTCCATTGGGGCAAGCTAAGGGCATCCTTTATTGCTATTGGTTTTGAATTCTCCATCATTGAAGACATACTAGGAGTTTGAGGGCGAGTAGAAGTGATATTAGGAGGTGCATCAAGCTTGGCATCTCTGATGGTACTCTGGACCCATTTTGGAGTCTTTCGCTTTTGTGCAGGAGCAATTGTTGCAAGTTCATCATTTATAGCTAGAATGTCTTCTTGGACTTCCTCATTAAGCTCTATGCTTACAACAAGAGATGTAGCATCTTGAGGGGCTTCAATATCTAACTTTGGCTCAATTGCTTCATCGAATACTACATCTTGACTTATATGTTATTTCTTGGTTTTTGGGTCTAAACCCGTTGGATTGATCATCATATCCAAGAAATATGCATGGCAGGGATTTTACATCTAGCTTGGTCTTCTTTTTATTTGGCACATGCATGTATACCTTGCTTCCAAAGACTTTGAGATGTTTGATTGAAGGCTTCCTCTCAAACCAGGTTTCTTTTGGTGTAACTCCTTGTAGTGCCTTTGTAGGTGCTTTGTTCAGAAGATACACTACAATGGTGATTGCTTCAGCCTAATACTGTTGCTCTAGATTGGCTCCTGTGAGCATGAAGCGAACCGTTTCCATAATGGAATGGTTTATTACGAGATCCGAGGCAGATTCCATTGCCTTTGCAGTGCCTTTGTAGGTGCTTTGTTCAGAAGATACACCACAATGGTGATTGCTTCAGCCTAATACTGTTGCTCTAGATTGGCTCATGTGAGCATGAAGCAAACCGTTTCCATAATGGAACGGTTTATTACGAGATCCGAGGCGGATTCCATTGCCTTTTTAGGGACAACTCTCGATTTGTTTCTACCTTCTTCAGATATCCGGATCAACGGTGTCTCGCATTCTTTCTTTGGGAGGTCACTCAGTTTTGTTGACATAAAAGTTCTCCTCCATATGGATCTCACCCCCTCAACATCGACTCATCACAAAATACTTCACCAGCTCTGACGGACTAGGGGATACTCTATGGAAACACCCCACATCATCCAGTTCGGACGGGAGTAGGGTCACTAGACAACGCACCCACAGTCTGTTAGGGTCCTGCTCTAGCGATGGACAGAGACATATCATGGACTTCTTCAGCTTTGATACTTCGGCCTCGACTGCTAGGAGAGATTAGTTTCTGGGGGGTTCTTGGAGCTTGCCCCTCCTGGGCTGCTCCCTCCCCCCTCCCTCTCTCTCCCTGTTCTTCTTGGCGTGCACTTCACTCTTCTGGACTGCAGCCCTTCCCCCCCCTCTTCTCTCCCTTCTTTTTTTTCCCTTTCTCTTTAGCCCGATTGTCGGGTTTCGTCTTGTTTTTTTCTTAGTTATTTTCTTTGTTGGGGATTTTAGCCTGCTAGTTGGCAGTCATTATTGTACTTCTTATAGTCCGTTGGGTCTTTTTTATCCCATCGTGGACATTAACAATATTTCCTTTCATATCTCAACAACCCCATTCTGTTGTGGAGTATAGGTTGTCATGAGTTGTCACTTTATCCCATTCTATGCAAGAAACCTTATAAATTCCTTGGATGTGTATTCTCCCCCTCGATCTGAGCGGAGGACCTTTATAGAATGCCCTGTTTCCTTTTTCACACGTTGCTGGAAATGCTGAAAGTGTTGGAATGCATCTGACTTCAGTTGCAAGGACACCCACATCTTCTTGGAGTAGTCATCAACAAACAACTGGAAGTATATTTTACCACCAATACTGGCTATCATGGGTCTGCACAGATCGATGTGTATCACATCCAAGGGACTGTTGGCTCTATGAGAGCTTAACTCAAATTGTACTTGGTGCTACTTCCCTGCTAAACAACTCGAGCAAACCGACAATATGGGTGAAAGGTTGGGTAGACTGATCACCATCTACTGCTTACTCAATTGAAGTAATCGGAACTGAGATGCCCATATCTCCAATGCTAAAGGGTAGCTGCGGGCAGTGCTATATATGGAGCAGATTGGACATCTAGGGCAAACAAACCACTTTTGTAAGAACCAGTGGCTATATGCTTACCATTTTTTGTTATAAAACATCTCCTTTGGCGATTCTTAAGTTTGAAATCAACCTTCATCTTTCTATCTAGTAGTTGGGGCATAGACAACAAGTTGTTGTCTGGTCTTGGGACATAGAGGACCTGTTTGATGGTGCATTTCTCATATGGAAGATGAATTGAAACATTGCAATTTTCTTTCACCTTGTAGGTTTGATTATCAGTAATGGTCACCGGTTTTCCATCATTTTCTTCCAAGGTAGCAAACCATTCTTTGTCCCTTGTCATGTGCTTGCTAGCACCATAATCAATGTACCAAACATCATCTGTGGGTTTAGTGGTAGCTTTTGTCATGAGTACTTTGTGTGCCTGTTCAGAATTTGAATTTGACTCTTCGCATGCTTGTTTATGATTGGAATCTGACTCATCAATGGCAAAACGAAGCAATTCATTCATTGAGGCATAAGCCTATTTATTACATGCTTTAGGGTTACAAATTGGAAGATTGATACTCCTGATTTAGGAGATCATTACATGCAATTAATATTAAAATAATAACCCATCTAAAAATGGATGACCTAATCATCTAAAGATGCATGACCTAATAATATTAAAATAATGGAAAAAAATATTCCTAACATGGGTGTGAAAATATTGGTATTTGATATTTTTATACGGGTCTGAGCCAGTTTTTTGTTTGCATATCGTTGGTCTGAATTTATTTGCAATGATCTTGCTTGTAGAGCCTGTTCTTTGCTTAGATTCCAATATTTGAATGTTTCAAATGTGAGGACAGCTTTGTTTTAATATGTTAGGCTCATGAATTCATCTTGTGTCTTAAGAGGTCTTTTAGTATTTCTAACACCATAGTTTAGATCACATCCATAAATGTCATAATTATCTATTCAGATCCAGGTGGGCTTGTTCAAAATTAAAATTGTCATAATTACCCTTCTGTTCAATTGTAGTTTAGAATCTTCTTACTAATGCTTTTTGTCAAATCATTGTTTGGCTGTAGAGCTGCTATCTCTTGTAACTGGTGTTGTTGCTATTAACAACCTTTGCCATCCCGTGAAATGCTTTTCAATGTTCATAATATTTCTAAATTTAACTTAGGACAGAATTTGTTCTTTGATATATAATGAACACGTTTTGTTCAAGAACACATTCAGCCTCTTGTTTATCTGTTAACAAAAGAATGTAGGTTCAGTCCCAATGAATTGGCATTTCCTATGGTCTATGTTGTTATTAAGATCTGAAAGGCAGCATGAGTTGTATATTCCATGAAGTAGTTTTTGGCAGGGCTGTATGTCCTCTTTCTGTTCTCAAAGGGGACAGATGGCAAGGGTTGTTGCAGGGGACATCCCTCCTCCTAAAGGGAGACTCAGATGTTCTTGTGAATAAGGGTGGTGGACTTCTAGATGTCTATTCCAAACTAAAACTAAAATAAATAAAATATACTTATTTCTAGATGGCTATACCATGCATTGTATTACATTCCTTATGTTTAGGAGTTTAAGCCCTTGAGGTCAAGACAATTGTTTTTATTTTTTAATTATTTTTGAGTTAAGTTCTCTTTTTTTCCCCTTTTGAGCAAAAACAGGCAAGAAGTGGAAGAAAAAATAGAGAGCAGTAGACCGGAAGCTTTTACTTAGTGAACATTTGTATATAAATATGAACTATCTACAATGAGTGTATTTCGTTTTTATTTTGTAATGAGAAATGCAGAGTTAGCAATTATTCTTATAGTAATCATTAATAACTTTTTAGAGTTTCTGCAGCTTATTTTCATATTTGAAGTATATTTTGGATCAACAATGTCCATGTTTTTCACGTTGAGCTTCTGGGTCAAGCTTCTTTCTTTCTTTATTTTTATATAATCGGATGGGGTCTCCAATGTCTGGGACCCGAGGAGCCCTTGATATTCCGTGAAAATGTCCTAACCATGAGGTGACATAGTTTAAAATAATATTGCATGCAATGGATGTGCTGTATGTCGTTGTTGTGAAGTCATCAATTCAACGATAGAAATTTGTTATCCTTATCGTGCATGTATTTTTGAATCATGGTTACACTCCATACATGTCTGCATATTTCCCCAATTTAGCAGGAAGCATAAGATAGGAGGGTCTTTACCTCTGAAATTGCTTTTATGTTTTTCTAGGGCTTTCGCTGGTATGCTCAAAAGCTTCAAGCTGATGAGGATGGTGACATAGCGGAGGAGTTCTTGAAGGAAGTTTTACCAGATTTAAGGGGACATGATAATTCAAGGGAGCTCCCTAGACTTGAAGTCAAGCACAGTACAAAACCTGTTACTATAAAGGGCCCTGTTGTCAGCATGAATGGGAATGTGCATCAATGTGTGGAACATGCTGGGAAGGTTCTTTGGGCGTGATATTTACAGGTAGACAAAGCTTACGGGAGGAGCCAATGACAAGTACTGCAATTTTTCACTGAATTTTAGAAGAAATGATTTCATATTCAAGACTTGTGGAGAAAAACATAAACACACAAATACGGGTGGGTTGTTGCAGTTCATGTATTCAATTTGGATTGCAGTGGAAAAGATATTAAACATGTAAGCTTTTTATTTGTGGAGAAGATTTACTGGTATAATGCGGGTGGTTGTCCAAAGGGCAAGTGCATGACAGGTTGATGACAAAACTGTATAACTTAATTAAATCCACATGTTGGTGCCATTTTTTTAAAATTTAAGTATGTAGCCAGACATTCTTTTGATTTGATCAAGACAATGCTGATGATCAAGATCTTGTTTATTTTTGGATCATTGTCTATCGGAGGTTATTTAGCAAATTAGCACCTTTTACCATAACAAATTTGGACATGTATTCTTAAAGACGAATGTAAAGGCATCTATTCATTGCATCTTCTACGTTAGATGTTTTGTTCTTTTTCTTGTAAATGGTGGTAAATTCAATTCAAAAAATTCCCTAGTGTGAGATCAATTCAATGTTGCTACTCTTGCTTTATCTTAATAGTTGTGCACTCAGTTTGCTTGTCAAGGAAGTTACTTGGAAGTAGTGGGATGCTGTTTATCATTGGTCATATGGGACTGAAATGGGCCCCACTAGTAATACATCATGGCCATATTAATATAGTATTTCAACGAACCATATTATCATGCGATCACATATTGCCTGGCAAGATTTGAACCTGGGCCTCTGCATTGAGTCCACATTTTTAACTACTTTAGTTCATGCCATTTGACAGAAAGTAGTAGGATTTTAATCTTCATACTTCCACCATATTTATTTCTTTGTGACTTTGTCATTTAAACTTGCTTTATCTTGTTGTAACTTCTTATCACGGCAGAAGTTCATGTGCTTGGGGTCTTATTGATTTCTCAGTGATGATATTGTCAAACTCAGACATCATCTTTGGCAGAAGAAGCTGAACTTTTCAGTATTGAAAACCTGGGTAAATCTCAAAATTTTTTATTTATAGCATTTCTGAGAAAATTTCCTCTGATGTGTTGAAGTATCTGGCAACTGCACTGTTGTTGTACAGCATGTCTAACGGAGATCAGGTTTGCCAGCTTTATTCTATGAACTGATCATACAAATCTACAGACTCTGTTCTTGGTCTGTTTCTTGCTGAGAGGTGTTCATTGATTTGTTTTATTCAAATAATGCCCTTACGACTGAGCAATAGTTTTTATGGGACCATACTAACAAATGAATGGGCTGCTAGTGTTTCTTTTTATGATTTTACAATGTCTTGAATTATATTGCTTGTTATAGAGCTCGCAATAATCCCTGCCACCATTGTAGATAATTGTAGATATTCAGATTCTGCAGGGATTGTTTTGCAGGGTCACCCCTTTAGTGTTCATACCCAATATTTTAGTTACTTTGCATGCCATTTTGATGTCAGCAACCAATTTTATTTGCTTTAGAATATTTTTCCTACTGAGAAGCTAGACATTTGTGAACTTTCTACTCATTTGTATCGAAGTATTCTAAAGCATCATCTGTGGCCTGGACATCTATTTTCCTATTTATTGTTTACAACTTTACGTTTTCGCTCTGTAGAAACATGTCTTCATTATGGTGCTAAGACGGGAAGTATTGGAATATTGAAGCAAGGGTTATACTTCTTGTTGTCAGCTTTATTAATTTTTTGAGCCGGAGAAGCTCAGGGCTTAAATGCTAGCCCTTGCTTATTAAGGCAACCGAGTTTTAAACCTTCCTAGTCTTTTTATTTTAATGAGTTATATTGGATTAATACGGGTTCCGCCTGTATTACATCATGACCACATAGTGGTATTATAACAAGCTTGGTAATTATGCATATATCGCATGATAAGATTCAAACCTGGGTCTCCTCCTTGAAAGTTGGTTGAACTAATACCATTGGATGAAACTATCCTAGTCTTTGTCTTAAAGGTAATTTTTTGGGACTTTTTTATGTTGAAACCCTCCTAGTTTGTGGCTTGAGACGAATATGTATCTTCAAACATTTTTCAAGCAAACTGCTGCCATGCTGCATAGGTTAGTTAAAGACTGAAGAAGTTCTGCTGAAAGGCATCTCCCCATTGTGCAGATAAATTTTCGTTATCGTTGTTCAAAAGTTATAGGGCAGTTTGTGTTGGATTTACACTTTTCCCTTGTGTCTTTATGTCTGTTTTTAGTTTAGGATCTGGCATTGGTAAATGTAATGAACTAGTGAATGTAATGAATCACTATGTGTAACCTTCTTTTATATCCTTCTCTTTTGAACGCTATCTTGCATTTTGGATTATCGAGCAATGTAAGAATTTCTAGAATATTATCTTTGATAGGAGAATTAGTTGCAGGAATTTGTGTTCTTTCCGTGGTTCGAGTCTACAATCATTATTGGCTGTCTTAAGTGGTCAAACTTTAAGCTTCTGGTTAAAATCTTGTTGGATTGAGTCATTATAGTTAACCCAAATGGTTAACATATCTTGTTCAGTTTGTGAATTATTGTACTTCAGGTAATGAGAAGCAGAAGCAAATCCTTATCCTCCTTTCCATTATATACTCTAGATAATACGGTGGGAAGAGCTGTGTTTCAATCAAAGTTAAGTTGCCTTACTAGCATTTTCTTCAATTTTCAGTGTGTAGATGGATCAGTATCTTCCATTTACATACATGTTTTTTGTGCCCGTTTTACCCCTCACATGTTTGAGAATGGTGCAGCCATTAGTTTGTTGAACCATATTTGCAGGTGTTGATGTTTCCCATGTTATATAAAGATTGTAGGCCTTATCAAAAAGATTTGAGTAAGACACCTTAGGTGCAAATTGTGGTATATATGACAATCCATTTGATAATTACAGGTCAAACTTGCATTGTTGATGTGTTGCAGTTTGCATGCCAGATATACTACCATCCGGGTGGCAATAGTTTGAAGTGTAATTGTAACATTTTTCATTTTGAGATAGTGGTAAGAATTGTGTTATAGTGAGTAACCCAGGTTCAAGTTCCATTGACAGCAGACACATAAAGGGTCTAGAATAAGTTTAAAGTTATATGGGAAATAAATGATATCTACATGCTATGATCTGTTATTAAGGTATTTTAACAAGTTCCATTGACAGCAGGCACATAAAAAGGGTCTAGAATAAATGTGTATTTAAAGTTATATGGGAAATAAATGAGTATTTAAAGTTATATGGGAAATAAATGAGCTTTACATGCTATGATCTTGTTGTTAAGGTATTTTAACAAACTACATAGTGGTATCGCAACTTTGGTAATTAAGAATATATCTATTGGTAATTATGAATTTGTTTATATGGATTTGGGTTTTTACATTATAAGTCCATATTGTTAATTGAGTTCATGTTGTTTGATAAAATGTTAAACTTCATCCATAGGATTGAAATCTTGTCTTAAGATCAAATTCTTCACTCTATCCCATTTCCTAATATGAATATGAATTGGCTACGATAAACTTTGCGTTGACGTGTTAACTATGTATATGCAATCAAGAATCAAGAGAGTCAAGGTTTCTTGTTATAACCTTTACTTATAGCTACCCGAAATCCTTGGAACCTTTTTGAGTTTTTTTGGTAACATTCTCCCTCTTGTTACATCAATGCTCAACAAAAAAAAATTGGAAACCACTCAAACTGGATACACGCAAGAGGATTTGTGATAATGTTTGCACGTTGATCTACAATAGAATAAAATCAAAGTTGTAAATTATGCTCTTGAATATGTTCATGCATAAAGCGGCATTAAAATTTAATGTGCTTTATGTGCTCATAAAAAACTAGATAGCAAACAAGTTTAAGAAATCCGTTGTTGAAGTTCAAGATCATTGGTTATTTTTGTGAAATGTCTATCCTTGATAAGATGCAACGTAGCCATACCGTATTGTAGACAATTCTTACAACACGATATTGTGCCTCGGTAGAAGATTGAGCAACAATATGTTGTTTATATTCTCAAGGAATCAGATCAGGTCTAAAAAAGAATACGTATCCAAATGTGAATTCTTTTGTTATCAATGGATCTTGCATGGTCCACATCCGTGAATCTTGTAAAGAATTGATTATTTTTTTTTATGCACCAAACAATATAGTTATTTTGATGCACCTCTAGTCTCATTCCCTCTTGAAAGTATTCTAGTAATAAACTTGGATGTCACTCAACGCAGGATGTCTTAGTCAATTTGGAGCCCTATTAAACTAAGTTGTTAACGTCTCAACAATATTTATCCTTCAAATGCCTTTTCAATCACTCAAGCCTAGTTTGCCTCCTTGTGGCAAAATAACATCCTTTTCAACACCCTTGTACTTCAGCGTAGACATTTTGCCAACTCTGTTTTACCTTTCAATTGAAATGACTTTGCTTGCTTACAATGCCTTTGATAGAGCAAGACAACCTCCTTTTGCCTTTATCTTTACAAAACATATCTATAATATAACATGCTCAAATATTTGAACTACCTATTATCAAAACTACTAAACAACAACATTGCCACTCCTCTAAACAAAAAGGGCTACTATCTTCATTGAATGCTTCTACAATTCCACACCTCGGCACAAGAGAATAATATACCATTCGTGTACCAATTATATGACCATGCAAATGAATCTTAAAGACACCTCCTTCATTGACAACCCATGTTGCCCTAACGACCCATAACTTTGGCAAAAACTTCAGATAACCCACAACTTGACAAAGGTAGTTCCAAAAACTTTAGATGCTTCACAACTTAACACCAATGCATTTATCTCATTAGATGTATTTTATTCAAGCACATCTTGTGACAATTTTAGAAAATGCTCCTCTTTGGACCATACAAGTTATAGCCTAGATGACTATTTCACTTGATGTTACACACTTTATTCTACAAGATGACCCTTGAACAAATTTTATTTAGTAATGATTCCCTTCCATGTCACTTCTTCAGAAGATGGCAACTCATGGACTACCCATAATTCGTCCTAGATGACCTTCATTCTTAAATTTCACCTCATCACGTCTTAATTAGACGCCTTCCAATTCTTCATATGACTTTTGTCAACTCCTTTTATGACGACAACTATGATCTGATGCGACACTAATGAAATTAAATGCATTAAATAGAAAATGCTTCTTTAATAAAATGACCCTTAGATGGTCCTCCTCTTCTTGATGAAAATAATCCTCAAACTAGTAACCATTTCACAATATTCACAAAACACCACATCTCAACTATTAGACAACTCAAAAGCTTTGGTTGAACGATTTTGAGCATTGAGTTCCACTGAAATTCTTTGCCTTTTGGCTTCAAACCTGTAGTAGAAAAACAACAAATAAGAAAGAACTTTGATCATCCTCTTATGCAACCAAAATGACAAGGTATGCACCTCCTTGCACAAACACGAATGTTGACTTCACCTCTTAGATTGGTGAAGAAAATCACAAATTTTAGATGGTGTCTTTTGCTCTCTAATGTTAGTCTCTCCTTTGGAATGTCAAAGTTAAGATGCCAAATGATATGAATGTGGATTCACTACAATAAACTTCGCATTCATACGATAAATATGTAAATACAATAAAAAATTAAGAAATATGAGATCTCTGGTTATAACCAACTTATAACTATTTGAAACCTTGAGAACTATTTACAAGGATTTTGTAACATTTGCGACAAGATTTGGATTTGGATTTGGGTTTTCAAATTGGAAATCTATATTTTTAATTATAGAAATTCCTATTATTTGATAATATGTTAAAGTTCATCCATAAGATTGGAATCTTGGTTTACAAGGATTTTGTAACATTTGCAACAAGATTTGGGTTTGGGTTTTCATATTGAAAGTCTAAATTTTTAGTTTGCAACAAAATTTGGGTTTGGGTTTTCACATTTAAAGTCTATATTTTTAGTTATTGAAATTCTTATCATTTGATAAAATGTTAAAGTTCATCCACAAAATTGAAATCTTGATTTGCAAGCAACCTCTTTTTTATGTATTTACATATAAATTTTTATATTAAAAATCTATGTTTTAAAATAAATTATTAAATTTTATCTATAAAATTGAAATTTTAATTATTAATTTTTATCTATAAAATTGAAATTTTAATCTATTAATTTTTATCTAATTGAAATTTTAATCTATAGTAAAAAAACGTGCTCTCTACCTTTTGCCCAAAGCCCCCTGCAAGGAAAGGATGTGGTGGATTTGCTATATATGTGACTATTTCTTAATTTTTTTGGGAAATAATTTTATTTGTTTTGTTAGCGTAAATGTTCAATAATGTTGATATCACGGTGGAAGTTGATTACTTTTTTTATGTATAGTTGTCATTTCAGTGACGTTTGATAGATTCCAAATCAAGTAAAATTTGGGAGAGAATCTAGACGGAAAGGCAACAAGCCAAGTACATGTTTGCGGACAATAGGACAACGCCATTTACGAATGTTTGGGATATTATTACCATGGTTACCTTTCCTTTTTGGGATAAGACTGTTTATGTAACATTTGGGATAAAAATAGTGTGGTTATGTAATTTTTTTTTTTTTTTGGATAAATATGAATTAGAGTGAATTGGTAACAGGCTTATATTTTTTTTGAAAAATTTGAAAAAAGCTTGCATTAAAACAAATTACAGTTACAAGAGGGAGAAAGGGCATCCCAACCAAGAGCAAAGAGACCAGAAGAACAAAGGGCGCGAAAACGCGACAAGTCGCGAAATCGCGACACCAAACCTAACAACCGCCGCGCCACGACAACCGGTCGCGACATCGCGACAAAACAGTGCCGAGGCCACACCACTCAAAAAATGTCGCGAAATCGCGACAGCACAGCACCAAAGCACCCAAACGCCAAAAACGTCGCGAAATCGCGACGAGAAAGCCAGAAGGCACCTGCTCCCCAAAATTGTCGCAAAATCGCGACGAGTTCACCTTTAAACAACAACTTTGAGAAAGTGTCGCGATATCGCGACGACTTTTCCTTAAAGCCCCAGTTGGCCGGAAGTGTAGCAAAATCGCGACAAGAATTCCAATGGGCGCCCCTTCGGCAAAAGTGTCGCGAAATCGCGACATGGTCTCCCCCATGGTGCCCTTTTCTTAAACTAGTCGCGAAATCGCGACGTTTATCCTTCATGCAGTTTGTTCTCCAGAACTATCGCGAAATCGCTGCAAGCTTGCCCCTTTGCTTCCTTTCCATAAAAATGTCGCGAAATTGCGACAGATTATCCTTTGAGAAGCTTTTCACAAAAAATGTCGCGATATCGCGACGGTTTTTCCACTTAACGCAATTTTGCTCAAAGCGTCGCGAAATCGCGACAAATTTCCTCCAACAGCGGAACCGACAAAAAAGGTCACGAAATCGCGACATGTTCTCCCCATGGTGCCCTTTTCTCAAACTAGTCGCGAAATCACGACGTTTATCCTTCATGAAGCTTGTTCTCTAGAATTTTTGCGAAATCGCTACAGGTTTGCCCCTTTGCGTCCTTTCCTCAAAAAAGGCACGAAATCGCGACAAATTTTCCTTTGAGTAGCTTTTCACAAAAAATGTCGCGATATCGCGACGGTTTTTCCCCTTCACGTAATTTTTCTCAAAGCGTCGCGATATCGCGACACTTTTCCTCCAGCAGCAGAACCAACAAAAAAGGTCGCGAAATCGCGACACCTTCTCATCAAAGACCGCGACGACGCAACAAGTCGCGAAATCGCTACAATTTTCCTCCCAAGGCCGCGGCAACAAAAAGGGTAGCGAAATCGCTACAGTTGTCCAGGAAAGGTCGCGACAGAGCAACATGTCGCGAAATCGCGACAGATTTCCAAACAAGGTCGCGACGACGCAATATGTCGCGATATCGCGACAAAAACTAACCTTAGCCATTTTTGAGCTCATGGATGCAGGGATCGTTCCAGACCACTCCGAATCTCTTCATCTATCATAGGCATATCACTGTGCAGCTGAACACCTACCTCTTTCTCAGCACCCATCTTCGCAAGGAAGTCAGCTACCGTGTTCAAATTTCTACTCACATACACAGGGATAACATCATCTAACTCCCTCCATAACTCCTTGATTTGGGATATCAAAATCCGCAGTCTCCAGGATTTTAATGAGAAATTCTGCAAGCAATCCAGAGCGCCGATCAGGACTTGAGAATCTGATTCAAGAATTATCCTCCGGTAACCCTGCTTAACAGCCCAGATAGACGCTGACTTAATGGCAAAGGCTTCGGCTTCATTGTTCGTGGCTCTGCCCAATCCCTGCAATTCCCAGTAAAGAACCGCACTCGAGTGATCCCGACAAACAACACCAATTCCTGCGCTGCCCGGGTTGCCTTTTGCAGCCCCATCAGTATTGATCTTGATCCAGCCAACAGGGGGAGGTTTCCAGCATGCTCTGCCTTGCCTCTCATGTCCCTCAACCCCCTTTTCAAGATGCCCAAGAGCAGCCTGATTCTCTTCATCAACATAAATAGCAACAGTTTCTGTGACTGTGCTCCAGATGACCTGCCAAACGCCGTCGATCGAGGAGAAAGTGTTTCTAAAGATCCGGGCGTTTCTCTCCAACCAAAATTGCCACCAAATGAAGAGAAAGCCTAACTGCCAGCCAGTTCGGAGAGCTATGGAATTGAACCTGCCCCTTTTCCATTTTTCCCAAATATTTGGTACGATTGAAAACACCATTAGCCTGGAGTTTAAATTGAGAGAACCAGCGTTCCCAAATCTGATGAGTAAAAGGGCACTCAAAAAACAAATGATCTGCAGTTTCCTCATGTTGGAGGCATAAAGCACATTGAGAGGGGCCATTGAAACCCCTACGTCTGAGATTGTCAAAGGTGAGAAGACCATTATGCATAAGTTGCCAAGCAAAGAAATTCACTTTCGGCCAACCCCCAAATCCTTCTCCAATGCTGAACCGAAAAAGAGTGTGGGGAGGCTCAGGGAGGATCTCTTCATATCCAGCCTTAACTGAGTAGACCCCAAGGCTTCCATAGCCCCAGGCTAATTCATCTTCCTCATCCCTCCCCGTGAGGAACCTTTCTGACAAGATTTTTTGCAGGATGGGCGCCAACTCCGGAGAGACAAGAATTGGCCACTCCTCCCACCGCTTAAACTTTTTAAATTTATACCCCCCAATTGGTCGGTAAGTAGATAATTATCAATATGGATCCAGCCTTGGGCTTCTAAGGCGGTCATGATTGGTTGTAGCTCAGGGAACATGACAATAATGGGCGGATGTTGGTCCCAAGAGTCAGTCCAGAAACGAGCCTTGTCTCCTCTCCCCACTTTCCAGAATAATTGATCTTTGATAATCTAGGACCCAAGCTTGAGAGTCTGCCACACTAAGGATCCAATACCTTCCAAGGGAAAGCGACCCACCTCATTGGGATGAACATGCCCCAAATATTTATTGGAAAGAATTCTCGTCGAAGAGGGAGGTTGGCTGAGAAATCCACCTCCAATACAGTTTTCTAGCCAATGCTCTGTTATTAAGCATAGAACTTCTCAAGCCCAGCCCTCCTTTGTCCTTAGGCTGGGTAACTTTGTCCCACCCAACCAAGGCCCATCTTATATTAAGAAGAGATTTAGGTTTAAATTTTGGGGGAAGCCAATCCTTTGTAAAGGTAGTAGTATGCTTTGAATGCCTTATTGGATGCTTATCAAGAAGAGACCTAGGTTTAAACTTTGGGGGGAAGCCAACCTTTTGCAAAGGTAGTAGTCTGCTTTGAATCCTTTGAGTGTGTGCTAGATTGACGACAGAACGAATCCTGAGTGATCGGTGGTCCCCATCTCATGTTGGATCGACCATCTCATATTGGATCAACAAAAACGAGATGAATAAGTTTGTTGAGAGCAGTCCTTGTGGTTTAAACCCTGCACTTACCAGTTACTAAAAATAGTGGTTGTAACCAACTCTCCTATGTAATAAGAAAACAAAAGAACATTAATTTACAAGTTCAAAAAAAAATAATGTTGGCCTTAACTTCTAAATATTTTGGTCTTTATTTTATAAGATTCTTGATAGTAGTTTTGAATCTTTTGAGTACACGTTAGATGATGGCTAGAATACAAATCTTAAGCAATGAGTGGTCCTTAGATGATGAGTGGTCCTTTTCACGTCATCTCAAAAATAATGAGGTGGTACAGGCTTGTTGAGAGGGGTAAATAATAACGAGGAGGTATAGGCTTGTTGGGAGCAGTCCATGTGGTTTGAACCCTGCCTTTAACAATTACTAATAATAATGTAGTTATAATCAACTCCTCTAAGAATAAAATAAAAAACTTGTAGTTTAGGAAGCTGCCAAGAGTTAAAAAAAAGATTATTTTTAATTATAAAGTATGATGAAGTTAAAATAAGTGGCAGGCATGCAAAGTATATAAAAAATGGTTTAAAGGAGCGATATTTTCCTAAATTAAATTATTTTTGAATATTAATAGAAGATTTTATTTATTATTTAGGTTTATTCTCCTTTTATTTATCTTCTTTAATAGAAGATTTTATTTTTTGTTTAGGTTTATTATGTTGTAAGGGTTTATACTTTGGTTTGTGTTTATGTTTTGAGGGTTATTGTTTTGTTCGTCTTTCTTCCTAAGTGTTGTTTGATTGATTTTTTTTTTAATTTGTTTTTGACTTTTTTTTAGGTCTGAAGGATGGGGATTTTTTTTTTATTATAAAGATTTTTCTTGTTGAAAAACCATAAGGGAGACGCTCTTTGAAAATATAAGATGAAATGGTAGTATAACGCGAATATTTGACACAATTACAAAAACCTAATCTCTCATCTAAGAGATCCCTTAATAAAGAAAATTAGAAACTACTATAATTATTGCAAAAATAAATAAAATGTGATAGCAAGAAAGAAATTATTGTAATAATCAAAAGCAGAATAAGATTTCTACCTACGGTTATATATAACAAACTGCTGGATATTGCTATGCAAGATACTTATTACATGGTTACACATTCTTATTATGTATTTTCTATGGGAGTTGTTTTTGCTTTATTTGTTGAATTTTATTTCTTTGTTGATAAAAGTTTTGGTCAAGCATATCTTAAAACTTTAGGTCAAATCCGTTTTTAATCTTAATTAAAATAGATGATATTTTTCTAGACGACATAATGTAGAGAAACAAACTAACATTTACTAATTCTGAAAAACCTCTAATACTACTATTTCACTAAACAAAACAAAACTTGTTGACATCAATTAAGGAGTGAAACTACCTAGATACCATTGATGCAAGCGACACACTTTGTTAATGTCCATTTTGTTGATCATTGGATGATGGTGGATCCCATGGACCACCTAAACCTTCTCCAATGGATGACATCACAACACATTGTTGACACCCAAATAAATAACTTGTCCCCCAATGGTGAAAGAAAGCAAAAAAGTGATTCAAAAAAGCATGTGAGAATGATCCAAAGTGACTACAAGAGCAATTTGACACAAAAATGTTGTAAGAGAGTAGTGATGCTACATGTAATTTCTTCAAATGTACAATTGATGCATGAAATGGTAGTTGGAATTAATATATAAATGAAATTTGAATAACAAACCCTCCCTCTAGATCATTTGTGGACCAATAACCTTTTTGGGATCATTTTGCACAATTGTTGATTAAGATGATGCATCTACTCCAATTGATGTGCTTAGACATGCTAAGGTTTGGTGGTGTGTTGCTGGAAATCTTAAATGAAGTCAAATATAAGATACCAATGTCATCATTCATTGATTTTTAAGCAAATATGTTTTGTGATCTATGTGAACATGTTTAACGCATTGTATTTTGCTAAAAAACTTAGGGTTAAGGGTTCGTTATTCACATTTGACCTTAAAAAGTATGATGATAAAATAAGACTAACACATGAAGGACATGTGAAAGGGGGGAAGGACCCAAAAAGTGTAGACATGCACTTTAACCAACTATTTTAACATCCTACCTAAGGACTAACTAGGTTAGTCCACCCTTATCCTATGTAAGAAGGTTGAGGCTTTCCACTAGCTGCAATGTCAATATAAGTGATTATTTTAAAAGACATTGTGCCTCTTCTTGAGCATCACATACAACATCAAACAAGTTAGTATGTTGTGAGTCATATTCATGGGAAACAAATGACATGCCAATAGTGAAAGTAAAAGGAAATTTGCATAAAAATAAATTAAACTTTGACACACTTGGATACTTATTATATACTCAAAATAAACAAAATTTTGATAAAATGTTATAAAAATTAGTAAATGACGCAACAATTTAGAAATATGTATTTGATACTTACCATGACACGTTTTGTAAATTTTTGATGACTAAAATTTGACTCAATTGCCATGTGTAAAAAAAACATCATTTACATTCAAAACATGGAAAAAGTGGCAGAAATTCCATCATGGCTCAAAATAAATAGAACCATAGTGTATCATTGTTCTCAAAATAAAAGAAAAACCTATAGGAGCATTGTACCTGTGTTATCCCTATAAAACCTTACAAACTGCTATGCAACATAACATTTTTTATAATAATAAATTAAAAATTATAAACATGATGTAAATTTTAAAAATGTAATTTCATTTTCTTGTACGAGTTTATCCTCCCAAAGCACTTTTTCATAATTCATAACGCATGGATCATTCATTTTTCAAGCTATGAGCGACCATTGTACGTGAGCAAGAAGGTGAGGATATCCAAATAGACCCCATGATGGATAGGACATGATGTGAATTTTTTTTGACACAATATAAACAACATCTAAGAGAATTGTTTGACACTTTAGAAAGATCCCAAATGTGCTATCTCACATGTATGCAAATTAAAATATATCTTTCAATCATGATTGTATTTCGTAACTTTATTATCATTCAATTCTTTTGGAACATTTACTAGCTATCATCATTAAAATACCATATGAAGGATAGTACAATCATGTTAACAACACCATGGATCCTAAGAAACTACTCAATAATTTATAGGATTTGTGTGATTGCATTGATTCTGTATTGATAAGTAGATTGGAGGTTGAGTGTGATACTATTACTATGGATTCTTTTGATACTATTGATGATTACATCAGTTGTTTCTAAGAATTACAAGATGATATCTACATTGCTAGAGGAATTCCAAAGGTAACAAGAGAAGTTTAGGAAGTTGTGGACAAGGAGAAGAATATTGAACCACTTAATATAGTCTTCAAAAATATTTTGAAGACATATGAGATAGTTGCTTTTCTATTTGAGATGCTTTGTGTTTACTTTCTTGATTCTATTGCACCACCAATTGATGAGGTATTGAAGTAATTTTCTCATCATCAGGCTAGAATACAAAGGCATAATAGTAATTCTTTCATCAATTATACCGATCCAAAAGAAGTGGTTGTCAAAGGTCAAAATGATAAGAAGCCAAAGTAGAATGAAAAGAATCCCAAGAAGCCCTTCAAAAAGCTAACATGTGCATATTACAAGCAAGAAGGACATAAAACATAATTTTATTATATTCACATGAAGAAGCTTGAGGAAGCAACAAAAAGGGGTTGTTGATGCTACTTTCTTATATGCACAGGGTGAGGACAATTTTGATTGAGAAACCTCATAGGCACATGTAGTTTTTCTTTCAAAATATAAGACATCCACTTCTTTTAATGAGTGGATTGCATACTGAATTGCAACAACGCACATGACAAAGCATAAACATCTCCTACAAGGATACAAAAAATCATAATCAAGGGAGTATACTGTTATTGGAGATAACTCTTCTTTATAGATAACAATATTATGGAGAAGTTAATATTGGTTCTTCTTCTTTTTATGAAGTACTTCATATTCCTAGCGTTGGTCCCAATATATTTTCTATTTATTGCATTAATCATATAATTAAGAAAGTATAATTCTAGCTTGATTGTTGGGTAATTAAGAATATAGATAATGGATTTAAGATAGTTGCTTCTAGTTATTATGATGAGTGAGACGAAATGTATAAGTTGGGAGAAGGAGAAACCCTTGTTGTTTCTTCCACTATGGAGAAATATTTTGTGGCTATGGTTGCTCATCATAATATCTAGAGACAACACCATAGTATTGGGCATCTTAGTTATAGATCCTTGAGATATATGAGTCATCACCAAATGAACATCAAACTTCCCATATTTTCCCTCTAAGTGGTGCGTGGGAGGGATGCATTATTGGGAAGCATAATAGGAAGACCTTTTCAAAAGGGATAGTGATATTAGAGATTATACATAATGATATATGTGGATTTTTGGGTACATCCTCCACTTCTAGAAAGAGATACTATGATAACTTATCTAGATATGTATGGTTGTAAACTATTCACACTCAGGATGAGGTATTTGAAAGATTCAAGGAATTTAAAACTCTTGTAGAAAAATATCTAAATAGGATAATCAAGTGTCTTGGGATAAATAGGGGAGGCAAATAGATGAGCAATGCCTTTCATGATTTTTTTATTCTTCATGGAATATCATACCAGAGGACTATTTATTATACCCTCAAGTAGAATGGAATGGATGAGAGAAAAAATAGGATAATCATGGAGATGACATATATAATTCATTCCAAGGGTATGAAGCACAAATTATAGGGTAAGACCATCACTTGTGTAGAATACATCATCAACAATGTTCCCACTAGAGTTGTTCAAAGTATAACACCTCTTGAGAGGTGGACAGACAATAAGAATAATGTATATTGATTTTGTTTTTTTGGGTCTTTAGCATAGGCTCAAATACCTAAAGATATTTGAAAAAAGATACCAAAAAGTCATAGATGCATATTTGTGGAGTATTCAAATACCTCTAAGGAATACCACCTTTATTATCCTTAAAGGTGTGAGATTTTTATTTGGATTGATGTCATTTTTAATGAGGTTCTTCCAGGACCTCCTTCTAGTCCACAATTGAAGATTTTGGTAAAGTATCCTCCTATATCTTTGATTGATTTAACTGATTCTTGAAATATTATTATAGAATCTATTCCTATTAGGGAAAATTCCTCATATTCTAATGATGGTCCTATGCCTATGGACTTGACACCCTCATAGGAAACACCACCTACAATACCTTTATATTTATATTCAAGGTATATTAAGATTGCCACATTAGTTTCAAGCACATAAACTTTGCATGATGAGATGAGTGGTGATTTTGATTTGAATTCTTTACGTTTGGATTATGATATTGCTTTTCCATGAAATGTGTCTGGTTCTTCTTTAGTTCATCCAACACCCAAGTGGGTTCAAACACTTCTACATGATTCTTAGCCTAGTTTACCTCTAAAGTGACATCAAAAGATTCCTTCTCAAGCATTTCTCTCAAAGGTTGATCATTCTAGATGCCCTCTTACATATCCTTAAACCAAGGGTCAACTAAAATGAAAAGATGTTATGTTTACAAAATATGAGTCCATGATGAAGAATAAGACATGGGAGCTTTTTCCTCTCTTAGAAAGGAAAAACAAGGTTGGATGCAAATGGGTCTATAAGACCAAGTACACTTTATATGGTCACAAGGAAAATATTATGGCATGCCTTGTTGCTAAGGGATTATTTTAATTGGAAAGAGTTGACTATTAATATACATTTGCTCTTGTTGCTAGGATGGATTTTGTTAAGATAATTCTTTTTAGAGCAACCTCATTTGGTTGGAAGGTACATCAGATGGATGTGAAGAGTGCCTTCATATATGGAAATGTTTAGGAGGATATATATGTAATAACCGCTTGGTTTTGATATTAAGGGTCCCACACCTTTGGGTTTTCAATTAACCAAGTCCTTGTATGCACTTAAACAAGCACCCCATGGTTGGTCTAAGAAGATCCACTCTTTCTTCTCTAGTTGTGAGTTTTAATGATGTGAGACTAAATATGATGTTTATATTAAACATCAGAATGAGAAGACCTTTGGTGATTTTTCACTATATAATTGAACTTCTCATTACGAGCAATTCTTCTACTATGATTCAACACATGAAGTCATGACTTCTTGTTTCCTTTAAGATGATAGATTTGGGGCTCCTACACTATTATTTGAGGATTCATATTGGTCAAATATAATTCATGACCATTATTTTACGTTTTAAATATGCATTATATGAGATGGCTTTATGTCCATTGGATGCTTGATCTAATTTTTATACCATTTATAAAGGAGAAAATAAACATACTAATTACAATTATGCTTGAGGTTATTTTGTGTGCATGTAGGAGCTACTTGACATGGGAGAGTGTCCCTTAAGGGGTGAACAATGAAGGTCTCTCTTTGTTTCCCCCATTTAGCTTAATGGGGGATGTTGGAATATGTGGTGATTAAGCTTCACTTGAGGCCATGACTAACTTTAATATTATATTATATTTATATGCCCTTTGGTCCCTTGTAAACCTTGAAAAACATATTATTTTAATTTAAAAGATTTTTAAAACTAAAGGTTAGTTACTAAACCTTGATTTAAAGGTAACTTGTATTTGGGTATAAATGTCTTGTCCAACCAACCACTTCATTATTGGTTGGAGTGTATTATATTTTGCTATAGTAAGATTATTTGGTGTCCATGGACACCTCTATATATAGTGTACATTGCTTTGTCTATGTTTTTATAGAATACTGGGTAATGTGTTGATTTCAGTTGTTTCTAGAACTTATTGTGGAATCCAATAGGGAGTTAACCAAACTCATTGGGTTTGAACAAGACATAGAAGGGAGATAAATATATTGAATCTCATTGGTCTTATGAAAGAAATTGAAGAAAGATAAACACCCAACTACTAGGTCTTGTATAAAACATTGAAGAGAGCATGATAAATGAAACTCATTGGTCTTGTGGAACACATTGAAGGGAGTTAACTACCTAACTCTCATGTCTTGTGTAAGATATTGAAGATAACATCCTGATGTAACTTACTAAACTTGTGAAAGAGATCGAAGGGAGATAACCACCTAACTCTCAGGTCTTGTTTAAGACATAGGAGAGAGTTGACCTAAACTACTAGTCTTTTATAAGACATAAATAGGAAATAAAACCAAATACATTATTCAACATAGAAAAGAGACATCTATTTGTTATAGTTATATTAGGAAAAACTAAAAATACCATATGTATTTTTAGGTTGCAGTCAGTGATATGGAGCAAAAAAATTAATAATTACTTCAAATATTAAATATAAAATGAAAAAGAATTCATGACTATTTTAAAACTTTTGGAATCAATTTATTACATTGTTCAAACATTTAATAAATAGGAAAGCATTGTATGTCATCATTTCATGGGACAGCGAGGTCTACACTAGGGAGGAAAGCATATTTGTCATCTAATTCACCATTTCCATACCAAAGGACTAATAATTTATGTTTCAATATGAATTTGTATATTTACCCTATGGACCTCTGGTGTAACCTTATCATGGTTAACCTTTACCAAACCCTTTATGGTTAATGTTATATTGTCAACGTTTAAGTAACTTGTAAATTAATTATTGAGTTTAAGGTATTTATACCCCTAATCCATCCAATCTAATCTATCAATGCCATCTTATATTTATTATTTTTATACTTGCCTAAGGGCATCCTTTGTTTGTTGTGTGTTATCACTCTGTATTTTTTCTCTCTAATATTTTCCTATATGATTTGAGTTGACGTGAAGATTTTTTTTTATGACAAAGTATTGTAAACCCAACATATATAAAACTATATCATCCTTGGATGAGTGAAATAATATCATCACTTGTAATATATAACTACTTGAAAATTATAGTATATCATACCATGAAAATTACATAAGATTGACAATTTTGACATTGGTGGTTTTTGTCTATATGGTTGGATATCAAAATTAGAAGAAATTGTACTATAAATATATGATAATGTTATAGGTTAGATCCCTATACAATCTAATTTATCAATGGAAAATTCCATTAATGTTTATAATACATATTTAAGAAATTAAATAAATAGTTAATTCTAAGGACATGTAAAATAATTCTACCATTATAACTATGATGTAAATTTCTAATACCAAAGTATGTGAACATAAGCATGATAAAGATGATCCATATATATCCATATTTCCACATATATATTGTTATGCATTTGCATGTATATCCATGTTCAAGCATATGTGTACATTTATTCCTAAATGCATATGCATACATATTTATAAATGTATGCGTGACCTAGGTGTTGTAAGTGAGTTGGAGAGGAGAGGGCAATCCTCCAAGGGAGGTCCCAGGTTCAAATCTCCATCCTACAAAAAAGCTGAATTGGGTATCCAAAATCCAATTGATAATGTTGGTGCGAGTAGGGTCGAGTGCGACTCTTGGGTGACTTTGACGGTGTAGAACCCCCTGTTCGTGGTCTCTTAGACCAAGGTGGCCCCACAAGGGGTTTTTTGCTTAAAAAAAAATGTATGCATATATATTATTGTGTATATACACAAATTTATACATGTATATATGCATGCATGGATATCTATTTATTTATGTGTGTACACATGCATGTAGATGCATGCACATCTACTATTTGCACGTACATGCATGCGCGCGCATGCACACACACACACGCACACACACATATTTAGTGTTGGAAATGGGGGAAGATAAACATAGTATTTTAAACAAAATATTTCACATAATATTTTACACATTATTATTTTAATATTCATCAATAATTCACCCATGCTTTTCAACCATAGCTTAAATACAACATGCATATTTAATGCATCAATATGTCTCTTTGTTTTCAAGAGACTCTTTGATATTTCTAGCTCTTGGTGTTTCACCTTCAATTGTCTTTTCATCTCCTTACATTCTCATAGGAGATGTGTCTATTCAATTTTCATATGGAAATTTTTTTATCAATGCCCAAAAATTACAAACATCAAAAGCTTACCTAATTTCAAATAATGTATTAAGATCTAACACCCCCCTTATTACATTATTTGGTGTAAAGATCACTATCCCCCATGCATTCAAAAGTGGTACACTAGAAGTATTATTTGGCTTTGGATTTGGCTTTCACTCTAGTTGTTTCTCTCTCTAGCTATGGTTTTGGATTTGGCTCTAGCTCTATCATTGGTTGGATGGATATTTCTTTGTTGGTTCAATTGGCTCTATGTAATCTCCACTTTTTCTCAAGTTGTCCAAGATATTTCTCCACGAGAAAACTTACATTTCTCCATGGTAAAACTTACATTCTTCTTATTCAATAAATTTTGATATTTCAACCATAAAAATTAGTCTCCTTCTATAGAAACCATTCAACATCTCTTTTTTCTTATCTTAATCACACACACTCATCCATCCATAATTCATCTATATCATATTTGTCACTTTATTTTTACATTAACACTTTATTCTAGAGTGATTTTTTTCTCCACAAATTACACAAGAATGTATGTTACAACACATGGCTATCACATGTCCACCTCTTCTACAATGACTACAACAACCCACCTTAGGAACTTCTGCATATGATTCATTCTTCACAATTTTTTTTTTATTACCACTTTCTTGACTTGTATATCCAAGGCCTTCATTCTTTGGCCTTATATCTAGTATTATGGGCTATTTCACACCTTGCCCATTTATTTCCATACTTATATTATTATATCCTATTTTTTGCAATAATTTTGAACCAATTCCTTTTGTATGCCTTTCAAAATACTCAATTTTTTCAGGACCGCTCTATTTTGTGTCAACATCATCAACAATGTTCAAACATCCAATTTTATTATTTTTACTATGGTATTTACCACTATTCAAATACCACACATCATCATAATATCCTTTACCAAAATTTTAAGTATCATTATCACTATCAACTCTGATAATATGGTCTTTGTCATGGCTGACACAACCACATTTTGCACAAACTCTATCTTCACTAACAATATTTATATCACCTGTATCATAAGTTATTTCTTCCCTTTGGACAAGATCACTTGTGTTGCAATGCACATCTTTCATCATGGGCTTATCATTCAAATTTTCAATTATTTTAATTTATTTTTGACATTGCACCTCAAGAATGTCAAGGGTGAATAGTGCCATGCATATTTTTCTTATAACATCGACTGAGTTTGTCACACCATTTTGAAAATATTCTTCATTAACCTTATTGAGTACTACTTGTAAACAATATCTTAGATTTGAAAACTCTCCATCATCACTATCTTTTGATGATACATTTATAAGTTTCACCTTTTATCTTGTCTTGTTTACTATCATCTTTATTTCTTGGTTTTGATACTTCCCTTGCCATAAGAACCTTATGTGTTGTTTCACATTCTTCTTCATAATTTGATTATGGTTTATCCTATGCAATATACCTTGTTTTTGTGTCCTTTGTTGAGGTTGTCCTTTTTGATATTGACCTTGTACTTGTTGACATTGATATTGATACTAATGATTCCATTGATGAGGTCTTTGATCTTGATTCCTTCGAGCTAATGAATTATACTTACAAAATATTGTATTATGTCATTTTTATAAATATGATAGTACCACCTTCTCCTTTGAGGTTGATTTTGTGATGAATATGGGGTAGAAGAACCCTTTGAATATTTAGTTGAAATAATGACATTATTGGTCAACTCATCTCTCAATTGATTCTTTACATCATATTGTTAAAGTATGCTTACCTACTATTCAAATGACACATTTTTATTTGACACTTGGAGAGATGTTATTAATGCCTTTAATGATTCAAGAAGATCTCTAAATACAAATAAGACTAGAAGCTTATCTTCCACATTTTCTCCCATGGTATTCAACCTTGATTTCAATTATGCAATCCTTTGAAGGAATTGTTCACCATTCTCACCACCCTTCGTGTATGAATTTGTGATTGTAGATGAAATATAGTGGTTTCATTTCTTCCTTCAAATATGGTGTAAAGTTTATTGCATGCTTATTTTGATGTTTTTGCCTCACTGATATGTGATTGTATCTCATCAACCACTCCAAATATGATGAGCATGAGTGCCCTTACATCTTCTTCTTTATATTTTTACTTAGTCATAACTTCTTCAAAACAAGTTTAATCACTAGTAACAATATCCTAGAGTTTTTTGACCACAAATATTATCCTCATATTTGTTTTCCAAGGTGCATTGGACCCTTAAGCAACTATGATTTTGCGAGAAATATTTTTGATGTAGACATGTTGAAGGTTCCTTATATCTCCAAATGGTCCTCTTTTCTACATACCATAAATCCTATATACCAATACTTTCGACATAACTGCCCTTCCAATATACCCATCAGTACATGGAAGAAGCCAGTCCTCTTGATATACATCATCGTAAGGAAGAAAGACCTTAAGGTATGTGAAAGATATTGATATGTTGCACCGAGATAGTGCTAAAAATGATTTATTCTATCAATGACACTTGCTTAAAGAGAAATCCTCATATGTGGGCATAACATCCCTATATACTTAGATTTTATCGATTTCAATATTCACGTCTAACAATAGAAACAAATGATGTAAATGCTGGAGTGAAACAAAAATATCACAAAAAATGCATCCTTATTTCTCCTTGACAATTTATAGGGTCAATGGCTAGACATTGTGAAGCTATATTAGACTTTAGATGTGGTAACTTAATATGATAACATTACTTGTAAACACAAGTTAGATGCATCATTTACATTGAATGTTATGATTATGCAAAGCACATGTTTTGATTTTTATATTTGTATATAAAAATTATTTTGATACAAAATTTATTTGAACAAAATAAGGTGTCAGTCATACCAAAAATGCATCGTTTTATAAAATATTATATTTCTCCTATGCCACTTTTATTTCATGACTTAAAAAATGCCCTTAAAAAAATAACCTAACCATCTCTCAAATCCCTAAATGTTCTATAAAAAAAAACTTTTATACACACTATAGGACTTCATTAAATAACAAACTTCAATTTTTATTCCAACTATATATTCTCCCATTTTTTTAAACAAAAATTGACTTCCCACTTTTCATTAAAAAAATACCCACCTCAAAAACACTTAAAAATAATCCTATGCACTTTTAGCTCTTTTGACTCCCTAACTAAATCTTAAAAAAAAAAAAATAATTTTCCTTTTGAAACAAAAGATATACCCCTAAGAGATTTGATCGCTCTCCACTAGATTTGCTATGTATCTTTCGACTTGGTCCACACATGTTGTCCCAATCTCCAAGTATTGGCCACATATCCAATGTGATAGGGATTTCCCTCTTATTTTATTAAATGTTACACCAAAATTAGACCATGTAAAATTTTAGAGCAAGGAGTGAACATAAGACCAAGATTATGTATTAAAAGAGGAAGAAGCTATGTCTAAAAAAATGATACATCTTGGGTTAAAATAAGGAATGGTATCTTCATGGAAAAAAATATTTCTTAGGTAGAAACAAGGAATAACAACGAGGTTAAATAACAAAGAGCAACAAAATAAATCTCCATGGTATGCATGAAAGCAAAGCAGAGTGCCTCTGCAAGAGAAATTTGGGAACGAAGATTTGCTCATGGGGAAGTAGATTATGATTCTCTAACTTGTTCTAATAGAAGATTATCTACACAAGCATCACCAAGATTAGACTCTTTCTACTTATATCAAACTCTAGAACTCATAAGTTTTCACATGAATCTTGTACATCAACCCAGACCTACAAAGAATTTATAAGGGCATGTTTACAGATGTGAACGATTGTCCCTTCACACAAACATCACAAACTCTTCAACATTGCTTTGATACTAGATGTTGGAAATGAGGGAAAATAAACACAATATTTTGTATAATATTTTATACAATGTTCTTTAAAATTAATCAATATTACCCCATGCTCGCTAGCCATAGATTGCATACAATATGCATATTTAATACATCAATATGTCTCTTTATTTTTAAGAGACTCTTCAATATTTATAAATCTTGGTGTTTCATCTTCAATTGTCTTTTCATCTCCTGACCTTCTCATGGGAGATGTGTCTATTTAATTTTCACATGGGAGATATATATATATTAATCTTCAAATAATTACAAACATAAAATAATTACATAATTCAAATAATATAATGTGTAACATTTAGGATGTCTATTAGTTATTTATCCATAAATTATAAAAATGAATTATTTATTTATAGAAAAAGCAAATGGTAGTCCTAATCAAAAGTATGAAGTTTAGAAAATTTGCAATAACTTATAGAAATTAAATGAAGTGATACATTACCCAAAGTTGTAAAAGGAAAATAATGCAATTATGACTACTAAAAAGAGATCATTAAATATATCAAATTGTACCTTTATACAAAAAAATTATTCCCCAATGATAGAAATGATTGTAATTGATGTAAATGATAAGTAAATAAATAAGTCTATCCATGATACATGAACATGGATCTTGATAACTAGTAAAATAACATATTATTAATATATTGATATTACATAGATCACTTTATAAGGTGGATATGCACCCATGGACCATTAAAAGATTATTATAAAAAAAGATAATATTAGTTACGACTAAGTGAATGATTCCACATTTCAACATGTTCCCTTACTTTGAAAAGGGTTTGCAAATAAAAGATACTATTAAACATCCCATTTATGGAATCTCTTCCATGTTAATATGTTCCCATAATTTGGTAAATATGATGTTTGACATGGCCTTAGTGAAGAGATCCACTACGTGGATCTATATATGGTACATATGTACGCATGGCATGATCCTTTGAATGAAGATTCAAATATAGTGCATTCAAATTTAATTAACTTTAGTTTGATAATACTCCACTAGATTGTGAACCAACTAGATAACACTTTGATTATCACAAATAGAATATTAGAAAATTTCTAAAGAAGACCAAATTTTGTAAGACCCATATACACTAAGTATTTTTTCCTTAATAGTAATTGCCAATGGATGATAGAGATATAACACCTCATTTCTTAGAACATCAAGAAGTAGATATAGATTGAAGATAAAATAAAAATGTAAAGTTGAGTTATTCTTATTAGGATTACCCAACCCAATTCACAATTGACTAATATTAAACGTGAAGATTATTTATTGTGATGTAGGACTAGCCCATTTGAAGAGAATATTTTAAGTAGTACAAAATCTACATTGTAGCATTTTGATGACTCTTTATATGTAAAGGCTCATAATAAAGGAAATATTTGATGTGATGTGTATGAGATATAGAATAAGACTAATCGAAAACCTTTAACAAGTAATATCAACCAAAGAATAAGAACACTTAACCAAAAGATTCACCTTCGATACAAACAAGTGTAAGTAGATATACAATCCTCCATCCTAAACCACTACAAAATATCCACTATATATTGAGGCTACTAAAGAGAAATTCTTGAAGGAGATTAAATAATTTGAATGACTAAAATAATAATAAAGCAGACTCAACTATGTTTTATCAAAGGGATCCTAAAGTTGTAGCTTCATATAATGAACCATAGAAATCAAAATCTTGATCATAATTAATTTATCTACATAAACAAGATAATAAAAATGTGATTACCACGATGCTTAATACAAACATAATTCTTGCACTCACAATTACAAAGCTTTAGCACCTACTTATGCCAATATAAGGACTTAATGCCTACAAACTTAAGATGTGGAATTATTTAAATAAAAACCTATGACTGCTACATATAGCTCTCTTCCTGATGTACCTTGTAGAAATCACTCTTGACAATTATTTGATGAACCTACCAAGAGAATGGAGTTAAAATATAGAGGATCATTCAAATGGAGTCTATGTAGTGAAATTTAAAAAAGTATCATTATAAGCAACCTATTATTTTTTAGAATCATTTTCTAGTATGATAAGGTTTGTACTTCTTAATATGAATACCTATACCAAATTTGATCCTATAGACCTATTTACATATTAAAAAATTATTTTCCTTAGCTCAATTATAAATAGTAGGATCTTTATCTATACCCACCTTCATGAGAAGAACATAGTGCGGAGGGAATTTTGATAATTATATTGCTAAAGGAAATCCTCTAGGGCTTTGAACAAAGTCCTAAATTACTCGGGAATAGGCTTTGAATCAATCAAAGGAGTGCCTAGAAAAAGAACACAATTACGAAATAAATATTAGCAATAGTTTAGGTCTGCCAATGGAGTTATGGTTAGAAAGAGCTTTAAAAGCGATTGGAGATTCATTAGGTAAAACCTTGGATATAGATATTTCTTTCAAATCTAGTTTTTTTTTGGTCTGTAGCTTGGTTTTTGGTTGAAATAGATATAAGTGAAGGCTTACCGGACTGTATGGAGATAGTTGTGGGGAATACAATTATACTCAAATCTTGGATTATTTGAAGATTCCTTTTAGATGTGTTCATTGTCATGTTTATGGACATATTGCTAAGGAATATTCTCAAGCTTTCAAACAAAAAGTATGGAGGAGAAAACAAATGACTAGTGGGGATTTTAAGTTAGCTAACAACAATCAATAGATAACTATTTTTTAGAGCTCAATAGTGCTCCTTGATTTGGCAAAAACAAGCAAAAAGAATATTGTTGAACCTAGAACCAAAACTCTGGAGAAGGAGGAAGAAATTTTGGGCCTAACTTTGTCTCCATTTCATTGTTCACAAGTTGTTAGATAAGGAGATAGAGTCATAAATAGAACTATGAAAGGATTGAAACCCAATACTATTAAGTTTGTTGGTCAGACATCTAAGCCTTATGACAATTACTGTCCAATACATGAGAATAATATGGACTTAGGTAATAAAGAACTTTGTACACTTCCTTATGAATGTTTGAAGAGAAGTCCTAGGGCAAAGAATTTTGTAAGATTTTGGACAATGGGTTGACAACCTCAAATGCATTGAATAGGGATTGTGATCCAAATATTTCTACTATTGGGGGAAGTATTTGTGACCTATCAGGTGAATCTTCTAGGGAGGTATCTATTTCAAGGGATGGTTTGGAGACAAGTTCCTCTTGCATATATTTGTTACGTTCTAGGAAAAGGAAATTCTAGTTGAGAACTTGTGTAATTATTGGAAGGTTAGGTTTAGGTCCTAGACCATATAAATGAATCTTCCACTACTTAAGTAGGTAGGAAATAATTGTATTTCATGCACAAGAGAAGGCTTTGAGGGAAATTCAGTAGGGTAAACAAAAATCTATCAAAGGGGTCCTTAGAGTGGGACAAAACCCCTCTAAGATATTTAAATGATATTGTTATCCCTTAATATTCGAGGTCTTGGTAGTCCTCTAAAAGACTTGCCTTGGCTAGGTTGGTGGAAATTCATAATCCAAATGTTATCCTTCTACAAGAAACCATGGGGGAAAGTACAAAAGTCATTAAAAGGTTAAGTAAATTGCTTAGGGACTAGGAGTTATTGGTTCTAGATGCTACCAAAAATTTAGGGGATATTTTGATTGGCTGGAAGAACTTAGTATCCTTAATTAATTCTTCCTTTATGGATTTAAGCTTGTGGACATAATTCTTTTTCAAATACTTGGGTTTGAGGATATCACTTATTAATTGTCATGGTTTCTATGAATATAGGCAGATTTTCTAGGATGCTTTTTTCTCCCAAAGGTGTGTTAGGGATGAAAGAGTTATCATTGGTGGGGACTTAAATTTTAATATGAATAGAAGTGAGGTTTGGGGAGAATCTGCAAGACTTGATAGAATTGTAGATTATTTCAAGCACAAGATTAAAGAAGTTGGTTTAATTGATTTGGAACCAATGAAATTAATGCCTACATGGAGAAATAATAGAGTTGGGGAAGCTAGGATATCAAAGACATTGGACAAATTTTTGATCTCAGAGATATTATACAATAAAATATGTAGAAAACGATCATGGGTTGAGACTCGAGGTGGCTCAAATCATTCTTCCATATTTCTTCAATAAGAAAGTCAAGAGGCAAAACCTACCAGTACTTTTAAGCTCAATCCAATTTGGTTGAAGGAAGAAGATTTTTAACAACTGATTAAAAAAGAATGGATTGGTTAAGACCAAAGTTCTAGGTCATCAGCGAGTTTTCAATTTGCTACTGCTACAAAAAAAATAAAAGGAGTTGTGTCATCTTGGATTGTAGTTAAAAATGATAGTATGGATAGAGATCTTAAGTTGGTGGTAAGGTTATGCATAAGGGGTTGGAATCAAAATGCACTTGTAAAAAATGGTGAATCTTAATCGAAATCAAGGTGAATCCTAAGCAAATCAAATCAATCATCTTCACACCAAAATTTGGGGCATTTGAAGCCCTAAAAATTAAGGTTATCTTTGGGACAAATTTTTACCTATTAAATTACCGTATCAATTCATACAAATACCACCATTAGATCAATATTGAAAAAACCTTTCCAACGAGTATAAATACGTGATGTGAATCCAGCTGCAAGAGGTCAAAATAAAATACCTCCCATTACATAAAAACTACGGTAAATGAAAATAATATGTAAAACCCTCCATTTACATAAAAACTATAATAAAACCTTCATTACATAAAAACTATAGTACATGGAAATAAACCAATAAAAAATTTATTTTCTCATTCCTGGATTCACTTCCCCTTTTATAATGCAATACCAAGGGAATATATATCCCCAAAGAAACCCTAAAACTTGAAGCCCTAAAATAAACCCTAAAAGAAAACCCTAAAACTTAAAACCCTAAAAATAAAAAAATTACTATTTTTGGCAAATTGATTTTTCCACCAAAAAATGCCTTTTTAAGTAATTACTATTTTTGGCAAATTATTTTTTCATAAAAATTTACCTTTTTTAGTAATTATCATTTTCGGCAAATTATATTTTACGTCAAATAATTCCATTTTAAGTAATAAAAAAATTACTTTAAAACTTCTTTTAAAAAAACCCTCTAAAGATAGGCTCCTACATCATTCTCCTTTGGTTGAAAAGAACTCTGCTCCTACGAGTTCCTCTGATCAAACTCATAATCGCTCTCCATAGAGTGCCACACATCTACAAGTACTCCTCAAAGTACCAATATCCTTTTGAGGTTTTATATCTCAAACCTCCTACAAGCACTACACATAGTGCCAATTTATTCCTTCGAGGTTTTAAAATAGCAAACCTCCTACAAGCACTACACAAAGTGCCAATTCTTCCCTCTGAGGTTTTTAATAAAAAAAACCTCTTGCAAGCACTACATAGAGTGCCAATTTATTTCTTTAAGGTTTTACAAACCTTCTACAAGCACTACACAAAGTGCCAATTCCTCCTTCTAAGGTTTTATATAAAAAAACCTCCTATAAGCACTTACATAGAGTGGAAATTTCTTTCTCCAAGGTTTTACAAACCTTCAACAAGCACTACACAAAGTGCCAATCTCTTTCTCTGAGGCTTTTACATAAAAAAACCTCTTGCAAGCACTTACACAAAGTGCCAATTTCTGTCTCCAAGGTTTTACAAACCTTCTGCAAGCACTGCACAGAGTGCCAATTTTTTTTTAGCCTCTTTGCTCTCCTCTCCTTTTCTCTTTTTTTCTCTTCTCTTTTCTCCTCCCAACAAGATCCAACTTGCTCTAATACCAAATGATGTGAATCCAACTGCAAGAGGTCAAAATAAAATACCTCCCATTACATAAAAACTACGATAAATAAAAATAATATGTAAAACCCTCCATTTACATAAAAATTGCAATAAATGAAAATAATCAGTAAAACCCTCCATTCACATAAAAACTACAATACATAGAAATAAACCAATAAATATTTTATTTTCTCATTCCTGGATTCACTTCCCCTTTTACAATGCAATACCAAGGGAATATATATCCCCAAAGAAACCCTAAAAGAAAACCCTAAAACTTGAAGCCCTAAAAGAAACCTTAAAAGAAAACCCTAAAGCTTAAAACCCTAAAAATAAAAAAAATACTATTTTTGGCAAATTGATTTTTCCACCAAAAAATGTCTTTTTAAGTAATTACTATTTTCGGCAAATTATTTTTTCATAAAAATTTGCCTTTTTTAGTAATTATCATTTTCGAAAAATTATATTTTGCGTCAAATAATTCCATTTTGAGTAATAAAAAAATTACTTTAAAACTTCTTTTAAAAAACCCTCTAAAGATAGGCTCCTGCATCATTCTCCTTTGGTTGAAAAGAACTCTGCTCCTACGAGTTCCTTCGATCAAACTCATAATCGCTCTCCATAGAGTGCCACACATCTACAAGTACTCCTCAAAGTACCAATCTCCTTCTGAGGTTTTATATCTCAAACCTCCTGCAAGCACTACACATAGTGCCAATTTATTCCTTCAAGGTTTTAAAATAGCAAACCTCCTGCAAGCACTACACAAAGTGCCAATTCTTCCCTCTGAGGTTTTTAATGAAAAAAAACCTCCTACAAGCACTACATAGAGTGCCAATTTATTTCTTTAAGGTTTTACAAACCTTCTGCAAGCACTACACAAAGTGCCAATTCCTCCTTCTAAGGTTTTATATAAAAAAACCTCCTGCAAGCACTTACATAGAGTGCCAATTTCTTTCTCCAAGGTTTTACAAACCTTCTGCAAGCACTACACAAAGTGCCAATCTCTTTCTCTGAGGCTTTTACATAAAAAAACCTCCTGCAAGCACTTACACAGAGTGCCAATTTCTGTCTCCAAGGTTTTACAAACCTTCTGCAAGCACTGCACAGAGTGCCAATTTTTTTTAGAGCCTCTTTGCTCTCCTCTCCTTTTCTCTTTTCTTCTCTTCTCTTTTCTCCTCCCAACAAGATCCAACTTGCTCTGATACCAAATGATGTGAATCCAGCTGCAAGAGGTCAAAATAAAATACCTCCCATTACATAAAAACTATGGTAAATGAAAATAATATGTAAAACCCTCCATTTACATAAAAACTGCAATAAATGAAAATAATCAGTAAAACCCTCCATTCACATAAAAACTATAGTACATGGAAATAAACCAATAAAAATATTTATTTCTCATTCTTGGATTCACTTCCCCTTTTACAATGCAATACCAAGGGAATATATATCTCCAAAGAAACCCTAAAACTTGAAGCCCTAAAAGAAACCCTAAAAGAAAACCCTAAAGCTTAAAACCCTAAAAATAAAAAATTACTATTTTTGGCAAATTGATTTTTCCACCAAAAAATGCCTTTTTAAGTAATTACTATTTTCGGCAAATTATTTTTTCATAAAAATTTGCCTTTTTTAGTAATTACCATTTTCGGCAAATTATATTTTGCGTCAAATAATTCCATTTTAAGTAATAAAAAAATTACTTTAAAACTTCTTTTAAAAAACCCTCTAAATATAGGCTCTTGCATCAATATGCCTATGTTTGGATATATATATTGTGGTGAATTGACCCTAAGAAAAAATTGGTCCTAAGAATTTTAGGCAAATGGGCCGACATTGAGGGTCCTCATATTCGCCAATTTTCAAGTTTGGAAATCCTAATATTTGCCCAATTTGTGAATATTTTCCACTGTGCATAACCTTGGTTGGTGGAGAAGGAAATTTTAGAAATTCATAAAAATCATGAGGTTGGTTTGTTTAAAGAGGAGGAGAAAACAAGACTGGTTGAACTAGAAATTAAGAAGAACAAATTATTGGAGTGGAGGGAAGCTGAATGGAGAATGAAAAGTAGAGCTATATGGCTAAAAAAAAGGATGAAAATACTAAGTTTTTCATAATTTTTATAATCAGAGGAAGAAGGTTAACACTATTTAGGAGATGTATAATGAAGAAGGGGTCCTCGTTAGGAGTTTTTCTGAGTTAGCAGATTTGGGAGTAAAACATTTTTAATCTATCTATAAAGAACTTAATAGAATCAATATTGGAAATTTTTTAAAGCTAACTACTTTCTTCCCTAGTTTTGTGATAGAGGAGGACAATAAATTACTTATGAAGGAGGTCACAAAGGAAGAACTGAAAGCTGTCCTAACTTGTTTCAAAAATATTAAAAGTCCAGGGTCTGATGGATGGCATGTGGAGTTTTTCCTAGTTTTCTATGATCTGGTTGAGGAGGATCTTATTAGAGTAATGGATGAAGTTAGGTTGAGTGGTCATATTTTGGGAATTTTAAATCCACTTTTTTAGATTTGATTCCAAAAAAGGATAAGCCTAAAACATTTGATGAATTGAGACCTATTTTGTTGTGTAACTGTATCTATAAAATCATTGCAAAGATTCTAGCTGTTAGATTAAAGAATATTTTCTTTGAAGTTATTTCCCAAGATCAGTTTGGGTTTTTAGTAGGTAAACATATTTTTGAAGCCATAAGATTTGCATAAGAGGGCCTTCACTCTATTAAAACCAAAAATCTTCATGCAATGGTCCTTAAACTAGATTTATCTAAAGCTTATGATATAAATCGTTGGTTGTATCTCAGATTGATGCTCTTACATGTGGGTTTTAGCTATCGAGTAGTAAAGTGGATTATGGGATGCATTTCTTATGTATATTTTTCTATTCTTATCAATGGATCAACTTCCAAATTCTTTAGACCCTCGATAGAGACTAAGACAAGGATGTCCTTTATCTTCTTTAATTTTTTGTTGGTTGTTGAAGGATTGAGTAGAGCTATTTTGGATGCAAAGAGTGTAGGATCCTTGTTCGAGATCAGATTAGGGGTCCTTTATTTACATAACTTATTATTTTCCGATGATGTATTGTTGTTCACAAATGGTAGTTTAAGTGAAGCTAGAAAGTTGAAGGAAATCTTGGACACTTATAGTATTGCTATCGACATGGAGATAAATTTTTAAAAATCCTCTATTTGCTTTAATGGTCTAGAGCAGGAGACTAAACAGGATCTAATAATTTTTTTTTCGTTTTAATCTCTTAGATTTCTAGGAAGGCTTTTAAGTATTTGGGGTTTGTATTGAAGCCAAATACTTACAGGAAGAGAGATTGGGGATGGATTTTAGAGAAGATTGAATTTAGGATTAACCATTGGTGTAATAGATGGTTGTCTAATGGTGGGATATTAACACTTGTAAAGTTGATTCTTGATATAATTCGTATGTTTTGGCACTCTTTGGTCTTTATTCCCAAAGGAGATCTAGAGAAAATAAAAAACTCTGCTTCAAATTTATTTGGATTGGATGCATGGAACATAAAGGCATTCCTATAGTTAAGTGGTAGAGTATTGCTAGGCCAAAGGAGGAAGGTTGCTGGGGCCTTAAAAATATCCATATTTTTGGTTCTTCTTTGGAAACAAAAAATTTATGGAGGATTTTGACCAAAGAAGGATTATGGAAGAAGATTATTGAAAATAAGTATATTTGTCTAGGGACCTTTATGGATTGGATCAGAAGTCCATAGAAAAGCATTCAAAATGTTTCCATTCAATGGAAGGCACTAGTACAAGTCTTTCTTATGGAAAATATTTGGCTTGGAAAGTGGGCAATAATGAGCTAGTTAGAATTGGAGCTGATTCTATTTTGGGTTGTGGAGAAAATATTTTATTGTTGAAAGCTATGATAAGTTATTTACAAGACAAGGGTTTTTACTTTCTTCATCAGGTGGAGAAATCATATTCTTCTAGTATTTGGACCCAAGGTTGGAAGCAGGCTTAAGTCTTGGATTTTTTTGATGAGCAAGTTGTTTTACGGAAGGCTTATATTGATAGTTTTAATAAGAGTCATATCAAGTTGAGAGATGAACAAGATACTATTGTTTGGGCATACAAAAAATATGGGGGTCAATATGCGACTAAAATTGGTTACAAAGCAAGTTTTGTCCCTCCTCCTCAAGTGCCTACTTGGTGGCGGAAGCAGAGTTGGAAATTATCTACCCCAAAAAAGACAACTATTTTCATGTGGTTAGCTTTGAGAAATAAGGCTTTGACTTGGAAATTTTTACAGAGGAGAAGCAGACAAGGTCCAAGTATTTGTATGTTGTGTCAGTCATAGGAGGAAAACATCACACATTTGTTAATAAAATGCCCTTTTTCTCAACAATTTTGGTTAGAAGATAAATAGATAACTGGAGTACAAAATATTTGGGAAGGAGAAACAAAGGAGGTGTTTTTAAGATAGTGGTTTTTGAAAAAAGAGTTGAAACAATTTTTTCTTTACCATGTATTATATGTTGGGGTATATGGTTGGCACAAAATGCAACTATTTTTGAAGGGAAGCTAATTTCCCCAATTTAGGTGTGGAATTTGGTCTCAATCAACAAAGGGCCTGATAAACATAAGAAACCTTGACAAGTAGACAATTTATTCATTAAAAAGTCTCAACCATGGGGTTTTTTTGATGGGGCTAGTAAGAGATAGTCATCATTTAGTAGCGTGGAAGGCATTATGTACTTATCGGATATCCACTATACCAAAATTAAAGCAAGCCTTGGGACAGGTTCCAATAATTTTGCTAAGTTTCAGGCGTTGAGATTGCTAATAAAGTGTGTTGTGGAGAGAAATGTGAAGAAATTACAAATTTTGGAGATTCCACTCTAGTCATAAACTAGATGAATAGATCTACTCAATTAAAAAATAATCTACTTAGACCAGTGGGAGAAGAACTACTGGAGGTGATTTCCTTTTTTGAAAATCTCTTTTACACATGTTTATAGGGAATTAAATCAAGAAGCAAATAGGTTATCAAAATAAGGTCAACAAGTTCCAGAAGGTTTCTTGCAAATAGAAGAGAAAAAGGATGGAGTTTCTTCTTTCACCCACATATCATATCCCTAGTTTAAATTCTAGCTTTGGGTTTTTATTATGGGTCCATTTCTTTTGATTAGAGCTTTATGGCAGTTTCTAACTGTTTTTTTCTTTTCTATTGGTTTCTTTTTCACTAATTTCTATCTAGGTTTTGGTCATGGAGGTTGTTTGGATGATTAAGTATTGATATATAAGGATATTTATCCTTATTATCCCCATGCTATTTCGAAGGTGGGATTTTTTTCTCTCTGATCTGCTCGACTGTAATTATATCTTGAATTCCAATAATATGCTTTTATCTGGGTTCCTATTTGTGCTAAGGCACCTGAGAAGTGTAATTTTATTTCTCTTGAAATAAAATTAAGATTTTTTTCTTGTAAAAAAAACATTAGCAATAGAATGAGGATTCAAAATATTAAAATTGAATCCATGACTAAATTTCTAAATGAAGAAGGATACACCCAAATTAAATAAGTATTCATATAATTAGAAGATTAAGCAAAATTGACATGTTAGGTTTGAGTATCAATAAAAAATAAGATAAATAAATATTTATAAATAATGTGAAAAAGATATAGAAGGTTTGATGAGTGAGAACCTTCTAAAAAACCTTTCTTTGAGTGATCATACTATGAGTAGCTAGTCATTTTAACTCTTTACTATATCTAAAAAATACATAGAATCAAAACTTAATCTATCACTTAATAGGAATATGTGCTTATCATAATACAATTTATAATTTTTCGCTATGGCTACAGTCTTTGCAAAAGGGGAGTAAACCCTAGGTGCAGTAAAGCAATAAATTTGACTAAAATATTTGTAAAAGGGATGCAAACCCTAGGTGCAATCAAGCATTGAATAAAACGAGTTGTTCGCAGACCATCTCTTTAGTCTATGAGAAATCCTCTTTGGTCAGAAGAAATATCTCTCAAGGATATTTGGGTTTGCAGGTGGATGAACCTTTGCCCTCTATTAGGATTTTAGAAGATGAATTTGGGTTGGATCTGATTGATCATGAAGCCCAAATAATTATTTGCAAACTCAAGGGTAAAAGACCAGGCTTGGAGGAGATCAAAGGATACATTAAATATTGGTGGACCAATACAAAATTCCAAGTAACTCTCCTACCAAAAAAATTCTTTTTTGTTTCCTTATTAATTTAGAAGATAGAGATAGAGTAATGGATTATAGATTTAATTGATTTTTCGAACAAAGGGGTGTCTATATAAGACCTTGAACTTCTAGTTTCATTTACAAAATGAGTTAATGGATTTCCAGTCTAGGTGAATCTTTATGCTCTCCCCATGGAGTTTTAGGGAGAGAAGATATTCACCAAAATCAGTAATACCATTGGTGCATTCCAGTATATGGATGCCCAAACAAAGGAAAATTTGTCCAATAAAATTAATATGAGTAAAGAAAGATTGGTTTTTTGGATGGATGTTTTAGTTTTTGGACCTCACTTCATTACTATCTCCTCAAGCAAAGGGGAATGGATCCAAAATATTAAATATGAAAACTTCTCCTTGACATGTTATGGTTGTTAACAATATGGCCACTTGAATAAGATATGCCTAGTCATCCAATCATGCTCTGATTCCTCCTTGGTGGAGGATAAGGCCCTACATGTGAATGATTTAAAACCTTAAAATGTCTCAGTTCAAAAGAAAGAAGTTCATCCTCCAAATGCACCAATGGTTTAGTAGGAATCATATGAGCAACAAAAGACTCAACCTCAAAAGAAGAATTTGAATCATATCATTGATAAAATACAAATGGTTACTAAAGACTATCCTGACGATTTCATGAAAAATATAAGCACCTCAGATGGTATTCTTGAAGCCAATTATGAAACAATCAGTTATAGTCAGTTTTCTAAAAATGAAGATCCTACAAAATATGTTATAACTTGATATTACCTCAGGAGCTTGAAGTGCAAAAATGCATTCACAAATATTATCACTCTAAATGAGGAAGAACCTTTGCTATTGAAGAAAAATATTTGAACTAATTTCCTCTTTGATGGATGACTATTATGTTTGTTTTCCTTCTATCTGTTGGAGTTATGTGTCATGCAAGGGTTGTTAGTTCCTAAAAAAAAGAGTGGAAACTTAGTAGTTTAAGGAATATGGAGAATATCTTTGATAGAAAGGAAAATATGGTTATGCTTTAATTAACTTGTTAGAAATGTAATGAGAGCAATGTAATGTTTTAATTTTGTGATGGGAGTGACCCCCAATAGAAGCTACACCTAGTTTATTAAAAAATAAAATAGGAATATGTGTTTGTGCAAATATTTTGAGGTGCAAAACTAAAATATGATATTGTGTGTGTGTATGTAATTCTGCCACTTGAACTAACCAAGTGCTATAATTTCATCCATTGAGACTAGTAATCTACTCTAAGGAATCTATTTTGTATAAAAATCCTAAGAATAACTATAATATATCTATAAACTAATGTTACCACTATGTAAAGATAAAAAATTATGCAATATAGAAAAAATGAGCTTCAAACGCTTATGTATGCAAAAGTTATGGCCTCCAAAATTTTTGGTTTATTAGCACTCAAATAAAAAAAATCAAACTGCCAAAACTTAATTTTATTTTTCCAAATAAATAACTACCACTTGATGCCATTGGATTGGATGTTGCACTTTCAACTAGTAAATCAAAGTTTAAAATTTTGATCGATGTGTTTGACTATAAATTCTCAATTCTATATAAAAATATGAATTTTATATAGGTTCATGGTTGATAGGGCTTGAACCAACAACCTTGCCATTACAAGCATGCAAATGTACCGATGTGCCATGCAAGTAATTTGAAAGCAAGTGGGATTCAACTATGTAAAAATATTTTTATTGCATACCTTTCAAAAGAGGAAGGTTGATACCAAGGTTCAACCTTAGAACTTGTGAGCCACAAGACAATCAACCAACCCCTATATCAACACTGAAAAGGTAAGGAGTTCTTATTGCATTTAATTATGTATACACCACCACCAAGCAATAACTTCTCCAAAAGTTACTACTTATGGGAATTAAATTTCTAACCTCCATGTAACAATGGAATAGACCAACCAATGCACCATGGTGCATGGTTGATAGAGGAAATAAGAACTTACCAAAGCCCTTCAACAAGCAACACATCCAAACAAAATTCTTAGGATTTGAATCTATGACCTTTATTAGGTGTAGAAGAGGTCTAATCATTATAGTACAATCACATGGGTGGAGAAGGATTTTCAAGGTTTTGATAGATCTACTACTTGATCAAGGAGGATACGTACCCTAACATTATCCATGGGTGTCCTTACAAATATCAATCCTAAAAAAAAGGGTCCAATTTGAGGCATGAACTAGATATGTGCTTCAAACTAGCTAACTTCCATATTATCATACCACTTTTTATATTATGTATGGGAGATGGCAAGGTTTCAAATGATAGACAAGTCTAAAACAAAGTAAAAAAATATGGCCTAAAGACTTGAAACGGCCTAAAGACTTGAAACCATGTCCTCTCCATGAGCAGTCAATGTCATCACCAGTGTGTTATCCGCATTTGATGATTCATATATTTGTTGATATTTAGACAAATAGAACTAAACTATGCTATGCATGTGAAGTTCATGTAAAACTACACAAAAATGATGCACAAATAGTGGAGGCAATTTGTTGTCAAAAAAATTGAAATTGAATTTTCAATTTCAAATTCTAGCAATATTGCCTCCAAAAACTACATACTGAATCTGTCTCTTCGATCACCAAGAAAGGATAAATATTTTAGGAAATCAAGTGATGTAGCTTTGGTCCTTGCTTTGAAGCCATGTTGGAATTCACAATACTTTTAGAAATGTTATAAAACATGCATTCACCATGATCATATTAAAAAACAATATAGAAGCAAATCAAAGATAAAATAGATGAAAGGAATAAACAAAGATAAAGAAAGAGTCAACAAGAAGTAGAAGGTGCGTGCCCATGGTAACCCTAATATATCATATTTTATTCATACTTATGGTACAAATGGACCCTTGTTGAGGTGTATTATAATGATACCAAAACCCCAATGGAAGGTTAACCTCAAGCTGACATTAACTTAACCTTAAGGTTAATTTTACAATAAAAAATAAATTACCCTTTAAGCAAGGCTATCCATAAGTGTGGATTAGCCATTACCACTAAGGATGAAATATGAAAGGGGGTCTTAGGATTACATGAACATCATCATAGGATTACATAATCACATGTTCATAGGCTACATTACTAGTGCTCATAAGCACTTATTCTCACTTTTACCCTTAGCCTAAACAAAATCAAATTACACATATTTCAATATTACTCTATTCCACTATTAGATGTAATGAACACTCCTATTCCAAGTGATGTTATGAGTAATGAGGTAATATTTAAAATTATTATTATTGTGTTTTCCCCATGACTAGTTACCAAGAACTTGATTTTATTTTGAATCTCATTTTTGATTAATGCTTTGTTTTTCTCAAAGGCTTCATACTTGGATTTGATATTGTCAATTTAGTAGAAACGATATTCATGAAAGTGAGAAAATACCAAAAATTACCAATATAATTGTTATCCATAGGACCACAAACTTCACTATGAATTAAATATAAATTTTGAGCACACTGAGCTTTGCTACTAGCAAAATGACTCAATACTATATTTTTCAAACACATATCCTTCATATGTACCACTAAAAAAATCAATCTATGAAGGGTCATCAACCATATAAAGATTCATATGCCTCAAGGATCTAAACTAAGTTTTGATTTCATAGATCAATATCATATCATCATCCTTTGTTACCATAGAAAAAATATCTTTTGACCTAGAGAGGATAGAATATAATTAAGCTCATACAAATGATCTAAATCACCATAATACCTTAAAGCAAAAAATTTTAAGTCACCCTAAATATCCTTGAAAAAACATTTATATGGATCAATCCATGTTATTATTGGTGGAAGTAAGGTGATAAATGAAGGGTACATTGGGTGCAACTATTGAGGTGAGAAATGAAGAGTATATTCGGTCCAAATCTTGTAACATGAAAATCCTCATCTAATTTATATTTTTTTATAGTGTCATCACCAAAGCAAAAATACAATGCTAAATAATCATTAATTGATGGCAAGGTCGAGATTATAGCGAACAACTTCTCATTAAATTTCAGTAAAAAAAAAAATTACAGTCTCTGTTACAATGTCCAGGCACACTACTTCTTTCCCCCAATCCCGAACTCACCATCCCTTTCCCATACAAATTTTCCCCGTTTTAATGTGGTCTCGGCCTTCCCTGCAATTAATGCTCCCGCCCAAAGACCAATTTGAATTTCATCTTCCCTCCATTGAAATTTCAAGATTTTTCCTTTCCTTTTGTTTTCTGCCATAAATGGCAACTGTCCGATCCGTCCAGAGCCTGCATTCATGGCTTCCCATACCCTGCACCCACCATTTTAATCTGACTGTCTTTAAGTACCGTTGTCTCCGCCATTAAGTCTCTCACCTGTAACTATGGTTTCTCCAGAAACAACATTCCAAGATACTTAAACTTGGTCGACATCTATATCTCTCTCCTCCGATTACGTGGCCCTCATCCTTTTGATCTATTACAAGTGTGTCTCCACGTGTCAAATTTAACTCTATCCCCCACTGGTTGTGTTGCCTTTAAGACACGTGTCAACGATGTGTCTATTTCACCCTGTCCGACCGTCCGCGTGTTCACTTCAGTTTGACCTTTTCTTGGGCTGCGATATCGCGACATGTCGCGATATCACGGACCAACTAACGCCCGCCCTCAGCTTTGAAACAAAGTCGCGATATCGCGACGTCACGATATCGCGACAAAAGTACATCCTGCACTTATCTCTGCCTTTGACATCGCAAAATCACTTTCACGACTCCAACCCCCACTCCTTGTAACAGCTTCAACATGGTCACGATATCACGACGTCGCGATATCACGACGAAACTCGCTCCACCTTTGCTATAGCAAATGAGGTCACGCTTTCGTGACCTCACACCAACTTTTGCCTTGGTTCCTTTAACAACTTCCCTTTCTGTCTTATGAAATCTCCTTCCCCGGAAAAGAACCAAATTGCTTCAAAAATACAAGAACTTTAAAGAAAAATTAAAAGATGCAATATTGCTCATAATTTCATCGGATGCTCCTGCATCAGACACCGGGGTAGATTAGAAGTGACCCTCACTTCTGTTTTGTTGGGGGAAGACCCAATCAGTCAACCTCCACCTCCGATACCCAAGTTGCATCTTCAATAGGCTTGCCTTTCCACTTGATCAAATACTCAGTATACTATTTATTCCTGGTGCTTCTGCCTTCACGAGTATCCAATACTTCCTCGGCCTCATCTGTGCTTGGAGTAGATGCTGGAATTTACCATAATTCTGGACCTTGCATTTCTGTACCTTCTCCCTCATGATATTCCACTAAATCTGAGATATTAAAAATTGGTGAAATATCAAGCCAACTTGGCAATTCCACTTCATACGCATTTCCTGACTCTCGCTTTCCCAATATTCTGCATGGTCCAAACCTTTTCATTTTCAATTTATTATAAGTCTTGGCAGGAAATCTCTCCTTCCCCGAGATGCACCATGACCTCATCTCCTACCTTGAACTCCTTGAACCGTCGCTTCTGGTCCGCCCTTTCCTTATATTGAGTATTCATCTTCACAATTTGTTTCCTTACTTCTTCATGCAGACTTTTCATATGTTCTGCAAATTCTTCTGCCTCGGCACTACACTTTTCTTTCCTATCCAACTTTCTCAGTTCAGACACATTCCTCGGGCTGTGTCCATATATTATCTGGAACGGGGATTTATCTGTGCTTTTATTAACTGAACTGTTATACGCAAATTCTGCCTACGGTAAAACTAAATCCCATCCCTTGGGCTGATCTGCTATCAAACACCTCAATAGATTACCCAGGCTTCTGTTCACCACCTCTGTCTGTCCGTCAGTCTGTGGGTGGTATGCAGAACTGAATTTCAGGTCTGTTTTCATCTTCTTCCATAGAGTTCTCCAAAAGTATCCAACAAACTTGGTATCTCTATCAGAAACTATGCTTCTTGGCAAACTATGAAATCTAACCACTTCCTTGAAGAACAACCCTGCAATGTGAACTACATCACTGGTCTTTTGGCAGGGGATAAAATGTGCCATTTTGGAGAATCAATCAACCACCACAAATACAGAGTCATTTCCTCTTTGTGTCCTTGGTAATCCAAGGATGAAATCCATGCTTATGTCTTCCCATGGCCTCTTTGGTATAGGTAATGGCTGGTACAGTCCTGTGTTTTGCCTTGCACCCTTTGCCATCTGGCATATTCTGCAACTCTGCACAAACTTTCGCACATCTTGCTGAAGTTGTGGCTAGTAGTAATTTTCCTCCACCAGTGCAATGGTCTTATCCCGACAAAAATTCCTAGCCAGTCCTTCGCTATGATTTTCTTTGATCAAGTTCTCCCGCATAGAGCTTCTTGGAATGCATAATTTGCTTCCCTTGAACAACATTCCATCTTGGATTAGGAAATCCAACCATTTTGTTCGGTCCATCGTAACAGGTGTTAAGCAAGCCTTCCAGGCTTCTGCAAAATCTGGATCTGCAGGGTACAAACCCTTCAGTTCTTCAAACCCCACTACTTCCACTGTCAATATAATCAGTAAAGTCTGCCTTCTGCTCAAGGCATCTGCAACTCTGTTCGACTTCCCACTTCTGTGCTTCAGCACAAAGGTATAACTTTGGAGGAACTCCACCCATTTCATGTGCCTTTGATTCAGTTTTGTCTAACTGTTAATGTATTGCAAAGCCTGATGGTCAGTAAATAGAACAAACTCCTTTGGCAATAAATAGTGTCTCCACTTTTTCAGAGCCTGAACTATGGCATAAAATTCTTGGTCATAAACTGAATACTTTTTCCGAGCGTCATTTAGCTTCTCACTGAAATAAGCAACTGGTTTGCCCCCTTGACTCAGTACAACCCCTATTGCACTGCCACTGGCATCACAGTCCACCTGAAATACCTTGTTAAAGTCTGGAAGTGCCAACACAGGCTGTTCTGTAACTTTTCTCTTCAATGCATCAAAGCTCCTTTCAGCCCCTGATGTCCACTTGAACTCCTTTTTATCCCCCCTCATTGTTTCCGTGAGAGGTGCACAGATGCTGCTGAAGTTCTTTATGAACTTCCTGTAAAAGCTGGCCAAACCATGAAAGGATCTTACTTCTATTGTGCTTCTTGGGGTAGGCCATTCAATGATGGCTCTTACCTTCTCTGGGTCCATTTTCAGGCCTTCTGCTGAGATTACAAACCCTAGGTATACTAACTCCTTTTTGACAAAATTACACTTTTTCAGATTTATTAACAACTGCTCTTCCCGTAGCTTCTCAAAAACCTTCCTAATGTGCATCAGGTGTTCCCCCAGGGTCCTACTGAATATCAAGATATCATCTACATAAAAAATTACAAACTTTCCCAGGAATTCCTTCAGTACTTCATTCATCAGCCACATGAAAGTACTTGGTGCATTGGACAGCCCAAATGGCATGACCAACCATTCATACAAGCCTTCTCTTGTCTTGAAGGCTGTCTTCCATTCATCTCCCTCTCGGATACGGATCTGATGATAGCCACTTTTTAGGTCAATCTTTGTGAAGTATTCAGCTCCACTTAAACAGTCCATGATATCATCCATTCTTGGCAATGAGAACCTGTACTTAATAGTGATTTTGTTGATGGCCCGTGAGTCTGTACACATCCTCCATTCCCCATCCTTCTTTGGTGCCAGCACTGCAGGTACTGCGAATGGACTCAAAATTTCCCGAATCAATCCCTTTTCTAAAAATTCCTGGACCTGTCTATTTAACTCCTCAGTCTCTACAGGCGTCATCCTGTGTGCAGCTTTATTTGGCAAGCTTGATCCCGGTACTAAGTCTATATGATGGCTAATTTTCCTTACTGGGGGTAAACCCTCAGGCACATTGTCTGACACAATATCTGGAAATTCCTCCAGTAGATTTTGGACTTCTGCTGGGGTATCCTGGCATTCCTTCTCCCTAACTCTAGGGATTATTGCATAACATAAATGTTCATGCTTCAACCCGTTCAGGAACTCTCTCCCCTCAACTAAACAGACTCTGGAATTGTTACATACCTTTTCATCCGCATCCTTCAAGGGCTTTAGTTTATGGCATACACCATTCTTTGTCAATGAGTAGGTGTTGGCACGGCCATCATGCACTGCGTTCCGGTCAAACTGCCAGGGCCTCCCCAACAACATGTGGCAAGCATCCATGGGCAGGATGTCACACAAGACCTCATCACAATAATTTCCAATGTTGAATTTAATGGAACACTGCTCATTGACCAAAGCTCTGTGGTCTTTCTGTAACCATGCGACCCGATATGGGTGTGGGTGCTTCTTCCTTTCTAACTGTAGCTTTGTAACCATTTCCTCAGAAACCAGGTTATCCGTGCTACCATTGTCAATAATGATATTGCAAACCTTGCCTGCACATTTACATCTGGTGCGGAATAAAATTTTTCTCTGGTCTGTGTCCTTCTCCTCATTCAACAGGACTCTTCTTACAATCATTGTTTCTCCCCTCTCCGCTTCTTCGGAATGCTCAGACTCAGCATCTTCCTCTGCCACAGCAGCTCTGGCCGGACCCTCAGGCCTCTTGTTCGTTCTTTCCTGGTGTTTTGGACACTCGAATGCATGATGCCCTTCTTCACCACAATGGAAACATGTTCCACGAAATACTCCCCTTCTAAATCCCCCGTCCAGATCCACCTCGTCCTCTTGGGTAGCTGTTCTGGTCTCGGGGTTGATGAGCATCCTCCTCCCTTTGATCTGGGCTACCACTGGCTTCACCAGTCTTCTTCGGGTCCTTATACTTTTCTCCACTGGTCCTCCCACCAGTTCTTCCACCATGGCCCCTTCCTCTTTGCTTGCCTTCAAACCGCCTATTCAATTTTTCTTCTACCTTTAAGGCAAACTGGTAAGCATCCTCAATGGTGCTTACCCGAACTAGACTCAGCTCTTCCTGGATGCCGAGTCTCAACCCATTGATATAATGGGCTACCTTCTCTTTGTTCCCCTCTAAATGCCCAGTTCTAATGGAAATTTTGTAAAACTCTTCGGTGTACTCTTGGATAGTTCTGTTCGTCTGTCTCAAACTCTGCATCTTTCTTAACAGATCCAACTCGTAGTCTATCGGGATGAACTGTCTTTTTAGCTTCTCAACCATTCTGTCCCACCTGGTTATTCTCTCTTTCCCTCGTCTGTTTCTCTCCAACGGTATCCCCCTCCAAATGCTGGCATGACCCTTCAACTTGGTCTTAGAAAATCTGACCCGATTAGGGTCCTCAACCTCCTCGTACTCAAAATATTCCTCTAAATCATTTATCCAGTCAATTACTTCTTCTGGATTCAAGTTACCCGAGTACGTGGAAACCTCCATTTTTGGTTGCTTTCCAATCTGAGAGATGGCCTTGTATAACCGAGCTTGCACAGGGTCCATAGCCTCTTCCTCCTCCTCAGATTGGTCTTCCTCTTCAACTTCGTCCTCACTGTCCTCATCCCTTCCGGGCTCATGCCTTCTGCGTAATTCTGCTTGCAAGGCTTGAAATTGTCTCTGCAAGGCCCGAAAGTCTTCGACCGGCACCACATTTCCTACCCCGCCACGGTTCCTTCGTGGAGGCATTATAATTTTTTTTTTTTTTTTTTTAAATTTCTCCCACAGATCCTGGTGTAACTGCCTCTTTTCGGTGATCTGTTACATGCTCAGGAGCTCCAGCTCTGATACCACTTGATGGCAAGGTCGATATTACAGTGAACAGCTTCTCATTAAATTTTAGTAAAAAAAAAAAATTAAAGTCTCTGTTACAATGTCCAGGCACACTACTTCTTTCCCCCAATCCCGAACTCACCATCTCTTTCCCATACAAATTTTCCTCATTTTAATGTGGTCTCGGCCTTCCCTGCAATTAATGCTCCCGCCCAAAGACCAATTCGAATTTCATCTTCCCTCCATTGAAATTTCAAGATTTTTCCTTTCCTTTTGTTTTTTGCCATAAATGGCAACTGTCCGATCTGTCCAGAGCCTGCATTCATGGCTTCCCATACCCTGCACCCACCATTTTAATCTGACTGTCTTTAAGTACTGTTGTCTTCGCCATTAAGTCTCTCACCTGTAACTACGGTTTCTCTAGAAACAACATTCCAAGATACTTAAACTTGGTCGACATCTATATCTCTCTCATCCGATTACGTGGCCCTCATCCTTTTGATCTGTTACAAGTGTGTCTCCACGTGTCAAATTTAACTCTATCCCCTACTGGTTGTGTTGCCTTTAAGACACGTGGCAACCACATGTCTATTTCACCCTGTCCGACCGTCCGCATGTTCACTTCAATTTGACCTTTTCTTGGGCCGCGATATCGCGACATGTCGCGATATCGCGACCCAACTGACGTCCGCCCTCAGCTTTGAAACAAAGTCACGATATCGCGACGTCGCGATATCGTGACAAAAGTACATCTTGCACTTATCTCTGCCTTTGACGTCGCGAAATCGTGACGTGTCGCGAAATCGTGATGCGTCGCGATTTCGTGACTCCAACCCCCACTCCTTGCAACAGCTTCAACATGGTCGCGATATCGCGACGAAACTCGCTTCGCCTTTGCTATAGCAAATGAGGTCGCGATTTCGTGACATATCGTGAAATGGCGACATGTCGCGATTTTGCGACCTCACACCAACTTTTGCCTTGGTTCCTTTAACAACTTCCCTTTCTGTCTTACGACATCTCCTTCCCCGAAAAAGAACCAAATTGCTTCAAAAATACAAGAACTTTAAAGAAAAATTAAAAGATGCAATATTGCTCATACTTTCACCGGATGCTCCTGCATCATTAATAAAAACCGTCTTTACTATATTTTTTATTATAATTTAAAAATGGTGATGCTTAGTCATATGCCTTGTAGCTCTAACATTAGCAATTCATTATTGGGATGAGGAGTAAGAACGATATGCCAGTTGCATGACCATATTTGTACTACATGAGGTCCTACCATATTCTTCCTAAGAATATCCAATAAATTTATACCATCCATAAAATCCTTAGCTATCTCCTCAAGCCTCTAAATCCATGCATAACAAGTATTGGTATTATAACCTTCTTATTTGAAAACTTGGATTTTAGCTTTTTTCTTTGAACTCAATTTTGCTAAACTTACTGATGATAAGTTTCATTTTATATCCTCTTGATCTATTTTAAGGTAGAAAAATATGTCAAAGTGAATATAAACCATCATAAAGATAACTAAATCTACTATTTAGAAGGACACTATTTAGGAAGGCACTAGTAGAATCCAAATTGAAATCAAACTCTTCTTACCAAGGTTAAAAAGAATATTTATCCTACTACCTATAATCAAACAAAATGATGTTCAAAATAAGAAGATATGGGTGTGTTGTAATTCACACCTATTTCTAGAAACAAATAAAAACAATCCATCGAGTCAGAAAGCATAAAAAAGACAAAAAAGATATATAGTGGGAACCCATAGGCACCATAAATAGTCACTATATTATTTGTAATTAAGAATCACAACACTTTAATACAATGGATGAATTGGTATGGGGGTATTTATACCAATACCAAAAGAACAATTATGTAAATGAGTTTAACCTAAGTAAATATAACCATAAGGATTTAAGGTAAATTAGAAGTTTATAAGGTGGGTTTAACCATAACAAGGTACATCCTATAAGGATTACATAATAAAATATTACAAGAAATTAAATACATTGTATAATGAATGCCCTTAGGCCTATTCAAGAATACATGTTACAATGTTGGTCTTGGCCAAAATTTAGATTATAATTTGAACACCACCTCTTAACATGACTTGAGGGGCTAAGGAGAGAAGGCATTAGTGACAATAGTATCTCCCCCATAATGGATGCTCTAATGGGTATCCACACTTTAGGTAGACTTATCTTAGTACCACTCATTATATAAAATTCATTTCTACAAAAATGACTCTTGCACAAGGGTCTCCTTAGGCTGGACTACATAACTGCCACTATTAGATACTCTAACACACATATCTAAGAAACACTTCTAAGGCTTCAAATGATGAAGCGTAGTTATGATAAATATCACCTCCAAGGAAAATATGCTTTAATATTTCATAGTTGCATAAGGTATGACTTGAAGGAATAGCTTTTCCTTTTATAGAATACATCACCTTGTTTGAAGAGTTCAACTTTTCGTTGGACCGCCTGATTTTTATTACCAAAAAAGGCTTTGTATGAACCCATTTAAAATAATATCTATTAAAAACTTCCAAGAGTCCCTAGATTATGAAAAAAAATAAAGGGATCATGAATGATTAAATATTCATTAATAAGCTAAATCAATAGCCCAAATAAGGGAGAGGGATTGAATAAGCACATATTGAATCATTTTTCTATAAGCCTCCAAAAGACTCAAAATATGTTGCAATTATCACATATCCAACTATATTTTCCAGAAAGGTAGACTACAAAATTTGATTGCATAAAATAAGGTAATTTCATCCTTTTAAAATAGGATAATAAGGCTTCAAGACTATTCCACACAATTCGACCCCTAATATTAGAAAAATCCATAAATTGATGTCACCAATCTTAGATTTTATAGCAGTTTCTAGAAACAAATGGAATCAACCATTACCTAGTATTGCTTAGCAAAAGGAATACACAACATGAAAAAAACATAGAATATGATGGGGTGTCTGTGGACACCAAATAATATTCACAAAAGGAAGTGAAATCACACTCCATCCAATAGTGAAATGATTGATAAAAGGGGTATTTATACTCAAATAATGGTGCCTTTAGGCCAAGGTTGTAAGACTGAACCTTAGGAATAAAATATTATAAAAATTATAAAAGTATCTTTTACAAGGTTTACATGGGACCAAAGGAAAATATGAAAAATACAAGTGAAAATAGCTGGTTGTGGCCTAAAGAGAAGCTTATCCATGATATATTCCAACAACCAATGCATAGAGCTCAAAAAATCATATGATTTGAAAAATGGCTCAAAATGCTTTCATATGCAAAAGTTATGGCCTCTTAAAGTTTTTTTCAACTAGCCCTAAAAAATAAAAAAATAAAAAGCCAAAAAATAAGAAAATCAATGTTGAATTACAATATGCTTTCATGGGTGCTTGTCACTTGCTTTTTTCCACTTATGTTCCATGCTACTATTTCACTCGCTATCAACTTGACACTTGTTCTTTCCTGATTGGCATAAGGCATATATGTATTTAAAAAGGTTAATATATGGTTTCAATGGTTACCAACTTAATGTTTGTTCTTTCTTGACTAATGAAAGGCATATATTTATTTGAAAATGTTGATTATGTGGCACACAAGGGTGCTACATCAACTACCATATCGACCTTCTATCATAAGATTTTTGTAAAAAACCTAAGCAACACTAGGGACTTGGTATCATAGGTACAAGGTTTGTTGTGACAACCATCTTAGTAGTCATACCTTTTAAAGCACAAAAAGCAAGGTGGATACATTCCTTGTGACCAAAAGTGATAGGTATAGGATTTAAACATACATCCATCTTATTCCAACACCGTATTGCTAGCCAATTTGCTGCCACATGTGGTGGTGATTGGAAAGATTGCTCCTTCATAGAAAAAACTAACCTCCCTTCTACTTAAAAAAATGGTGTCATAAATTAAACATGTGACTTATATTATTCAAAGAACAAGGCCAACCACCATGCTATATCCATTGGTACAAACTAAGGTTCTAGGTAGCCTTCGTATCCATCATAGAAATTATGGTCTCTTAATAAAAAACAACACCCATAGTGATTGAAACTCTAGTTGATTATATGTGTCTAAAGCCATGCCCTTCTTGATGCAATGGATGCCAATCAAGTTATGTTTGAGCACACTCCTCCTTGAAGAAGTGATTCATGCACTTTGAGCCTTTTGAGTGCTAAACCAAAGCCTATATGTGAGAAATTTTCCAAATCCAAAATTGAAAAATCCTATCAATTTTCTTCCTTTAAACTAGGAGTCTCTAATGTGATTTCTAAAACCTTTTCTTGAGAAGAAGAAAATATATTATCTCTAGTGATCTCATAACAATGAATTAAGAATAGAAAGAGAATTTCTTTTTGCCTCTTATGCAAACATGGCTTACAAGATATTTAGGATTAAATCATCCTAGGGATCAAAATAAATATCAAAGGCTCCAAATTTTTTTTTATAAATGACAAGGGAGGTAGCTCCATACATGTTGGAATTCACACCTATTTCCAAAAATAAACAAAAGCAATCCATCTACTCAATTATTATGCATAAAGTGTAAAAAATGATAAAAGAGAGAAACAAATAGTGGTCACCCATAGGCACCATAAATAATCATAATATTATTCATAGATAAAAATCATGAATGGAGTGGTGAGGGTTACTTATACCAATACCAAAATCCAATTACATAAATGATTTTAATCTAAGACAACATAATAAGAGTGCTTTAAGGTTAAGTACAAGTTTATAAGGTGATTTTAACCATAATAAGTTAACCATGACCCATAAATCTTACATAATAAAATATATCGATAAATTAGATACACTATATAATGAATATCCTTAGCCTCATATAATATCTACCTTGGCCAAAAATTAGATTGCATTATCAATAGTACAAATATGATCAATTATTGAATTAAAATGAGAAGTATGGTCTTGTAACCTTTCCTACTTCTTAGCAATTAGGTTTCAACCACACAAGGCCCTAATATTATCAGCACGAGGATACGGAAACAAAAAGGAATATGCCACAAGAAAGGACAAGAAAGAACATATGCAAATTGACACAAGATAAAAGCAATATGAAATATGGTAATCTCTTTATTGATACGCTTTATAAATTGTGTTACAATACGTCTCCTTCCTTTTTAGGGGATAGGAGAGTCAAATGTGTTTCTTGTCACAACATCCATGGCTAACAATCCTTCTTCCGCGTGCCCACATGTAAGATGGGCGGACCAAAACGTCGCCGCCGCTGTTGTATGTGATTATTTGCTCTTTCCTGCTCCTCTACTGTCGGAAACCTGTGTTCAAAGAAACAGAAAATATTAGTAGCACCTGTAGACAAAATGAAACATGTATTTCCCAAGGCCTATTGTCAGTGTATGCATGAAAATAATAAAACGACTATCAAATGACCTCTGATTGACCTGAAATTTTGATAGAAGCATAAAAATATTATCAGAAGACCACTGCAAAAAGAACAGTCTAAAAATTCCTCACAGATCTGTATTCGCTCCAGGGTGGGACGAATAGGACTGTGACAATTTGTCAGAAAGCACCCTGTTCAATGTCCTGCTTAGGAAGCTCCAAAAGACCTGCAAAGTTGGGGTTAGCTAATTGGGGGTGTTTTGGGAAGACCCAGATGGTCATATTTCTCCAATTTTGCCTCTAGCACCCAGATTTTGAAGATGGCATCTGCAAGTTAGTGAAGGCGGGAAATAACAATAACCTGGTCAAAACTGCTCAGAATGAAATGAAATTTGAACTGTAACCTATTTAACCTATCTAGAATCAAATGCAAAAGAAAAACTAGAGAAATATATCACAGATTTCTAATCATCCCGGGGTGGGGCGAATAGCATTGTGATAGTTTGGGGAGCGCCGGGGGCAGGACGCCCACCGTTTGGGACACTGTTTTGGCACCAATCCACTTGGGATGGGTCCAAAACTGGTTATGGGGTGTTGTCGACAAATTTGGTGGATAGTTGTGGCCAAAAATTGGGTTTTGGGTCCGGATTCGCGCTTCCAATAGTCACCCAATAACCTCCCTTTCGAATGAGAGATTAAGGATGTAAAAGCACAAATCGCAGTTAGGTATGTAAATTGGCAGCACTTCGTTGCTCAAATGCTCCTTCTCTGTATATCTTTTGGGTGAGAAAACTCACCAATTTATAGACCTTAGGGTCTCCTTGTTTGAATTGCGCATGCGAGGGCGCCACTTGAGTTAACTGTCCTATTTTCAGAGAAAAGCTAACTCCCTGATTAAAAAGCTTCTTGCATGAGGTTTCTAAAATAAAGACACTCATCACTGAAGTCTCTCTTCTTGAATAAAAGCTATTCCTCACAATTGCATGGCCTGAAGCCTCAGTTAATCGGCGGAGTTACCGAGGTTTGACTTTTTGCCAATCAAACTTGCTATTCACCTCACCCTGGGGCGAATGTTGCTATTCGTCCCTGGGTGGGACGAATGCCAGTTTGTATTCGTCCCTAGGTGGGACGAGCAGAGAGCAAGGTGCCAAAAAGGTGCCAAATTGACCTCTGACCTCTAAAACTGCTTTTGGAAGTGGTTAGGACCACTGTTTAACCTCTAGGGGCTGCCCTAGGGGCTGTGTGTGTCAATGCGATCAGCGCTTGTTGTCACGTAATCGGATTGGTGCTATTTTGGTGTCTACAGATGCCCCTTTTTGGGAAGCACTGTGCAAGGCGCAGTGTCGAGCAAAAATAGATAACCAAAGCACTAATGATTAGGGTTTCTCAGTAACCTAACCAACTCTTGATGCCCCAAGTATGGAAAGGGCACGCATTCTTGAATCCTTGCTTCTGACGAGCTAAGGAACTTAATTCAAGTGTTAACCTTGGTTCGGTGAGGTGTTACTTGAGCTTGGACATTGATCAGTCATGAATAGGCAAAGGGCGCAACCTTTTGTCTGTGGGAACCTTGAGTTCATGATTCACGAATGCCAAGTGTTTGATCAGCTTGTGATAATTGCTTGTTTGCTGCCCCAAGCAAGGGCACGATTGTCTTTGTCAATGATCCTTTGAATGCGTGTCATTTCCATGATTGGGTATATTGTTGTTGATTGGCGACTAAGTGTGACTACCCCCTCAAGCGACGAATCGATGAGGGAATGACCGACATGAGAAAAGTGATGAGTCACTTGACCCAAGATGACTTAGGTAAGGGTGCCTTCAGTTGTTTACCATTGAATGCGAAAGCAGTTTTCGAACATTCTGACCTATTTTTGGTGGGTTTTAACCCTTTTTGTGACGCATTTTGGAGCTGAAATTGACAAAAATTCATCCTCCCATGGAGCGGTCCGGCTATGGTAGCCTTCTTAGGGAGTAGGATAGTGACAATTTGTAACCCCAACGTCTATTTTGGATGCCAAGAATGTCAGGCGCAAAAGCGCCTTCGTTCGGCAATGTTATTGCTATTTTTGGATGGGTTTTGACCCGTTTTGGTGATGTCGTTTGGGGATGAAATTCTCGAAAATTCGTCTTCCCGTGGAGCGGTCCGGCTATGGTAGCCTTCTTAGGGAGTAGGATAGTGAGGATTTGTGACCCCGACATCTATTTTGCATGCCCGAAATGTCCAGTGCAAAAGCACTCTGATCGGACACTTTTAGGGCTTGTTTTGGTGCATTTTTGTGCATTTTTTTGCTGTTTTTGAAATTTTTGCTCTGTATTCATCCCAGGGTGGGACGAATTCCTATTTAGTATTCGTCCCAGGGTGGGACGAGCGCTAACCAGAGTGCTCGTCCCCGGGTGGAACGAGTACAGGCTCAAAAAGCCTATTTAAAGGCCAAAACTGAGTTTTGGGCTCATTTGCATTTGTTTTTCTTGGCGATTTGGAGCTCTGAGGAGGAGGAGGTCAATTCTGCGAAGCGAAGCACTGCCAAAATTTTCTTGCGACCATGAGTTCTCATACCGGATCGAGCGGCGGAGCCGAAGCGATACCAGTGAGTACTTGTCCTCTTTATTACTTTGTGTTGCAATTGGAAAATCGCATTTTGCTTATTTCTTATGTTTTTTTTTTTTTTGTTTGTTTTTGTTGTTGTTTATGGTTAAAAAAATGAAAACCCTAGTCTATGAACACTTAATTGAAAACTTAATTTAACCCTAGTTAAACACAGATCAAAAGTTTAGTTGAAAACTGAACTTAGAAACTTAGTTTAGAACATAACTTAAAAACTGCGTTGAACCTGAATGAAACCAAAATCTAAACTGTAGGTTAAAAAACGTAGGGTACAACTAAGCGAAAAGCGTAGCGTGAACCCTAGTTGACTGTTGTTTTTTTTTTTGTATATCAGTTAGAGTTAAAAACCCTAGATCTAACAAATTATTGTGTTTTTGTTGTTAATTAATCAGTTAGAGTTTAAAAACCCTAGGGCTGACAAATTAATTTTTTTGAATTTTTGTTTTGTTTTTGAATTTATCAGTTAGGATTAGAAACCCTAGGACTGACAAATGATTTTTTTTTTGTTTTGTAATTGTTTTTGTTGTTAATTAATCAGTTAGAGTTAAAAACCCTAGGTCTGACAAATTAATTTTTTGAATTTTTGTTTTGTTTTTGAATTTATCAGTTAGGATTAGAAACCCTAGGACTGACAAATTAATTTTTTGAATTTTGTTTTGTTTTTGGTTGTACAGTTTTAATGCATTATTGTATATACATGTTAGGATTGTACAGTTTTTCATTGTTTTTAATGTTTTTGTGTTGTTTTCTTTTGTAGGTTGTGAAGAGCCGGTACTGGGTGCCTACTATGTTTACTGAAGCACGTGCGGCGCTGACCTTGGCTGACTGGGATTGGCTTGACGCCCTTGGGCTCAAGCAGGTGACTCGACTGGAGCCGATGGTCGGGGATCGGGCCTATCTGATGGCCCTGATCAATCTGTGGGATCCCCGGACTAATACCTTCCATCTCCCAATAGGGGAGATAATGGTGACCTTGGAGGATGTCTATCGGATTCTTGGATTCCAATAGATGGACTGTCGATCCGGACGACGCCACGAGATCGAAGGACAACGATACTGATACGCTATTTCGGGCATGGAGAGGAGTTGGGTGTGGAGAGCCCCATGGAGAGGGTGGAGAGCGATTGCCATATTGGTGGCATACTGGTGCGATGGTGGCTAGAGAGGGGTGTGTTGGGAATGAGGCACGCATTACTCATGGGCCTCATTTCCAACATGCTGCTCCCCGACTCTTCTGGCATGAGGTTCCCATGGAACCTGCTAGAGGTGGTGTTCAGGTTGGTGGAGTGTCCGATAGATGCTCCGATGATTATGAGATGGGGATAGACTCTACTGGCATAGCTCTATGATGAGTTGTACGAGGTCCGCTACCGAAAGCGGAAGGGGATCAGTTGCAGCTACTTGTTGCAGTGCTGGGCTTGGCAGCACATAGCAGTGGAGAGGCCGATGGGGCTGCCCTGGATGACGCGAGCGGAGATGGTAGACCGAGAGATTGGATATGGGGTACTATGGTGGAGGTCGGAGGAGCAGGGATAGAGTCGGTGATGGGCAGGTGTCGTAGGGCACTATGCCGATGCCTTTGCTCGGCTTACTCCTGGAGAGGTGTTCTGGCACCCCTATCGGGACTGTCCAGCCTGGCCTGAGGCTGGAGAGTGGCTCCGACGGGTACGAAGGGGGCGATGGCTGATTGGGAGGCATGGGATGGAGCAGGAGTTCTTCCCATACGATCGAGTGACCCGACAGTTTGAGGTGCGCCAGGGGATGCCTGGTGAGCCCGTGGTCTATCGACATCGAGGGGATGAGAGGACTCTGGACCGGCCAGTCATTGCGCCACTTGGCGAGGATTCAGATACGGTTATTGACATCCTAGATGTGGATGACGTCGGGGTTACTATCGAGTATGAGCAATGGTGGACTCTACGATGATGGCGAGGCGAGGGGCCTCTAGGGGGTGCAGAGGTAGCAAAGGGGATGAGGGTACAGAGGTACCAGATGAGGGTTGGGGTGCTCCACGTGATGATGTAGACATGGTCGAGGTTGAGGATGTTGGAGGGGATTTTGGGGTACCGGATCAGCCGGAGATGCAGGACGTCCCAGAGCAGTGGGAGCCAGAGCAGGCTGCTATCCCGGATTTGCCTATGCCTCAGGCAGGTTCGAAGGATGTGGAGGCGAGACACAATGCTGAGATAGCATGATTGGAGGACCTGCTACGGAGACGAGATGGGGAGCTGGGAGAGGCTTTGTGGGAGAGAGATCTCCTATGGACTCATCTGGCAGAGCGAGAGAATGCATGGGCTGCGTCTCATCGACAGGAGGGGGATACTGATGCTGCACGGGAGAGGGATCTCCTGCGGGCATAGCTAGCACAGCGTGATGATGTAGTAGCTTACTACCATCGATGGGAGGCAGAGTGGGGTCGACGGGAGGAAGAATTGGGATGGCATCGACTGGATATGGAGGGAGAGATTATCCGCCTTGGGGGGCGGATACCTGAGCCCCCTGGAGGTGGCTCGTCACATCGGATGAGAGACAGTGAGACTGAGCAGTCAACATCATCCCATCGCAGGCGGCTAGATGAGGGAGGCGCTAGTGGGCGTGATGCAGGGGTGAGCAGCAGTCGCCTTGAGAGGTCCCATAGGACCCACACTATAGGGGGTAGTTCCCGTCGCACCGATCCTGCGTGATCATGGTGGCCGACGCCCTAGGCTTGGGGGTTTTTGAGTTTTTGGGTTTTTGTTGCGAGGTCTGAGGACCGGTTCATTGTAGCTTGTGGGCATTTTTGTTATGATATATATACAGATGACTCTTTTTGGTGTTTATGCACTTTTCATGGTTTGTTTTTATGTACATGTTTTTACATTGATGTATGCATATGCTGATTATGAATGCGATGTTTCTAATTTGTATGATGTATGCCTATGGAATGAATGAAATGAGTTGTTGATGACTTGTCGATGCACCATAGACTGTGCAAGATTTGACTGACTTGTTGTACTAATGGGATGACTTTGTGGAATGACTTTGCATGTGAAAACTTTGTTTTTGTATTTTGCATATTTTCTGATGGTGATGTACGGAATGAAATGTGACAGTTGTGTTTAAAATGTAGTTAAGCTTTTCTGAGATTCAGATATTTTAACTAACTAGCCAAGACTGTACATTTATCTCGCAAGACTTTTGAACAAGGTATAAATCCGACTTGAATTTAACCAAGTTATTTCACATCCCTGTGTGTGCAATTGAGTTCGTTTATGTGGTATTTGTCAGGATACCGCCAGTGCCAGATAGGCTATCAACCAAACTTGTACTGAGGATCACCTAATTAGCTCCACTAACTCCATTGTTGTATTTAGCAAGATTAATCCACGGGACAATCTAAGGTACCATAAGCTAGCTCATCCACATGCAAACATTGGTCTATGCACACGCAAAGCTAATGTGACAGACATATCGTCATGCGGTTAGGATACCACCATTGCCAGGTAGGCTATCCACCAAACCCGTAATGAGGATCACCTAGATGGTTTTTCGAATGCTGAGAATTCCAGGGATTCAAGTTCAGGTTGTGTGTTTGCTCAATGGTTTGGGATACTTGCTCGTCTATATAGTGATGAAAATCACTATTTATTTTTCTCTTTGTTTTTCTTTTTGAGCAAGGATTTTGAATAGTGGTGATAACCACTTGTTATTTGATTTTGTATTTTGAGCTTTGTAAGGTTGAGCTTGTGAATGGCCTTGATCCTATTGGCCTTGGGGATGACTACCCATCCTGTTCAGGGACGTGTAGTATGAATCCTTATGACTTTGGGAACCAAGGGGATGATGGAGATTATGAAGTAAGGGCATTGATCTTTTAGGCCTTGGGGATGACTACCCATCCTGGTCAGGGACGTGTAGTATGAATCCTTACAACTTTGAGACCAAAGGTGAGTGGAGATGGTTGTGATGATGGTTTGTTGGAATTTTGTTTTTGAATGGCGTTGATCCTTTTAGGTCTTGGGGATGACTACCCATCCTTGGCAGGGACGTGTAGTACGAATCCTTACAACTTTGGGGACCAACTATGATTGGGATTTGTGGGAGTGGTGAAAACCACTATTTATTATGGGGAATGGATAGGGAAGAGCTCATCCTTTTGTCAATTCTCAGCATTCTGGAACCATTCACACAGGGGGATGAATAGGCTAATCTTTCACCTATGGTACCCTAGACTGCTTTGTAGGTTTCTCTTGCATTCACACAACTTAGGAATTATTTTATGTGTTTTAATTTGTGTTGGGATGCTACGTAACAAGGCATGATCCAAGTAAAACTTTCCCGTGTAAAATCTGTTTAACTTTGTACAGTTTTTGGCTAGAAATTTAAAGATAGTTGAATGACGAAAACCCTATATACATTAGGAGACAACTGACTATGCTAAAAATGGTGATGGTGTTATTATGGATGTATGCGTTTATGAAAATGGATTTGATGTGGAAAATGAGGGAATTTGCCAAGTAATGACAGTCTATGGTGCTTTTGACTTGTATGACCTAGCAAATATGCAATGTATGGATGCGATGCCTAATGCAACCTATATTTTTGTATTTTGATTTTTATGAGTATGCATGGAATTGAAATGCAATATTTTTGTTATTTTTGATTTTTATGAGTATGCATGGAATTGAAATGCAATATTTTTGTTATTTTTGATGATTTTATTGTTTTTGTTTGTTTTTGAATATTTATTTTGACCAAGCAGTTATGGTAACGCTTGGAGCTTTTGGTGTTGACCAAAGGGTTTATGGATACCTTTGGAGCATTTTTGGGTTGACCAAGCGATTATGAGAATCCTTGGAGCTTTTGGCTTGACCAAAGGGTTTATAGATACCTTTGGGGCATTTTGGGTTGACCAAGTGATTATGAGAATCCTTGGAGCTTTTGGGTTGACCAAAGGGTTTATAGATACCTTTGGGGCATTTTGGGTTGACCAAGCGATTATGGGAATCCTTGGAGCTTTTGGTTGGACTATGGCTCTCTAGATGTGGAATGGCCTCAAATGACTGATGTTCAAGGGTTCTGTTTCCTTGATTCCTTCAAGAGAGGCAAGCCGGTATGTTCCAGGTCCTATTCTACTGTCAATGACATAAGGACCTAACCAGTTTGCCATGAACTTGTCCCTGTAGATGGGATGGCAAATTAGAATTCTGTTGGTTCTCTTTTAAGACCAAGTCACCAACCTAAAATTCCCTTAGGTGGACCTTCATGTTGTATGCTTTCTTAAGTCGCTCTTGATAGATACGCAAATGCTCGAGAGCATTAACGCGTCGTTCATCGAGCAACGTCAGTTGGTCTAACCGGGCTCGCCACGCAGTGTCATCATCGATGAACTCTTGCATTGAAATGCGCAGGGAAGGGATTTCCAACTCAAGAGGCATGACTGCCTCGGAGCCATACACCAGCGAAAATGGAGTTGCCCCAGTGGGCGTCCGGATGCTAGTGCGATAAGCCCATAGGGCAAGCGGGATCTGAATGTGCCAATCCTTATGATTGTCTATGACTGTCTTTTTGAGGATGGCGACTAGCATTTTGTTTGACGCCTCTGCTTGCCCATTTGCCTGCGGATAATAGGGTGTTGAAAAACTATGCTGAATTTTGTACTTTGTGGTCAAAGCACGCACATCTTTGTTCTTGAATGGCGTCCCATTATCCGACAGGATCTTGGATGGAATACCAAAATGACATATGATGTTATGCAAAATAAACTCCGCAATGCGGGATCCAGTCGTAGAGGTTAGCGGAATTGCTTCCACCCACTTGGTAAAGTACTCTGTGGCCATTATGATGAACGTGTGATGACCAGACGACGCAGGGGAGATCTTTTCAATTAGGTCAAAGCCCCACTACGAAAAAGGCCAAGCCGATTGGATCGGTTGCAAGGCCTGAGAAGGTACGTGTGTCAAATTAGCATGGTGTTGACACTTCACGCACTTCTTCACATATGCGCAACAATCTCGCTCTAAATATGGCCAATAATAGCCCATGCAAAGAATGCACTTTGCGATGGCCATACCGCTGAAGTGGCCACCACATGTACCATCATGTGCTTGGGTGATCGCCCAAGCGGACTCTTGCTGGTCCAAGCAATGGAGGAGGATTCCTTCATAGCTCTGACGATACAAAATGTCTCCTAACAAGACATGCTTTGCCGCTTTCTATTTGAATGATCTTTTCGTGGCTTGTGTCAATCCAAGTGGGAGGTTACCTAGCTTGAGGTAATCCCTAATGGGTGTGTACCAATCCTGCTGATCAAAAACCTTGATAGTATGAATGGCCAATCCCTCTTGAAGTCCATCCCTAGCAAAAGCTGAGCGGGAAAGAACTTGTAAAAATAGCATTGTGTTGCTATTAAGAGGGGTCGGGGAGAACAAGGACCCCCAGTTGGCTCGAGTCAGACAATCATGGATTCGAGAGAACCTATCCTGAGATGGTTCAATCTGGATCAGGTGGATTCCTGGCGTTAGGTCAAAGCTTGCATGCTCCATCATGGATTGCGATAATGTTTTAACCTGAATGGTTGTCATTTCACCAGAAGGGTCTTGCGGGATTAGTGACCCCAAGGAGGCCATAGTATCCACAAAATGATTCGATGATCGAGGGAGTGCCTCGATGTCATACCATTCAAGTTGTGCCAGGAATTTGTCCACAAGGGCTTTGTAGGCCTGCAGAACTGGACATTTACATTGGAATATCCCCTTTACTTGATTGACAATTAACAACGAATCACCAAAGATGTTTAAACGTTTAATGTTCATGGTGATTGTTGTCTGAAGACCTATGAGCAAGGCTTCGTATTCTGCATTGTTGTTGGTGCACGGGAAGTCTAATTTAAATGACAGAGGCATTGGAGCCCCTTGTGGAGTGAAGAATACAATTCCCATGCCACCTCCTTGCTCACATTTAGAACCATCGAAGAATAAGGTCATGTCAGCCTGTGACTCAGGCTCATCAAAATCTGGCGATTCTGAAACATGAAAAACCCCATCATCCGGTAATTCTACGGTCAAAGGCTGATCGTCTTCAAGAGGAGCCTCTGCCAGTTGATCGGTGATGACTTGACCTTTTATGGATTTTTGTCCAATGAACTCTATGTCAAACTCCATCAACAACATGATCCATTTCACCATGCGGCTACTATGATAAGTACGACTCATCATGTATCGCAATGGATTCTCCTTAGACACAACATACGTCGTATGACTGAGCATGTAGTGGCATAGCTTTTTGGTAGCAAACACCACTGCCAAGCAGAGCTTCTCAACGTATGCATAGTTAAGTTCATAACTGACCAGGGTGCGGCTAAGATAGTATGTAGCCTGTTCTTTGTGAAGTTCATTTTTTTGGGACAACATGGCGCCTAGTGCCACCTCAGTAGCTGAGATGTATAAATAGAATGACACTCCTGGTCTAGGTGGTGCCAATACTGGCGGTGAAGCCAAGTATTGTTTAATGTCATCAAAGGCTGACTGGCACTCGTCATCCCAATGAAATGTGACCCCCTTATGCAATAATTTATTCATGGGTCGGCACTTGTCAGATAACTACGCTATGAAGCGCTTGATCGACGCGACCTTTCCCTGCAGACTCCTGAGCTGCTTGATGGTAGTTGGGGGAGGCATTTCAAGGATTGCCTTGACTTTGTGTGGGTCTACCTCGATTCCTCGTTTAGAGACTATGTAACCCAAGAGATTTCCAGATGTGACGCCAAAGATGCACTTCTTGGGGTTTAGTCTAACCTTATGCTCCATGAGGCGATCGAGGATCTTGCTTAAGTCATCGAGATGATCTGGGCGCAAAAGAGATTTGGCCAACAAATCATCCATGTAATCCTCCAAAGTTTTGTGCATGTAATCGTGGAAGATGTACGTCATGGCACGTTGGTAGGTGGCACCGACATTTTTAAGGCCAAAAGGCATGACCTTATAGCAAAATGTCCCCCAAGGCATTGTGAATGCCGTTTTTAGTTGGTCCTCAGGATTGATATGAATTTGATTGTATCCTGAGAAACCATCCATGAGGGAAAGCATTTCATGGCCCACTGTAGCGTCTACCAACGCATCAATGCTTGGCAAGGGAAAATCATCCTTAGGACTCGCTTTATTTAGATCTCAAAAATCGATGCATATGCGAATCCTCCCGTCGGGATTCTTGACGGGAACCATGTTAGACAACCATGGCGGATAATCCATGCAGATGACAAACTATGCATCCAACAACTTTTGTAACTCGTCTTTGACCATTAAGGCCACTGTTGGGTGCATCTTACGTAGTTTTTGCTTTACTGGCTTGACTGTCGGATCAAGCGTTAGATTATGCGTGACTAGTTATGGGTCTAGTCCCGGCATGTCCTTGTATGACCATGCAAAAACCTCCTTCTTCTCTTTGAGAAGGGCAATGTAGTCGGCTTGCTCTTTAGTTACCCCCCTTCATGATTTGCATTGCCTAGATCTAGCTCGGGGTGATAGATAGTTGACTCCTCAACAAGGTCTTCTCTTCAGCTTATCTGCCCCAATTCTTGTGGGTAGCCTAGACCATGTGGGAGTCGAGGCCTCCCCATGTCTTGCATGGACTCGAGTGTGGGCGTTGCTACAATGTTCCTCACTAGATACTCCCCCAAGCCCATGTTGGCCATTTCAATGGTGACCGTTGGCGGTTGAGGGGAGCGAATGGGAGTCCTTCCTGAGTCCACTCCATGTGGGGTGAACTAGGCATCTCGACTTCCATTCTGCTAGGCATCTCTTCTATCGAGATGGTTGAGACTAGAGGTGGTTCTTCTTCTAAGGGTTTCTTTCCCTTGTCCTTGGATGTGGCCACTGTAGGTGGCATCATTGTGGAAGGACTAGTAGAAGAAGATGGACCCGACTGAGGACTCGATGGATTAATCATTGGAGATGCCTACGGAATCGGACCCTATTGAGATGGATTCAACTAAAAATCCAAATGTGTTGATGGAAGGGTCGATTGTGGCATGAATTGCACTGTATTGCAGTATTTGAAGGGCTCCAAGTCTATCGGGACTACATGCACCTGTCCTTCAAATGTATACTTTAGGCACTAATGAGCTATTGAAGGGACACACTTCATGTCCCTAATCCAAGGCCGGCCCAGTAGGATATTATAAGCCATCTCACCTTCCAAGATGTGGCACAATGTATGAATAGTATTTTGTCCCACTTGGATAGGTAGGACAATTGTGCCAACTATCGAGCAGATTGCATCATTGAATGCTCGCAGTGTGTAAGTGGAGGCCACGATGTGAGATGCTGGCAACTTCAAATGTTTTAGAGCTACTGTAGTGATGATATTATTGGACGAGCCAGTGTCCACCAACACCCTCTTATATGGAATCCCGTTGACCCACGCGATAACGTGCAGGGGTGGATCCGCCACATCACCAGTCACTATTTTCAATTCATCTTCTCTAAAGGTGATGACTGGTTCTGTACATTGTTTTACATGCCCCACAAAATTGTTGAAAGAGTTCGCTTCATGGGGCTGCAGCTCGATGGCCTTTAAAATCTCCATTAGAGCCTCCCGATGGGGCACTGATTGTTGAATTAGCTCGTATATGGAGAGCCTAGCCAATGTGGTCCTTAGACTTTGGGTAAGTCTAGTCCGAATCGTGGCCACTGGTCTAGGCGGGGGAAGTTGCGTAGGGTGTTGTTGAGCTTGTGATGTCGATGGAACCTCTCTTGTGGCTACCACGGGAGGCAGCTCCTGGGTACTTCTTGTTCCTAGTCACTATGCTTATCATCCCCACATATCCCTGCATAGGGAAATTCTATTGCACCTCATTAACTTGAAGAGGTTTTTCTTGTGCCTCATGGGCAGGCAAGGGGTCTCTGAATACTCCCATATGTTGGTTGTTTGGCGCTACGGGGTTGTCCACCGCCAATGTCTTGTTGTCAATGAGATCTTGTACCAAACCTTTGAACTTCCAACATGCGTTAAGATCATGTCCCTTACGCCTGTGGAACCTACAGTACAAGTCCTCTCGGTACCCCTTAGGCTTCGGTGCATTGGGATCTATAGTTTGAATCTCTGGAAGGTTGATCAAGTTCGCCGCTGACAAGCGGTCAAACAAAGAGTCCCTGGACTCTGTGTAAGGAGTAAATTGTCGCCTAGGGTGACGCTACTGATTTTGCTCCTGCCTTTGGTTTTCTCTCTCATAGTTGTTGGGAGGCACCACCTGATAGTTAGCCTTTTGAGGTTGTGTTGCTTGTGCCAGCTTAGGGACGTTGATGGCAACCTGATTAACCGCAATAGGTTTTGGTTGCGTGGTCCCTGGTTTAGTGTTCTTTGTCCATTCTTTCTTCTTAGGTTTGGCAATCTCGCCATCCTGTATCTTAATCTCCTCAATGACTCTGGCTTGCACCAGAGCTTCCTCTAAACTGGCATATTGCTGTAGCTGCAATAGCACGGAGATCGATCTCAAACAGCTTTTTGAGAACATTTGGGTCAGATCTGACATGGGAGGGAGGTAAGGCAGCTTTGAAAGCAACGTCCTCCACCGGTTCCCATATGCCACCATGGTCTCTTCCTCATACTGCCTGAGGCTAGCTAGGTCACTTAATGATGCCTTTTTCTTAGTGTTGAAGGTGAAGCGTTCGAGGAACGCGTCCACTAGCTGATCCAAGTTACTGATGCTATGTTTCGGTAATTGGGTGAACCAATCCGAGGCAGGGCCTACGAATGTGGTTATAAATGTTCTTAATAACAAAGCATCATTGTCCTGAATACCAAAGCACTGGCTCAGGAACCTAGTCACATGCTCTTGGGCATCCTCCTCCCCTCTAAAGAGTGCCAACTGGGGCAGTTTAAAGTGTTCCGGGTATGGAGGTGCCGACACTGACGGATGCACAGGATGACTACGGAGTTGGCGTAAAGTGGGCTTTTGGGGCCCAGAAGTCTTGATCTCCATAGACTCTAAGCACTCTAGCAGTGCTTTATATGCATCAGAGGATTTAATTTCTTCCTCCTTAGTTTGCTCCCATTGTGGGTTGCGGGGAACTTGAGGCCTATTGAGAGGTAGTTGGATAGCACCCCCTCTGCCTTGGTAGAGCATTTCAGCCCACTCTTCTTCTTGTTCATACTCCTCATAGGCTTCCTGAGGAGTGGTTGGCCGAGACCTATACACATGGGTGGGTGCCCGCGGAGGGTGCCCATCATTGTTTTGGGGAGTGGCCTCCCGCTCAGGTCTAGGAGGTCTCGGAGGCAATACTTGATAAGGTCGCGTGGACCTCTCTCATACCAAGGGGTTATGCCTCTCATACACTTCTACTTTGTGCATGCGAGGGTTTGGAACCTTCGTAGGCACATTGTTATGAAGCAATTCGGCTGTCTAACGTTGAATGCGCTCTTTGTTAAGCCGACAAAGATGCTCTAACTGTTCTTGATCTTGCCTAAGCTGCATGATTTGCGCTTGGCGGGTGGCATGTTTGGCAAATGCCAAGTCAATTTGTTCCACCGTCTCTTGTTTAGGAAGCCTAGATGCCTCTCCTACATGTCTACCTCGATCGTGGTGATCCGAGACCTCTATGGGTTGCTTTCCTCTGTCGAGGTTAGCTGCATTAACCTGAGGCTGTAGCCTCAATGGGTGATCTTGATACATGGCAGGTGTGGAGGTACATCGCTCCCATGCTGTGTACTACTCTTGAGGAATGTGGTAATCTTCCTCATCCTCTCTTTCATATGCATAAAAGGTGCGGGCAGAATTGTCTTGCCCTGCCTGGAAAGCTTGATACTCTGGACATTGTCTAGTGTTTCTAACAGTAATGCGGGGTAGAGGAGGGATGACAAAATCATGTGGCCCCTCCATTTGGACCCTCTGTTGCTCTAGCACTTCATCACTAGGCCACCCATAATGGGCTTCTAAGGGAGGTCTCCTGTCTATGTTGAGTGCTACGTGTAGGTTCTCTTCTTGGAAGGACCTATGTTGAGTGGGGGTGCCCCTCAAAGAGGTGCCTCTATAGTCCTGTTCTGTTATGGCATGATGTGGACTATCTTGTGTGTCAGGCCGCCAAGGCGGGATGACTAAGTCCTCAGGACTATATCGGAGGTGACTTGTCCCCCTTGGTGCACTTTCTGCAGCGCTTGCCCGTGATTGGGCTCGGCTACGAGTGAACACCATGGTGATGTGCTCCTAAATACGAGTAGATTTTTATATCTTTTAGGATTTTTTATGCTACACTAAACAGAAAGGAAACACACAATCAATGCAGTGGTTATCTCGTTTAAAGATTTAAAAGTGTGCCCTAAAATATGGTTTTAGTGTGTTTTGATGTTGTTTTGAAAGCTTTTTGAAAGAACGTTTAAATGCAAAATGAGGGCTCTTATGACTCCCAAAAAAATGGTCGCCCCTTCGATATACCATTGCCAGACCGATATACCAACCTCTCTATATACCCGCCCTTACGTGAGGGAAACTATTGGTACGTGAGAGCAGATGGTACATGGAACATAGGCGGTACTGAAGGGGGATCGCTCTGTTTATGACACCTACCATAGAAGACTTATCCTCATGCACTGGGAATCACCCCCGCTACACTTGGTCAGCTTTCATTAGGATTTACGTCTAGCAACAGTCGCGATCGGGGTAATGTATGCAATATCTCAAGCCAAAGTGATGATGGAATCCACCTTTGGTCTTGCTCAAGGGTTGGGGTTTTACGACCAACTCCTTGTTGTTTCAAATTACCACATGGTGTGTGGGGTTCCTTTTAAGTTGCATAAATGAAGCAAACAAGCATTCAAACTCTCCTATGCAAGCAAATAACCAGAGAACATAAAGCAAAAAATTGACAGAAGGTGTTTAAGACCTCTACCTCTTCTTTGCCCAAATCGGATGTCTCTGAATTTTTGCTCTGAAATAGTCCAGCGTTGGAAAACTTGGTACCTATAAGCAAAATAACAAGCAACTTTAATCAGAAGTTTAATCTTAAAAATCAAGGGACAGAGGTCCCACCGTGATCGCCACTGAAAGCACGAGGATACGGAAACAAAAAGGAATATGCCACAAGAAAGAACATAGAAAAATTGACACAAGATAAAAGCAATATGAAATATGGTAATATCTTTATTGATACGCTTTTTAAGTTGTGTTACAATACGTCTCCTTCCTTTTTAGGGGATAGGAGCGTCAAATATGTTTCTGGTCACAACATCCATGGATAACAATCCTTCTTCCGCGTGCCCACATGTAATATGGGCGGACCAAAATGTCACCACCACTTGTGTATGTGATTATTTGCTCTTTCTTGCTCCTCTTCTGTCGGAAACCTGCATTCAAAGAAACAGAAAATATTAGTAGCACCTGCAGATAAAATAAAACATGTATTTCCCAAGGCCTACTGTCAGTATATGCATGAAAATATTAAAACGACAATCAAATGACCTCTGATTGACCTAAAATTTTGACAGAAGCATAAATATGTTATCAGGAAGACCACTTCAAAAAGAACAGTCTAGAAATTCCTCACAGATTTGTATTCGCTCCAGGGTGGGACGAATAGGCCTACAATAATTTGTCAGAAAGCACCCTCTTCAATGTCCTACTTAGGAAGCTCCAAATGACCTGAAAAGTTGGGGTTAGCTAATTGGGGGTGTTTTGGGAAGACCCAGATGGTCATATTTCTCCAATTTTTCCTCTAGCACCCAGATTTTTAAGGTGCCATCTGCAAGTTAGTGAAGGCGGGAAATGACAAAACCTGGTCAAAATTGCTCAGAATGAAATGAAATTTAAACTGTAACCTATTTAACATATCTAGAATCAAATTCAAAATAAAAACTATAGAAATATATCACATATTTCTAATCATCCCGGGGTGGGGCGAATAGGACTGTGACAGTTTGGGGAGCGCCCGGGGCAGGACGCCCACCGTTTGGGACACTGTTTCGGCACCAATCCACTTGGGATGGGTCCAAAACTTCTTATGGGGTGTTTTCGACAAATTTTGTGGATATTTGTGGCCAAAAATTGGGTTTTGGGTCTGGATTCGTGCTTCCAATAATCACCCAATAACCTCCCTTTTGAATGAGAGATTAAGGATGTGAAAGCACAAATCGCAAGTAGGTATGTAAATTGGCAGCACTTCATTGCTCAAATGCTCCTTCTCTGTATATATTTTGGGTGAGAAAACTCACCAATTTATAGACCTTAGGGTCTCCCTGTTTGAATTGCACATGCGAGGGCGCCACTTGAGTTAATTGTCCTATTTTCAGAGAAAAGCTAATTCCCTGATTTAGAATCTCCTTGCATGAGGTCTCTAAAATAAAGACATGCATGACTGAAGTCTCTCTTCTTGATTAAAAGCTATTCCTCGCAATTGCATGGCCTGAAGCCTCAGTTAACTGGCGGAGTTGCCGAGGTTTGACTTTTTGCCAGTCAAACTTGCTATTCGCCTCACCCTGGGGCGAATGCTGCTATTCGTCCCTGGGTGGGACGAATGCTAGTTTGTATTCGTCCCAGGGTGGGACGAGCAGAGAGCAAGGTGCCAAAAAGGTGCCAAATTGACCTCTGACCTCCAAAACTACTTTTGGAAGTGGTTAGGACCACTGTTTAACCTCTGGGGACTGCCCTAGGGGCTGTGTGTGTCAATGCGATCAGCGCTTGTTGTCACATAATCGGATTGGTGCTATTTTGGTGTCTACAAACATATAATATCTACCTTGGCCAAAAATTAGATTGCATTATCAAAAGTACGAATATGATCAATTATTGAATTAAAATGAGAAGTATGGTCTTGTAACCTTTCCTACTTCTTAGGAATTAGGTTTCAACCACACAAGGCCCTAATATTATCTATTATGATAATGGAAGTGTTATCCATGTGGTTTTGAAATTAGATAACATCACAAATATAATTACATTAGAGGGAAAACTTGATCTTAGATATGTATTTTTTAAAATCAACTCACAAATATATATTTTTTGTTTAAAATGTAGAAGGGGAAAAATGCCCTATCGTGTATGATTCTCAATTGGATCTATTGGGAGCCGAGGTGAATGATGAGGGTATGTTATAACTATACACTTAGTGTAAAAATAGGGATAAAGGTTCACTAGGAATGATTTTAGGACTCGCTCCAAGTTTGGGGTGGAATGTGTTTGAATGTGTCAATTAAGCATGCACCTATGTTTGGCCTTTCTAAAACTACACTATGAAATGGGAAAGAACAATGCAATATACAAGGTGCAAGAAAACAATATCTAACCCTAGAATTATTCTTTGCTTGAATGATTTCTAACCCTAGGGTTGTAAAACAAAAGGACTTTGAGCAAGGGTCCAAGAGAAATGCACAAACAATGTTAAAAATCCTAAATGCACACTATAAGATGTTATTCTTTCAAATGCCTAAAAATCTGATCAAATGCTCTTTCTTACCTATGATCTATATTTTGAATATAAATAGATAAAAGGTAATAAAAATATAGCCTAAAGATCTACTAGGGTACTTATCTTATTCGGTGGTTGTTCCAAGCTTTATCTTGTGTCCAACAATGTCCCACAACTTCTATCTTGCAAAATAACTTCACAAAAACCCTAAATTAATATGATCAACGTTGGGGGCCTACTTAGGTCATTGTATGACTGTACTTGGAGGTGCAACAGTCAAACCCCCTAGGTCCTTTTAGCTAACCTTTAGAATGCAAAAGCAAAATTTGACCTTTTTGGAAGATAAACAAGCAGAATACAATGCAACATAAGAAAATAATAAATAGAATGCAGTCTGTGTAATTATGCCCTAAATGTAAATAAAATGTAGACCTAGGGTTTGGGGGTGAAATTTTTCCCCAAAGCTTAGCTTTGATGAAATCACATCCTGCATGGGATGACCACGATTTCACTTATAACAAAATCATACCTTGTAATTATGAGATGTATTTCACAATAGAAGGAAAATACAATAAAATAATGCAAATAAACTAACAACAAATAAAAATTTAGTAATATGCAAAATGCAGACAAATGAAAACAACATGGTGGTAGCAAAAAAATAGACAAAAGGATGAAGAACTCCAAGATAGTAGACTCTTTCTTAGGGATCCACACTTATCCACAAAGGGTAACAACACAATCAAATGCTATAGAAGAGATCTCCACAAAATCTAAAAATCTTCAACAGTCTTGTCAACAACTTGTAATATTGCCTCACTTAGAATTCATGATTAGGAGAGATCTAGGAGTCAAGAGAGTCAGTTGTAGTAAGAGTAAAAAGAAAGCTTCAAAACCTCTATTTATAAGCAATTTGAAACAAGAATGGATGGGAAAACTAAGGAAAAGCTAATGCCAAAGAAGGTTAAGCAAAAATTTAGGATTTTCTAAGAGAAAATCATAACTAGGCAAAATCGTACCTCTAAAGAACACAAGCTTATACTAAGAGGGGAGGGTGAACAGTATAAGACCAAATTTTTACTTTTCTTTCCAAATGATAATAGCAATAATATCAATGCATCTGAATAAACAATGCATAAATCATCACACACATGAGAGACACAATTTTAACGTGGTTCACCCAATGTGGGTTACATCCACGGAGAAAATATTTCTTCTAAATTTTATTAACAAATCTCTTAGGAACCAAATCCCTATTACAATTTTTATGGACCTCTGTACAAAGAATATATCAATACCCAATGCTCTGATTTGTGGATCTCTATCCATAGGAGAACTCTATCCTCTTTGCTCTAGTTTTTGTATCTCTCTCCACAGGAGAACTCTATCCCCTCTGCTATGGTTTGTTAATCTCTATACATAGGAGAACTCTATTTCCTCTGTTCTGGTTTGTGGATCTATATCCATAAAATAACTCTATTCCATCTGCTCTGGTTTGTGGATCTCTCTCCACAGGACACAATTTTCTCTTTAGATGATTCTAGGAACTCTATCCACAAGATAACTCTATCCACAATTTTATTTTCCTTGCTCTAAACTCCATGAAAATCGAATAATGCATGTGCTTCTTAACCTTAGAAAAATGATTTATTCTCCTCCTTAAATACACATTCAAAATTTTGCTATGACGTCAACTCAACCTTATTATTTTCCACCTTTTAAATTCAAATTCTTTTGGTGCCTTTTGATAATTCAAATTTATTTTATTTAATATAATATTTAACCTTGGTGTTAAATATTATTTAACCTTGGTGTTAAATAATATTTTTGCTTGTAGTCCTTTGTCAACTTAATTTATTTTTGAAACCTTTGTCTAATGCACTTCCAATCCTCCTTTTAATAAGTCCTTTTGGCCTAAATATTATAATATTATATTTTTTCTCTTAAACCATGGGCTTAAAACTTGGGCCTTCAACCTTTTAACCATCAATGACTTTGACATCAATGACAACAATATACTCAAAATTTCTAAAAATCTCCCCATTTTTCATTGATGGTAACCCTTTCTAAAAATTCCTTTTTCTACCACTGGATTCCAAATCTGTTGCCCCTGAGAAACTGCTCCCCCTGACTGAATGCTCTCCCCCTTTATAAAATCTCTCCCTCTTTGACATCAATGGCAAAGGGAATCCTTTGGGGCTAAAGATAAGACTCTTAGCTCAGCCCCCTCCCCACATGCTCTCTTGAGATGATTAATTTTGGGATGGGAGTATCTCTACTCCCAACATACAATATTCTTTCTCTTTGTCAACCTTCTTTTTCAACACCTTTGTAATCACACCCTTTCGATCCTTTTGAGTGTCCCTATTCTTGCTTGAATCTGGTAGTTTTGGAAACTCTATTCTACACCACTTTGCCATATGCCCAAGATTATTTCACATGTAACACCTAATGTTGTAGTTATTGAAAGGTGTAGGTTTCTTGAAGTTCCTCTTGGTGAAGCCATAGATATTTATGTCATGGAACCTGTAGTGGATCACTTTATGACCAAAGTTATTACATGAGTAGAAATACCCTTGAAAGAAATATCCATATTTGAATGAGTTGAAGTTCCTATTAGTGAAGCCATACTCCTTTCCATAAACCTTGCAATGCATAGCTTTGTGACCAAAACGATTACATGAAAAACAACGCCCTTTGAAGAAATAGTCATCTTGTCTTGAAACACCTGGTATCTTAGTCCTTTCTTTGCCTTCTCTGTGATGATCCATGTTTCTTGTTTGTGCATTGTTTTTTTCTTAGTGAAGCTTCTATTCTTCAACTTATCCACATAGGTCTTAGTTTCTTCTTCAATCTCTTCCTCTAAAAATTTCTTTTCTTTTAATCTTGAGCTTGACCCTTCTTCTCGTTTCCCCTGTCCTTCTTCAAAACCAAATCTTGTTTTGATAAATGAAGATCTTTGTGCATTAATAATTTTATCCAAAGCTTTTGAATTTTTCTCAAACTTGTGTAGCTTATTCTTAGAATCTTTCACTTCCATACTTAGAGAAACCACTTCATGTTCTAATATTTCACATTCTAACTCTTTTGCCTTTAATTGTTTAGCCATACCTTATTCAATTTTATTTGCCTCTTCAACCTTAAATTTTAAGTAAGTGAGATATCGTAGAAGCTTTGCCTTTGTTTTCTCATCATATTGTACTTGAGCCTTCAAACTTAAGTTTTCCCTTTTCAACTTAACAAGTTCATTTTCTATATCAACTATGGCTTCCTCTTCCTTTTCTGAATATTTCTCTTCTTGTTGGTCTTCAAGAGCATCTTCATACTCTTCTACTTGATCTTCAAAAGGAGCATCTTCTTTTTATTCTATTGTTGAAATTAAAATTTCATCTTTTTCACTATCTAAGAGGCCTTCATCACTATCACTTGAAGAACTGCTTGCTATTTCAACATAAAAACTCTTCTTGTATCTTTGAAATACCTTCTTCTCATGCTTGCTTTGATGGTGCATGTCTTTCTTTTCATGACTGAATTTTCTTTCTTTCTTTTTCTTGTATACCTGTTCATATTTACTGCTACTACATTCATCTTGTGGATAATTAGTTGTATAGTGACCAATGTTACCACAACCAAGACATTTATTTTTTCTTTCTTCCTCTGAATCCTTGAATGCTACCTCTCTTATGGATGTTTGATCTTTCTCTATCCTTATCTCATAGGCTGTGAGATTTCTATGTATCTCATCCATGTGTGTTCCTGTAAGATCTTCACTACTACTATACCCAACTTTTGAACAATGATCTGCAAGGTGGTCAAAGTTACCACAAATAAAATATTTGAGTATTCTTAGTTCCTTCTTATTCCATTTTTCAAATTTAGTTTCCTCTTCACTGCTTGATTCATCATTTGAATCTATTTCCACTTCTCCTCTTAGAGCAACTATCTCTTTGAGAGCAAAATCAAATTCATCTTTCTTTTCTTTCATTGTGTGTTCCTTACTTCTTAGCTCTCATGGTTCTTATTTTTCCTTTATTTTCCATGTGTGTTATTGTAGATCTTCCTTCAAGATGTTATACTTCCCTGAAAGAACCCGCTCTGATACTAATTGAAGAATATAAGCTTATAATGAGAGGGTGGGGTGAACAATATAAGACCAAATTTTTACGTTTCTTTCCAAATGATAACAACGATAATATCAATGTAGTAGAATAAAAAATGCACAAATCATAATATACATGAGAGAAACAATATTAATGTGGTTCACCTAATGTGGGTTACATCCACGGAGAAAATATTTCTTCTAAATTTTCTCAACAAATATTTTAGGAACCAAATCCCTATTACAATATTTATGGACCTATGTCCAAAGAAGATCTCAATCTCTAATGCTCTGATTTGTGGATCTCTATCCATAGGAGAACTATATCCCCTTTGCTCTAGTTTATGGATCTCTTTCCACAGGAGAACTCTATCCCCTCTTCTATGGTTTATGAATCTCTATCCACAAGAGAACTCTATCCCCTTTGTTCTAGTTTATGGATCTCTATCCATAGGAGAACTCTATCCCCTCTACTCTGGTTGGTGGATATCTATCCACAAGATACAATTTTACCTTCAGTTGATTCTAGGACATCTATCCATAAGATAACTTGCTGCTCCAAGTCTCCTCATAAGACTTGGAACATGTTTTGAGGGCACTTTTCATCAAAACAAGTTGAGAGGTATGTTGACATTATTACTTCTCTAGAATGGTTGGTTGAGCAAATATTTTAGAATTATAATGTGGAGATAAAAGGGTTGATTGGTGTGTATTGTTGGAAATATTTGAGCTATGTTTTGAGAACAAATTGTGCATCATTGACTAGTGAAATTGGAAACACTTGAGTTAGAATTTTTTAGAACAAATTGTGTATTCTTCTTGGAATAATTTGTGAAGCATTTGTGCATTGGTGTGAGTGACATTGAATGTGAATGAGCAAGTGTTAGAGATCAGTTTTGTGAAGCAAAGTCATACACTAGTTTGATTTGATTTGAAATGTATTTTGCAAGAGATAGTGATTGGATTAATTGAATTCAAGATTTATGAATATGAAGAACATATTGGGTTTTTGATAGTGCATATCATTCTCTATATGTTCCAGAGGTTAAATTAATTCTAGGTAGAATATATCTAATTTGCCTAGTTGAAGAAAATATTTCTGAAAGAGATATAAGCATTTGTTTGTATACAAGATTTGGAAATATTTGAGAATATTATGTGAGAAGTTTTGAGGTATATTTGAGCAAGTCTTATAAGAAGACTTGGAGAAACATTGAGGTATACTTGAGCAAGTCTTGTGAGAAGACTTGGAGAAGTCAAGTATACCTCAATGCTGCTCCAAGTCTTCTTATAAGACTTGCTCAAATATACCTCAAAACTTCTCACATAATCTTCTCAAATATTTCCAAATCTTGTATACAAACAAATGCTTATATCTCTTTCAGAAATATTTTCTTCAACTAGGCAAATTAGATATATTCTACCTAGAATTCATTTAACCTCTGGAACATATAGAGAATGATATGCACTATCAAAAACCCAATATGTTCTTCATATTCATAAATCTTGAATTCAATTAATCCAATCACTATCTCTTGCAAAATACATTTCAAATCAAATCAAACTAGTGTATGACTTTGCTTCACAAAACTGATCTCTAACACTTGCTCATTCACATTCAATGTCACTCACACCAATGCAAAAATGCTTCACAAATTATTCCAAGAAGAATACACAATTTGTTCTAAAAAATTCTAACTCAAGTGTTTCCAATTTCACTAGTCAATGATGCACAATTTGTTCTCAAAACATAGTTCAAATATTTCCAACAATACACACCAATCAACCCTTTTATCTCCACCTTATAATTCTAAAATATTTGCTCAACCAACCATTCTAGAGAAGTAATAATGTCAACATACCTCTCAACTTGTTTTGATGAAAAGTGCCCTCAAAACCTGTTCCAAAATAATTTCCTTTTTTTCACTTTAAGAGGTTAGCCAACATAACACTTTTCAAACCAACCATAAAATATTTCCTCAAAATTTACTCATAAAAATATTTAATATCAAGACCAAGTTTTGAAAATAATCAAGACCTCTCAATATTTCTTTTTATCAAAAATACACAACAATTTAAACCATAGTCATACCTTATCACTCCTACTTATAAGAGTTACTTGTAATTCAATATCACAATTCAATATTCCTAAGTGCATACCATATATAAATTTTACTTTCAAGCACCTTATTGCTCATTTCAAAAATTATTTCACATTTATAAATGTTAGTCTCACAATGACACTGAAAGGGGGGGTGAATTAGTGTAGCTCTTAAAAACTTAAATCTTCAATTCTTAATGCCAAAACATAGAAAGCTAAAAACCCAATAAAGAAAATATACCAAAGAGCATCACACAACACAAGATGTAACGAGGTTCACCAGTTTTGGCTACTCCTCAAAATTGACTATTTGGACTCCCATCCAAATCCAACCTTTGCAAAATACCAATTTTACAATCAATTTACCAGCACCCATTGGAAGGAGCACCAACCCCTGATTTATTTGCACCAATAGAAAGGAGCACCAACCCCTGATTTATCTGCACCAACAGAAAGGAGCACCAACCCCTAATTTACTAGCACCAACTAGAAGGAGAACCAACCCCTGATGCCAAGCACCAACTTGGACTTCTATTCTGAAACTAGAAGATTGACATAAATATGCCTTCACTTTTACAAGACCCTGACTGGTCTATTGCTTTCTCAACATTTCCCACTCTTAACACAACACACACTATGCTCGCTCGGCTCCAGTGCACTCTCCTCGTGCTTCACATACCGCACACCTCTCTCGCTCTCCTCTTGCTCTCTTCACAAGATTAAATTTGCCTCACATTAATCCCAAGCACTTTCACTCTATTTCAGTGTAAATTTAATTCTCCACATAGACCTCCTTTTATAACAAAGTTATGACTCTATTTTTAACTTCTATATTTTCACATGCAACCCGTAACTGCCCCTATAACTGTCATACTAACTTTAGTTCACTATTATTATTTTAGCTACATGATATTCTTTTGTAACGACACCTATAACTGTCGTACTGACTTTAGTTCACTGTTCACTGGTCTATGTTTTCTACAGTCACTGCTGGTCACACCTTACTTTCAACTGTTCGAATCAGGAGACAATATTTTGTTAAATGCTTCATAGCCAACTATAGTGCACCTTACTCAAACTCATACTTCTGGACCATTACCTTTAGCGTTGGAACCTCAATCTGTGCGTAGTCATCAACTCTCGGTATTCTGCTTCCTGCTAGGGCATATGTTAGGGCTACTCAATGTCTTAGGCGAATGTTCTTCACATGATTCCAGGGAGCATTTCTCCTCGCTACAATCAAGGGATTCCTCGGGCAATATCTCACATTCCTCAAATAATGCAAGACTTTCTTAGGTGCATAGGCATCTTGTCCTCCTTGGCGCTTCACCACCTAGGCGCTATTCTCTCAACGTCTCTGCCTTGCATGTGCCACTTGGCACTCTTGAAAAACTGGGTGCTAGTGCTACTATTTGCTTTGACTCTGGCATCTCTTTGATAACGGCTACTTCTTTAGAGAAAATTGATGCTCTCTTATACCAAATGAAGTGTTGTATTTTTGGTTAAGAAACGCATGCCTTCCCAGCTACACGTTGGTAGTAATTTTCATAATGATCATGAAGAGCTTTACCATAGTCCTCCCTCGATATTGGTAGATAAATTGAGACGTACTCACAACATGGATTCTATGTTATCTGTAGATTGGGAATGTTACAAGCTTCAAAACCAGCACCTTCCAGCTTATGCTTCCATGACACGATGACATGTACTACATGTTCTATCTCAGATAACGCCTATCAGTTGCTACATCGAAAACCTAGTTGTTCACCATGTTGTTCTGTTGAAGCACATCAGTTTGAAACTATCTGCTATTGTAACCGCCATAACCAGAGAGATTTCACAATAATAAAAAATTAGCTCTGTCAAGCCAACGTCTCATGCTCCTGTTTATTACCTCCACTAACAACTACATGAACTGAAATACATTTTGACAACTATATGATAACTCCCCCTGACTACTTGCCTTTCATCCTCAGATAACCAAACAACATAGGAGCATTAAAATAAAACTTTAAGATTTCTCCCCCTGAGGATGTGCTACCGGAGCTGCTTAGTGCAATAGAGGAGTAATCTCCTTTAGTCCAAGGAGACACGATTTCCTCTCTTCTTTCTTTCTCCAACCTTTCTTGAACTTGGGCTTGAGTTTTTCAACTGCATCCCTATTTTGAACCTTTTTGTGAACTTGAACATTTCTCTTGGGTGGTTGTCTCTTGTGCATCCTTTATGGATGATTATTTTCCTTTCTTTGATGCACATGATTTCTTCCCTGTCTGTGTTTCACTCTTTGTGTCTGATGAAATCTGTTGTCTTGCCTTAGATTAGATACAAAAGTTCTTGGACAAAACCTTGCTATGTGCCCATGACCATTACATTTAAAACATTGCACATGGTGTTCAATAAAAAAAGCAGATGTATTTCTATCATCATAACTCTTTGATCTATTATTCAATCCACAATAAATTGCCTTGTGACCATAATGGTTGCATCTAAAACAATAGCCATTAAAAGCATTATTATGAATAGAGTGAGAGTGAGAGTGATAGAATATCTTTTGTTGTGGTTGCTTTGCTGTATATCTCCTTTGATATTTTCTTCCTTTTGAAGATTCAGCTTTAGACTTTTCTTGCTTCGATCCTTCAACAGTGAACTTCTTCTTCTCTGCATATTTGGAAGATGAAGGTTGTTCATCTTTATATCCAAGACCAAGCTTAGACATGGGGCTTCTTTGTTGCCTTATCATTTCATCTAGCAACTCTGTGCTCTTCTCAAATTTGAGATTTGTATTGGCCTCTTCTAGTTGTTTCTTTAATAAAACAATCTCCTCTTCTTGTTTGCAGCAAACACTCTCTTGCTTATTGATCTGTGACCTGAGAGTTTCTTCAATCCTTTTGGACTCTTCTACTTGCAGCTTTAGATCACTAAAAACTTTGTTAGATTCCTCTTCATGTTTGCTACATACATTGACTTTATCATCCAGGTGTGACTTCAAGGCTTCTTCTATTTTCTTGGCTTTATGAATTTGTAAGAAGAGATCTTCGATCTTATCCCCATATTCTTCCAACTTCTTGGATAGTCTTCTGTTCTTTTTCTTTTCTATATTCAACTCTTCAAGTGCAACGATCAACTCACCTTCTAGATATACTTCACCCTCAAGGTTTTCATCACATGCTTTAGAGTTCACTCCTATATTTTTAGAATTCACTCCTATCTTTTCTAGTTCAATTTTCTCTTCCATAGGAACTGAAACTGACTGAGATGCCTTATTTGAGGAGGATCTATTCTTCTTACCCATTGCATACTAATCCAAGATCAACCTTAGCTGATTTAGTCTGACAAGAGAAACTAGCTCTAATACCAATTGTTAGTCTCACAATGACACTAAGAGGGGGGGTAAATCAGTGTAGCTCTTAAAAACTTAAATCTTCAATTCTTAATGCCAAAACAAAGAAAGCTAAAAACCCAATAAAGCAAATATACCAAAGAGCATCACACAACATAAGATGTAATGAGGTTCACCAGTTTTGGCTACTCCTCAAAATTGACTATTTGGACTCCCATCCAAATCTAGCCTTTGCAAAATACCAATTTTACAATCAATTTACTAGCACCCACTGGAAGGAGCACCAACCCCTAATTTATCTACACCAACAGAAAGGAGCACCAACCCTTGATTTATTTGCACCAACAGAAAGGAGCACCAACCCCTGATTTATCTGCACCAATAGAAAGGAGCACCAACCCCTAATTTACCAGCACCAACTGGAAGGAGCACCAACCCCTGATGCCAAGCATCAACTTGGACTTCTATTTTGAAACTAGAAGATTGAAATAAATATGCCTTCACTTTTACAAGACCGTGACTAGTCTATTGCTTTCTCAACATTTCCCACTCTTAACACAACACACACTATGCTCGCTCGGCTCCAGTGCACTCTCCTCGTGCTTCACATACCGCACACCTCTCTCGCTCTCCTCTTGCTCTCTTCACAAGATTAAATTTGCCTCACATTAATCCCAAGCACTTTCACTCTATTTCAGTGTAAATTTAATTCTCCACATAGACCTCCTTTTATAACAAAGTTATGACTCTATTTTTAACTTCCATATTTTCACATGCAACCCGTAACTGCCCCTATAACTGTCATACTGACTTTAGTTCACTATTATTATTTTAGCTACATGATATTCTTCTATAATGGCACCTGTAACTATCGTACCGACTTTAGTTAACTCTTCTTATTTTAGCTACATGATTTCCTTTCATAAATGCACATGTAACCGTCATATCAAATTTTTCTGTAACTACACCTGTAACTGTCGTAACAACTTCAGTTAACTATCACATATCTTCTTTCGGCTGGGTCTCACAAAAACACATGTCATGATATCACGACACTTTCACCTCCTTGTTTCTTTTGTTTGATTACACCCACAAAAACACATGTCGCGATATCACGACACTTTCGCCTCCTTGCTTCTTCTGTTTGCTTGTACCCATGAAAACACAACATGTCACAATATCACGACACTTTCACCTCCTTGCTTCTTTTGTTTGCTTGTACCCGCGAAAACACATGTCACGATATCGTGACACTTTTGCCTCCTTGCTTCTTTTGTTTGCTTGTACCTGTGAAAACACATGTCACGATATTGCGACACTTTTGCCTCCGTACTCTTCCTTTTTACTTTTGTCGTGATATCACGACACTTCTACCTTCTTACTTTCTCTCTCCTCCTTTAGTCGTGAAAATGCGACATGTCGCGATATCGCGACACTTTTTCTCCTTTGCTCTTTCTCTTGCCTTTAGGTCGCGAAAACATGACATGTCGTGATATCGCGACACTTTCCCTTCTCGACCTTCCTGCTTTTTTCAAGTCGCAAAAATGTGACATGTCATGAAATCGTGACACTTTTCTTTCTTTGCCTTCCTGCTTTTTTCAAGTCGTGAAAATGCGACATGTCGTGAAATCGTGACACTTTTTCCTTCTTGCATTTTCTCTTCGCTTCGGACCGCAAAAATGCAACATGTCGCGATATCGCGACACTTTTTCTTCCTTGCATTTTCTCTTTGCTTCGGACCGCGAAAATGTAACATGTCACGAAATCACGACACTTTTTCTTCCTTGCATTTTCTCTTCGCTTCGGACCGCGAAAATGCAACATGTCGCAATATCACGACACTTTTTCTTCCTTGCATTTTCTCTTTGCTTCGGACCGCAAAAATGCAACATGTCGCGAAATCGTGACACTTTTTCCTCCTTGCATTTTCTCTTCGCTTCGGACCGTGAAAATGCAACATGTCATGAAATCGCGACACTTTTTCTTTCGGACTCTCTCTCTTGCAATATGTCATGAAATCACGACACTTTTTCTTTCGTACAATCTCTCTTGCAATATGTCAAGAAATCGCGACACTTTTTCTACTTGCCTTTTTTTCTTCCAACATGTTGCGAAATCGCGACACTTTTTCTTCCGTACAATCTCTCTTGCAATATGTCACGAAATCGTGACACTTTTTCTACTTGCCTTTTTCTCTTCCAACATGTCATGAAATCGTGACACTTTTTCTTTCGTACTATCTCTCTTGCAATATGTCATGAAATCACGACACTTTTTCTACTTGCATTTTTCTCTTCGAACATGTCGTGAAATCGTGACAATTTTTCTTGCTTGCGCCTTCTCCCCGAACATGTCACGAAATCACGATAGTTTTGCTTGCTTGCGCTTTCTCTCTGAACATGTCACAAAATTGTGACAATTTTGCTTGCTTGCGCTTTCTCTCCAAACATGTCATGAAATCACGATAGTTTTGCTTGCTTGCGCTTTCTCTCCGAACATGTCACGAAATCATGACAGTTTTTCTTGCTTGCGCTTTCTCTCCGAACATGTCATGAAATTGTGACAATTTTTCTTTCTTCTCAACATGTCGCAATATCGCGATAGTTTTCTATCTCTCAACATGTCGTGATATCGTGACAGTTTTCTTTCTTCTCAACATGTCGCGATATCGAGACAATTTTCTTCCTTGTGATTTTCTTTTGATTTTTAGCATATGGGCCACTTCGATATTTTGGATAATCACTGTACATACTCTGAAGAACCTCTTAACTCTTGTCCACTGCATCATTGAACTCCTGTCCACTGCATCAACCAATCTGTCTGAGCATCAACCGATCTGTCTGACTGTGTTGACAACTATGACAATACTGTTGCTGCACCTTGCTCAACAATAAAGTCAACCAAAATCTAAAATATCATTATGTCCTCAAAAATATTTAATTTCAAACATTACCCTTATCTCTCCCTAGACAATGCAATATGCACTTTTTAACAAATAAAAATTAAACCTTATGACTCCCTTGGTAAAGCGCTAACATACCTCAAACGTTAAGCAAAAATTTATGCCCTTACCCGCATATGCTGCTACCACCATCGAGATTCGAATATGAAATCTCACGATATCTACGCTCTAGTGTGAGCTAGAGTGCTAGCTGATTTGGCCCCACCTGCTAAAGCGTGCATAAACTTTTTTATACCTTCCTTATCGCCCACAGGAACTTCACAAAAAGGAAACTGCTACGATGATTAAAAAACAAGACCTATCCACTGCTACACCTTACGCGTGATCCACCTTCTACTTGGGCTACCAGCCCTGGTTGAAACCAAATCATGTGCTCTCCCTTATGTTTCGTTGTCCCTCCTTGAAACACGTGTGCTGAATTTTCTTCTCCCTCTTCTCTTGATGAATGACGCTTTAATTTCCTTGCTCTACGCTCCATAAAAATTGAATAATGCATGTGCTTCTTAACCTTAGCAAAATGATTTATTCTACTCCTTAAATACACATTCATATTTTTTCTATGACGTCGGCTCAACCTTATTTTTTTCCACCTTTTAAATTCGAATTTTTTTGGTGCCTTTTTATAATTCAAATTTAATATAATATTTAACATTGGTGTTAAATAATATTTATTATATTATTTAGCATTGGTGTTTAATATTTTTTCTTGTAGTCCTTTGTCAACTTATTTTCTTTTTGAAACCTTTGTCCAATGCACTTTCAATCCTCCTTTTAATAAGTCCTTTTGGCCTAAATATTATAATATTATATTTTTTCTCTTAAACCATGGACATAAAACTTGGGCCTTCAATCTTTTAATCATCAATGACAACAATATACTCAAAATTACCAATAGCTTCGTAAAGGATGATTGCAATTTTGTTAGAGCAAGAAAAGAATGGGAAAAAAGAGGGGGAGAGAGACCCAAACTTGTTTTGGACAAGTTGGAGGGTCTCTTTGAGGGACTAGGGAAAATGATTCACTCAAGTGGGTCAATTTTCCATGTCTACATTTTGCCCCCTCTTTCATGAATTTATGGACTAATAAATGCATCAAAGACAGATGTAGGCACCTAGGGGTGAAGGACAAGAAATATCAATAGAAAAGGAGTGGCTAGTTTAGAAGAAAGGAGTGGTACAAAAATGGTGTCATTATGGACACTTTCATTTTTTGCACATAAATATAGGTGTTAGGGACATTAATACCTCTTAGACTAGGGTGCCCCCTCAATTTTTAAAAAGAATGCCACATTCATGATGAAAATCAAAATATAAAATGCAAAAAAAAGATGAGTGAAACAAATAGGAAAAAATAAAAGAGAGAAAAAGAAAAGCAAAAAGCAAGAATAAGAAATCAGGAAAGAGTGTGAGTGTGTGCTCATGTGTGATTGCTTGCTTTTATGTATATATTATATTATATATATATATATATATATATATATATATATATATATATATTTGGTAGTTAAGATATATTATCATTAATATCGGGTTTTACAGGTTAACCCAAAACCTATTACAAAAATAAGCATTATGTTGTTACGGATCAAAGCCTTATTAGGGACAATCTATCCATCGCTACTAGTAGCCTTCTTAGAACATACGTCCGAGGGAGCACACCGCCCCTTACCAATATTTACATACACAAAAAGCCACTGACAGTAAAAACAAGCTATACTGCATATCTCCCAGAACATATTCATAACAACAACATATCTATTCAAGACATATTCCCAAAAGGAAACCCCTTCCCTAGTACATAGAATAACAAAAATTATCACTAGGTGGAGCAAAGCAGAGCTGACAAACCAAATTTCTTATATACTGGGAGCCTCCAATGAGAAACCTATTCTTCTTCATCTTCGTCCTCAATTTTGTTTCAAATAATTTCATCCACGTCACTTGGGACCCCATTTTCCCAAGTGATAAGCCCATATGCTTCCACCCCTATATTGGTCAATCTATCAACTATTTTATTAGATTCCCGAAATACATGCTGGGCTAGCTGATCATTCCTAGCTTAGAATAGGATCCTTGCCTCTTCAATGACTATCTTAACCTTCCATGGAGGATTTTTCCCATTGCCGAGGAGATTTATGATATGTAGTGAATATCCTTCAATTATTAATTTACCTTCAATCTCCTGAGCCATATGAAGACATCTTCATAATGCTCTTGCTTCTGCCTCATTATTTGTACTTATTTCCAAATGCTCAGAAAAGGCCATCACCAAGTTTCCTTCGTGGTCTCTCACTGTTCCTCCAGTCCTTCCTCTTCCAGGATTATCTTTATTAGCCCCATCAAAGTTGAGCTTGAGCCATCCAATCGAGGATGGGATCCACCTAACACCTATTCTAGGATTGGCCTCAATAGACCCAGGATCCTCTACCAAGGTAATGTTTAAGGAACAAGCAATATAATTTTCCACAGAGGAAGGATTCTAACTATCATGAGGGATAAGGGTGAAATTTTCATAGGAAAAGGCAAGAATCTTAGTGGTAATGGAGGTGACATCATGGCTCGACTCATGGAATGCTCTATGATTTATTTCTAGCCAGACCTGCCACAAAAAATGATGAAAACATATTTTTCACATAAAACTAAGCCTAATGTTGACAAAGGGATTTGGCCATTGGTGGAATAGGTCAATGATGATGGCTGGAATGATCCAAGAGATGCTAAATTCTTGGAATACCCTATTGAGAATATTCAATAAAAAAGGACATTCAAAGAAAATATGACAGGTAGAATCCCAATTTGCCCTACACAAAAAACAATGGTTAGCAACTATCATACACTTCCTTATCATGTTATCCATCGTAAGTATCTTTCCTTGGATTACCAACCACGAGAACATTGCAACTTTAGGAATTAGTTTTTTGACCCACACCAACTGAGTCTGAAGTATGGGCTCCTCAGGATCTAACATTAGTTTGTATGCAGATTTGATTGAGAACTGCCCATTTTCTGTGGCTGCCCAGATTACTTGATCCTGTCCTGGTCTCATAGGTATGAATTGTTGATGCAAAATGCTTTGGATCTCTTCTGATTCGACTTCAAATCCTTGAATCATTATATGTTTCCATTTAAGTCTTCCTCTGTCCTATCTCATAAAATTAGCTACTCTCCTTCTAATGAGTTCATCTGTGGTTCTTTTGATCCTAACTAAGTTAGGCACCTGAGATAGAGCCTCCTCCTTAGCCCACATGTCATCCCAAAATCTAACATTTTTCCCATTCCCAATAACCCATCTCATCCATTTATTTATGACCTCCCTGTTGGTCAAGATTGCTTTCTAGAAAGCCGATCCTCTGCTGTGAATACTGTCATTTAGGAAATAAATGCCTTGGAGATATTTTATTTTAATAATGGCGGTCCATTCATTCTCCTCATTTTTTATGAGACGCCAAGCTTGTTTGGCTATTAAGACTATATTCAAGTGAGAAATTCTTCGCAATCCTAGCCCCCCATTTTCTTTCGGCCTGCACACCTTGCTCCACCCCACTAGGTGGATCCTCTATTTTTCCTTCGACCCGGACCATAGAAAATTCTTTTGGAGCTTTTCAATTTTTTGGTATACCTTGGTTGGGGCCTTAAAAATGGATAAGAAATACATCGGAATACTTTGTAAAGATGCCATAGTAAGAGTAAGTTTCCCTGCCTGAGACAAAAAGTGTCCTTTCTAGCCAACCAATTTTTTTTGGATTCTTTCTACCACTCTATCCCACATAGAATCACCTGGAGAGCCAGAGAAAAGGGGAAGGCCTAAATAGGAGGTAGGAAGAGTCGCTACAGAACATCCCAAAATCCTTGCTATTCTGACTTGTCTTTGGATTGGGGTGTTAAGGAAGTAAAGCTTACTCTTGTTAAAATTCACTTTCTGACCCGTCGCGTCCTCGTAGAGTTGGAGAATATGTTTGATCCTTTTGGATTCAACCACTGATGACTGGGTCAACATTAGAGTGTCATCGACAAATTATTGATGACTTACTAGGTTGGTGAGGGAGGTGGCTTTGATCCCCAAGATTAATCTTGCATTGCATGCTACTTTTATAGTTCTGCCTAGAGCCTCCACCACTATAATGAATATCATTGGGCTGATCAAATCTCCTTTCTTGAGTCCTATATGACTTTGGAAATACCTAGTTGTTGTGTTGTTGACTAGGATTGAGAACTAGGGATTGGATATGCACTCTTTTATCAGTCTGACCCATTAAGGATGAAAGCTAAATTTTAGGATAGCTAACAGAAAGTCCTAGTTAATGCGGTCGAACACTTTGTTCATGTCAAGCTTTAGGGTGAAGACTACCTTTTTGGTTTGCCTAGCAGAGTGCAAAGCTTCATGGATCGTGATCACCCCATCTAGGATTGATCTCCCCTGAACCAAGCTCTCCTGACACTGGTCAATAATGAGGGGTAAGATTTCTTTCATCCTATTAGCAATATATTTTATCAATATCTTGTAGGACATGTTACATAAACTAACAGGTCTGAAATCTGCCATTGTCTCAGGGGTTGGGACCTTAGGAATCAGGGCAATAAATGTGGATTTAAACCCTCTCGGGATATGTTTTGAAGCCTGAAACTCCTTGATGGTTGAAATGACATCCCCTCCCACTATATCCCAAAAATTTTGATAGAATCGAGGAGGGAACCCATCAGGGCTAGGAGCCTTATCGGGTTCCATGCTAAATAAAGCATTTCTGATTTCCTCATTAGTAAAAGGAGCAATAAGCCTACCATTAATGGCCTCATCGACCATATTAGGAATGAAATGAAGGAGAGATTCCTTAGCTTCCTCTTTACACTGTGATTCTTCCTCGAGGAGGGAACTAAATAAGCAACCACTTCTTCTCTGATATCAATCAGATCCTAGGTTTTGGACCCATCAACTTTGGTTAATTCTTTAATCTTGTTATTGCTTATGTTCCTCAATGTTGTGACATGGAAGAAATTTAAATTCGAGTCGCCATCATTTAACCATAAAGCCTTGGATTTTTGTCTCCAGTAAGTCTCTTCACAAGCCAGGATATTATGATATTCTGAGAGCTTGGTTTTCTCCTCCTTCCTGGTAGCTTCGTTGCAGGTACCATTTTGAATCATGTTTTCAATGGCCTTCAGCCTATCCCCCATTTATTTCTTATTCTCAAACAGGTTCCCAAAAACTTCCTTGTTCCATATTCTAAGGTTTTCCTTGATTAATTTCAATTTTTGAGCAAGTTTGAAAGCCAAAATTCCCTGAAAAGGTTGCTGCCACTGTCTAGAGATGTTTTCCTTTAATTTTAGGTGCCTAATCCACATTGACTAGAAGAAAAAAGGCTTTTTAAAGGAGTTTGATTTTGGGACCTCTAGAAGAATGGGATTGTGATCTGATGCAATTTTGGGAAGAGTTTACAGAATAGAATCTCAAAATTTTCCAATAGCCTCCCTTGATAAGAAAAACCTGTCAAGTACTTCCTGGATAAGTTAATTTCCTATTCACCTATTACTCCAAGTGTACTTTGCTCCTCTTATCCTCACATCCATTAATTGATTTGAGTTTAAAAATTGATTAAAATATTCCATACTTTTGGTTGGGAGCCTTGCTCCACCCTTTTTGTATGAGGGGTATAAGGGAGTGTTGAAGTCATCTGCCACCACCCACGGAATGTCATTGAAAGCATCACCCAATTTTCCCAGGTACTCCCACAAAGACGCTCTCCCTTGAACTAAATTGGGGGCATAAACATTTGAGAAAATCCATGATCTATTGTTGTCAATGTCATGGAAAATAACACTCAACACCTATCATCATCCTAGATAATGTTCCCTTCCACCACCCAGGGATCCCAAAGAACCATAAGCCCACCTGAAGCTCCTCTTGAATCCACATTTTTTTTGCTATTATTTTTTATTGAGCTTCATCTATTTTTGTTTCTTACAACATAAAAATTGTTGGGTTATATTGCATTCTTATTTAACTAACCACCCTCTATTTGGGTAGGCCATTGAGGCCTCTCACATTCCATGAGAGAACCTTAATTTAGATTGTTTAGAGTTTTTTTCTTTCCCCCTCCCTTGAGGAGGTTTCCCTAATTTGTTATCTTCCTATCCTAGGATAACTTGTTGTATTAGTGTTTTCTGTTTACCACTAGCAATTTCATTGCCAGTCCTCATTTTGTTGTGTTCAGAATTTGACATCCTCCCCCTCTTTTTCTCACCGTCGTAGTCAGGCGACTTGGTAGTGCTCCTAGTCTTCTTGGGGCTAAAATGTGGAGGAACGATTTGCTAAATAAACAGACTAAAAAATTCCTTAATCTCATTCGTTTCTACCACATCAATCCTTGATTCAACTCCTCCATATTTTTCCTGTACTCTTATGGTTTTTGCACCGAGTCTTCTGGATGATTTTATGGGCTTCCAATTATGATGTTGGGAAGGACTATTTCCTTTGATTATAACCCCTCCACACATTTATTGTATTCTTTAGGGTTTTAATTTATGCCTACCTGGCAGTTTGAGGAACTCTTGATTATGGGATTAGAAGGACCCGAATTCGATGGGGATTCTAGGATTTCAAGTAGTTCAACTTGAAGGTTTCCTTCTTCTAAAACCTCAATCTCCCCTTCTACCTCTAGATTAGCTAAAATTTCAAATTGATTTGAGTTCAAAATTTTAGGGCTTACCTAATTTTCCTGTCCATCGATGATTTGTTGCTTGCCTTTATTCTGAGGTTGCCCTTCACCCTCCTTTGATTTCTCCTGATAGGCATAGTTATTTTTACCCGGCCTGAACCCTCCTTTGCCAGCTGGGCCCCCTCTCGGAGGGAAATTCTTGGGGTAACCTTTATCATTTGGTTGTTTACCTTCCATCCTCTGGTTTTCTCTACTAGTTGCTATATTAGGGCACTAACTTCACAGATGGCCTTGGGTTTTACATTCTGAGAAAAATGCTGGCCTATTTTCTCAGGTAGTCATCGTACCCTAGTTTGAAAAAATTTGGCAGCTCAAATTCTAAATCAGTTTTGACACATATTCTTGCATGCGTCATCATTTTCCTAGCCAAGGTTGCATGATCTATGGTTACTAGCTCCCCAATAGCTTTGGCTATACCTTGCAACCAATACTCGTTGAAAAACTGAGTTGGTAGGTTAGGAAGGCAAACCCAAATAGGGGCTATATTGATATTTTATTTTTTAGGGTCAAAATCCTCCCCCCACTATCTGAGGAAAAGGCTATGTTTTCCTAAAAACCAGGGTCCTCCAGTTAGAATGCGATTCACATCCTCCTTGTTATTGAATCTTATAATGAAGAAACCCCTGGATAGGGAAAAAACCTCCATACTCCCCACCACTCTCCACTTAGATAGTTCCCATGATCGTATGGTCTCTATATCTAGCCTTCCATTGAGGAACTTGCCCACTAACAAAAACTCTTCCATGGATAGGAAAGGACCCATAGAGTTTACAGGTTCCATTATCCTATTATTTACCGGTATGAGAGGTTGTAGTGAAAGAAAGTCGCTTTTTTTGCCCTTTAGAGTTTTCGTGAAGGTTGGGCCTCTTCTAGGACCTACGTTGCCCTTCTATGACCTTTTGTCAAGATCTTTTTGAGGAGGATCGGGCCCTCTTTGGATAGCCTCTCCTGTCATAGAAGGCCTGCCTTCCTCTAGTTCCTCACCTAACTCCTACTCGAGGTTCCCACCCGCATCCTGCATACCTTCTCTGCTGCCTTGACTGAGGTTCCCGCCCAAAGATTTTGAATTTCCTCCATCACTTTGATCGCTTCCGCTGCTCCTCTCCTCCATCTCTCCCTCCATACCCTATATATATTATGCATGGATGCAATGAGCATATATGAATGATATGGAATGATATGAATCTAACTAAATGTATTGCATCTAAAATGTAAGCCTAAATGAAATGCATGAGCAGATGAAAAAATGCTCCAATAGGTCAACGAAAAAGAAAAATAACCAATACCCTATGAGGGTGTATTCTTGCAAGATAGACAAGGTGGAGCTGAACTCGTTATGCGTGTAGCAATTGTTGAGATGGACAAAAGAAAAAGAGATATACTCATTAGGATGTATGATCTCAAATGATCGAATGGAGGTTACCTCTCACTTATGACCATGAAGCTATCCACTATGGGGTGTATTGTGTGCAAGAAAGTGATGAGCAAAGTGAGTACTACCCGATAGGGATGTGGTGTGTGCAATAAAGTGTATGGGCATAGCCAATAGAGCAAAACAAGAACCAAATCCCTTGACCTAGAGAAATATAAGAAATGAAAAATTTCAAGATCAAGGAATAAGGAAGAGATGATATGGACAGATGAAATGATGGAAATGCATGAAGGTGGGCCTTAGGTTGGGGGTTTCCTAGGCATCAAATCCCTAGTGAGAATGCAATACATGTAAGCTATAACCTAACTAGGTGTCATCACTTGCCATTGTCATGAATCCCAAAAATATATATGAACAAGTAACCATGCAAATATGAATAGGTAGGAGTTTAGCTTATGACAATAAAAAATGTATATGGAACAAAATGTTAGGTAATAATGCAAAATATGACATGCAACCATGCAAAATGATCACGAAAATAATGATGCTATATGAAACTATTGTAAATGCAACTTATAATACAAATGACGAGTCATGCATAATATATTTTTAAACGCATTATGTTCACTAGTTCTTTAAGTTCATCATCTAAAGAAGCTAAACAATAGGTATCTAATCCAAACTTGGCCGTTATGACAAAGAGACCTAACCAATTGGGATACAAATTTCCTTTAATATTAGAACGAGCATTGGTGTTCTTCTAGTTTTCCTTGAGGATAATATCCCTAACTTGAAAAGAATAGTTGGAAAATTTCTTAGAGTAAGTTCACTTGAGCCTATTCTAATAGGCTCATAAATACTCTAAGGCATGAATGTGCTTTTAATCCAATAGCTCCAATTGGTGCAAATGATCTAAGTGATACTCATCACCTACTGATGCATCTTGCAACAAGATGTGCAATAAGAGAACCTCGAGCTTAAAAGGAAACACCACCTCAAACCCATATACCAATACATAGGGTGAGGCACCTGTGGGAGTATGCACACTAGTATGATAGGCCCACAAGGTAGGATAAAGTTGGATATGCTAGTCACGACCGATATTACAAACCAACTTCTTTAAGATCTTGATCAAAGACTTGTTGGATGCTTTGGATTATCCATTACCCTAAGGGTATGGAGTTGACCACCTATGCTAAATATTGTACTTAGCACAAAGTTTACAAACATCCTTGTTCTTGAAAGGAGTGTTATTATCAAAAATAATCATTGAAGAAATCCCAAACCTACAAAAAATCAGGTTGAAGATGAACTTAGTAACCTGAGTTCCAGTCACCATGGCTAGGGGTATGGATTCAACCCATTTAGTAAAGTACTCTGTCAATGTTATGATAAATTTGTGATCATTATATGACACTGGGTTAATATTACCTATAATGTCCAATCCCCACATAGAGAATAGCCAAAGGGAAGAAATAACTTGAAGGTTTTGAGAAGGAGCATAGAAAATATTGTCATGGAGTTGACACTTATCACAACTTCAAACATAGTCATATGCATATTTATCCATGAAAGACCAATAGTATCTCATTTGAAGGAGTTTCTTAGCAATAACATTATTGCTAAAATGGCATCCACATGATCCTTCATGAGCCTCACTAAGTGCAAGCTGAGCTTCATCGGAGTTAAGGCATTGCAAGAGGATACCTTCAAAATAATATCGATACAAAGTATTGCTAATTATAATGAATGAGAATGTATGCAAAATCTTATGCTGATTGTGATATAAACCATTAGGCATCGAACCATATTTAAAAAAATTAAAGATGTTGGTATACCATGGCTTAGATGGGGCATCTTTGATGGTCAAAATATATAACAAGTCAAGACAAGAACCAATCAATGTGGGCTTCCAGAGTTGTCTAATGATAATTAATGCTTGATCATATTTCAACTCTAAAGAAAAAAAGGATGTAGTAGTGGCCATGGCATCCACATGGCAATTTGAGGATCTAGGGATATACTATATGGTTACTCGATTGAATGAGGATAATAAATTGGTAACAATATCCTTATAAGGTTTTAGTTTATCATATCGAGTTTGATAAACATCGTTGATATAATTGAACACAATTTGAGAGTCACAAAATACTGAAAAGACTTTAACTTGCAAAGCTAAGGCGAATCTAAGGCAAAGGATCAAAGATTCATATTCTATAGTATTGTTTGTGCAAGAGAAATAAAGCTTGAAGGACAAAGGAATAATTTGTTTTTGAGGGGTAACTAGAACGATTCTAGCACCAACATCCTTCATGCATCGGGTTCCATAAAAAAATAATTTCAAGACTCTGGCTCTTCAACTTCAACATTGAAGCACTCATCGAGAAACTCAACAACCAAAGGATGGACAACTTCTAAGGGGGAAAGGCTAACTAATCAGTAATTATTTAACCCTTGATAGCCTTATGACCTATGAAGGTTAGGTCAAACTCACTACGAGCCAAAATCCACTTAGCAAATAGACCTGAAAGGTGGGGCTTAGACATTAAATAATGCAAAGGATAAAAATTTGTAACTACCATTGTATTATGGTCGAGCACATAGTATCTTAGTTTCTGGGAAGTGAACACTATGATAAGGTAGAGCTTGTCTAAGGGAGTGTACCTAGTTTCATAACTAACCAAAGTTCTACTTATATAGTAGATAGCTCCATATTTATTTTGATCATCATGTTGAGCCAAAATGGCTTCCAAAGTGTGAGCTATAGCTGTTATGTAAAGCATCAAATGCTTGTCAGCCATTAGGAGGAACTAAAACAGGTGAGGAAGTGAGATATTGTTTGAGGTTATCAAAATATTTTTTACACTCATAATCCTAATGAAATAAAATATCTTTCTTAAGAAGCTAAAGAAATGGTTGATACTTATCGACTAATTGGGATATGAACCAAAAAATAGCCTAAAGCTTGTCTTGTAGGCTACACAACTCGATCAGGGTACAAGGAGGAGGCATGCCAATGATAGCTTCTATCTTAGCGGGGTCCACTTCAATACCTCACCTAGAAACAACAAAGCCTAACAACTTACTAGATGTGACTCCAAACACACACTTAATGAGTTTGAAACGAACCCTAAAATATCAAAGCCTTTCAAAGATCTATATTAAATCATAGACATGATCCTTTTGTTGTATGAAGCAACCTAAAAAATCATCCACACAAATATTGGAGAATATCATGCATCATGTTGTGAAAAATATAATTTGGTAATAGATGGAACCAACGTTTTTCAATTCAAAAGGCATGAATTTACAACAAAAGGTGCCCCATGGAGTGATGAAAGTTGCCTTGGTCTGATCCTAAGGGGTAATCATGATCTAATTGTATCGTGAGAAGTCATCCATGAGAGATAACATCTCACATTTGGAAGTGAAATCCATGATATCCATAAATTCGATACATATTTTGATTGTTCCCTCCTTCTTAGCTATAGGAACGATGTTGGAGATCCAATTAGAATAGTAAATAGCTTTTATAAAACTAATGTCAAGGAGTTGTTGGAGCTCCTCATTGACCAGAAGGGCAACCTTAGGATGCATATTTCTAAGTTTTTGTTTAATAGGCTTAATACTAGGCTTCACTACCAAAGGATGTATAACGAGAGAAGGATCAAGCCCTGACATGTCGACATATGGCCAAGCAAAAATATCATGAAATTCTCTTAACAAATTTATCAACTGCTCCAACTCTTCCATAGACAAGGATTTTTCTAGCTTAAGGATTCTAGGGGTCTCCTTAGAACCTATGTTAACATCTATGGTCTCCTCAATGAGAATGGATGACTCATCCTCAAGAGGAGGTGAGGCAGGAACCACTTCTAGTTACTCAAGGTCCTTTAGAGACATAGAACCAAAGTCCTTTTGAGAACTAGAAGACTCAACCTACATTGCACAAGGGATTGACTCGTCAAAATATATGACACCATAAAGAACATACTCATGAACTGTATCATGATGAGTCTTGCCTTCAACATACTCCCTTGGGGTTACAACTAATAGAGAGGGAGAGGGCAAGCCCTCAACCTTAACACTCCACTCCAAACACTGATGAGATATATCCTAAAGAGGTTCTCAATGAGAAGAATTATCTTTGATCCTTTGATGAGATATTGATTAATGTTTCCTCCCTCACGTTTAGATTTTAAAATTTCTTAGTTATGTGAGGTAAGGAATATGATGGATGAGAATCAAATTTATCTTGTTAAATTAGTGAACAATATTCAAATTGTTGAGGATCACCCAAAATAGTGACCAATTATTTTTAAACTTGAACTTCAAACATTGATGAAAGGTAGAAGAAATAGCCCGCATCACATGGATCCAAGGCCATCCGAGGAGTAGATTAAAATATGCAAGACAAGATACCACATAGAACATAGTATCTAATATCTTGGATCCAACCCTAAGAGGGAGAGATATAATACCACAAGCTTCTTGGGACTCATTGTTGAAGGTTTTAAGGATGTCATCAAATTTAATTAAATCTTCCTCTTTTAATCTAAACTTTTGGAAAAATTGATAAGTGCATAAATTAAGGGAAGAACCATTATCAATCAGAACCCTCTTGATAATTTTTTTCCAATAAATGTAGTCATGTAGAGAGAAGAATATCTTTGTAAGCTTGAAGAAAAAATATTGTCATCTGAGAACGTGATATGATGTATCTAAAGAGAGCTTAAAAAATTAGCCATAGCACTAGGGGCAATATCCTGAGAAACAATTTTTTGTATTAGAAGTTTCAATAAGGCTTCCTAATGAGTAGGAGAAGATTGCAAAAGTGGTAAAAGTTAAATCTTGGCTGAAGAACTCATTTTTTGCTAAGAATTTTGGATTTGGTGATTATGCATTTGTTGTTGTGAAGTTTCCACTATCATACCGACTGTATTATCATAGGGAGATGACACATTCCAATATAACACTTGATTAGCTACTTGCTATCCATGCTTAAGTAGGGGATATTGGAAGATTTCCATATCTTGATTAACCATAGGCCCTTGTTGAGTAGGAGATTGATCTTTTTGTGGGTGAGAACCTTCTATAACAAGACATCCTACATCAATCAGATCTTGAACCACATATTTCAACTTTTTACAAGAATTCATCTAGTGTCCCTCCACTCTATGATATGCACAGTGTTGACCTACCTTGTACCAATTAGTTGTAGTATCAGGTTACCTTATAGGAGGAAACTCAATCATATTAAATCTGAAAAGCTACTTCAAAACCAATTCCATAGGCATGTTAAGCCTTGTAAAATTTATTTTTGGAGGTTGTTGAAGTATTATATTTTATAGGTTGTTAACAATACTATTATAGGCCTACCATCACCTGCCACATACTTGTTCTTATATTGATTTTTAGTGGTCCTATCTTCTTTCACTTTAAGCTATCCTCTTCTAATAAGAGCTTGCTCTAATTTTATTTCTAAATTTATTGATTGATCAAAATATGTGATAGTTGTAGTTTCCAATGCATTTCCAATAAATATCTCAATCATATCCCAAGGAGGTAAGGTATATATCAAGCATCCAACTAGAATCCTCCAATGAGATAGAAATTTTGAAAAACTTTCCTCTTTACCTTGATTCAAATTGTAAATATTTCTCATGGTTATATTATTTTCAACATAACCAAACTATTGCACTAATAATTCAACCATTTCTTCAAAATTACTCAAAGAATGGTTGGGCAATCGATAATACCACTCTAATGTCACACCACCAAGACTCGTAGAGAATATCTTTAGCAGCAACATGCCATCATATATGATATCATGGAAAGCTATTCTAAACATTCTGAAATGCTCAATTGGATATTTTGTTCCCTTATATATAGGTAAAATCAAAATGGAAAAATTCTTAGGATAAGGCTTGTTGGTCCGACTTTTATACACACCCTGCGAAGAATGAGCATGAAACTCTGTTAACACTTATACGGGATAAATTCCACTCACTTTAGTATCTTGCTGGTTATCCAAGGTGTGAGTTACAGAGTTGGGTCGAATGTCTATTCACTCTTTTCTGCTTCTGAAATAGTTTTCAATATGGACTGTCTGTTACCTTACAACGGGTTCTTGAACTTTTTTAGTAATGTTTAGAAGTTGTCACTTGTTGACAATCAGATTTAAAATTGGTTCTTTGATCTAGCTCTTATGGGTCAGCAGATTTAAATAAAAGAAAAATTTAAAAGAAAATAAAAATGGATCATTTCACGGTAAAACAAAGAGGGTAGGGTAGGGCATAAAGAGAAGTTTATCAAACTTAGCTGTAAAACCTAAACTGCCAATTTTATTTGTACTATCAGCTTCACAATAGAACAAATCAAAGAAGAAGGTGTCTAGCTTTCTAAGATCACCTTCTACTAAGAGCATAAGACAGAGATGGAACAAATCTGAAAGAAAATCATAAACAGAAGGGAAGTCCGTTAAAATTGGTATTTCTCACTAGCAGCATAGCTCACACAGTGAGGACAGAGCAATTAGAACAAACTTGAACCTTAAATCTATGATTTTTCCTAGCATACAATAGAACAAATGAAGCCCAACAACATATTTAATCTTGATAACACAGATTTACAGCATATATTTAATAAACTTTAAAGAAACGGATAACAAAAGAAGATGAACTTATCACAATCTAAAAAATATTAGGCTCCTGGCCATGCTATCACAGAAAACAAAAGCACATCAACTCCAAGTCCAGAAATAAAGCATTTAACAAGATTTGCAAGAAATTGCTTCAATAGCCTTTTATTTCTAAGTCTCCGCCTCCTGCGATTACATTTAGAAGAAGTATTTATAGACTCAGGACAGACCCTGATCTTTTCAGAAATATCTTCTCAAACCCTAAATCTTATCATCTTAAACCCTACTACCTGGGTTTTACAATATAAGCCCTTTTAAAATAAAGTTTCGATAAAACTTAACCATTCTGCAAATCAATGCAGTTACTTGCCATAAATGGAAAATACAGAATTTGAATGCCACTTGCATCCACCCACAACTGTGTGTAAATGTCCTCATTAATTCCTCGAGAAATTTGGATGAGTCACCACTTCTCTGACATTTCATCTCCGTAGAGCCATCCCTGAGTTGAAAATGTCTGCACGCCATTAATACTGCCATAAATTTTCATTAAATGCATCTATCGGAAAATTTCGATAACCGAGTGTAGATATTTTCATTTTTCGGCCAATTCCCGACATACTCCATTAAATGGGCAGCTGCTTAGTCATCGTAAAGTCTCTTTGCGGCCAGATCCGTAAAATCTGGATGAAACAGCAATTCTCGACATCTCTCATTTCAATATGATGGTCCTTGATTAATCTGCGCTTAACTTTGTCTTTCTGGCCATTTCTCCCGTTATCATGCAAGTGCCAGATGGCTTTCTGCAAAAAGACAAAAGATGGATTAGTATTTTAATATTATTAAATCAAAACTTTAATTATTAAATCAGATTAAAACCCTAATGTTCATTATACAGGCTTGCTTTCTTTTGACACGTGTCGCAAAAAAATCACGACACGTGTCCTTGCTTCCAACTGTCTTTCATTTCGGGCTCTTTGTCTGTCTCTGCCGCAAAAATGCGACATGTCGCGATTTCGTGACATGTCGCGAAATCGTGACCTATTTCCCTGTCGTTGCCCTTCTTCTCCTTTCGCCACAAAAATGCGACACGTCACGATTTTGCGTGTCACGAAATCACGACAGTCCCTAACACTTGGCAGCTTTCTCTTCATGTGTCACGATTTCGTGACGTCGCGAAATCGCGACGTCACGATTTCATGACACTTTCATGCCTTAGGCGCTTTTCTCATTTGACTCCTCTTGCTCGCTTTGTTCCCTTTGTTGGTGTGTCACGATTTTGCGATGTCCAGGGATTACCATTTGGATTGTGTTGCGATTTTGCGACGTCGCGAAATCGCGATGTCACAATTTCGCGACACCCTTTTGCCTTGGGCCCCTTCTGCCAACTGTGTCGCGATTTCGTGACGTCACGATTTTGTGACACTTTTATGCCTTGTTTGTTTTGACCTTACTTTGCACTTGGTTCTTTCGACAACTTTCTCTTCGCTGTCCTTGCTGACCTTGGACCTATCGTGATTTCGTGACATGTCGCGAAATCGTGACGGTCCGTATGCCCTGGGTACTTTTCTGCTTTATGAGCCGCAAAAATGTGACATGTCACGATTTCACGACATGTCATGAAATCGTGCCCTTTTCATGCCTTGGCAACTTTCTTCGGCTTGGCGTCGTGAAAATGCGACACCCTTCTCTGACTTGCGCTCTTTGCTCGGACCTGTCACGATTTTGCGACATGTCGCAAAATCGTGACAGTCCGTATGCCCCGGGCTCCCTTTCGAAAAAACATCATGATTTCGTGATGTCGTGACACTTTCTCGTCTTGCTTCTCTGTGCCGAAACTTGTCACGATTTCGCTACAGTTTCTTGCCTTAGCCGATTTTCTCTTCTTGCAGCCGCGAAAATGCGACATGTCGCGATTTCGTGACATGTCGCAAAATCGTGCCCCTTTTTCCGACTTGACACTTCTTCAACCTTCATGTAGCGAAAATGCGACATGTCACGATTTCGCGACATGTCGCGAAATCATGCCGTTCCGTACGCATTTGCTTTCTCTCTCCAAACCTGTCGCGATATCGTGACATTTCCAAAAATGGAAGTGTCACGATATCGCGACATTTCCAAAAATGGAAAGTGTCGTGATTTCGCTACGTTTTCTTGCCTTAGCCGATTTTTTCGAAACCCGTCACGATTTCGTGACATTTCCAAAAATGGAAGTGTCGCGATTTCGCTACCTTGCCAAAAATGGAAAGTTTTGGCCTTCAATGAATTCATCTATCTGGAATCTGCATTTTTTCATACCGGTGAAAGATTTTCTTTAATGAGCAATGATTCTAACATTTGCAAAATGAATTCTAAAATAAAACAAAGCCAGATGCAAGTCTGTTTGGACACTTTGGTATATGCAAAACTTGAAGAGGAAAGATATAAGCAAAATCATGGACTTAAAACCTGAAAAACATCAAGAGGGTCCTTACTGCAAAATGAAAGCTCAAAATTTTCAAAGGATGGAAATTCATTTTTCAGTGGGGGTGTGTTGCTTCTCAACAAGGCTTAGCGACAACTATAGGGTCTAAGAGCTGATTGCACATTTCTCTATAGTTGTAGGTGAAACTAGGGGGTTGAATCATATCCAATATTGAAACAAATTATTTCACCATATTAGTTAAACTTTGCACCTCAAAATTGTTGATGTGCAATACCCCTAGATTCCCTAAGGGATAGGTAGGTTTTTGAATAGGTACTTGGCCCATGTTGAAGGTATTGATACTGTTGTGATATGTGGTACCTTTCTGGAGAGGATAACTAACAATTGGTGGAATAGAAGCAAATTTTTTGATATTAGTAGATTGAGGAGGAAATTGAAAATAATCTTGAGTGACATTACTAGTTGGAGGGACATGTGGACTCCTTCAAAGAACGGTGATTACAGTAGTGGTATAAGTTTTTTGATGGACAAGATTACCATGATTTAAATATTCAATCAAGGAGTTGTTATGAATATCTTGATGAGATATTCCAACTTCCTTGAGTCGGGATTCCTCTTCCATAGCTTTATCCAAGGCATCCTTATGATGCTTGTAAAAGCTCCAAATATGTTCAAAATATTTAAAGGTAAGGTTCCCATTGGGTCCCCTAGTAGGATCAAGGCTATTCTAAATCTCTTCATTTTATTTTTCTTCTAAATTATGATTTTATCTATCAATTTGATCATATTCTTGAAAAATCTCATCAGAATATGAAAGCCTTCACCCATTAAGGTTGGGAGCCATTAGGAGAGAGAGGAAGGATAGAGTGGAAAATGAGGAAACTAAAAACTAACAAAAACACACAAAATATTTTAGAGATGTTTTTAAATGTTTTATGATCTAAAGAAGCAGAATTAGTGGTCTTGTTAAAATTTTTCATAAGAAACGAAAACAAGGAAAAGGCTTCCTAATTTGGCCACTAAGATGTGCATTCACATCGGGTTCACCAAATATGTAGAGGGGGGAAAACTGCCCTACCATGTATGATTTTCGGTTGGATCTTCTAGGAGACGAGGTGAACCATGGGGTTATGTTATAGCCCTACACTCAGTGTAAAAAGGGGAGAAGAGTTTACCAGGAATGATTTTAGGACTCGATCCAATTTTGGGGTGAAATATGTTTGAATGTGTCAATTAAGCATGCACCTATGTTTGGCATTTCTAAAACTAGACTATGAAAAGGGAAAGAACAATGCAAGATAGAAGAAGACAAGAGCTAACCCTAGAATGATTCTTTGCTTGAATGATTACTAATCCTAGTATTTGAAGACAAAAACCTTTGAGCAAGAGTTCAAGAGAGATTCACAAACAAGTTTAAAACCCTAGATGCTCACTATATGCTTTTATTCTTTAAAATGCCTAAAAATTTGATCAAATGTTCTTTATTACCTATGATCTATATTTTGAATAGAAATAGATAAAATTCAATTAAAAAATAGCCTAAAGATCTACTAGGGCACATATCTAATTCAGTGGTTCTTCCAAGATTTATCTTGCATCCAACAATATCCCACAACTTCTATCCTGCAACTTCTATCCTGCAAAACAACTTCACAAAAAACCTCAAAAAATATGATTAGTTCTAGGGGACCTGCTTAGGCCATTTTATGACTATACTTGGAGGCATAGTAGTCAAACCCTATAGTTCCTTTTAGCTAACCTTTAGAATGCAAAAGTGAAAGTTAACCTTTTTGGATGAATAAGTAGAATACAATGCAATATAACATAATGATAAACATAATGTAGTTTATGTAATTATGCCCTAAGTGTAACATGAAATGTAGACCTAGGATTTGGGGATAAAATTCTATCCCTAAGCTTAGTTTCTATGAAATCACACCTTGTACGGGATGACTATGTTTTTTTCTCTAAACAAATCGTGCCTTGTAATTACAAGGTACAATTTCACAATAGAAGGAAAATGTAGTAGAACAACACAAATAAACTAACAATAAATATGAATTTAGCAATATGTAAAATACAAACGAACGAAATCAACCTAGTGGTAGAAAAAAATAGACAAAATGATGAAGACCTCCAATATAGTAGACTCCTCCTTAGGGCTCCAACACTTATCCACCAAGGGCAACAACACACAATCAAATGTAGTAGAAGAGATCTCCACAAAATTCAAAAATCTTCAACAAAGTCTTGTTAACGACTTGTAACATTACCTCACTTAGAATTTGTGATTAGGAGATATCTAGGAGTCAAGAGAGCCAATTTTAGTAGGAGGAAAAAGAAAGCTTCAAACCCTCTATTTATAAGCGATTTGAAACAAGAATGGGTAAGAAAATAAACGAAAAGCTGACACCAAAGAAGGTTAAGTGAAAAATTAGGATTTTCTAATAGAAAATCCTAACTAGACAAGATCGTGCCTATAAGGGTCGACTGTGATTTCTTCGGAGCAAGAAAAGAATGGGGGAAAAGAGGGGGAAAATAGGTCCAAAATTTTTTTGGGCAAGTTGGAGGGGCTCTCTGAGTGACTAGGGAAAATGACTCACTCAAGTGGGTCAATTTTCCATGTCTACAGAAAAGTATTTATATTAAAAAAAAGAATATAAACACTTTTTACAAAAAAGGTTTGAGTGGCAAAGGACATACCCACAAAAGCAGCATAGTACACAAGTGAACAACAGAGCTCACCACTCAAGGCAAATTTAAGATAATTAAATATTTATTAGAACATATACCCATGCATGTTAATCCATTAGAGTTGGTGGCACCTCCCAACCCTCATCATTAGTGGGGGTAGTAGGCTCAATTCTACTCTTGGATCCGAATGATGTATCCTCCTCAACTTTAATAACCAAACTGATATTTATTGTACGAGAGTCTATTGGATTTGGAGTGTCAATAGGAACAATCTAGGCAACACCATTCCTAGCTAAAGAGATAGCTAAAGAAAGATAAGGAACTTTGTCTAGGATGGACTAGGGAACCATTTGAGGGCTAGGGAGAGGGGTTGCAGGATGGTAAGCATGGGAACCATATTGACGAGGCTGACTTGCAATGCTACTTGGACCTAGAGAAATTTGAGAAATAAAATCTCTTAAGTGGAACTAAAATGACAATACATAGATAATTTCCATAGTGGTCAATAAGAGTCTCTAGGTGGGAAACCTCCATGGCCACTTTCTTGGCCTAAACTGAGATTTGCAATAACACATTAGAGATAACTTTAACTTTATCAACATAAGCAAAAGTGATTGTTGGAGTAGCCTACAAGAAAATGATATTATTTTTGGCTTTCCACAACAAAAATAGAATTCCCACCTAGAATAAGTGCCAAGTTTCTAAGTAGGATTGAGGAAGGTGCATGGGATATCCTAAAAGGATATGCTACCAAGAAAACTAGGGGAGATGCATGGGAGAAAAAAAGGAAAATATCCATGACCATGCATCTTGTGCTTTGATGCATGACCAAAAGGTGTGAGTAATATATTATAGGAGCTATAAGTGTAGAAAAATTAGATTGGGGATGAGAGTGTCAACCATGGAAAAATGGGATGAGAGCTAAGAATAACCAAGTCTAGGTTTGCAGTTGAGAAATAGAATCTCATGCTGTCACTTCCAATATTTCCACCATGGTTTCTGAGAAGAGATACCAATTTTATGTTGTAGGTGAATTGGTATATGCTACTTGATCTCCTAATAGGTCTCCTTATTAGTGCTATAAAGTTTGAATTTAACCACAAAATATCCTAGGAAATCCAATCCTTGGTTTGATTATAGAAGAGGTTAGTCACAAAGTGAATCCCTTGTCTAAAATATTTTTGTGCATGTATCCAGGGAACCTCAACTAGCAGTGAGCCTTGTATTGTGATAACTGGGGACCACTAAATACATTGAAGGTTGATGGAATAACCCTTTTGGTGGTGTTTTCCATCCCACTCAAGCCAAGGCTTAACAACCTCCAAGTTTTCCCAAATGATTCTAATTACAAAGGAGCTTAAGACTGGATTGGAACTAGCACCACCAACAGGGAATGTAGGTTCATTCCCTTACAAAATTTAGAACCATGATGTAAGCCAATGGAAATCTGGTGGTAGACTAAAATATTCCATGCCTCATATCCTTTGGGGGTCCTTATTATCCATTTGAAAGCACTATTCTTTACCTCCAACAATCTATCAGACCAAGAGCTTTTGAGGTTTTGGAAAGATTACAAAACTCCTATGCCACTCTGTACAAATTGAAGGAGGATGAGTACGATTTTGCCTATAATAAGTCTCTAAGGAACTTCTCTAGCTTGTGATAGAATACTTTTTAAGGCACCCAACACGATGAGTAATAAATATGTGTAGCCATTAGTACCTTGGAACACACCTAAAACTTCCTTGCTAGGGAAAGATTTTTGGAAGACCAATGAGAGAGATTTATTTTAAATCTTGAAAGCATGTGATTCTAAAGTATTGCTAGGGAGTTTTAAAAGGTGAATGGTCTATCAAGGAATTTAAATATTTCCTTAGGTTGAAGCCATTGCCAATTATACTATAGTAGTAATGGAGGCATTGGCATCAATGCCTATCTAAAACACATGGTTTTGCTCCATTGGATACTGGAACATAAGGCTAAAAAATATATATCTAAACATCTTATAACTTGTAAGTAGTTCTAGTTCAAAAGTTCTAGATCTGAAAAAATTTGATCCCAATTAAGACTCTATCCATCATTGCCATTCGTAGAAGCTATAAAATAATATACAAGGTAAGGATTATGCATGGACAATTTCTTTAGCACTAGGATCTTAAACCAAGCAACCATGCATATCTCAGAAGCTCCAAGATATTTCATAGGGGTCTATAATCTAGATAAAGAGTATTGAGATTCTTTATCCTCTAAGAGGGTAAGAGAGGAATCATCTCAAAATTTCCATTGATGAGTTGGACATTGTTTTGTAGGAGCGAAATCCCTTGGACAAGCCCTTAGGCTACCTTGTGGTCAAGAAGGTAGCTGAAGCCTTCAGATATAAGAATGTATAGGGAAGGAGCTAGGAGGCACTCCTGGTGAATGGAATAGAACAATATAAAGCTCTTTGATTGGGTGTGATTGATAGTAAGCACTAGAGAGGCATCAAAGAATAACATATTGATCACTTGAGTGAATTGCTCCCCAAACCCTAAAGCTTTGAGCATGGCTAAGATAAAATTCCATTCTATTCTATCATAGGTCTTTGCGTAGTCAATTTTGATGAAAGGGTATAGCTAATTAGTCCAACAAGCCTGATCTATGCCCTCCTAACCTATAAGTACATTATGCAAGATATATCAGCCATAGATAAAACCTATATACCTAGGGCAAGGGATGACTAGGAGAATATGTCTAAGTTAGAGGGCCAAGGTCTTGATAATGATATTGTAAGAAACTTTCAACATAGTAATGGGCTATCAATTTGTGATAACCTTTAGGTCACCCAATTTTAAAATGAATTTAATATTACCCTAGTTGATAATTGGCCTAACAGACCATGTAGCCAAGGCTTCTTGATATACCCTTAAGAGGTCAAGCTCAACTATCTCCCAAAAATATTTATTGAATTTGCATGGGAAGCCATAAATCCATGGAGCTTTGTCATTGGCCATGTGTGATAAGGCCCCAAATTTCTCATCAAGAGTGAGGATTCTATCATAGAGGGATCATTGAGCTTCCAATAGCTTGAATGGGACCACAACCAAGAATTCTTAGAATGCTTGTTCTCTAAGAGGAGAGAGAGGCTAAGAGGCAAAAATATATTTGTAATAATATGTGAAGGCCTAGGATGTTAGAGGTGAAAGTGAGGCACTTTCCACCCTCTTTAAGGGATTCGAGATACAAAAATCTATTGGATGGATAAAGACAGAGAAAAAAATCCTTCGCCACCTTATCTCCTACTTTGAGCCAATGAATATGGGATTTTAGTTGGGCTCCTCTTACCTCATAAATTTTAGCAAGTTAGACCTAGTGGCCAAGTGAATTTGCATTGATGAATTGAATGGTTCAACTTTAATATCCTTCTATAAATCTATGTTGGCATGATGGTGAAGCCATCCAAACTTCCAATCAAAATTGTGCAAAAAGCTAGTTATTCTTCGGATGGTAGAGTTCCACCAAATAATCCAGTCTCTATCTCTTGAAGGTTGGGGAACAAGGTTCCATATGTGTTGTATATAAATCTAGGTGGTAGGGTGGTGAAGTTTTAATATAGAAGGGGATTTTGAAATGGTGGGATTGGTCTCCATCCTGTTGGAGCTTGAAAAGGATGGGTGAGTGGTATGACAGAGCCATGCCAAAGATAACATAAATGAAAGGTGTAGAGATATTGTGACATGTAAAAGAGAAAGTGGATTGATCTAACAACATAGATCAATCTAACATTTTTAAAAATCTATCAGCTCCCAATAAATGGTTGGACCAGTTGAACCACAATTGGTTAGGGAAACCTGCCTAAGAGATGTAGGAATTAGGGTCTAACAAACCTAGTTTATTCTTCATGAAGTACCAGGTGATTCATCCTCCAAAATACCACCACATGGGGATGTGTTCAATATTATCAATTTGATTCTACACCATATTGAAATAACAACCAAGAAGTTAAGTGGATGGTGGAAGCGAGATGGCTAGCCAACACCGATTGGGAGTTTAGAGCATAAAAATTCACTATAGCAAGAGAATATTTACCAACTTCTAAAAGGATCCTACATTGTTGGAAGGCTCCAAATAATATAACATGCATATGTCATCAAGGAGCAAGGAAAATCACAACTTTGCCTCTTCCAATATCATGATTTGTATGGAAGAATTGGCTTGAATGCTATATAAAATGACATGCATGTGTCGATGATCTTTATTTCTTGCAAACATAGAAAATCCAAGGCCACATACATATTTATTAAAAACATAGAAAATCCAAGGGCACATACATATTTTTATAAACATAGAAAATCCAAGGCACAAGAGGCTTTGGAAAACTGATTATTTTGGTGAATCGTATGTTTACGAGGTGGGTTTGTCAAGCCCCTTACATTCCATGAGATAAAATTCAGGTACAACTCTAAAATATTTTCACTACAATTAAGTTGGAGCTCCTTTCATGAGGATTTATACTTATCTTTATATACAAGAAAAATCATTTAAGAGAATATTTAATAATATCTCCCCTCATGACCCTTTTTATTTTTCTTGAGAAAAAGGGTTTTACTCGGATCCCCCACCCTTGATAAATAACAACTTTCTTTTGTAAAGCTTGAGATTTTACAAACATATTCAATTGTCATCTCATTTAAGATGCTATGACTAGATACCTACATCTTTTTTCAAAAAAAAATTGAATTTTTAATATTCATTTTTTAGATTTTTTTTATTGTAAATACAATTATTCAGTATCCTTTTTCTTGACAATTTCTAATTTTGGTCATCCACCATCCAAGTGAAATCTTGTTTAATGATGGTCTTTGATTATGCCAAGATGCCATTATGCTAATTGAATACGCATAATTGCTATATTGGCTCCATGCTTCTACTGCTTTGCTTTAATATTTCAAACATTTGGTCCTATTGTTCCCTGATACAACTGCACCCCTTTGAAATATAAAAACATTAACATTATTTTTTTGCCAAATGCTGCCATACTTGATGCATTTCTAAATCCATGTAAATCTAAAATATTGATGCCTTAAACCATGATTCCAAGAATGTTGTCGTTTAAGTGGTGTGGGTTCCAATATGTTGCAACCTTAACTTACATTCCATTCCTTTGATTCTTCAACAATTTGTTTTTTTATTTATTTTAAATTCTTCACAATATTCTCTCTTATACCTTTCTTTTGGTGCATCCTTGTGCACTTCTAACAAGGCTTCCTTGGACTTTGCTACTGCTTATTCCATGGACTCTATTGTTTCTATTACTATAAATTCATAATTTAAGTTTTTTAATGGTTCTTCAACTTGTTCCCTTGCCATAACTACTTCTTGCTTCTCCTTGGATCCTTGCTTAAGATTTTATTTCTTCAATCTGTATTTTTTCTTTCTATTATATTCTCTTTATTCATTTATTTTAGTTCTCTTTGAAGCTTTTTTATTTCTTCTTCATATCCTTTAATGGTGACATTCAAACTAGCTATCTTTTTATATGGGTTCAATTGACTCAAGAATGCATGCTCCATTTCATCTCAGGTGAAATTCCTTTCCTTAGGAAGAATTGTCCACCAATCATGAGGTTCCTATTTTTTTAAAATTTAGTGAAAAACCCTTTTCGAGACCGCCTTGGTTTGAGAAACCACGACTAGGGGGTTCTACACCATCAAAATCACCCAAGAGTCGCACCCGATCCTGACCACACCAACATGATAAACTAGAATTTGGGCACCCGTTGTGCATTTGGTAGGTGGAGATTCAAACTAGGGACTTCCCTTGGAGGATTTCCATACCCTCTCCAACTCACCTACAACACGTGGGTATGAGCTTCCTCTTTTAAAAGATAGAAAAGTTTTCAATTCTATATAAAGCTCACTAGAATTTAGAGATCTAAACTTCATCCACCATTCTTGAGCATAAGTGAAAATTAGTAACTCCATGATCTTAATCCCCCAAAATTCCAAAAGTGGTTAGGGTTTTACTTTTAGTTTATTCTTTTTTTTTTAATCTCCTCTAATCCTTGCTATAACCGAAATAACTCCATGATCTTAATCCCAAAAAGTTCCAAAAGCAGTTAAGGTTTTCCTTTCAGTTTATTATTATTATTATTATTTTTAATCTCCTCTAATTCGTGCTATCACCAACATAACAATTTAAATATAAAATTATTGACATAAAAATGAAGTACAACTTTGCATTAATCCATTATCAGGTTTCTTATCCAAAGGATTCAACACTGTTGCATAGACTACTATTGTTGTTGCGAAGAAGCGTGGATGGATTTGTTGGCTAAACTCAAATCACTTCTCTTTGTCGGTAATTGCTTCTCTCTCTTGGTAATTTTGTTGATAATATTCTCTTTTGATAATATCCTCTTTTGCTAGTCTCCTCTTATTGCTTTCCTTTATTGATAATCTTGTCGGTAATCTTTTGAAAAATTATTTTATTTATAAACAAGATATTTCATCTAAAACTCAAATCGCTTCTCTTTATTGGTAATCTTGTTGGTAATCTCCTCTTCTGCAAGTCTCCTCTTATTGCTTCTCTTTATTGATAATATTGTCGGTAATCTTCTCTTCCAATAATCTAGGGTCTCCTCTTACCCTTATCCACAAGTTTCTTCTTATTGCTTCTCTTTATTGATAGTCTTGTCGATAATATTCTCTTTCGATTCTCTTTATTAATAATATTATTGGTAACCTTCTCTTCCACAATTCTCCTCTTACCCTTAATCTTCTTTGGGGGATAATATTTTATTTCTCTGCGGCCGTAGGAGGATACTCCTACATGACCCTTGTTAATATCAAGGAATGTTAGATTATATTATATCTTATATTATGAAATAGAATTACATGTAATATTTAATAGAATTTGTAAAGATCATACACCCATTCATAACAAGTATTGATTTTATATTATTTAATAAAATAAAAATCCTTGATTTTTTTTTGTTATATATTATAAAGTGTATAAAAATATCCAATCATAAATGAATGTTTTTAATATTTAATGATTACACTATTTAATGTTAACATGGAGGTTGGATCCCGAGGGGGTTCAGTGGGAGTGGTAACTTTATGGAATCCTCTTCTCTGGATTACTTTAGATCACTTTGTTTGTCGGGGTATCCTCACTTCTCTCTTCAAGATCAAGAACTCCAAGGAGCTCTTATTGGTTTCCAATTTCTATGGTGCAACAACACCAATGGTCAGTTTTACAGGATAGTAGAACCAAAAAAGAGGAAGTGAATTGGATAGTAGCAAGGGATTTCAATTCTAAACTTGCTCTTAGGGATTAAAAATTTGGAAATCCTTCTTTGGAATAGGGGGGTAGATTTATGATATCCAAAATTAATTAGCTCAATTTAATTGATGTTCAACATGCAAGGTCTCCATATACGTGGACAAAAAAACAAGTAGGATCGACAAGTAGGAAAGTCAAGCTTGATAGATTTTTGGTTTCTGAAGAGGCCTTTATTCATTGGTCTTTTAGGATGGAGATTCTTAATTGCATTGACTCTGATCACTTTTTGATTCTTTTGGAATGGAAGCTAGGCCACAATCCTCCCCTAAGACCTTTTTGTTTTGAGAATTATTGACTGGAAAAGGAGGATCTAAAGGAAAAAATCCCCTTTTGGTGGGAGGAGGATCATCCTTCCCATGGGAGAGCTATGTATGTTTTTTCCAAACAAATCCAACATGTCAAATATCATCTCAAATTTTAGAAAAGAAATAGCAAATCTAATTTTCAATCCTAAAATACTCCTTTTTTGGTAAAGATGGAGGAGTTAGCCACTCACTTCAAGACTGGAGCAATCACAAAGGATTTGAAATATGAATAATGATCTGGTAAAAAAAGAATTAGAGTTCATTGTTAAAACTCCAATATAGCTAGTTGGCTATATTTTCAATTGATTCATTAATTGTTGATTTATTCATATTTATAGATGTAGGTTGATTTACATATGATTATAAATCACCAAATTATTCATATGCGTATTCACAAAGGACGTTGACGAGGACGGGAAGATATCACCTTACATAAATTTCAAACTTTTCATTAAAATCTCTGAAAATATTTACATGCATCTAAGTAAAACAGCCTGCAGGCATACAATGATCAGAGGTGCTCTGATATTTTCCACCCTCTGTCTCTCCCCTGTTATTTCGGTCCACCATCCCTGTTTACAAATTTCCCCCGAGTTTTTATTGAGGTCTCGGTCCTCCAGGCCATCAATGCCCACCCGTGAGAAAATGAACAAAAAAAAAAAAAATCCCTGTCTCCCGCCCAGCTTCTTTTTGAATTTTTTCGTTCATTAATGGGCCACCGCCCCAGTTCGCTATGGAGATCGCATTTAAGACCCCTCCGTATCCTGCAAATGTCGCTTTGTTCAGATTGTTCTTCTGAGCCGCTGTCTCGCCCATACCTTCCATGCTCTGTAACTGTTGTCTGTCGAATACTTCCTCACGATGGTTAACCCGGTTTAATGCACGCAACTGTCCTTCACAATTCAAGATACGTGGCCTTCGTCCTTGTTTTAATACACGTGGTTTCCTGCGTGTCCATCTTCGGCCTCCGTCTTCAGTAGGCTGTGTTGCTTCCATACATATGGCAGCTGTCCTCTTCTTGGCAACCGTAACTCAAACCACACGGCAGCTTCCAACTTTACTTAACGGCCTGTCTTCATTTTTGGTCATGCGAATTTACTCCACGTGGCAGCTTCCAATTGGCCACGACATCGTGACATGTCACGATATCGCAACATGTCACGATATTGCAACCCCCCCACGCCTTCGAACCTCCGCAGCCTTCGCTAGCCGCGATACCGTGACATGTCGCGATATCGCGACATGTCACGGTATCGCGACCCCCCATGCCTTCAAACTTCAGCAACCTTAATGGGCCGCGATATCGTGACATGTCACGGTATCGTGGCCCCATGCACCTCAGCCTTTGCTTTGCGAAAAACCGTCATGATATCGCGCGTCGCGATATCGCGACGCGACTTGCCCTGCGCCTTAACCTCCCATTCCTGTTGCGATATCGCGCGTAGCGATATCGCGACGCAACTTGACTAAGCCTTGTCGTGGCTGTTGAGGTCGCGATTTCGTGACCCCCTGCCGAACTTTGCCTTAGATAAAAAAATGCAAATTTTTTTGAAAATTCGGTTGATGTTCGATTGTCCTGCTATCACCGGATGCTCCTGCATCAGACACCCCGGGTAAAAAGGAGAAGTGACCTTCACTTCTATGTTGTTCGGTCCGCGTCCTTTGTAATATCTCCGAACATTCATCAACCTTTACAACCTGTCCCAATCTCGTTTCCTGGCAAGAAAATTTTTTGCCCTCTACCAGACAAATTCTGGCATTACTGCACACTTTCTCATCTACGATCTGTAATGGCTTCAACTTGTGCCGCACTCCATATTTCATCAAGGAGTAAGTATTTGCATGACCATCATGCACTACACTCCGATCAAACTGCCATGGCCTTCCTAACAGCAAATGGCAAGCATCCATGGGGAAAACATCACACAGGACTTCATCCTGGTATCTCCCAATATTGAAAGTGACTAAGCACTGTTCCCGAACCCATGCTCTATGGTCCTTCCAAAACCATGCAATCCGGTATGGATGTGGGTGCCTCCTCTCCAACTGCAACTTAGTAACCATCTCCTCGAAAACTAAGTTATCTATACTCCCATTGTCTATAATAACATTACAGACTTTGCCCGCACTTTTGCATCGGGTGCGGAATAGGCTTCTCCTCTGTTCAGACTTGTCTTCCTCAATCAACATGGTCCTCCTCACAATCATTGCTTCTCCTTTTTTAGCTTCTTCAGAATGATCTGAGTCAGCATCTTCAACTGCCACAACCGCTGCGCGGAGACCCACTTGTTTCTTGTTTACTCTCTCGGGGTGCTGGGGACACTCATATGCCCGATGCCCCTCTTCTCCGTAGTGGAAACATGTTCCTCGGAACACTCCTCTTCCATACCCGTGTCCAGATCTACCTCTTCCCCTTGGGTAGCCATTATTCTGAACTTGCGGTTTGGGTTCTTCATCTTCTTCTTTCTGACCTCGGCTGCTGCTCACCTCTTCTTTCTTCTCTTCCTTTCCTTCCTCTTTCTTTCCATCGTTCTTTCCTCCAGGTCCTTTTACTCTTTGCTTGCTTTCAAACCGTCTGTTCAGTTTTTCTTCAACCTTCAAAGCAAACTGGTAAGCATCTTCAATGGTGCTCACCCGAACCAAGCTCAACTCCTCCTGAACACTGGGTCTCAACCCATTAATATAACGGGCCACTTTTTCCTTGCTTGCTTCCAAATGACCGGTTCTGATGGAGATTTTATAAAACTCCTCCGTATATTCCTGGACAGTTTTATTCATCTGTCTCAAACTCTGCATTTTACGTAGCAGGTCCAGTTCATAATCTACGGGGATGAATTGTCTTTTTAATTTTTCTACCATTCTGTCCCATCTTGTTATCCGCTCTTTTCCTCTTCGGTTCCGTTCCAGCTGTACTCCCTTCCACCATATGCTGGCATGACATTTTAATCTAGTTTTGGCAAATATGACCCGCTCGGGATCTTCAACCTCTTCATATTTGAAGTATTCTTCTAGGTCATTCACCCAGTCTATCAACTCCTCTGGATTCAAGTTCCCAAAATATGTGGGAACTTCTATCTTTGGCCTCTTCCCGATCTGGGATATGGCCTTGCACAGTCTGGCTTGTGTCGGATCTACATCTTCTTCCTCTTCTTCAAACTGATTCTCCTCTTCATCAACTTCATCTTCACTGTCTGCATCTCTTCTCGGCTCATGTCCTCTACGCAGTTCTTCTTGCAGGGCCTAAACTTGTCGCTGCAAAGCCCAAAAATCTTCCGCTGCCATGCCTCTTCCACCCACGGGGTTTCTCCTTGGAGGCATCTTCTCACACTCTCACGAGCCTTCCCACAAGTCCTGGTACAACTGCCTCTCCTTCGACGGTCTGCTGTATGCTCAGGAACCACTGGCTCTGATACCACTGACGGGGACGGGAAGATATCACCTTACAAAATTTTTGAACTTTTCATTAAAATATTTGAAAATATTTACATGCATCTAAGTAAAACAGCCCGCAGGCATACAATGATCAAAGGTGCTCTGGTATTTTCCACCCTCTGTCTCTCCCCTGTTCTTCCGGTCCACCATCCCCGTTTACAAATTTCCCCCGAGTTTTTATTGAGGTCTCGGTCCTCCAGGCCATCAATGCCCACCCGTGAGAAAATGAACAAAAAAAAAAAAAATCCCTGTCTCCCGCCCAGCTTCTTTTTGAATTTTTTCGTTCATTAATGGGCCACCGCCCTGGTTCACTATGGAGATCGCATTTAAGACCCCTCTATATCCTGCAAACGTCGCTTTGTTCAGATCGTTCTTCTGAGCCGCTGTCTCACCCATACCTTCCATGCTCTGTAACTGTTGTTTGTCGAATACTTCCTCACGGTGGTTAACCCGATTTAATGCACGTAGCTGTCCTTCACAATTCAAAATACGTGGCCTTCATCCTCGTTTTAATACACGTGGTTGCCCGCGTGTCCATCTTCGGCCTCCGTCTTCAATAGGCTGTGTTGCTTCCATACATATGGTAGCTGTCCTCTTCTTGGCAACCGTAACTCAAACCATGCGGCAGCTTCCAACTTTACTTAACAACCTATCTTCATTTTTGGTCGTGCGACTTTACTCCACGTGGTAGCTTCCAATTGGCCGCGACATCGCGACATGTCGCGATATCGCGACCCCCCCATGCCTTCGAACCTTCGCAGCCTTCGCTAGCCGTGATACCACGACATGTCGCGGTATCGCGACCCCCCACGCCTTCGAACTTCAGCAACCTTAACGGGCCGCGATATCGTGACATGTCGTGATATCGTGACATGTCGCGGTATCGTGGCCCCCCGTGCCTCAGCCTTTGTTTTGCAAAAAATCATCGTGATATCGCGCGTCGCGATATCGCGACGCGACTTGCCCTGCGCCTTAACCTCCCATTCCTGTCGCGATATCGCGCGTAGCGATATCGCGACGCAACTTGACTAAGCCTTGTCGCGGCTGTTGAGGTCGCGATTTCGCGACCCCCTGCCGAACTTTGCCTTAGAGAAAAAAAATGCAAATTTTTTTGAAAATCCGGTTGATGCCCAATTGTCCTGCTATCACCGGATGCTCCTGCATCAAACGTAGCCCTCCTTAAGTAGCAAAGGACTTAGCCCTCCTCAAGTGGTAAGAATTTATTTTATTTATTTCATTTGATCTAATGTTTAAATTTGTGTTTCACAAAGTTTCACTTCAAGTGGTATCAAAGCTAGTTCAATCCAAAATGACGTAATTTATCTTTTTTAAAGATTCACAGTTCACAGACCAATTTTTTATTTATATATTCTTCCTCGATTGATTTGGCATCTTCTCGAGTTTGGTGCTTTAGTTTGGGTGCATCATCAAGAAGAAGAAGACAACACACGAATGATTAGTTTTCCTGATAGTTTGTGTTGTTTCGGTCTAAAATTAGGCATCTTCCAACAATTTTAATTCATAAAGAAGAAGTTCACCGTGATATTTGATTATTCATTTGCTCACCATAATTTGTTTTGAACCCTAAATTTTAGACTATTGTATTTGTCACAAATTATATTACCATCCAAATTACCACTAATGTCAAGTACGGGTGAAGCCCAATAGGCTAATAGGTGATTACAAGCATATGATTCACTTAAATTACCTAATTTCATTCTTTATATGCCTTACGATAATTGGGAGAAGGACAAAATCAATGAAAATCTTACGTCGCATATCAACTTTATTCAAGATACATTTGCAATAATTATAAAGCATTATATCATCCGAATATAATGTACACCTCCATTTCATGATGAAGACCAAGGTTTGTTGAAAACTGCAGCATCATCAAGTTACATGTTGGTTACATAAAGGATGCTTACAGTTGGTAAAAATATCAGGTTACGGGTTGTTGCGAATGATCATTTGATTTTTGTGTGAGATCCACTACGTATGTTATAGCATGTCAGGACTTTAGTCCCACATGACTTGTGCAAGAAGTAAACAAATATTTAAAAGTATTAATCCACCATAAGAGTGTTGTAACCACTCTTGGTGGCCACACGACCCTTACGCGCACAAATTCATGCTCACTCTTCCCCATAATACCACTTGTCTTCTTCAATTAGTCTATGTCATAGTGTCCTAGTTGTTTCATGTTGTAGTATCCCATTTGTGCACCCTCGTAGTGTCCTCATTGTCAATGTAATCATCTTCTCTAGTCAATGTCCTTGTTTGATAGTCAATGTCCTCGTTTGACAGTTACTAACCGTATTTCAACCATCCTCCATATCATTCCCAATGTAGTCATTGTCATCTAGTCAATCACCAACTATCCTCTGTTTCATTCCAAGTATAGCCATTTAGATAGCCATTTTATTTAGATAGTTGTTCGGTTAAGTTGATATAATCATTGGAGGAATTTGAAGTAGCCGTTGGAGAGGAATTCAAATTAGTTGTTGGAGGAGTTACAATTTTTTTGCAGCAATTGACAACTAAATATAAGGATTTGACCAATCCAAAATTTTAAATCATTCAAAGTGTATGAGCAATCAAACCACTCCAAACAAGTGGAATAGAGGAACAAACGGGAGATTACAATGCAACGATAAACCAAATGAAGGGTACTTTAATACACCTAGAAGTAGTCATGAAATTAAAGGTATGCAACATAACTCTCCTTTTAAAATTAATAGTTTTAACCCTCACCACTGGTCCATGGCTTCTTCAAATCAAGACAATTCCAACATCCCTCCTACTCCCGACTACAATAGTAATTCATCTAACTAAGAAGAATTTGTCATTAATCAAGAAGAACTGGTTTCTAAAATTCCCCTCATAGTAGATGTCGATGTACGCCAATGTTTGGGGCAACAACAATGAGACCTAGTGAATGTGTATTCAGTACTACAAGAGATATGAGAGTCAGTGGATTTACTTCTACAACAAAATAAACAAGTCTCTCAAGCCATTCCCAACCCTCCACCTATAAATACCAACCCTCTCCCTATAAATACCAACTCTCCACATTTATATATTCGTCAAACATCAATACCTCCACATACTTCCTTTGATTTTGATCCTTTAGTAGGTGATGCCTCCTGATTATTAGAATGGTATCATGATGCCCAAGTTTCTCATACCGACATACCCATTTTTTAAGGATACGATCCCAAAGGTTGGATAGCTAATATGGATGTATTTTCCTTTTATATCCTAGTCTTGAAACAGGTCGAGTTGCATATGCATCTTGTAAACTAGGCACCCAAGATTATCAATGGTTGTTATGGTAGTTCCATCAACATAACCGATCTCTTATGTGGCCTGAATTTAAGGAACTTTTCCTTAAAATATTTGATAAGGGTTCATATTCATCATATGTGGTTCACCTCATGGATCTCAAGCAAACCGGTTCAATAGAATATTATGTATCAGAGTTCACAAGTCTTCTTACTTATACACATGAATTAAACCCAACAGTAGTGGTGTCTGCTTTTTGTCATGGTCTCAAGGATAAAATCTTCAAAGAAGTAGATATTAATGATCCATGTACTCTAGATGAGGCTACCAAAATAGTTCAAGAAATTGAAACTAAATTTCAAAATGGGATGTCCTATAAACATGATTCTAATTTTCGTCGACCTTTTCACAATAAAGAATAATCATAAAGGTTTTTTTGCTTTAAATGTTTCTTATCATCCCAGATTTCAAGCATGTGTAGTGCATCAAACCTTTCAAGTAAATTTCAAAAATAAGGAAGAAGATATAACTCAGCAAGAGTCACCCATAAATACAGAATAACTCTCAGCAGATACTAATAAAGCAACATTGGAGGATGACAATATTGCTCTCTTAGTACATGCACTTATGGGATTAACAACTCATCATACAATTAAGGTACAATGATTTATTAGGCACAAGCATATTAATGTGTTGATTGATTCAAGCAATACACATAATTTTATTGATATCAAAACTACTAAAGCATTGAACTTGTACATTAATATGTCCAATCAAGATAAGTTCCAAGTTTGAATTGCAAATGGAGGAAACATACAATGTGTAGGTAGAACATATCTAGTTTCAATCCAAATAAGAAATTATACTTGGTGAGGAACTCTCTTTGTTATGAACCTGGGAAGTGCAAATGTTATTTTTGGCGTCAAATGGTTATCACAACTAGATGATGTTACTTTTAATTTTTGAAGACTATATATCAAATGGAATGATAACGGGAAGACTATTCATATTCAAGGAATTCAATCTCCACAATCCAAAATGGTAAGTTCCCATTTACCATTCCATGGAAACTCAATCCTTGGACACTCCTGCAATTATGTCAAAGGATCTTCAACCTATTGTGGATAATTATGAAGAAGTCTTAAGCGAACCAAAAGGTCTACCTCCTAAACGATCACATGACCATGCTATACTTCTTGTTCCTGGTAATCTTCCTCCTAATGTTCATCCTTATCGCTATCCTCAACCTCAAAAGGAAAAAATAGAGAAGATAGTACAAAAAATGTTTGACCATGGCATAATTCGTCCTAGCATTAGTTCTTACTCATCACCCATGGTAATGATATTTCGTAAGGATGACTCTTGATGCATGTTTCTAGATTTTTGACCTCTCAAAAAAATTACCATCAAGGATAAGTTCTCTATTCATGTCATTGACGACTTATTAGACGAATTACACGGTGCTAGTTATTTCACTAAATTGGATCTTCATTTTGGCTTTCACCAAATCAAGGTTAGGGAAGAGGACATACCTAAGACCGCTTTTTGAACTCATGAAGGCCATTATGAATACTTAGTCATGCCTTTCGATCTTACTAACGCTCCATCAATATTTCAAAGCCTTATGAACCATATTTTTTGACCATATCTTCGTAAGTTTGTTCTAGTTTTCTTTGATGATATCCTAATTCACAACAAATCTTGGAAATATCATCTAACCCACATTGACAAGGTTCTTCATTTACTATATAATATATATTTTTTGTTAAAAGATCCAAATGTGCCTTTGGGGTCCAAGAAGTCGAATACTTAGGTCATATCGTATCTCATGAAGGAATCAAAGTAGACCCTTAGAAAATCAAAGCTATTCAATATTGACCTCTACCTAAATCCCTCAAAAAACTTAGGGGATTCCTAGGTCTTACAGGTTATTACCGGAAATTCATATGCAATTATGGTAAAATCGTAGCTCCTCTCACAACACTTACCAAAAAGGATGCTTTTAAATGGAACGAATCAGCTTCTCAGGTATTCCAAGCACTCAAAGAAGCTATGTGCTCCACTCCAGTATTGGCTACTCTAGATTTTAGTAAACCCTTCGTCATTGAGTGTGATGCTTCTGGTACAGGAATTGGTGTAGTTTTAATGCAAGATGGTCAACCCTTGGCTTTCTAAAGCAAGCAAATGTCAGACAAAGTTTTTGGGTAATCCACATATGAGAAAGAAATATTGGCTATTTTACACACCATCGAGAAATGGAGGCATTATTTACTCAGTAGTCACTTCATCATCAAAACTAACCATAATAGTCTTAAGCACTTTTTAGAACAACGTTTCTCTTATCCTAAAAAAATAAGTGGATGACCAAAATATTGAGTTATGATTTCATCATTGAGTATAAGAAGGGAAAATAAAATGTGGTAGATGATGCATTATCATGTAAATATAAATATGAAGTCTCCATTAATGTCATTTCCGGTCCTTGTTCTCAATGGGTTTCTCAACTTCAAGAAAAATGGTTGGTTGATACTGAAGCTGCTCAAATTATTCAAGATATGAATAAAGGATCATCAAAACATCCTTATTTTTCATAAATGGATGGGGTGTTACGCAAGAAATATCGTATTTGCATTCTACAGGATTCCACTATTAAAACCATGATCCTGGAAGAATCACATTCATCTCCATCATTAGGGCACTCAGGGTTCTTGAAAACATATCAGAGGGTGAAATAATCTTTTTATTAGAAAGGATTAAAATCAGATGTCAAGATATCTGTGGCTGAATGTGAAGTATGCCAACACAATAAAGGTGAAACAATCAAATATCTAGGACTTTTGCAAACCTTACCAATTCTAGATCGCTAGTGGGAACACATATCAATGGATTTCATTGAAGGTCTGCCCAAGTCAGATGGTAAAACAATGATTTTTGTAGTTGTTGATAATCTCTCCAAGTATTCTCAGTTCAATGCTCTACAACACTCATATTTAGCAAGCAAGGTGACCAAGGTATTTATTGATTCCATTTTCAAGCTACATGGCATGCCCAAAACTATTGTGACAGTGATCCCATATTTACTAGCCATTTTTGGAGAGAATTATTTTGTCTTAGTGGTACAAAATTAAATATGTCCTCTGCATACCATCCCCAAACTGATGGTCAAACTAAAATTGTTAACAAATTTTTGGGTACCTATCTACGTTGCTTTGCTCAAGATAAGCAATATCAATGGAGTCAATGAATTTCATTAGTAGAATGGTGGTATAACACTTCTTTCCATTCTTCCCTCAAGATGTCTCCATTTGAAGCATTGTATGGGTTAAAACCACCAACAATCTCAGATTATGTTCTAGGATCTTCCAAAGTATCTAAAATCGATGGCTGGTTCAAGCATCATAAGTCAATGCTCAACATTCTTAAAGACAACTTGATCCAGGCTCAAAATCGTATGAAGCAACAACATGACTTACATTGTTCAAAACAAAAATTCAATATAGGAGATATGGTTTTCTTACAATTGCAACCTTATAAGTAGTTGTCCTTGAATATCAAGACCAGTCAAAAGTTGGCTCCTCGATTCTATGGGACCTACAAGATAGTTCATCACATAGGTGAAGTAGCATATCAATTGGAGCTTCTACCTTCCTCACGTATACATCAAATTTTTCATGTATCCTACCTCAAAAAAGTGATTGGTCAAAAAGTGCATTTCTAGATAGATCTCCCAGTACTAGATGAAGAAGAACGTATAACTCTTCAAACAAAAGCAATATTGCAAACCAGATCACGTAAAATTTGATCTCTCTAGATTAAATAATTCTAATCAAATGGTAGGAGCTACTAGTAGAAGATGCTACATAGGAACCAAAACATATTTTCGAGTCATTTCCAGCTTTGAGGACAAAGCTTTTCGAGGAAGGGAGCCATGTTACAACTCCATTATAGCCTGTCGGCTATATTTCCAATTAATTGTTGATTTGTTCATATTAAAGTATGTAGGTTGATTTACATTTGATTATCAATCACCAAATTATTCATCTGCATAATCACAAAGGATGTAGCCCTCCTTAAGTGGCAAAGGACTTAGCCCTCCTCAAGTGGCAAGAATTTATTTGATTTATTTCATTCGATCTGTGTTTAAATTTGTGTTTCACGAAGTTTCACTTCATCCATAGAAAATTAGGAGAAAATTTCTTGGAAACAAAGAACAATAACTGCTTGGATGTTGGAGGGGGATAAAAATACAAGCTTATTTTATAACTCTGCATCGACAAGTAAACAAAGTAATTCTTTGACTTGCCTTCAAGACTCCAATGGATAGGTGATGGATACCATACCAAGTATGCAACATGCAACAAATAATTTATTTCAAAATATTTTTACTACCCCTGCTATCCCTAATCTTGCAGCATAATAAGAGATTCTTAACTATATCCCCTAGAATATTTTAGTCGAGCAAAACCAAGTCCTTTTCAGTTCGATGCATAAAGATGAGGTGAAGAGCATAGTTTTCAACATGAAATTAGGGAAATATTTAGGGCCTAATGGTTTCCCAATTGAGTTCTTAAGGCTTTCTGGGATGTCATAGGAGAGTATTTAACCAAGGTTGTTGAAGAATCTTGTTCAAATAGAACTATGATTTGAGCTCTAAATCATACTTTCCTCAATTTGATTCCTAAAGTAGGACAAGCCACCAACCTTGGAGATTTTTGCTTGATTGCTCTCCGAAATGTGACCTACAAGATAATCACTAAGTTGATGGTTGAAAGGCTTAAGAAGATTATGGTTAACATAATCTCTCAAGAACATGGAGGATTTGTGGAGGGGTGTCAAATTCTGGATGGAGTTAGTCTAGCCCAAGAGGCCATCCACTCTATGCATCATTCTAGTCGAAGAGGCATGTTTTTTAAACTACATATGTCTAAGGCTTATGATAGAATCCCATCGCAATTTTGGGATCAAATGTTTGAGAAATTTTTCTTCTCTCAGGAGAGGAGAGAGTGGATCATGAGTTGTGTCTTGAAATTTTCCTTCTCTATTCTCATAAATAGCTCCCCCTCGAGCCCTTTCCTTACTTCAAGGGGTATTCATCAAGGAGACCCTATTTCCCTATTTCTTTTTATTATTCTAGTAAAAGGATTGGAAAATTTCCTTTGAAGAAATAAGCAATAAGGTATTTTGGAAGGTGTGCAACTAGGTGAGGAGATGTTAACTCATCTTCAATTTGTGGATGATACAAGTCTCTTTGGGGAGGCCAACATTTGGGAGGCTAGAATTCTCAAAGCCATATTAAAAATCTACATGGATGCTATTGGTCAATAGGTGAATGCGACCAAATCCAAGGTTGTTTTCTTCAATACAGATAGAAGAATCCAAGATCATATTCTATCCATTTTGAGCTTTGCCTAGGGTACCCTTTCGCTTGATTACCTAGGGATTCCCCTTAATTTTAAGAGCCTAAGGACAACTAATTAGAAAGCTTTAATAGATAGAATCATTGCTAAAGTTAATCATTGGACTCACCGTTGGATTACCTTTGGAGTAAGAATGACTCTCATCCAATCGGTGATCCAAGCCATGCCTATTTATAAATTCTCCATCCTAGCTACCCCTATGAGAGTCTTTACAGAGTTGGATTCACTTATGAGAAAATTTTTGTGGGATGGACCAAGGATGGGTAAGAAATGGGCTCTTGTTAGTTGGGATAAAATATGTCAGCCTAAAGCTAGATGAGGTCTTGGTTTTCATAAAAAAACTTTAAAAAATCAAGTTCTTGCTGAGAAGTTTTATTGGAGATGGATCTCCAACAAGGAGGCTTTCATCAGTAGAGTCATCACTAGTAAGTATTTGGGTTCTATCTCTCATCAAGAATCTGATCGCATTCCTCTAAGGGGCCTTGGCTCCATTATTTGGAAGGTCCTAAAAGCTGGTGAACAATTGGTTAAATCTAGACTTTTCTAGAAAGTAGGTATATGAGACAAAGCTAACTTTTGGAGTGATTCTTGGGACCAACACCCCATTAATATATGAGTTTCAAGAGCTGTAGCCCTTGCAACAAAGCCTTGAAGGTAGAAGATGGATAAATATAGATTCATACATTACTTCTAGGCAAATTGGAGATTTCTCTTTCTTTCAGTGGAAGAGGTAGGAAGAATGCCCTAGTCTTGTTTCTCTTCATCAAAAGCTTATTATTGATAATATCCTCAAGCAAAGATGGCTTACTCCCAGGAGGAGACACTTGATCATTTGCTTTTGTAGTGTGCATTTGCAAGAGAGTTGAGGAAAAGGTGGTTAGACCTCTTTAAGACTCACATAAAATTCTAGGTAAATCTTTCTAATATCTGGGAGATTTGAAAATGCAAAAAAATCAAGAATACCTCCATTCAGCTAGGATGGTCCCTAGGCCCGAGTTTTACCTGGTGGTACATTTGGATAGAAATAAATTCCAAAATTTTTAGAGAGGAGTTTAGTCCAATGGAGTTGGTTTGGCATAAAATTGTTACCAAGGTTTTTGAAACTAACAAAGCTCACCTTAGGGATAAGAAAAATCAAGAGAATGAGGGGACTCCCAAGCTACAAAAGTTGGGACCATGGCATCCCCCTCCCTCGGGTTGGTAAAATATTAATTTTGATAGTGCAGCTAAGGATAACTTGCGGGTTGTGAGCATTGGTTTTCTTAGAAGATATTTCAAAGGGAAGATCCTTCATTAGGAGCTAAAGGGTCTTGGAAGGGCTACTAACAATTAAGTTGAAGGGTTGGCTAGCAGACAAGGTTTTCTCCATGCTTGGGAGAATAGGGTTATAAAGATCATAGTTAAGTTCGACACACAAATTATGCTGGGGCTTTCGAGTGTTATTAGAAATTTTAGACCAAAAGCTTGGAGGATAAAAAACATTGTGATCCAAATTAAGTCCATTTGATAGCATTTTGAAGATGCCATCCCAATCTATATTATCAGATCAAAATAATGCAACGATTGACTTTTTGGCCAAACATGGTAATGAAAGTCCAATTTAATACATGTTGAATTCTAATCAAGATAGAGGCACTTTTGAATGGCTAAAGATGAACCAATTGGTTCTTCGTTTGACCAACAAAGACTTAAGTAAGAATGAGGACAAGTCCAAGAGTCCACTGAACATTTGTGGATCAATGGAGGATGAATATATATCAATGGAAGATGAATAATTATTTTTTAGGTTTTTGGTGCCTCTTGCAACACTTTTGACCATTTTTCGGATAGTACTGACAATGTTCATAGGACTGTCAAGCCTGCTAGGTTACTTAGGATCAACATAAAACAAAAATGTAACCAGGTTAAAAAATTTTGCTCTTTAAATGGTACTCAATTTTTTATTATTGGAGATGCTTATCTGAGTTTTATTCAGATTTTACATACTCAATTTTTTGTTATTTTTGGAGATATTAATCCAAGTTTTGTTCAGATTTTAGGAGCTTACCAAAAATTATAGACCTATAACTGTATTTTTTTTTTATTAGGTAAAGAAGGGGTTTTAAGGATCCCCAAACCTGATGGTTTTGAGAGGGACTCACAACCCGAGATGAGGTTTTTGAGAGGATCCCACAACCATTACAACAAGCTCCAAAAGGGTTATTCAACAAGAAGCTCCAAAAGGAGAAATACAGTTTACACCCAAAAGGGTGACTTATCAACGAAGAGCAAAGGCTGGAAAAAACCAACCACCAACCCTCCTACGTAAAGTACAACAATAAAGTCCTAGAGGATATGAACTGAATGTCCTAGATGGGGAACAACACCACACCCATCTAATGGGAGCAAACTAAAACATCCCGCTCAAAATTAAATTTGAAAATTAAGAACCCAGGCAAGCGAGAGGAACATTTCAATGAATGGTAAACCAAGATCGAAAATTGGGAAACAAACTCCATGAGTTTCCAAAACTGAAGCAATTTCCACAAAACACTGGCCTCCGCAACTCTACTAATAGAAAGAGAAAGTAAAAACTATGAGCCACCTAAATCGAAGCAAGATCCGCAAAACAAGAACAACCTCTCTCAGGTACAAGAAAAAGGAGATAACAACATTTCACACCGCACTTGAGAGGGAGAAGGGTAAGATCCTGAAAAAATAAATCTTAGAACCCTAGGATCAAACACACCACCACGGATGGAACTGGAGAAAGAAATCTCTGCAGACGACCGAAGCTAGGCAACCCACCACAGACATGGGACCAAAATCCGAAAACCACCACAACATAATAACCCACTTACAACCTAACTGGTTTGAGTCGATATTTGACCCTGTCCCCGAAACAACTAGATACGCAAGAAATTACCAAACCCAGAAGAAAGCGACACAAACCAACCACAAACCCACTACTGGTAGAGAACCCTAACAATAGAGCCATCTAAGCAGCTTCTAACCAGAGCAACCAACCCACCGGAACCGAAACCAACCAAAGGAACACCATTAGATTTCCACAACCAAACACCATAACAAGCTCACCCCAACATGTTTGAATCGGTAGATAGCCCTTTCTCCAAGGAAACAGATAAAACCAAATTCAGAATGAAAGAACAGAAGACCTTCCACTCAAAGGATTTTAGAACGTTGGAAACGAAGCTAGAGATAAATTTTTTTATATTTTAAAATTTTTTATATTTCTTATATTTTAAATTTTTTTATATTTCTTATATTTTAAAAAATATAAAATTTGATATTTTGATATTTATATTATTTTGAATATTTATTTGATATTTATATTATTTAATATTACGATTAATATTTTCATTAATGCTAAAAGAAAGCTGGGCCACACAGTTATCCAAGTTCAGTTCGAAGTTCGAGTTCGAATTATGGAGAAAGACCACACTTCGAGTTCAAATTATGGAAAACAGGCCTTCTATCAATATAATTTCTGAAAATTGATATTTTGATATTGCATTTTTATATTACGATTAATGATTGCGTTAAGGTTAAAAGAAATTTGGGCCATTATGTTATCAAAGTTCGAAGCTCGAGAAAGAGGCCACACAGCGATTTCGAATTGCTCGCATCATCAAGAAAGAGGCCGAGAAGTGTGGCCTTCAATTACGTGAGGCATTGTACTTTACGCCTTTAAAAAAACCGTGTTTTCTTTTTATTTTTATATAAAAAATCGGGTAACACCGTTGGACCCCACCCCTCCGTGCATCGTATGGCCCTTTGCTTGTTTTTTGCTTTAAAAAAAAATAAAAATGACAAACAAATATAAAGTCACGGATCTTTCTACATTAAAAAAGGTGGAACATTCACTTATTATTTGTATAATTTTGGTTGAAATATTATTGACTATTTTTTAGACTTCAAATAGAAGTTTGAAATAGGGTAAATGAGATTGAAACACTCTTAAAGTGCATCCCTCTGAATAAATATTTTCTGATTAAAATATTATTACTTTATCTTAATTAAAATACTTCATATATATATTTTAAAATTATTATAATATAAAAATATTATTGTTATATTATTATTATTTTTTGATATAACAACCTCAACGCCATCTTCCATAAAAACTCTCTCACATGACCTACCCTCTAACCTCATCTAACTTAAACAAAATACAAAAATACTTACCTTTACCTTTTAAATGTTACACGAAATTGTATAACAGATATTAACATAGTACTAAAGACAAATATGTTCCGCCTTATTATTATTATTATTATTAGGGGGTTCTGAGCTCAAGTATATCGTCGATCGGTGTGGCCCCCGGTCAAAGGATCGTATGCGCCGGGACCCGTACCAGTGCCAAGGCTTGAATCATCCGTATGACCGTACAAAGCCATGGTATCATTCCCAGCCCCATATGACCGAGGGGGAGCTGTAGTGCCAGGTTGCTCGGCCCCTTCTTTCTCTGCCGCGTGGAAAACCTTCTCCTCTTGGGCTCTCCCTTCCGCCTCTGATTTCCTCGCTTGCTTCTTCTGCTCGGCCATCTCCTTCTCCGCACGGTCATGTGCAGTGGCCTTCTCTTTCTGCACAATTTAAAAGACAACAAGGCATTAAAGGACCGACCGCCAAATATTGGGTTCAATACGCTTTGAAATGAAAGTCGACCTTTTCTTGGGCAGAAGCCTTGCTTTTGTCCCTTCTCTCCTTGGCAGAAGAGGTCACGTTGGTCATCTTTTCCTTCACTGTCGCCGCTGCATTCTTTGCCGTCTGCATCTTCGCTGCTCCAAACTGTAAAAATGTACGTGAACCAAAGCAGAACGTGGATAATTTTGTGTTGACGTGGTGGATCCTTTTGGAAGATGAGATATGATGTTTATGGTTGGAATGGATAGAGGTTGCATGCGTTGTAAGCGATGGAGATACGAGAACCGCTACACGTTTTAGGCTGAGTTGATAACGTGTCAACCTGCAGAACTAAGGCAATGACATGGTTTTCAGTATTACAACTCTTCCAAGCAAATTGGAGGGCCAACACCTACACATGATGTCGACTCTAATCCTAATCTCTTTTCTTTTGTTATGGTTTCGTTGTTTTTTTTCGTTCACTAGTAATTTGATTGCATGCAATCCTCTCAATTAGAAGATTTCAATTTGTTGAATTCGAAATACTAAGATGTTTTTTAAATTAATAGAACTTAATGTGTTTTTTTTTTTTTTTTTAAAGGATTGTATGCATTTTATAAGAATTATAATATTTTAAAATGTATTCTCGAGGGTTAGTGGATTGGTAAGATGTTGGACACTTATTAAAAGGAGACCAAGGTTCAAACCTCGGGGCATGCTCAATTTGGGCATAGGTAATAGTCTCACTCGAGTTTGTTGAGTGTGCACCAACTTGATGATGGCGGTATCAACCTCGAACCATTGGGAGTTTCCCTCATTCCGTGTCATGTTTATCGACGCGAGATAGGGGTTATAGTGGTAGTATCATAATTTCGTTATGTATAATTTTTTTTTTTAAATGTGAATCCCAAATACACATTAAAAAGAAAATATCGAGTTGTATATTTTACAATTTAATTTTTGATCATAAATTAATTATACTTATAAGTTTTCACTCATTCTAAATTCATTGATGTATGCTTATAAGTTTTCGCTTTATAAGTTTTCACTCATTTTAAATTCATTGATGTATTTAGGTCAGAACACATGCTTTTACATAATGAGAGTCTAAATATATAAACCACTAATTGTGTAATAAAATCACATTATTATTGAATTATAGTTGTTTTTCTTACACATTGATAAGAAGCTTATCCATCAATTCTCACATAGGAAAATGAGGCCCACAACATTATCATAAGGTTACATATTCAAAAGATCAAGGCTAAAATTAAAATATCAAATAAAGTCCTTAATCAAAGAACTAAAATTAGTTTTCTCGTCGTGCAACTTGGACTACAACATCACCTCTCCATATTTGGGGGACCTTCTGACATGAGGCAACACCTTTACCTTGAACTCATCAATGAGAATGAAGCTTAGTATCCACAACACCAGTGGTGGCCAAAAGTCCCACAAAAAAGACTCGTATCTTGGGAATCAAAGTTGTCTATTTATGCCATAACTCAATAAGCTTGGAAGCATATCCCCTTAAGAACTCATAGGGAGGGTGGTTGTAGATATGCACCATTTATTAATTACTAGCTGGAAAGAAAGTCATACGTGGAGGTATGATACAATACTTCAAGGATAAAAAACCTTAATCATATTTATGTGATGTGCTTACCATAGAAAATCAAAGAAGCCTATGAAAACATATTTCTTATAATATCTATTGGTACATTGTAATAATTATCATAATAAGAAGAAGAATCATGACAAATCACACCATAAATAAATATATTTGTTCATATACTAGTCCTCTAGTATGACAATCTTCATCTCATTCATGGGTCTTCATTATTTTGTTGTTGTCTCCTCCAGGATGCAATATCACCTATATTTCATGTTGCATGTACATTGTTAGCACTAGCTTGGGTACCATTGGATTACCTAGCACAACACTTAATAAAATTACAAATGCATGGAAGCTAAGACCCACTTCATTTTAAAGTATACAAAATCACTTCTCCAAGCATAGTCACCATTAAGTAACTTTTATGTAAAACCAAACTCGCTCATGAAACTACTTTCCCTCAACCATTTCTCCAACCTAAACTTTGGATAGTTCTCCCTCTTATGCTCTCCATGCACCCCATGGTGTAGATCAAGCACGTGATCTTCAAAAATATGTTGTTTAGAAACTAGTTGTCCTTACCTCATTTTGGTCCACTAACATGAACAAGTAAATCACCTCTAACACCACACCATCCCATGCAAAGCTAGGCCAATGCACTTTTGTAAATGGTGTTTATTTGGTTATGTCATAGGGGAAAAAGAGGGCACTATGATTTTGGCTAACTATTGGATGGCATGGTATTAATAAATGAGGAAAAAGTCATGGGTACAATCGATATTATTGTACCCGCCATCATAATTGTATTGAACCATTAGAAAGTGTGAGTGTATAGAGAGAGTGGTAAGGTTTTCCCATACTTGATATAAGATATTCATTACTAATAACTTCTTGTAATGTGCAATGACCTAACCCATATACCACCCATCTAGAAACTCAAATTACTGATCATCATGCTTCTTTAATGATATGACCAACAATCTAGACTATTCCTAGACCATCATGTGGAGCCTTATAATGCCCTTACATTATAGTGTAGTACACTTGGATGAAAAAATATGAGCAAACAAAGGCTCCAAAAATAGAATGTCTATGACTCATCTAACTTACAAATGGTACATTTCTAATGGCTAAAATAATTTTGTAAATGGCTTTTACATTATGCTAATGAGATCTACTTGGATTGCATCCATAACAGCAGCCTAACAACTAACTGTATGGATAGAGGTTGAAGGAGGCATAAGAATTGGAGATATAAGGACCATGACATATTTTTAGGTTGAGAAGTTAATGTGCCAAGTTGTGGAACTCCACAACTTTAGCAATGAGATTATTTTATTAATTAAATTCTTCCATATCCAAACGGGTGCAAAGCATAATTTTTTTCTAGATTAGTGAGGTTTTATGGGTAAACTAGTTGTTAACAAAAAAGATAACATAAATCTTAAATTTTTTATTTCCTATGAACTAGTGAAGTGATATAAGTTTCTTTAATTTTTTGAAAATGTAAAACAAAATTTTTACAACAAAGAAGATAAACTAAAAAATTATTGTAAAAAAGTATAAAAAATTATAAAAATCTAGGAGCAATAACTTTATGTAATCTTAAAATAATAGAGAATGAATTGACTTGACCAGTCCATGTACATGTACTTCAAAATAAATGGATAGTCATTATAACATGTATTTTACAAAACTAGCATTACTCTTAAAGGTGTAAGTTAAACCATTAGGTGTGTGTGAGTCCCAAATCCTCAGTGTTTGTATTACCATCACTATCACAACCCATTCTCCACCACCACCACAATTGCCTTATTCATACATGCTACCTCCTTATAACTCCATCGACTAGTTGGGGCAAGTGGTATCACAACTTTGTAGCTCATGGGGTTTGAATCCACTATTGTTGCTACCATGTCAAACATGTCATCCGAGCCAGAATGTTTTTTTTTATTTAAACATAAATTAAGTAATTAGGTGTTGGTGAAGAGAAGGCCATATTCATTCCTATAACAAAACACCAACAAAATATTACTTCCCATTGACATCCATGGTAAGCACCAATTCCTTCATCTAAATGATGAGGACCATGTTATCCTATTATAGAATGATGAAATCATTCATCACCCAAGCTAGAGAGATCATGGTAGTGCTTCATGCTATGGATATTATGGATGATGACTACCATAGCCTTAGTGTGAATAAGGTAGAGTTGAAGGATGCACATGGACCCATGATGGGCCATACACAACAAGGAGTATTTAACCTGGATAAGAAGGTATAAGATGAAGAAACACTACTACACACAATAACATTTGAAACTAATGTTTAAAAAACTTAGTTTTATGGTAAGGACATGACATAGTGCTCTAAATACCACGTGAAGATTATTTCATGACCTAACAATAGTGACCCATGCATCTATCCTCTATGCATGCTCATTGTGGTGTCAGCATGCTCTATAGTGTTCTGCACCTTTGATATTAGATAAAACATAGACAATACCATCCTTATGTCTAATAAGAAAATCCTAGTTTTCATTTGTAATATTACGAGCTATAGCAACAATTCAATGCATCCCAAGTGGTAATGATGCTCTACTATATGTCCTCCAAGATTTTTCTCTTGGTTGTGGGCATCCACAATAAGGCCTTTAGATATAAGCGGATATATCTACCTTTAGGATATACGTATTGAGGATATAGTGTGACATTGGATAGATTCCAACATAATATTAAACAAGTGAGTGATGGATGATGATAGTTTTACCAATGTGGTAGCCAACAGTGACTTGGTGGCACTTTTATAGGTGGGCATCATCCCAAGCGATACTCTTTCAAAAGAAAAACGTATATATCATGATAGAGTTATGACACATGGGTGTGTAGTGGTCTATCATTTGGTAGCAATCAGACCCTCTCACATAACACAAACTCTACCAAATAACTTGCACAATAAATATCCACACATGATGACTCCCCTAATCCAATTATCTTGTCTTTAAATAAACTAAAATTATTGACCAAAAAGGAATAGGAAGCATTTAATTAAAATAAATGTATTTCCTTTCCCACCTTTTCATTCAATAAGATTAAGATACTACAAACATTAGAATTTTATGCCAAATTAATTTCCATATTTTTATCAAAGACACAAGGGAATAAGGATAATGACATAGACAATGATAAACTCAACTTGAGGAGATATGTGAAATCAGTAACCATGCACTACAACATTGGTAAATTAATATAAGGGACAACATTAGATGTTTTATACTATAAAAGAAAAAAATATAACTAAAAATATACCTAATATAATTACATTTCAATTTCCTTTTATTTACAATGACTTAATCAATTTTCCAAAACTATACGTATTATGGTCTTCTTCTTATTATTCTTCTTCTTATTCTTTTTGGTGGGGGCACAAGGGACATTAACAAGTTGCTTGCAAATAATCCTCTAAAGTTCTACACATAAGTTGCTAAACATTCCAATATGATGAAATCCAATCACTAGCCTCAAACTGATATGTTTTGTTCATTGAATATTCTCCAGACTAATGGAGCCTAATGTGATTTTCTAATTAAGTTTAATTTGGTTGCATTCACTCCACAAGAGTCACAATATTTTAATGTGTGAATCCAAAACATGCATAAAACATAGATCCCTTATACAAGTTGGCATATTTTATAATTTGATTATAGAAAATTGACATAGGATAAATCTAATCATATTTATGAATTTTATTTTAATTCTAAACCCATTAATGTGTTTAGGCACGAACATAGACCTCTTCATAATGTAAATCCAAATATATAAACCATGATTTGTGAAATGAAAGCATGTTATTGTTGAATTAGAATTGATTATTTTCTAGCATTTTGATAAGAGGCTTATATTCCATCAACATATCATGGAGAACAAGGAGGCCCAACCCATTATTGCAAAACTATATATTCATTGATATTAAGGATAAAATCAAAAGATAAGACAAGATCCTTTATTAAATAATTGAACATATACTCCTTTTTGTGGAACTTGGACCACAACATGATTTCTCAAGTTTTGGGAGACTCATTGACTTGAGACAACACCTTCACCATAATATCAGTAGGGGTAATGAAGCCACTGCTTATGGAATCAGTGGTGGTCAAAAATACCCACAAAAGAGCTTGTATCTTGGAAATTAAGGTCATACATTTGTTACACAACTTGATAAATGTGAAAGTGATGTGTGTCCTTAGACCATATTTTAATTATGCCACTTTAATTTGTCAAATCCAAGGTGGTGTCCGTAGGCTATATGCACTAGGAAATATTTTGATAGTAAGGTTGGTGGTAGGGGTTTATATAGTCTATGCATGGTGAAATGAAATACTCACAAAGTCTCAAACTTAAAATTGCATTAATGGAAATAAATTCAGAAAGTAAATGCTAAAATTAAAACTAATAATTTTACAACACATTTATGAGAAATCTAAAATTAAGATAATTAACTAAGCTAACACCCTTGAAAAGTAAAAACAAAAATTAAACTTTAAACTAATAATTCAAATGGCCACTATATAAGTATTCTCTAGTTTTTCCTCTTGGGAGTGAATTACATAAAACAAAACATCAAAATATAAAGTGACATTCATGAATTAAAATACATTCAAAATATAAAGTGACATTCATGAATTAAAATACATAGCATATAGCACAATAAAAAGTAACAATTGATGACATAAAATGCAATTACCAAATTACACTATGACATACCTACCTAAACATGACAGAAGAATCCTTTCCTCTCCATGTTGGAGTGGGCCCAAGCTCCATGGTGGTAAGGAAAGGGAAATTAACTCAACAAAAAAACAAAAATCTCAATAATATTATTATCTTCAACTACAATTCATATAGACACTCTTAACACACACAAGAATAAAAAAATAGATTACTTTCAACTAATAATTTCAGATTCAGAATAAAATTATCACTAGCTATCTAATTTCCACACACATCCCTACTTAGCTTATAGACAATACAAATTATAATTGATGTTGTTAGCTAGGGGAAACAAACAAAACATAATTTCAATTGTAGCCCAAATAAAAACTAGAGAGTATAAATTTTGCTATAACCACACATCCAAAAATGGCTAACTTGTTACATTGTTATCCGATCTTTGTTGCTACTATTTGAGATCAAACAATCTCGTAGATATATCAAAGAACAAACACTTTAATTTTGGTAATGTGAATCTGAATTATCACCATGTATGCTTTTATCCTTTATAAATTTAATGACAACCCGACAACCAACATGTCAAGTCATTTTATCTCTATCTCTAAGCTGGATGCTCACATCACAACCTTTCCTTGATCAACTATCATCAATACTTATCTCCTAGTGCCAACTCATCATATCATGTCCACCATGGGTTCATCCATTAATGTTTGTCATTGTCATGGTTCAACTTATATGGTGATATTCATGATCTAGTTGTCTGGTGCTCTCATGGTATAATCATTCGATGCTCTCATGGTTCAGGTAGTTTTAACCAAAATGTTCCCCTAATAGTATCCTAAAAAATCTCAATATACTTTCTAGGCCAAGAATTCTATAATTAGATGGAAAAAACCTTCTAATTTACTCTTAAAAGCACATACAATCATCCTATATAATTTAGTACTATATTTTCCTTATTTACCATGCTTTCTACAATATTTAGGTGAAATATGATGTCATCATAGGGTTAGATAGCACAAAAGAGGTTCAAAATCTACACCAAAATGAGGCAATTTAGTGCCTCATCACTCCCCCATGCCTATACCAATGCATGTCCTCATGTATTTGCCTTCTCTATGATTGCATTGAGATCGAAGTCATCAATGTTAATGGTGATAAAATTATCATCACATGGATGATATCCACTCAATCGATCAACTTTATCCATCCACTCCTAAAATCGTTCTCTACTAGGATAAATGGTATGGTGGAATTAGGGCCAACACTAGTGGAGGTTTGAATCGTATTCCTATCCAGTGAAAACTCTATTTCTTTATAATGGAGGCCATCGCTTGTGCTCTGTTATTGGACCAATCTAAGTTGCAAGAGGAGATGGGCTCTTTTTTTCTCAAGGAGGACCCTGTCTCACTCCATCTATGAGTATAGTCACTTTTAGTTATCTCAAAACCTATCTTGCAAAAGTGGTTAAAATTTTGAATGCAAAGGTTAAGCTAGTTTACATACTCTGTTCTAGTATGTGCTTTGGCTATACGGCTGAGATACTGCTCAATCATAGGGTTGAAACTAAGAAATTTAAAGAAAAATAATAGTCCAACCTCTTCCTCTCTGTCCTCATTTTCAATTACTCTATTATCCCTATGGATTTGATTATAGAGAGTGGAGAGAAACACCCTTAATTGAACATCCCCAACATAGATGTTGGGAAGAAATGTAAAATCTTGAGACAAGGCATACTTATGAACATAAAACTCACACAACAAATTTTTATGTTCAAATATAGACTGTTTTTAAGCATCCAAAAATTCTTGAATAATTTATAAATGATGAATTTGATCACAATATAGTCACAAAAGTTACCATCAATATAACTATTCCCTTAAAAATAAACTATGAATTCTATTAGGTCTTCTACACTCAAGGAGCCTTTCATCAACATGACATATAGAATGAAGTCTTACCAGTAATTTGGTATTCTTCTCTTGTTATACCTCTATATCCCATGTCAATTATTTATTATGCTCTTCAAGTACCTTGAGGGATTGAATCCTCTGCTCTATATACGAACAATACCTTGCCCATCACTAGACTGTATTATGTTATCTAGGGTAACCATATTTGGTGGAATGATTATGGTTGGTCATGGAGGCTCTAGGGGATTAGTTTATACCTCATGATATCTTGTCTCAACCAAGTAGGGTACCTATCATGGCTATTATTTTATCTTTAGAGATTCTTCTTCCATTCCTAAGCTTGCAGACCTTGGCATTTCATCTATCAACTCTCATTTTGATTTAACAATTTCTACGAGGTTCCCATTTTCTTATTTGAAGAGATGAAATGAGTAGTCAAAGGATTTTGTTGATCATTCTAGATGGAATGGATATTTAAGAGCTTCCCTAGGTCTCTCCTATATCACACCTAGCATATGTCTCGAGCTAGTGGTTGGAGTTATCCCTTTCTAGATTTGTGTCATGACTAGCTAGTCTTCAAGCCAACTTATGCGCTCATTCTTATCTTTTAGAAAATTATCAAATGTTGTGACCCATGTCTATAGAGTCAAAATAATCAGGTTAGACCCTTCCAAATCTAGATTATTTAAATTTGTGTTATCTTCCCATAGTGGCCTTGGGTAACTTGTTTCTTTCCTACTTGGCTTTATGGTGTTCTCAATTAATTTAACTTCCACTGACATATCTAATGATTGGTTTGGTGGGCCATCATTATTTGAGGGTATTGGTGAGTGAGATTATTCTAAAAATGCATCTTCTAATGGGCCATCCTACATTTTATGTGGGTCCCCTTCCTACATTTGTACCAATGGCTATGGGGAGTTCAAAATTTCATTTTTCTCACCATTGATTACTATTATCTCTTGTTGGCCTATGCCATATACCAAAATTATCTCCTCTTATAGTTTTTGGTGTTGCACATAAGATTATTTTGTGATAGACCGCATCCTTCTCTTAAAACTCATATCTTCAAAATCCAAAAAACTATTGGTCTTACCCTATTTCAATCCCTTTTGTTTTGGGGGGTTTTGGAGTGTTCAAAACTATAGGTTCTTTGGAGGGTTGTAACATCTTTGGCTACTTTATGGTTTCAAAGGATTCTTATGCTTTAGACCAATCCAATGCTTTTTTTGGCTCGATAATACTACTTTGTAGGTTTGTAAATCCTCTCCATTCCTTGTTCTCTTCATTCAATCTAGGCTCAAGAGTATTTTCTTCAAAAATAGTAGGTTCCTCAAGCCTCTGGTTCTCTCCTTTATGCATTGAAACTTTTAAAGGTTCTTTATATTCAATATTATTGGCATCCTAGAATGTTTGACATCATCATACACCTTAGTAGGTAAATCCTGATGCTTGGTATTTTTCTCAAAACTTACCAAGAATTTTTGCCATTTATTTTTCCCCTTTCTACTCACCTTGAAATGATGATGATCAATTAATTTAATCAGACCATGATGCTTTAGCCATGTTTTCCCATCCTAGTATTTAGCATCCATATCATGCAATAAATAATTCAAATAGAAAGAAAACTAATACAATGTTTGGGTTAGCACTCACCTCATCAAAGATGGAGGATTTTTAATTATGGTCTAGATAGTGTCATGAATTGACCATCACATGTCACAAATTTCATTACCTATAGTGCCATTGCATCCCATGGTCATGTAACGCTCATCCATTTTAAACCCTTACACTTATCCCCATAGACATTGTATTTCAACTGAGGATAAAATACTTCTCAAAACTATGTGAGTAACTTAGGTACTATGTAAATATTTTTGAAAAAGTTCTAGTCTACATGGGGGATCCTTGAATATCAGTTGATAGTTTTTGGGGTCATAGAAAAATATTTCCCCCTTACTCTAACAACCCCATCACACAGGTTTACAACAAACTTTGTTGCTATCTAAGAATGATGTCTTTTGAAACACTCAAATAATTGTAGCCAATCGATTGTGTAATATAATTTGTTGCTTCAACATCTTGTAGTATTTGTTCTGCATTATTAGGCTCTACTTTATATTTTATTACCATGATTTCATAGAGAGTGGATGTTGAATGGTGGTGACAATAATTGTGGTGGCACATTGTATAGTGTTCTATTAGGGTGGCGATGGATGAAATATGTTTCTCCTTCTATCTTTAACTCTGGACATTGGATCTAGGGTGTCATGGTAGTGTATTTTCCATGGATACCATACTATGATTTGCATTGGTAATGCAACTTGTCGTGTGTGAACTATTTTCCATCCTTCTCGTATGATAGACCATACCTTCGTGAACATATGACTCTGTTATTCTTACTATCTCTGTCCATTACTCAAAGTCTGCAACCACATGCTTTGAATATCATCCTCTCATTATTGGGAGTGTGCATATGCATCTCCTCTAAGGTTTATTTGTGTATCACATGCCTATAAGCAAATCCTCATAAAATTGAAAATTTATTAAACATATTTGAAAATTACTTGGGTAGTGGTAAGAAGTGTAGATATTAAATGTTTTGACAAGTATTTGGTTGTGTGCATAAGGGAGTCTAGAAATAAATACATAAGAATAAATAATTTATTTTTTCTAGATTATTGGTACTAAATGTTGGTAAAGAAAATTTTGTTGTAAAAAAAATAATTAACATGTGACCTCATGCACATGGTTACATTATGTCATGGTTTAAATACTATAGTTTTGTAAAATCGTGGTCTTATCAACTCATGATTTTATTATGTATATGGTTTGGAGACCATGGTTTTGTAAAAATATCCATGGTTTTCATGTGTACACTTATTTGTAAAGGAAATATATATATATATATGTATAAATAATGAGTTAAATATCCTTGTTCAAGAAAAGTCTCTCACCATCATTGTTTAAGAGAAATAATAAATTTGTTTTGAGAGAAATAATAGTTTCATTGTTGTTTTAGTTGTTTTGTTATTGTCTTAAAGAGCAAGGTGGAACAACCTTTAATAAAAGACCCTTTCCCATTGATATTGCATCAAAAATTCTGAAAATAATAAGTATTTAGGTTATTAGTAGTTTTGGGAAGCAAGGAAAAAATATTATTATTTTTAGTAAAATCTTGAACATGGGTCTCTTAAAAGAGAGCCCATACCACTATGATGTCCTATAGAGGTAAAATATTAAATTTTAAGTTATAAATGTATATGCTCTAACTATAGTTACTCTTTGAGATAGATATTGAAAGGACCTTGGTTTATTTATGTCAAAGAATATTAAATTTGAAGCTATAAATGTATATGCTCTAATTATAATTTCTCATTAAAGTTGAAGTTATAAATGTATATGCTCAATTATAGTTACTCTATCATTGATATTGGAAGCACCTCAATTTATTTATTTGAAAGAATATTAAAGTTGAAATTATAAACGTATATGCTTCAACTATAGTTACTATTGATGATAGATATTGGATGGGCCTCTATTTATCTTTGTGATAGATATCAGAAGGACCTCATTTTTTTAATGTCAAAGTCCGTGATAATTTATAATTATGATATATGGACTCTTGAGGTACTTTAATGTAGTTCTATATTCTTAATTATGATATTTGGACTCTTGAGGTACTTAGTGTAGATATTATCTTCTTGAAAAAAAATATGTACTTCTTGATATTTTTAAAAATTTCAATATAAGTGTCATTCTATCTTGAAAAAGAAGGTAATTATGATCTTTGAACTCTTGAGGTACTTTAATGTAAGGATGGTATTTCTTGATATTCTTAAAGATTAAGGTAGTTATTATCTTCTTGAAAATATTCCTTAAATATTTCAATATAAGTGCATAATTAAATATATTGACAAACCTTATATAGCATAAAATTGGACAAATATGTGTTATCTATAGACAAACCTCATATAGCACAAAAATTAAACAAATGTGTTATCTACAGAGATACACTTTTTTAAAGAGAAAAATATTATATACTGATATTCAAACTTGCAAAGAACAATTATCCAACAAGCAACTTGGAGGTCACAAGATTGTTGTCCAAAAGGAGGAACAAGTAACAAAGAAAATTTAAAAAATTCAAAAAGTGCAAAAATATACCAAGGAATCTAGATATGCAAAGGATACCATAATCACCAAGAAAAATTGAAACACCAAAAGCTCCTTAACATATCATGCAATGTTCCAAGGTTGTCCATAGGCATCAAAATCTCCACGGGCACTAAAATCTTCAAAGACTCCATAATATTCAAAGGATAAAAAATTTCCATATACTTCCTATCATTTGTGTCACTCATGTTGTCTATTTTTAGTTTTTCTTATTACTCTGAGATGCAAATAAGCTATGAATATGGCCTCATTTTCAAGACGATAAACCACCATATTATGTCTCCTTCCAATTTGGGAGTATTGTATATATTCAAACTTCTGCTCCAATTCTCTTAGTCTTCTCTGGACTATTTTTTGTTGGATTGATGAGAAATCCTTCCCCTTAAATAGGGAAGATATCACAAGTATCAAATCACCATACACATGAAGTTGTTTAATTCTTTGTTCCTAAGCCAATTTTTGTCCCATTTCACAACCTATCAATTCTACAACATTATTGGTTTTCCCCAAATTGATTTTGAAATGAAGTATTTCATAGTGTGGCATCACTAGTATCACACCACTAGCTACTGCATGACCTAGGTTTGATTTAGAGGCTCCATAAAAGAAAAGTGCAAGGAACTTTATCTTTGGAGGTTTGATTGTTCTAACTTGTGGCCCAAAATTTAGGAGATCCATTTGGTGTAACATTTGTATCTCCTTTTTTATTAATCTCCTAATGTCTTGTTGTTTATAATATATAGCTTTTATGTTCAAGACTATCTCCCTTAACACTCTATTGGTTAATACTTGAAAATTGGTTTTCTTATCCTCAAATATTATCCTCTTTTTGTCCTTCATATGTTCCAAATGATGAATATTGACATTGAGTACCATATATACCCGATAAGGTGCTTATCCTTCTATAGCCATGGAATTTTGACTCACCTCAAAATTCCTAGTTCCTCTAACAACATGTCTTCCCTCCTTAGCAATGTAGCTTCCCCCCTTCAGCCATCCATCTCGATTTTTGTGCCCGTTAAAACCTATTTCTTTCTTTTAACCCATTTTTTAGCAAATTCAAATGACCAAATAAAATTAAGATGTCTGAATTCATGCCAATCAAATGTGTGTCTAAATTAGTTAACAAATCGTTTGGATTTACCTCAAATATAGGCAAACACAGATTTTTAGTGAATTTGAAAACATTCAAATTCGCCCAAATTGGAAAATTTTCTAATTTCCCCTAACGATTCCCACCCATCTTCATCCTCAAGATTATTCGATTTGCTTTGGTTGTTAAAAGTTGCAGGCTACCTTTAGAGGGAACTAATGGTGATTTTTGAAGGAGATTGAAGTGGAGAAAAAGATTTCTATGTCTTGCTACAAATTTGATGGGAGATCTTTTCATTCTATCACCATTCTAGTGATCATCTAAGATGATAATTGGTACCATCAATCCATATGATCTGATTTAATACATTGATTTTATCAGTTTGCATCATTATATTAAGGTTTTATTTATCTTTAATGAATTCATAAGTTTCAAAATATTTTTGAACTTGCTTTGTAAGTTTCGAATCTGCACAAATATACCTAAGAGATAAATTTTCTACGTTATGATAATCTTGATAATGGGTACTCTTAATCTTGACATACCTTGAGTGCAAATATTTAGCATATATTTGTTAAACTGCATTTTTAAAACAAATTCAAAAGACTTTTGTGTTGTCTAAATTCGCTAAAGAGTTTCTAAAATTTCTCTACAACTTTCTAAAATTGACCATTACAAATTTGAATGAATTCAAAAAATATCAAGACATTTTTGAATTCACTAAAACCGATCAAATTCATGCAGATACATGCTAGGGGTAAAATCTTGTTCTCAGGTTTATCACAGTATTTCATACTCTACATTTTGATTATCATAACATTCATTATTTACTACATTTCATATTGTTTCACTATTTTCTTATTAAATACATATGCTTGCATTAGATATAGAAAATTGATCATTTTGCTTATGGTTTACTGAAATAACTGAGGGGATCTGACTACCACGTCACTGAGGATCTGTTGAGTGGTATTTTCACCCAGTTGTGAAAACACACTCTCCGATAGGATCCGAGTCCCAAATCCTCTGCTTGCAAAGAAATTACACAAGTAACTTCTCCAAGGTTTCTGTTATGTCAGCTTGTTGCACCAATAATGCTGTTCAATTTGAATGCTGGGAATACCTTAGTGTTGCAAGTGAATGTTAACAAGGGGCACTATGGTTTATTCTATTCTGAAATTACAATGGACTCAAAGTGAATTAATCTTTATGACCAATCTATTTTTGATTTTGAGCTTTGGTAGATCTTCAAATTTTGTTTATTTTAATGAAGGTAATTAAAATGCAGAAACAAAATAAAGAATTGAAAAGAAAAAATAATGCAAAGAGAATGAACTAAACTACGTTCAGAGTGCTACGATCTTAATTTGGCAAAATCGAAGATAATGAGGTTTTCTGCACACAACCTAACCTATTTGAACCTGCAAACTCGCACAATCCAGATAAGCTAGGTGCTGGTTTCTGGGGTCTTAACTATAGTTTTCAGATTTAGGCATTCGCATGAAGCAACCAAGAGAACTCGCATTAAACTTCACCTATAAACCTAAAAATATGAAAGAGGAAAGATAAACATTCAATTTTTGCATGCAGAAAATAACTCCTCCTTTCTTGCCAATGAGATGCAACTCTCTGTAATTCTGTATTAAAATAAATGTATCAATTACAATGACAGAATGTTCCAGTTTTGACAAAACCAGAACAATTGGAGGAAAATGCTCCAAAAGCAGGCCCAAAATGGCTTGTTGCCTTTGGCTCTACAACTCTGCTAGCAGCAATTTTTGACCCCTATATCAATCTGTGCCTCTGATTTTATACTATCTGGTGTGGTTCTCTATTTTGCTCTACGACGCTTCGTTTCACCTCCCAGAATGCATCGTTTCGTATTCCTCGCCTTTTCGTTGCTTTTGACTTTATGTTCGATGCCGAAACGTTTGATATTCTCTGTGAACTGTAACGCTTCTATAACCCTGACACCTGTATGCCACGTGTTTTGCGCTCCTCTGCATGCTTCGTAACTGCCCCCTTGTAAATCATGACAAAAATAGCATGTCACGATATCGCGACGTTTTTCTGCATGCAACTCTGCTCTTCTACCTGCACCGCGAAAACAAGACGTGTCACGAAATCGTGACATTTTTTGGCCAACAGCCTTGTCCGCCACCATGCACAGCGAAAATGATACATGTCATGAAATCGTGACATTTTTATGCTATCGGGCCATGTGGGTGCAACCTGTCGCGAAATCGCGACGCTTTTCTGCTTCGCTGGGTTTTGTTACACTTAGCCGCGAAAACGTGACATGTCGCGAAATCGTGACACTTCTCTCTTCTGCACCATCTTCTGCTTTCTGTCATGAAATCGTGACACCTTTACATTTCGTTCACCTTGGCTGCTTCCTGTCGCGAAATCACGACGCTTTTCATCTTCGTACGCCTTGGCTGCTTCCTATCGCGAAACTGCGACATGTCGCGATATCGCGACAACTTTAGTGCCTTGCCCTGTTTGATTGGTTTGACCATGATTTTATGACATGTCGCGATATCGCGACAATTTTCCATTCTATCTTTCTCTCTCCTCTATGGACCGCGATTTCACAGCACGTCGCGAAATCGTGACATTTTTGATCAACACTTCTTCCTGCTTGCTCTGACCATGATTTTATGACACGTCGCGATATCGCGACATTTTCTCTTCATGATGCATTCTTCTGCTCATAGCCATGAAAATGTGACATGTCACGAAATCGCGACGTTTCTTTCTTTCTCTGCATTTTGCTTGTCTGAGCCGCGACAGAGCAACACGTCGCGAAATCGTGACAACTTTCATTTCTTGGCAGCGACAGTGCAACACGTCACGAAATCGTGACAACTTTTATTTCTTGGCAGCGACAACGCAACATAACGAAAATGGGGAAATGTGGGGATCGCGACAACTTTCATTTCGGCAGCGACGGAGCGACATGTCGTGAAATCGTGACAACTTTTATTTCTTGGCAGCGACAGCGCAACACGTCGTGAAATCGTGACAACTTTCATTTATGGGCAGCGACGGAGCGACATGTCACGAAATCGTGACAACTTTTATTTCTTGGCAATGACAGAGCGACATGTCGCGATATCGCGACACCTTCTTTTTCTTGCTGTATTTTGCTCCTCCTTTGATTTTTTTGGTATCTGGGCCATTGCAGTCTTCTTTGAAAGAATGAAAAATGTGGGTCCCCAATTTTGGGGTGTGTTGTGGATCAGCCACAACAAATGGCGACTCTGCTGTCAAATGCTCCTGAGCATTTTGGTGAGAACCCAACCTGGAAGTACACAAACTCAAAACCAGCATTAGCACATAAGAAATATAAACAAATGCCCATAGATCAAAAATATGTGAAACATCAGAATCATTAAGTATCAGCTCGGTGTGTGCAATGTGTTTCATTCTCTATCATTTGAACTTGTTCAATGTTCCATTGTCAGTTTCACTTATGATTTGTATGCAAGGCTATGAATGATTTACGTAGGATTTGATGCATGATGAAGATGCTAGAGATGTCAAACCTGCTTTATAAATGCTCAAACCTTCTAATATCATGGACAAACATATTAAAAATGTCAAACCCTCTTAGGACCAACTATATGTCTACTAAATTAATTTACTAGATCCCAAAGTTGGTTATGTGTCACTACCATCTTGAACCCATGTGCAAGTGTGAGTGAAATCAAAACTTTGGGGAATAGGATTCCCAACCTAAGCGAGATGGGAATTTAACCCTATCCTTACTATTCTGATTTGGAGTTCATTACCTCATCTTGAATAAAATAATCTAACCTGTTATGGATGAAATGGTCAAGCTAGTCTATCCATATGAGCAATCAGTGGTCTTGCTTTTAGACAAGACATGTTGCCACGCATGAGCATACTTAACCCCATAATCCATGACTTGGCTTCATTCATTCTTTTTCTTTTATTTCTTGGACCTTTGGGATGACTACCCATCCTTGCTAGGGACATGTAGTACGATCCCTCCAATTCAAAATGGAAAATATTATCTTTTATCTCTTGGACCTTGGGGATGACTACCCATCCTTTGCAGAGGACACGTAGTACAATCCTTCCAATCCAAGATTGAGATGAAATGGAAAAATTAGTTTTATTTTTATTGCTTGGACCTTTGGGATGACTACCCATCCTTTGCAGAGGACATGTAGTACGATCCTTCCAATCCAAGCTTTATGATGAAATGGACAAAATGGAAGTTTTGGGGAATCAGATTCTCAACCTAAGCGAGATGAGAATTGTGCCCTATCCTTACTACTCCATGTAGGTCAAATCAGAGCTTTGGGGAGTTGGATCCTCAACCTAAGTTCGATGAGGATTTAATCCTATCCTTACTACTCTGGTTTTAGACTTTAAGCTTGATGGAAGTGGTAAAAACCACTATTTTAAGGATTATGTTGCATGATAGGACAGACATGAAATATTCTTTTCACCTCCCCTTTTCATCCAAGTATAGTTTTGACCATTTTGCTCAAGATTCTTTTTTATGTGCATGGAATGTGCTTGGTTCAAGATAGTTTGGGCAACAGTTCCCATCCTTAGGATCCTTTTAAAATATGTTATGTAATAATCCTAAGAGGATTCGACACCTTCTCAATGATTGCCCATGGAATGAAAATGTAACTGAGATGACATGTATATGCAATGTGGAATATGACATGAGATATGAATGCACTGCTTCTTTTGGAATATATCATCTATTTTACCATAATGTGCAAAACTGACAACTTCATGCATCACAAGATTCAAACGATAGTATTTAAGATGTTTGTGTTATTTGCGGAGCTTCTACAACATAATTCCAATGTTTCATATTCTCCTAGTCTTAGGCATAAGTTGACATCTCAATTTTTTCTTTTTCTCTTTTTTTTATTTTATTTTGCATATAAACAAACAAAAATATGCCAAATGAAATGAACACACACACCTTAAATCCTAACTAGACTAGCAATCCTAAAACAAACAAAACAAAATCTGAAAATCCATACCAAAACCGAAAAGTATAATATCAATCTCTTATGACTTAAGGGCTAAAATAATGCTTTAAAACATGCCCATTAACTGGTAACGTCAGATCTTTCCCTTCTAACGTTCTCAACCTGAAGGTATTTTTCCCTAGAATTTCTGAGATCTGATAAGGGCCTAACCAAAGACAATCAAATTTTTGATGATTTCCCTTTTCTTCATGTCTTTTATCCCACAGTAGAACCAAATCTAAAATTCTGAAGGACTTGATTTTGGATCTTCTATCAAACCATCTTTTAACAACCTCTTGATGTTTATTCATGTGAGTCATGGCTTCCTCCCTCTTTTCATCAAGGTGCAGTAAATGACTTAATCTGGCTTCAACTTGGTTATCTGTCCCCAAGTATTCTTGCATGAAATGCAAGGTTTGCAACTTCAAGTTTGCAGGAAATATCGGGTCTTGTCCATAGACCAAATGATAGGGGGTATTCCCTATGGATTCTTTTACTCTGGTCCTATCTGCCCAAAGGGCAAACTTTAACTGGTTGTGCCAATCCCGAGGGTTCTTTTCCAGTAATTTCTTAATGATATTCAACAAATTTTTGTTTGAAGATTCGGCCAAACCATTTCCTTGAGGGTAATAATTAGATGCAAATTTTAAACTCACTTTATTGTCATATGCCCAATCTGCAAATTGCATAGAAATAAAAGCTTTACCATTGTCACTGACAATAGAATCGGGCATTCCGAATCTTGTTATGATGTGGTCCTCAAGAAATCTTATTACAACGTCTGTAGTGGCATGTTTTGTAGGAACTGCTTCCATCCACCTTGTACAATAATATGTAGTTGTTAGTATGAATTTATGGGAATCAAAAGAATTTGGGTTAATAACCCCAATGAAATCTAATCCCCATTGTGCAAATGGTCTCATCTCAACTAGAGGTTGTAATGGCATGGCTGCATTTCTTTCTCTGTTGGCCGCTACTTGACAAATGTGGCAAGATCGTACATGAGCATGCGCATCTTTAAAAATGTGAGGCCAATAGTATCCTGCTCTCAGAATTTGATGCGCTGTAGCATTTGCCGCACCATGGCCAGTTCCATATTTCCCATGAAATTCTTGCAGAACCTTGGCAGCTTCTTCTTTATTCAGACATCTCAAGTAGATCCCTTCATGATTTTTCCTGTACAGACAACCAGATCTAATCAGATAATTAATAGATTTAAGTCTTAAAGCTCTTCTTTGAGTTGAATTCAAATTGGAGGGACACTTACCATTCAATAGAAAATGCACAATGTCAACATACCAGTCATCCTTAGCAATGTATTCTGTATTTGAATATTGGCATGTCATTTGCGGATTATTCTCAGTGATTGCCTTCACAAGTCCCTGTCCTCGAACTAGTTTCATAGGTTGGATTTCAAGATCAAATTCTTGAATGGTAGAAATCCATTTCCCTCTTTTCTCACCTAGCTCGTTCTATAAAAACATGGTCTTGACAGCAGGGTCAGGCACAATGGCAAAAACTCTGCTGTGCACAATGTAATGTCTAAATTTTTTTACCGTTTTAAAAAGTGCGTACATCTGCTTATCAAGGATGGAATACCTCAATTGAGCATCTTTTAAAGGAGCACTTAAAAATGCTATGGGGTTTTCTGCACTATCTTCACCTTTTTGGGTCAAGACACTCGCAAAAGAGTGTTCTGATGCGAAAGCATAAATATAGAAAGGTTTAGAATAGTCCGGACTTATGAGGGCAGGGGCTCTGGAAATAGCATCCTTAATGTTTTGAAAGGCCACCCTACTTTCCTCGTTCCATTTGACATCTACATCCTTCTTGAGCATTTTGTTCAAAGGTTTGGCTATTTCAGCGAAGCTCGAAATGAACTTCCTCACAAAATTAATTTGCCCAAAGAAAGATCTCAACTCTTTTTTACTACTCGGGAGAGGTAAGTTTTGGATCGCTTCTATCCTTTCTGGGTCAATGGATATCCCTTCTTTTGAAATGATGTGACCAAGTAGTCTTCCTTCTGTTACTCCAAAGATGCACTTTTTGGGATTCAAAGAAATTCCATGTTCTCTGCATCTTTGAAGAACTTTTTTTAGATCCTTGACATGGTCCTCTCTCTTCTTTGAAAATACTGGAATATCATCCACATACACGATGATACACTTGCCTATGAGCCCTTTGAATGCATAATCCATGGCGCGTTGAAATGTTGCACCAACATTCAACAGTCCAAATGGCATTCTCTTGTAGGCAAATGTCCCCCACTTGGTTGTGAAGGTTGTTTTCATCCTGTCATTGGGATGAATAAGAATTTGGTTATATCCAGAATATCCATCAAGAAAAGACATCATTTCAGATCCATTCACTGTTTGTAAAATCTCATCAATGGATGGCAAAGGATAGTTATCTTTTTGAGAGGCCTTGTTAAGATTTCAAAAATCTATACATAGCCTAATCTCTCCGCTCTTCTTTCTTACTGGAACAAGGTTAGCAACCCAGGTTGAGTGCCTAACAGGAAAAATAATCTTCGCTTCCAATAATATTTTGACCTCCTTTTCTATTAGGGGCTCCAATAGCGGGTTAACAACTCGTTGTCTTTGTCTGAAAGGCTTGGAGTCCGGCTTTAGAGGGATGGTATGTGTAATGACATTTTGGTTGTATGTTTTCAACTCATTATAATTCCAAGCAATGCAATCCACATAGTTCTTTAGTGCATGTATTATATTTTCTCTTTCTTCAGCTGTACATGCCTTTGCGATGTACACTTCTCATGGATTGTCCGCACTCCCTAGATTAATTAGATCACATGCATCTTTGGGGAGTGGAACCTTTTTTCCTTTTCTGGCCTTGTGTCCCATATCGAACATTTTTTCCAATGAAACTATGTCTTTAGGTATTTTGTTGGATTGACATGTGGTTTCACTTTCGCTTTCTGCTTCTTCTTGCCATCTTTGCTCCTCATCAATCACCTGGTTTTCAAAAATACCTGAATTCATGACAAATTTGAATATGTGTCTATCGTTTTCAAAAACTTGGAAATTCTTGACATTATCAGGTATTGATGGACAAGGAACTAATTCGATGGAGAACTTTTTACACCTTTTTATATCAATTGGGTTTAACATGCCCACGACGACTGCAAGAGAATCTGCTACTCGATTTCCTTTTCTAGAAATAAGGACTATATTGAAAGCTTCGAATTCCTCAATGAGGTCCATTACCCTAGTTCTATAAAGGCTCAATCTCTTATCACGGCATGTGTATTGTCCTTTAATCTGCTTGACTACCAGTTCAGAATCTCCCAATACTTTCAAACATTTAACCTGCTTGCTCAACGCTAGTTGCAAACCAAAGATCAGTGCTTCATATTCTGCCACGTTGTTCGTGCAAGGAAATTGCAATCTATAGGCAACCAATAATGGTTTACTTCCTGGGCAAGTGAGCTCGACTCCGACTCCTGCTCCCTGCTTGGATTTGGATCCATCAAACCGAAGCAAACATACGAAATCATTTTCCTCAAGAGAGCTATCGTGAAACGTTTCCCCTTTAGGCTCTTCAATAGCCTCTTCAACATCAAATGCATACACCCCCAATTCTGGCTCAAAAAACTGAACTTCATTTGGCTTATTAAATTATGTTATGATTTCTTTAAGCCTCGGTTCATTTTCTACTCTGATTTGATTTGCAATTCCTTTCCAGGGTAGCCACATATGTGAGCAGTCTATTGAAAAATAGCCATTCAATGTTTTCATCCAATCCCTTGCAAGTAGCATTCCATATCTACTTGGGATATTAACAACCAGAATGTCGACAACCTGCTGGACCCTGGGTTCAGAATTTAATTGAATTTTGACATCATACAAGGTCCCTACCACATTTACCTCTGATCGGTCCAATTGCAAAACCTTGCATTTGGATGAAACAGGCTGTAGACCTAGCATTTGACATATCTCCGAAGGCATGAGGTTGCTCGTGGCACCCGTATCCACCAAACAATTATGCAAATTCTTACCCGCAATTCTCAGAGTCAATAAGAATGGCGGGACATCTCGTCTCTCCTTTCGTAAAATCAGATGGGACTCCACTTCTTTTCCTTTCCACACTTGATCAAGTGAGTTCAGAGCCTTTATTAATGCTTCCTTTTGGCCAGGCAACCTGGCCACTTCGAAGAATGAAAGGCTTGATTTGGACTTCTTTAGATCCTCCACTATGTCATAGTTTGGTTTTTCAAATTTGACTGTCTTCTACGCGTCATTAGACATTTCTCTTCTAAGTGGAGGAGGAGGATTGTTATCTACTTTAGTATCCGAAGGAAGGATAGAGTTATTTGGTGGTGTTGATGACGTTTGAGGGGCTTTATATTTACTTCTCAAATGATATCCGTGATTCCCCTTTCTAAACTCTCGAAAAGCTTGCACCTCCTGTTCCAAAATTTCATCTTCTTCTCCCTCACTCTCACCTTCTTGATGGTATAAAGTTTCCACCACCATAATGTTATCATCTTGATGTTGGGATGGATCCTCATTTGACACCAGTTCCAAGTCATCTACTTGGGCTTGGAGACAATGAGTGTATCTAGCAATTTCAGGACAATTCCTCTCATTGTGCTCTTTTGTGTTGTGCAACCTACACCCCTTTTCCCATGCCAAATCGGAAAGATTCAAAAGGGAACTGGATTGACTAGGTCCTGTAGAAGTATCTAGTTGATTGGCAATAGGGGCAGGTACTCCCCCATTGTTTGGCTTTGTGTTCCAATGTCTCCCTCTATTGTTAAAATTTTGATTTGAGTGAGGGGCATGGGACTCATACTTCTATTTTTGAACCATGTCATTGCTCAGTTTATGAACTATCTTCTTGAGCTCTTCGACATCCGAATAAATCTCCTTCGATGGAGCTACATTGTTGTTAACTCCCATTGGGTTTGCATAATTGGTGGGGTCTTGATTTAACATTTGAGTCAAATTTTGAGGAATTTGATTCACGTATGGATTTACACTTTGGATCGGAGTTGGATTTGGGAAAGGAACTATAGCCTGAGAATTAACCTGGCTGGTTCCTTGCATAGTCGATTGACTATTTTGCAAAAATGCGGGAACGGGTGGAATGGATGTGATTGGTTGGATTGGAATGGGTGCATAAGAAGGTGCTGGTGGATACGGTTGTTGATATGGGAAGGCATTCATGCTTGGCATTTGCGGTGCCATGATCTGATTTGCCATGGGAGCTTGACCATATGGAGCATATTGTCCCATCATAGGCATCTAGGGAAACCCATAGCCCTGTGGTGTCATTTTTTGCTCGATGGTCATGGCTTCATTGTAGGCTAAAGTGAGCGTGGTGACTTGAGGATTTCATCTTGCAAACATGGCTGTCATGGGATCCAATGCCCCAAAATATATTTGCAAGGCCACTGCAGGATCTATGGCAAAATGCCGAACTGCTCTATTATAGCATTTTTGGAATTTCTGATTAAAGGTTCTGATTGGTTCACCCTGGCCCCTTTTGCATGTAATAAATTGATTGTAGATGGTTGCGGGATCCAAAGGTGACCTAAATTGATTAACAAAGGTGTTCTCCATTTGCGTCCATGAAGTGATTGAACAAGTAGGCAAGCATATATACCATTCATAGGCTATTGGATCTAGGCTCATGGGAAAAAGTCTGCAAGCCACATCCTCATGTTGGACTTGCAACCTTATTAAAACATCCCTATAGGCTTGGATATGCTCTTCTATAGTTCTTGGGCCATCTGGTTTATATTTGGGCAAGAATATTTCTATGTTCTTAGGGATTTCATGGATATCCCCTACAATATTCAAGGGGATATTATTAGCTCCATACCAAGGAGCTGCTGGAGGTTGAGCCATTTGACTCAAAATTGATGAGGACAACCCTACAAGAGCGGTGGAAATGGTATTGACGATAGGTACACTAGTGGCAATTGATACCACTGGTGTAGGTCCGCTCGAGGTTCCTGAAGAAAAAAGATCTTTTGTGACTGGTAGGTTTACAACTTGCTTGGTTTTGTTCTTGGGAGTACCAGTGAGTGTAAGGTCATGGAATATGGTTTCCCCAGTTGTTTGGGACCTAGTCGCAATACGGCACGGTGGGTCCAGCCTGCCTGACGAAACTCTCGATTATCTCCAAGAAAACCTGCAACACAAAAACGAATGCTGCAGTTTAGCCGTTTGTGAGATTTAAGAGATAATTTCAAAATCGAATCAAAAACATATTACTTCTGTATGAAAATAAAAATAAAGTAAACCAATCAGGCCCTCCTTCTAGCACCAATCTGTTGAGTGGTATTTTCACCCAGTTGTGAAAACACACTCTCCGATAGGATCCGAGTCCCAAATCCTCTGCTTGCAAAGAAATTACACAAGTAACTTCTCCAAGGTTTCTGTTATGTCAGCTTGTTGCACCAATAATGCTGTTCAATTTGAATGCTAGGAATACCTTAGTGTTGCAAGTGAATGTTAACAAGGGGCACTATGGTTTATTCTATTCTGAAATTACAATGGACTCAAAGTGAATTAATCTTTATGACCAATCTATTTTTCATTTCGAGCTTTGGTAGATCTTCAAATTTTGTTTATTTTAATGAAAGTAATTAAAATGCAGAAACAAAATAAAGAATTGAAAAGAAAAAATAATGCAAAGAGAATGAACTAAACTACGTTCAGAGTGCTACGATCTTAATTTGGCAAAACCGAAGATAATGAGGTTTTCTGCACACAACCTAACCTATTTGAACCTGCAAACTCACACAATCCCGATAAGCTAGGTGCTGGTTTTTGGGGTCTTAACTATAGTTTTCAGATTTAGGCATTCGCATGAAGCAACCAAGAGAACTCGCATTAAACTTCACCTATAAACCTAAAAATCTGAAAGAGGAAAGATAAACATTCAATTTTTGCATGCAAAAAATAACTCCTCCTTTCTTGCCAATGAGATGCAACTCTCTGTAATTCTGTATTAAAATAAATGTATCAATTACAATGACAGAATGTTCCAATTTTGACAAAACCAGAACAATTGGAGGAAAATGCTCCAAAAGCAGGCCCATAATGGCTTGTTGCCTTTGGCTCTGCAACTCTGCTAGCAGCAATTTCTGACCTCTGTATCAATCTGTGCCTCTGATTTTATACTATCTGGTGCGGTTCTCTGTTTCGCTCTGCAGCGCTTCGTTTCACCTCCCAGAATGCATCGTTTCGTATTCCTCGCCTTTTCGTTGCTTTTGACTTTATGTTCGATGCCGAAACGTTTGATATTCTCTGTGAACTGTAACGCTTCTGTAACCCTGACACTTGTATGCCACGTGTTTCACGCTCCTCTGCATGCTTCGTAACTGCCCCCTTGTAAATCATGACAAAAATAGCATGTCGCGATATCGCGACGTTTTTCTGCATGCAACTCTGCTCTTCTACCTGCACCGCGAAAACAAGACGTGTCACGAAATCGTGACATTTTTTGGCCAACAGCCTTGTCCGCCACCATGCACAACGAAAATGATACATGTCACGAAATCGCGACATTTTTATGCTATCGGGCCATGTGGGTGCAACCTGTCGCGAAATCGCGACGCTTTTCTGCTTCGCTGGGTTTTGTTACACTTAGCCGCAAAATGCGACATGTCACGAAATCATGACACTTCTCTCTTCTGCACCATCTTCTGCTTTCTGTCACGAAATCGTGACACCTTTACATTCCGTTCACCTTGGCTGCTTCCTGTCGCGAAATCACGACGCTTTTCATCTTCGTACGCCTTGGCTGCTTCTTGTCGCGAAACCGTGACATGTCGCGATATCGCGACAACTTTAGTGCCTTGCCCTGTTTGACTGGTTTGACCGCGATTTTATGACATGTCACGATATCGCGACAATTTTCCATTCTATCTTTCTCTCTCCTCTATGGACCGCGATTTCACAGCACGTCGTGAAATCATGACATTTTCGATCAACACTTCTTCCTGCTTGCTCTGACCATGATTTTATGACACGTCGCGATATCGCGACATTTTCTCTTCATGATGCATTCTGTTGCTCATAGCCACGAAAATGTGACATGTTGTGAAATCGCGACGTTTCTTTCTTTCTCTGCATTTTGCTTGTCTGAGCCGCGACAGAGCAACACGTCGTGAAATCGTGACAACTTTCATTTCTTGGCAGCGATAGCGCAACACGTCGCAAAATCGTGACAACTTTTATTTCTTGGCAGCGACAGTGCAACACGTCGTGAAATCGTGACAACTTTCATTTCTGGGCAGCGACGGAACGACACATCGCGATATCGCGACAACTTTCATTTTTGGGCAGCGACGGAGCGACATGTCATGAAATCGCGACAACTTTTATTTCTTGGCAGCGACAGTGCAACACGTCGCGAAATCGTGACAACTTTCATTTCTGGGCAGCGACGGAGCGACATGTCGCGATATCGCGACAACTTTCATTTCTTGGCAGCGACGGAGCGACATGTCATGAAATCGTGACAACTTTCATTTTTGGGTATCGACGGAACGACACGTCGCGATATCGCAACAACTTTCATTTCTGGGCAGCGATGGAGCGACATGTCGCGAAATTGTGACAACTTTTATTTCTTGGCAGCGATAGCGCAACACGTCGTGAAATCACGACAACTTTCATTTCTGGGCAGCGACGGAGTGACATGTCGCGATATCGCGACAACTTTAATTTTTGGGCAGCGACGGAGCGACATGTCGCGAAATCGCGACAACTTTTATTTCTTGGCAACGACAGAGCGACATGTCGCGATATCGCGACACCTTCTTTTTCTTGCTGTATTTTGCTCCTCCTTTGATTTTTTTGGTATCTGGGCCATTGCAGTCTTCTTTGAAAGAATGAAAAAGGTGGGTCCCCAATTTTGGGGTGTGTTGTGGATCAGCCACAACAGGATCAAACTTGCAATGAATCAAGCAGATACCTCATCACTAATCACAATTTCCAGTGTCCCATTTGTGAAATTATAGGTTTTGAACAAATTTAGAAACCTATAGGATATTTTTGAATTCGCTTTCTAAGATCCAAATTTGCTCTGTGTTTTTGAATTTGCTCTGACAGATTCGAATTCACTTGAGATCAACCATCCAAACCAAGTAAGGATATGATTTTTGATTCATTTCAGTATTTCATATTTCAATTTTGTACTTTGATATTTTTAAGCATTTTCATAAAAGAAAATACAAAAAGAAAAGAAAAAGAAAGAAAAATATAAAAACATAAAGTTAGTTGCATTGCTTTTGCATCAATTGTATTAGTTGGAAAACACAAAAGAAAAAAATATATACATACATGATAGCATAGAATTTACCTTTTGCTTTCAGTATCCACAAGAATCATTGCATTGTAGTTAAATTTACAAGCTTTTTAGTTAAATTGTATACTATTATTTTCATGGAAATTTGAAGTGCATATAGTTAGGTATAGTTGCATTCTTGCCAAAATTTAGGTGTATGCTTAAAATAACACATCAAACTCTCACCCTACCTAGGCATGGAAACCACCATAAAGTGTTTCCTGGTGAACCCCACCTAATTCATCGACAAACACCAAGGAGAGCACAACTCAAGTGCTTCTCATTTGAGGTGTAGGCACTTTATTTTCCCTCCCCCTTTCAGGCATGGATCCATTAGCCTAAAAGAAAGGGGTGCAAAAATTTTTGGTCTACATTCTTTGGTGAACCCGACGTGAAACACACCATCACTTTGATTTTATTGCTTTTCTTTGTTTTAAAAAAAAACTAAAAATATCATTTAAAAATTGTGTGTCTTAGATTAAGCCACATAAAATAGATAATTTTCAATTGAACCGAATCACACTCTTTTATTTTTCTTTCACATCATTGTCCTAAAAATAATCACATCCGACGTGTTTTTCCACAGCTTCGACTAGTCTGGACATAACGGGATATACAGTGAAGGCTTACGAACCTTCAGAAAGGGATTATCCTTTCACCTATACCCAAAAAACTTAAAACTTTAATCAAGATTTTAAAATTCGATCGGTCCAACAACCATCATAGCCATGGAAAATAACACGCATCTCTTTGAGGTGTATCGCTACCCACGATCAACCAGGCGAGTATTGGTAGAACTTAGGCTTCATAACGACTTGGAATTATCACGTGTATGTGACATCATGAAATTTAATTGAAAACTAGAATTGGCTACATTTTCAAAAGTTTGAAAATAAATAGTAGAAGAGTTTTTGTTTTTTAATTTTTTTTTTTTTGGGTGGGAGGAAGGGTGGTTGCTCGGTTTCATCGTCCCACAACGAAAGACCGAGCGAGACTCGGGCGAAAAATAGCACGCATCTCTTTGAGGTGTATCACTACCCATGGTGAACTAGGTGAGGACTGGTAGGACTTGGGCTTCATCATGACTTGGACTTCATCACCAAGCATCTGTATGCGGGCATCCAGGTGAAATCCTAATTGAAAAATGAGACAACTTGGCCTACAACTTTCAAAATGGTTCGAAAAGAAACCTTTAGTTAGAAGAGAATTTTTGTTTTGTTTTTATTTTTTTTCACTTTTACTTTGTTTTTCTAAAATAAAAAATATATATATATATAAAATTAAATGGTGGACAATAGTGCTAGGGATTCCACACTTATAGACCTTAGGAAGGAACTTATAGAAAAAGAAGTCAACATCCTCTTTAGGAGCAACAGGGAACATTGGGGAGATTTGTGGCAAAACTTTGATCTCGTTAAGATAAGGTCTGAGGAATTAAAACAAATTAAGAGGATTGATATAACGAAAGCCTTAGGCGCAGATTATTACTCCCCTTACTTCGATATTAAAAGGAGTTGTGAACGTTGGTTAGCAAACAAGAGGGCTAGCATCCATTCCATAGTCTACCCTTGGGAAAGCTATTTTGAAGAATCATTAACTATTCACAAATTCCTAGCACACCTAGAAGATAAGGAAGTAACCTTTGAGCAAAATAGATGATATCATAAAGCACCTAGAGCAGTTCTCTTCTGATATTTTTACCACGAACTTCAATTCCAACCTCCTACTTCTGGAACTAATAATCTTACTCTTGTTCACTTCATTCACCTTTTGAAAAAGGACTTTGTTTTTGAAGAAGAACATTTTATGAACCCAGAAGACTTAGAGCCTATCAACGACATCTATAAACTCTTTCGAGAAGAGTAAATCACCTAGCTTCATTATTTAATATTTTGTAAATATTTAGTAAGAAATATTTTTAATTTAATCTAAAATATAAAAACTTAGGAGTAGCATAAAAAAAAAATACCTAAAACCTTAAGGAATGGTAAACAGGTGGCAACCGACTTCGAAGGGGAGTCGGATACTGAAAATCCTAATATCAAAATAGAGATAGAAGAAATTCAAGAGGAACAAGTAGCACAAGTAGAACAAAATGAAGAAGACAAAACAATCGACCCTTTTGACCCTAAAATGGGACCTAAAGGGGATATCCATTTTGAATCTGTGCAACATTTCTATGAATTTCTAACTCATAATCGGTCTACTCTCGCTAATGCCTTTGAAATAGAAGATCAACTTAAGAGGGGTGATTTTTCAATTGAAGCAACTTTAGAAGAAGCTTTTCAACTTCACCCACAACTAGAGACATATGCGAGTGATAATCTCCCTCCATTACAACATGCCACCCATAATGATCATTCCTTAGGTACCACCCAAATTACACCTTCTCAAGATATTCACTCTCAAATTCAAACATCTATGGCACCACAACACAAACCTATTTTTGTTGCCACTACAACTACTTCCACCCAAAAACAACCTTCTTCCTCCACCAATAATAATTTTCTTTCTCAATATTTTAACAATCGATTTGCTCAAGCTTCTACATCTCAAAAAAATAAAAATGTGCAAATCCCTACTTCTTCTCAACCAACCTCTCAACAAAATATATTTCCTTATAATCTCACTAATCCTCCTACTTCAAATCCTATGCACAATAGTATTACCATTCCAACTCCTTATGCGGTAGCACAAGCTACATATTACCCTCCTTATGCAAACATAGTGACACAAAATAGGCACAATGGACAACCACACCATCTTGAAGCTATAGTCAAACAATTAGCTTCATGATTAGATCAAATAGACCCTTATCACCCTACATACAGTTATAAGGAAATGTGTAACCAACCATTGGATCCTATTGTTGTTGCTAGACCATATCCTAAATACTTCCCCATGCCAGTTCTACCAATTTATAAGGGGATTGAAGATCCGATTGAACATCTTCGTATGTTTAGGATAACTTGTCATGACATTTCATATGATGATATGTTGTTGTTAAAAATATTTCCAAAAATCTTAGGAGGTATGGCTTTGGAATGGTATTATCAACTACCAACACACTCCTTAAGAAACTTTGAAGAAACTACAGAGTTATTTGTGCATCAATTTGGTGCCTACATAGAAAGGCATGTCACAATTAAGGATTTGTACAACTTAAAACAAGGGAAAGAAGAAGGTTTCATAGAATTTCTAGCTCGATGGAGAAAACTCTTGGGCAAATTACATTTTGCTCTACCTCCAAGAGAAATGCTAGAAATATTCATTGGAAACCTACAAGAACAATTATCCTATGAGTTGGCCACTGCCACTATAACCTCTTTTGATCAAGCTATCGATTTAGCAAGAAGGGTAGAAGAAGCCCTTATCAGAAGAGGACAATTTAAAAGGAAGGATGAGGATAAATCATCTAAAAATCAATATAAGAACAAGCATGTGGTAGGATATGGGGTCATAGATAATAGACCTCCTCCAAATGTTAATACCATAGAGACCACAAAGAAGTTTGTATTAAAAGCACCTCAAAAACCTCCACAATAGAATTTCACAAAGTTGAATCAACCTTTGACAATGGTCTTACCACAATTGGTAGAAAGAGGTTTGATAAAATTGCCAGAGATACGACAACCAGACACCTCCCAACCTTGGTATAGACCAGATCAACATTGTGATTTCCATCAAGTTGATGGACATCCAACCAACACTTGTAGAAGACTAAAATATTTGGTGCAAGATTTAATTGATAATGGAAAGTTGGAAGTGGAAAGTCCTCCACCAAATGCTAATCCTCCAACAAATCCACAAAAGCAACAGGCACAAAATGTTAATCAAAATCTAGACATCTTCCAAAACCCATTACCCAATCATGGTAAGGAAGTTGTGAATCAACTAGATTATAAGAATGTGCCTCATCCAACATGTTATGTGGGAATGATTAGTAATCACCTACCATCACAACTTCCACAAACTATATTTGTGCCTACTCAATCCATAGTTACAATTGAGAAATTTCAAGGAAGAGAGTTACAATCTTCATCTTTGGAACACATAAAAAGTGACTCAGAATCAGAGGTAGATATTAGTTCTCTTCATTCCAATAGCTCAGAATATGAATCAAGACTAATTCTACCCATTATATATTTTTTAGTTCTAGAGGAACCATTTCCAAGAATGATAACAACTCATACCTCTTCACAATAACTACTTTCCATAGAATAAGCATCAACTACCAAATCTCACTTCATTTAGCTTAACTCTTCTAACTCATTTGTTTTTCCACAATCACCGCATCAATCAAATAACATTGTGGGTGCAATTGGAGCCATTACTAGACAACAAGCTCAAGCTCAAACTTCTCAACCTCAATTACCTACAACTCAACCAAATGATATGGATCAACCACCTTTTGTTCTGAAACCACCTCATAAAGGGAATAATTTAGTTTGACCTCAATAGAAGACTCCTTTTGATATCAATGAACAACTAGCTAATACAACAACTAGAATTTCTCTTCTTGATCTTCTTAGGACTTCATCTATTCATAGGGAAGAATTAATGAATACCCTAAGTCAAATGATGGTACCTCAGGATATAGAGCCAACTATCATAGTTAATGTTGTGGCCTCTCATGGAATTGACTACATTGATTTTCATGATAAAGATATTCCTCCTCAGAGTATGCATAGGGATAATCCTCTATATATAACAACATTAATTGGAGATGTGTGTGTTAAAAGGGTGTTGATTGATAATGGCTCATCTTTGAACATTTGCACTTATGACTTTTTCAAGAGGTTTGGATTCAGAAATGAAGATTTAAGAAGAACTAAAATGATTATTAAAGCCTTTAATGATGAAACCCAAGAAGCTTGTGGTGTGATATCCATTCCATTACAAGTTGGTCCTAGGATTTTGGATACGTCCATTTTTGTTGTATCTTGTCCAACATCATACAACATTCTTCTAGGATATCCTTGGATCAATGCAATGAGGGCAGTCCCCTCTACTTTGCATCAATGTGTAAAATTTGAATTTAAAAATCAATTGGTCACCATTCATGGAGATCCTAGACCTTTTGAAATGTGTGCAATGGTGGAACCCATTGATGTTCCATTTTGTCCAGCCTTATCATCATTGGCACCTAATTCCCCTAAGTCTTCTCTACCAATACTTGATCCACCATCTTCTGACATACCTATACCTTCTAGTGCTAATGATCCTTCTACATCATACCCTCTTATAGATGAGGCTCTACCAGATTTATCCACCATATTAGCACCAATAGAACATGCTAATTTTGTTGTACAAGACTCCATTGTCTTGTCTCAATTACCACCATCCCTATGTACAATAGGTTTACCTCACAAATAGGGGAATATATATCATGTTGGAAATTGTACCTTTATTTTTGTAGGATGTTCCCTAGATAAAATCAACATTAAGCAAATGAGCTTTACATTTGATGAAAATAGTTTTGCTCAATGTTATTTCTCCAATAGATATATAAAATCTAAGCAAATTATGTGTGATATGGGGTATAAGGGTAAAGGTTTAGGTCATTTTGAAAATGGCATACGTGAACCTTTTGAGGTTGAGGAATGGCCTACCCGATGTGGTATAGGCTATATCCCTACAAAATCTCAACCTTTCCCCTTTGATGAAGATGATCACCTAATCACATATGGTGAATATTTAGAAAATCAAAAGCATTTAATGGATATTAAGAAGAGAAATAAAACTCATTTGTTTTCTTGCAATATGCTTTCGGTGGTCCATCCAAAAATAATTGCCACTCTAGATGAGTGTGTAGAAGGAGATGTCTTTTGTGACATCCCTCATGAAGAAATCATGTGAAATAGTTTCTTCTTTGATGGGTCTATCCCATGCATAGCACATGTTCAAACAACAACTACACAAGATGAACTAGCTAAACTATCCCTAGAAGAACTCTAGGAAATGGGTGTTTCACCCGCCCCTCCTAACTTTGAAAGGGATTTGAGTATTGTGGTAGAAGATATTTTGAAAATTAATATTGGAATAGAAATCAATCCTCACATGGTTAAAATAGGAGCTACCTTGAGCAAAGAAGAACAAATTAAATATACAAAACTTCTTGTAGAATACCCTGACATATTTGCATGGACATATGTAGATATGCCTAGCTTGGATCCTTCTGTAGTCATGCACCATTTGGTGGTTCATCCTGATGCTAAACCTGTAAAACAAAAACTTAGAAAAATGCATCCTAAAGTAGCCTTGTTGGTTAAAGAGGAATTACAAAAACTTTTAGATGTCGATTTCATTCAAGCTATTGACTATTCTGATTGGATATCTAATGTTGTTCTAGTATCTAAAAAAGAGGCTACTAAAATTAGAGTATGTACTGATTTTAGGGACATCAATGTTGCATGTCCCAAAGATGACTTTCCCCTTCCTAATATGGATCAAATTATTGACTTCATGGTAGGAAGTGGGATGTTATCCCTTATGGATGGATTTTTAGGATACAATCAAATTTGTATAGCACTAGAGGATCAACCCAAAACTACCTTCATTACACCATGGGGAACTTTCTATTGGAAAGTAATGCCCTTTGGTTTAAAGAATGTAGGGGCAACTTATCAATGAGCTATGACATATGTATTTCATGACATGATGTATGAAATTTTGCATGATTATGTGGATGACATCATAGCTCGGTCTATTAAGGAGGAAGATCACATTCCTGACTTACGATGAGTCTTTAATAGACTCCATGAGTACAAAGTCCGTTTAAATCTAGATAAATGTGTTTTTGGAGTAAAATCTGGTAAATTGTTGGGATTTATTGTATCTATGCGAGGTATAGAGATATATCCTATTAAAATCAATGCTATTATCAATATGCCACCACCAAAAACTTTAATAGAGCTTAGAAGTCTACAGGGTAAGCTTCAATCCATTCATCGTTTCATTGATAAATTAGTAGATAAATGTCAACCCTTTCTTAAGTTACTTAAGAAAGATACCCTTTTAAATGGGATGATGAATGTCAAGAAGCCTTTGAAGCTCTCAAAAATATCTTCTTACACCACTAGTGCTTGTTCCTCCTAGACTAGAATATCCTTTTATTTTATACATTTCTACCTTAGAACTTGTGTTAGGAGCAATGCTAGCGCAACATGATGAGGATAAGAAAGAATGAGCCATTTATTACATAAGAAGAACTTTGGTAAGCTATGAAACTCATTATACACCTTTAGAAAATATTTGTTTAGCTATTGTGTTTTCTACACAAAAACTATGCCATTATATGCTTAGTTAAAAAATATTTGTCATAGCAAAATTTGATCCATTATGATATTTGATGAGTAGACCTTACTTATCAGGATGAGCAACAAAATGGGTTCTCACTCTAAGTGAGTTTGACCTAACCTTTATTGGTCAGAATTCCATTAAAGGGTAAGTCATAGCAGATCAACTCATCGTTGCCCCTCTTGAATCTACTCATCCCTTAACAATAGAATTTCCAGATGAATGCCTTAATTTAGAAGATGATCATTTAGACTCTTGGTCTCTATTTTTTGATGGAGCCCATTGTATGAGTGGCGTAGGTGCAGGCATCATATTGGTGTCTCCACACAAACAACTTATTCCATTATCTTTCAAACTCTAATTTTCCTGTACAAATAACACAATAGAATATGAAGCCTTGATTCTTGGTTTACGAGTAACTTTAGCTTTGAATATCAAAATCCTATCAATTTTTGGAGACTCGCAACTCATGGTAAATCAAATTAATAATATCTATCAAACCTGAGATGAGAAACTCCATCCTTATAAAGAATATATTTTAAAACTTATGTCTTTATTTGAGAAAGTTACTATCGAAGCTATCCCTCGTACTAGTAATCATTCTATGGATGCTATGGCAGCAATTACTTCTCTTATTCCTTTAGAGTTGGATGATGATCATGCTACTATCATCATTCACCAACTCAAGGAACCCACTTCATTAGAGTCTTGCCTAGCACCCTTGGATGTCTTCGTAATTGAAGAAATATCCTCAGAACCATGGTATGAGGATATCTTTAACTTTCTCCAAAATGGATCATTCTCGGATGGTCTAGATAGGAATCAACGTAGACTTTTGCGTAAATGAGTTGTTCATTTTGTAATCATCAGAAGTACATTGTATAAAATGTCTTTTGAAGGTATCCTTCTAATATGCCTCAACCTAGATGAATCCAAAAAGGCACTAAGTGAAGTGCATGATGGATCTTGTGGAGGTCATTTTAGTGGTAGTGCCATAGCCAAAAAACTCCTATGAATGGGATATTTTTGGCCCTCCATGGAAAAGGATGCTAATGATTATGTGCATCGATGTGACAAATGTCAGTGACACACAAATCTTGTCCATGCTCCTACTCAAGAACTTCAAGCCATTTCTTCCCCTTGGCCTTTTTCAAAATGGGGCCTAGACATCATTGGGAAGATTAATCCAATCTCATCCGATGGTCATAAGTTCATCATAACAACAATTGAATACTTTACAAAGTGGGTAGAAGCCATGCCATTGGCTTCTTGCATAGGAACCCAAGTCTCTAAATTTATCTTTAATCAAATCATCTATAGATTTGGGATTCCCTCTACACTTGTCTCTGATAATGGAACTTGCTTCAAAAATAAAGACATACAAAAGCTTTGTGCAAAATATAAAATCCAACATAGATGGTCTACTCCTTACTATCCACAAGGAAATGGCCAAGTTGAAGCATCCAATAAAACTTTAATTAAAATCTTAAAAATATTGGTTAATAAGTCAGGTCGATATTGGCACACTCAATTATATCCAGCCTTATGGGCTTATCGGACTAGTGTTCGAACCCCTATAGGTGCTTCTCCCTTTGTCTTGGTATATGATACCGAAGTTGTATTTCCTTTTGAGCTTGAAGTACCTTCTTTAGGACTTTTACTTCAAGATGCTGAAGTAGGAGATGAATATCATGTTGGATGATTAAGCCAACTGGAATTATTAGATGAAAAGTGCATAAACGCTTTAGAGCATCTTCACGCTTATCAAGACAAACTCAAAATATCATACTCCAAGAAAGTTCATACTCGATATTTTGAGGTTGGAGATCTAGTTCTTAAAGAAAATAGAAAAATACCAATGCTCGAACCGATCTTAAAGGAAAATTTCAACCAAATTGGTTAGGTCCATTTATCATAACTACTAAATTTGGATCAGGTGCATATCGTTTGGCTACCTTATATGGAAAAGACCTTAAGGAACCAATGAATATAATGCACCTTAAAAGATATTATGCATAAAATCATGTTTCACCATTGTACATAGTTGTCATATATTTTGTACATACAACATTTGTTGCATGTAGTTTAATTCATAATCACAACCATCTCATATAAATCATCTTTCATATAGTTGCATTTATCCTATATCTCTTAATGAGTTTTGGTCCAATTGCATATGGCATATAGTCACATCCAGTTATTATATCATTTAAATATTAGACTGATGCTATCAAGATTCATAGTCAATCTTGGTTTTCTTTGAAGAAATTCAGAGTTTATCTTGAACCACTCACAGAGTTCACATTTTAATAAAATCTTGATTCTCGATATTGATTATAAATCTCTCTTGAACCAAAATCACTATTTCTCATTAAGAAAATTTTGAGTTTTGGGAACTGATTCTACCACTTTTGAACCAAAACACACTTACACATCTTAAAAATGATTTTGCACAAAGAAATATGATACTACATAGTAGTCCTAGCTCCTTAAGTGAAAGGTTTCCCTTGCTATCCTATTATGCGCATGGTCTAGAATGTTGAGAATTGACAAAAGGACAAGCTCCCCCTACCCGAATAAAATCCCTTGCTCTTCCACTAATATGAGCAAGTATCCCTTGAAAAAAAAAAAAAATGATTTTACTACAAAGAAAATAAATCCCCTTGTTCAAAAAATGAGCAAGAATCCCTACTCAAAGAAATCAAAATAAAATAAGGGGGTAATGAGCTTGAATCCCTGGAATTCCTCAGTTATTTGAAAATTATGGGGTGATCCCCATTACAACAATGGGTTGAATGAAACCTGCCTGGAAATGGGGTAGTCTTACGCATGGTGACATGTCTATCACATTAGCGACCTTCTTTTGTACAGACCAATGTCCACTTATGGATAAGCTAGCTTTTGGTGGCTTGTATTACAAAGTAGTTAAGTCTAACCACGTACATAAAATCATGGTAAATGAATTCATCATTTGCACACACATTGGTTCTTAAAGTTGGTTTGCATCATTACCTTACTCAAAATTGGTAAATGAACTTCATAAGCACACACATTTGATCCTTGAGATATTTTGTATCATAATTAAGATCAAGATGGAAAATGAATACACAAATCACACACTGGTTCTTGATAAACTTGATTTCATCCTAAAATGACCAAGATTCTCCTTGAGTTTTGATTAGTTGAAGTCACTATATCCTCATGGATTTGTATGACTGTTAGCATAAGCAATTGGCCCTAAAACCAATTAATCTTGCATCTCATATCTACCACCTAGTATAATGCATTCATTTCATCATATTGCATGATTGCTTGCCATATACAAAAATTTGCATTGATCATACATAATTGCTTGGTCATGTAGTTGCATATAGACTTCACGATGATGGCATGAGATAATCCTAATAAAATCTCTCCATTTACTTCACACTAGGAATATTATGCCTAGCGCAAGTCCTCTATCCCATTTTTCATGCTTAATCACCCACATTACATCATACTTCTCTTAAGTTTAAATCAAAATTAATCTTAAGATCACACATTACTTATCATCAACTATATCACTTTCAATCAACAAATCTCAAACTACTTTTGGATCATAACCCTTCGATGTCAGCATTACAACAAAACCTCACACAGGATCCACTTCATGACCAATGCGAGGGTAGCCTCCATAAATGGTCATATACAAGCACACATCCTCGAGGTCTATTGTTGATTGATCAAAATCATAAGGGTATATTTCCCAAACAATATTTCTTCTACAAACAATTCAATCACACTACATTACAAAATATTAATTACATCAAATCACACTTCACTCTCCTACAATGATATCTTGATTAAGCATGATAAAAGAACATTAGAAATCAAACATGACCATAAGCATGATTATGTAGAATCATCAAAAATAATAAATATATTTTGCATTTTGCATAACACATAAAAATAAAAAAAAAAAAAATAATAGTATAATATTACTCTCAAAAGGTATATAAAGTACATAAGGTCGACTGGTATACCATAATCAAAATTGGTATACTCAATCACTAGGGGGTATACCACAAAAATAAGCCTTGGTATATCATCCCCTAGAGCCTCTAAAACTTTGGCTATCATCAGGAGGTGGCCTGGGCACCTAAAATTGAGGGATCCTAGACATTGACCTGGAAGTTGATCTAGAGTGACTCGAAGTAGCTAACTCTAGGGGTAATGGAGCCCTCTGACCCTTAGGAACTACCTAAAAATATAGTGTCTAGTAGAAGGTCACCCGCTATGATGCTAAGGTCACCTCTACCTACGTCGCCATCAGTGCACTCTATAGAAAGCTACTACCTAAAGATTGGCTTGAAGCTCCACTCCTCATCTGGTGTGACTATGATTGTGTATGACACGATTGTGTCTACACTTACACAAGTTGTGCATGCACTTGTAATAGATGAGTTTGAGTATGCCTTAATAGAGCTCGAGACTAAGAGAGTTGAGTCTCTAGTGACTGAATTTGACTCCTTAAACCAATATTCTTTATCCATAGAGCAACAACCTCTCTAGTGTTGCTCGACTCTCCAATATCCATTATAATGCTCTTTTTGAGTGAGTCTTATCGAGGTGATGATGACACCTCTTATTGTGGAGATAACACACCCTACTGTGGAAGTAACACCTATTGCTGTAGAGATAAAGCCTATTGTTGTTGACTAGTACCCCCCTCTACCTGAGGCATTCTCTCTTATCAAGAGGACCTTTGTCTCTACCCACATCCTCTCATACGAGGACCTCCACTCCTCTGTGTTGTATATCTCTCTCCATACTGTAACCTAGATATTTACCTAGCAATCACCTAGTATGCTTACTACATCTGTTGTACTACTACTCCTCTCTCACACGTAATCCTAGTAGGTAGGATGGTCATACCACTCGAGATATCCATCCTCCACTCCCATGTCATCTACCATTGGGAGTACCAGCATAGGGTCATACTCATCTAGCTCTGTGAACCTACTAATATCAAGTGTCCTGCTAGCAATAATTGGATCTTGTGTCACTCGTTGGTACCAAAAATCTTATATCGAGGGTATCCCCTATACTAGGCCAAACTGGCATCGCACTCGATCGACCCAATGTAGCTCTATATATCCCTTCTCTGGCCATAGCCACCGTATTCGACACACTCAAACCAGCTCCTCACCATCCTCATCCTAGCTAGGCTATCCTCGCTAGGGTCTCTAAGAGATACGAGGAGCATATAGCTCATCAATAACCTGCCTAGCCTCCTCCAAATAGCTCATCCTCCTCATGTGTCCTCCTATGTGGCCCCATCAAAATATAGCAGGTCGACCCTCCTCTACCTGCTGATGTGACAATACCTCAGGCCTCCTCATCGTATTATGCTCCCAACACCACACTAGTAGCAAAGTGGTAAGGACAAGGCCACGATCATGCTTATACACAATATTAAATAATGAAATCCCTCATGTCTATCACCATGCCAACCAAAGCCCATGGGAGATGTTTTCCACTCTGATGGCATGACAGTAGTCCAACGACTATCCCAAATAATACCATTGTCAATCTAGACACCCCCTTGTGGTTATCAATCCCTCAAATTTGATCCCACTTTGATCTATGGGAAAAGAGGGACCTCCTATCAAATGTTGTACAACCTCTACCTGGGTCATCGAATGATAAACAAACTAAACCCTGATAGGAATTCGAAGTATTCTCCATACATCATCCAGATTCAATGTCATTTCGCCTGTACAACCTCTATTTAGACATTTGAATTCATGCAAATCAAACGTGCACCTAAATTAGTTAGAGGATCATTTGGATTTACCTCCAATCTAAGCAAACCCAAAATTATAACGATTTCGAAACCGTTTGAATTCACCCAAATTGGGAAATTTCCTAATTTCCCCTAACGATACCCACCCATATTTGTCCTCTTTGAGATTCTCCAATTTGCTCTGGTTGTTAAAAGTTGCAGGCTACCATTAGAGAGAACTAATGGTGATTTTTGCAGGAGATTGAAGTGGAAAAAAATATTTCTATGTCTTGCTATAGATTTGATGGAAGATCTTGTCATTCTATCACCATTCTAGTGGTCATATGAGATGACAATTGGTACCATCAATCCATATGCTATGATTTAATACCTTGATTTTATCATTTTGCATCATTAAATTAAGGTTTTATTTGTCTTTAACGAATTCAAAAGTTTCAAAATATTTTTGAATTTGCTCAGTAAGTTCTGAATCTGCACAGATATACCTAAGAGATAAATTTTCTACATTATGATAATCTTGGTAATGGGTACTCTTAATATTGACATACCTTGAGTGCAGATCTTTATCATTGATTTGTTAAACTGCAGGCTTAAAAAAAATGCGAAAGACTATTGTGGCCGTCCAAATTTGCTAGAGAGATTTTGAAATTGCTCTACAACTTTCTAAAATTGACCATTGCATATTTGAATGAATTCAAAAAATATCAAGACATTTTCGATTTTGTTAAAAGCATTCGAATTCATGCAGACACATGGTGGGGGTAAAATATTTTTCTTAGGTTTATCACAGTATTTCATACTCTACGTTTTGGTTATCATAATATTAATTATACTGCATTCTATATTGTTTTGCTATTTTTTTATTGAATAAATATGGTTGCATTAGATCTAGAAAATCAATCATTTTGCATACGGTTTACTGAAAAAACCAAGGGTATTTGAATGCCACATCACTGAGGATCAAACTTGCAATGGCTCAAGTAGATCCGTTATCACTAATCATAGGTTTTGAACAAATTTGAAAAGCTGCAAGATATTTATGAATTCATTTTCTGAGATCTGAATTTGCTCTATGTTTTTGAATTTGCTCTGATAGATCTAAATTCGCCTGAGATCAACCATCCAGATCAAGTAAGGGTCTGATTTCTGATTCATTTCAATATTTCATATTTCAATTTTGTACTTTCTTGTTTTTAAGCATTTTTCATAAAATAAAATACAAAAAAGAGAAAAAGAAAAAAAATACAAAACCATAAAGTTAGTTGCATTGATTTTGCATCAATTGTATTAGTTGGAAAACACAAAAGAAAAAAAATATATACATGATAGCATAGAATTTACCTTTTGCTTTTAATATCCATAAGAATAATTACATTGTAGTTACATTTACAAACTTTTTAGTTAAATTGTATACCACTGCTTTCATGAAAATTTGAAGTGCATATAGTTAGGTATAGTTGTAACTTTAGGCGTATGCTCAAAAGAATGCAATAAAATCTCACCCTACCTAGACGTGGAAACCACCATAAAGTGTTTCCTGATGAACCACACCTAATTCGTCGACAAACACTAAGGATATCATAACTCAAGTGATTTTCGTATGAGATGTAAGCACTTTATTTTCCCTCCCCTTTTAGGGGCAGATCCAATCCATTAACAAGAGGTGCAAAAATTTTGGGTCTAAATTTGACCCAACCTTATTTGTACATTTGGGCCCAATTAGTTAGGCAATTTTCTGAGTTGAAAGTTCCTAATAATATCGATCCCTATTTATACATTTAGCCCTAATTGGTTAAGCAATTTTCTGAGTTGAAGGTTCTAGCTGTTGCCTTATTTCATTCCAGATTTTAATTGCTTCTATACACTAAAGAATAAATGTGATATTGTTTCATTGTTCTTAAAAGACCTATGACAAATATGAGGCCCTATGATATTCCTTTTAATAATATTTTCTCACACCAACCAAAAAAAAACTTAAGCTTAGAAAACCTTGTAATTTTATCACACCAACCAAAGAAAGACTTAAGCTTTTTATACCTTACCAAGCAAAGAAAGACTTAAGCTTTTTATACCTTATCAAGCAAAGAAAGACTTAAGCTTTTTATACCTTAGCAAGCAATGGTTGAGTTGTTTTGACCCTATTGTTGTTGTAATAACACCCCTTAGTAAACACTTGAATTATATCTATAAAAAATAATTAATATATTGACAAAACTTATATAACACAAATATTAGACAAATGTGTGTAAACACTTGATCTATAGAAATAATTAATATATTGACAAAAATCATATAACACAGTATGCTTGATCTATATTTTTAATATATTGACAAAATTCATATAACACAAATATTAGAGAAATGTGTGTTACCTTGTAATTCCATACCGCAATGGTTTAGTTCTTCTGAACTTGTTTTTTAATAAAATTCCTTGCTCTATTTCTATGACACAAAACTCATATAACTCACATTTGTGTGTTAGACAAATGATATATATAAATAAATAATTAATATATTGACAAAACCCATATAACGCACATTTGTCTATTTGTCTGAACACTTGATCTATATTTTTAATATATCGACAAAACTCATATAACACAAATATTAGAGAAATGTGTTACCTTGTAATTCCATACTGCAATGGTTTAGCTCTTCTGAACTTGTTTTTTAATAAAATTCCTTGCCTGAAATGTGTTACCTTGTAATTCCATACCACAATGGTTTAGCTCTTCTGAACTTGTTTTTTAATAAATTTCCTTGCCTAAGGGTGTGACGTATATTAGAGAAATGTGTTACCTTGTAATTCCATACCGCAATGGTTTAGCTCTTCTGAACTTGTTTTTTAATAAAATTCCTTGCCTAAGGGTGTAAAAAGTAACATAACAAAAACTCATACACAAATTAGAAATTTGTATTAAAATGTGTGTTATCGATATAAACTCATAGCAAAAGGATTTGTTTAATTAGAAATTTATATTGCAAAAAGGATTTGTTTAATTAGAAATTTATATTAAAATGTGTGTTATCTGTTTAATTAGAAATTTATATTGCAAAAGGATTTGTTTAATTAGAAATTTATATTAAAATGTGTTATCTGTTTAATTAGAAATTTATATTGCAAAAGGATTTGTTTAATTAGAAATTTATATTGCAAAAGGATTTGTTTATTAAAAATTTATATTAAAAATGTGTTATCTATATATATATTTTGTTATTTAAGCGAAAAACACCTTGGCGGAGCCGCACCCGACCCTGCCCGCACCAACATTATCAATTGGACCGTCAAAGTCACCTGAGGTCGCACCCGACCCTACTCGCACCAACATTATCAATTGGATTTATTTTGGATACCCAATTTAGCTTTTTGGTAGGGTGGAGATTTGAACTCACCTACAACACCTGGGTATGTGTTATCTATATAAACTCAAATATGTGTCCGACCCTGCGCGCGCCAACATTATCAATTGGATTTTGGAGTGCAACCCTGCCCGCACCAACATTATCAATTGGATTTTGGATACCCAATTCAGCTTTTTGGTAAGGTGGAGATTTGAACTCACCACCTGTGTAAACTCAAATATATCAATTGGATTTTGGATACCCAATTCAGCTTTTTGGCAAGGTGGAGATTTGAACTCACCACCTGAGTAAACTCAAATATGGGCAGGAGTCCGATCCTGCCCGCACCAACATTATCAATTGGATTATAAACTGATTTGAACTCACCACCTGAGTAAACTCAAATATGGGCAGGAGTCCGATCCTGCCCACACCAACATTATCAATTGGATTATAAACTTATCAATTGGATTATAAACTCAAATATGAGTCCGATCCTGCCCACACCAACATTATCAATTGGATTATAAACTTATCAATTGGATTATAAACTCAAATATGTGTCCGATCCTGCCCGCACCAACATTATCAATTGGGTATCTTTTTGGGTATCAATTGGATTATAAACTTATCAATTGAATTATAAACTCAAATATGTGTCCGATCCTGCCCGCACCAACATTATCAATTGGGTATCTTTTTGGGGTAGTGGGTATGTGTGTTATCTATATAAACTCAAATATGTGTTATCTAATACAAACTCAAATATGTGTTATCTAATACATTGGTTGCAAATAGAAGACTAGACAATATTAGATTTACTCAAATATGTGTTATCTAATACATTGGTTTTTGGGGTAGTGGGTATGTGTGTTATCTATATAAACTCAAATATGTGTTATCTAATACAAACTCAAATATGTGTTATCTAATACATTGGTTGCAAATAGAAGACTAGACAATATTAGATTTACTCAAATATGTGTTATCTAATACATTGGTTGCAAATAGAAGACTAGACAATATTAGATTTACTCAAATATGTGTTATCTAATACATTGGTTGCAAATAGAAGACTAGGCAATATTAGATTTACTCATTCTCTAAGCTACTGCCCTAATATTAGATTTACTCATTCTTAGGTTCTCGATTTAATATTAAATTTACTCATTCTCTAAGCTACTCATTAGGTTCTTGTTCTCGTAAGTTACAAGTAGGTTCTCTAAGATCTATTTATTAGGGTGGGACAAATAGAGGTTTGAAGAATATATATGAACAATTTGCTGAAAATTTAGAATAATAAATCATGTATTAAGATAATTAAAATAATAATAAAATATTAAATCTTAAGGTTAAGAACTTAAGAGACATAGAAAAACAATTACATTGTAGTATGTAATAATGTATTGCAATTGGCCCAAAAATTTATGGAACGATGGATTGAAGAAGGGTACAGGAATAAACCATTTTCCTTCAATAGGTAAAATTGATTTATATAAGCATTATTTTTTCAATACCCAAAATTGATTTATCTTTTTGTTAAATAAAAGATATTTTGAATTTTGAATTCGAGACAGAAGAAGTAACGAGGAAGATATTATAAAAGGAAGAATAAGATATTAGAAAGGGATTATTTACACATTGCAAGTATATTATGTGAGAATTTGAACAAAATAAGGAGGCTCAAGGTAAGCTTTCTCAAAATATTTTTACGGTCTTCGTAAAACGGATAAAAAAAAAACGAAGGCGAATTTTACACTACATAACCTTCTGCTCCTCCCTATTATAGGCACAACTATTGTCTATCGATTGGGCCGGTCAAAGGGTTCTGAGGAACCAGTAGTGCCAGTGCCGGAAGCGCTACCGGGGGCTGAAATGTCCGTAGGGGTTCTGTACAGGTAGCCGCTACCTGAATAGCTGGTAATTGGACGCTTGGCCTCTTCCTTCCGAGCTGAGAGCTGAGCGCTGAGCCCTCTCAAGGCGAGCTATTCTCTCTATCTCAGATTCTTTTGCCATCTCCTCTTTCTCTGCTGTTGCCTTCTCCATCTGTCCAATTTTGTAACATCAAATCTAAAGATCATTGAAATACAATATATAATGTTTTAAGGCATAAATAAATAAGAGGGTGACCTTATCCTGGGCAGAAGCTTTAGCATTCTCCATGCCCTCCTTGATGGAGGCGGCCATGTTCCCAACCTTCTCCTTGACTGTGTTCATATTTCTCTCTCACTTTTTGCTAAATATATCTGCTATAAACTCCAACAAGCTTAGCTTCCTGCAGAAAGGACAATTCGCTTCTAATGCTCTTCAAAGACATGTATTGTTCGGACCAAGATAATATTAATAGACATGTAGACATGGTTAAAGGAGTGCAGGGACATAATGCAAAGAGGTGAGAGTCACATTGAGGACACGTTTAGGGCATAGTTCCTTACGCGTCTCGCTGCGGGGCTTTGACCAATTAGATGCCCCCTAGTACTCTTGTTCAAAACTAATTTGTGTTTTATTATAATAAAAAAATCCTGATCTCTTGTATTTATTTTTAGAAAATAATAATTAAGAATAATTATTCATCTTTATTAGTATATGAGATTGTATTAAAATTGTTGTTTATAAATTTATGTATATGTTGTAAACACAAGATATATTTGTAAAGGAATTAGAGTCCCACCGAAGTTGAATGTTTTTGAAGGTTGACCAGGTAATAACATTCCTTGCGTTACAATTTTCAAAATAAGTTCTATTCATAGGAGTTAATACATATATTATTATTAGCACATGTGTGAAAGAAACTTTATGATTCTCTTAAAATATGCTTCAAGTGTTAGTTTGGATGGGTATTTGCTGAGAAGAGACCAAAGATCTGGGTTCAAATTTTGGTGGTGTCAATTTGCAAAGGTAGTAGTCTGCTTTGAGTCCTCTAAGTACGCACTAGGATGACGACGATAGTACGAATCCCAAGCATCCGACGGTCCCCTCCCCATCTCACATCGGGCAAAAACGAATAAGTTTGGTAGTTGTAGTCTCTGTGGTTTGAACCCTGCACCGTTAGTTACTAAAAATAGTGGTTGTAGCCAGCTCTCCTATGTAATAATAAAAAAAAAACAATCAAATGTACTATAGGTGAGTTGGAGAGGGTAGGGCAATCCTTCAAAAGAGGTCCTTGGTTCGAATCTCCACCCTACCACCAGTACATCGGGTACCCAAAATCCAGTTTAATAATGTTGGTGCGGTCAGGCTTGGTTCGAATCTCCACCCTACCATACGCACGTGGGTACCCAAAATCCAGTTAATAATATTGGTGCGGTAAAAATAGTGGCTGTAGCCAACTTTCCTGTGTAATAAAAAAAAGAAAAAATAAAACAATCAAATGTCTTGTAGGTGAGTTGGAGAGGGTAGGGCAATCCTTCAAGGGAGGTCCTTGGTTCGAATCTCCACCCTACCACCAGTACATCGGGTACCCAAAATCCAGTTTAATAATGTTGGTGCAATCAAGATCGCATGTGACTTCCAAATGATTTTGACGGTGTAAAATTTTCTAGTCGTGGTTTCGCAGTCGCACAAGAAATTATCAATTTTCTGCTAAATTAAAATAAAACAATCGGTTTTATGCAACATTTTTAGAACTCAGACACATATAAAGCAAAGTTGTTCGGAAATTGTCTTGAATTATTTATAACTTTAAGTTGCTTAAATTATCAACCAACCTTAAAATGTTTTCTTTGACTATATGGAGTGCTCTTCCTTTTATAATTTATGTTAACAAGCTTTATGTTGCGAGTATACACATAAAGCTTGATGAATCATGAGCTACTATGGTCTTAGAATTTCATTTCCCTCAACCTTGCATAAAATAGGGGTTTATTAGAGAAGACAAACATAGAAATTTTTGGGAAATTGACTTGATAAGAATTATTAGTATTATATACCAACTAATATTAATGAAGAACATTATGCAATAAATTTAGTTAAGATTTAATATTTATTTATAGATTGTTTATGGAGAAAATAAATGTGTCATAAATGACTCCAATAAATTTGACATAGTCATTACTTGCAAGTTTTTTATTTAGGAGCAAGTGTAAGAAAGAACTAGCCTTATCTTTCCTTGTTTTATAAGGCAAGGATTGTGAATGTGAGTAAGAAGTGTGAACAAGGAGCAATCACCATTATTCTATTCTAGGTCATTGCATAAATAAAAAACTAAAGGATTTTTATGAAAAAATTTAAGTAGCATGATAGAAAAGTCATTTTTAAAAGTTTTAATATACATGTAAATAGGGTATACAAGAAAAAATGAATCTATGGAAAACCCTATAAAGGTAGTAGGTATTAACTAGAAGTGAATATCAAAAATAAGATGATCAAGCATAACATAATGGTTATTAGAAGTTGAGGGTTAATATGTAAGTTCCATGGATACTAGATTTAAAACTAGGTATTAATTAGAAGTGATTATCTAAGATGAGATGATCAAGCATAACATAATGGTTATTAGAAGTTAAGGGTTAACATGTAAGTTCTGTGGATACTAGATTTAAAACTAGATCAAATGGAAATGGTGATTTAATTCAAATTACTCCATGATTTTTCTTCTAAAAGGGTTTTTCCTCATCATCTTCTTCAATTTTAAAATCAAGGTGAAAGAATGGTAGGTTGCCCATGGTTTATGGGAGATATACTTTATATTTAAGATCATTGAATGACAATTATTTTGTGGAGATAGAAATTATTAAAAGCCTCTTTGTGTGGATTAGGTTTTTTGGACTTTAATATTAGCTTATTTTTAGATTTCACAATACTTTTTCAAAAATAAATTAAAGTCAATAGATTGCCCAAATAAATAGAAGTAACTTACATAAAGGAACCAACTATATAAAGGGCATATTCGACCACCAAAATATTTGACTAACAAGAAATAAAATTATACTCCAATATATAGTAAAATGGTTGGTGGGAAAAGAATTTATATCTCACTCCCAATGCATGTAATATCTAGCTCTCATAAGCCTATAAATATGGGATCCCTCGTGGGAGGCAAGTCAAGCTAAGTTGAGCAAGTGTGAACTCAAGGAACTAATAAAGAGCCTAAGATGTGAGTGAGAATTGGCAAGCCAAGCTAGCTAAGAAAGGATGTCTCCTTATCCAAGGTATGTCCAAGATTGTTAATAGTGAGGATGTAGAGCATGGTGTAGACACCAAAATAGCACCAATCCGATTATGTGACGACAAGCACTGATCGAATTGGCATACACAACCCCTAGGGCAGCCCCTAGAGGTTAAAAAATGGTCTTAACCACTCCCAAAGCAGTTTTGGAAGGTCAGAGGTCAATTTGGCACCTTTCAAGCACTCTGCTCCCTATTTGTTCCACCTTGGGATGATTACAAATTGGTATTCATCCCACCCCGAGATGATTAGCAGCATTCGCTCTAGGGTGGGGCAAATAGCAGGTTTGACGGGCAAAAGGTCAAACCTTGACAAATGGCAGCTCAGATCCGCCACTCAACTCCACCTTCAATGCATGGGAGTGCGAGTGAGCATTTTTGAGCTCAAAGAGGCAGTCATGGAGCCCTTAATCAGGGAGGAATCTTCTCTCCCTTGGGAAGGCATGATGGCCAAGTGGCGCCTTTGCATGCTCATTCAAAGGAGACCCTCAGGTCTATAAAATGGTGAGTCTTCTCACCCCCAAAAAAGGAAAGGAGCAGGAGCATTTGGAGCAATAGAGTGCTGTCGAATTACATCCTCACCCCTCACTTGTGCTTCTTACATCCTTGATCTTTCTTTTGGAAGGGAGGTTATTGGGTGAACATTGGAAGCGCAATCCAGACCCAAAACCCAAAAATTTGGCCACAATACCCCACCCAATTTGTTGAAACAACCCCCTAGGAGGTTTTGGACCCATCCCAAGTGGATTGGTGTCAAAACCAAGCCCCAAACAGTGGGCGTCCTGCCCCGGCGCCCCCCGCACTGTTGTAGTCCTAATCGCCCCACCCCGGAGTGATTAGAAATCTATAGAATATTTCTTCATTATTTATTTTGCATCTTTTTTTATGTCATTCATGTATGCTACCATTCAAATTTCATGCCATTATGATGAGTTTTGACTATGTTTTCATTGTTTTTCGCTTTCGCTAACATACAGGTAGCATCTTCGGATACAAGATGATCAAGGCTGAATATGAAAAATAAAACCTTCTGGGTCATCTCAAAATGCCCTATTTTTCCTAACCCTAACTTTTTAGGTGTTTTGGAGTCCCCTAGGTGGGACATTTTGGAGGCCACTTTTATACATTTTAAGACAGTCCTAATCGTCCCACTCCAGAGCGATTAGAAATATACAATAGATTTCTCACCTATTCTTTTTGTAGTGTGTCCTTGATGATGTTTACATTCTTCTATCCAAATTTCATATTATTCTTACATGTTTTGATTACTATTTTAATTATTTCATGCATGCATTAACCGGAGGCCTTGGGGATTGCATGTTTCCCTCCATCCACAGGTGCTATTAATCATTTTATGTTTCTCTGAATGTAGGATCTCAACACCATAGGGGTAGAAAGGAATGATAGATGCATTCATGCAAGCAGCGATGATGTTTGGCCCACCCATTTTGAATGTGGGCACGTGGAAGATCCCGAAGGGAAGCGTACCATCCATTGTGTAACAAAACTATATCGAATGCTCCTAGCCCCTAAAAAGGGGGGAGACGTATTGTAACCTGATCTCAAGCAATTTTAATAAAAAAAGGGCTGCACCTTTGCTTTTGCTTTACATCTCATTTCATTTCTTTTGTTTTCCCTTTTCATGCACTTTAAGTTCTTTGCATCTTTCGTAGGACTTAGTGTTTCCTTAATACATCTACTTTTGTTTGCATCACACCCGGTATGCCATTTGCTTCTGTATCCTCGTGATTTCAGTGGTGATCATGGTGGGACCCTATCCCCTAATTTTAGGATCAAATTTTTGATCAAAATTTTATATTTTTGCTTGTAGGTGTTAATCCTTCAAGCGCTGGACTGCTGCTTGTGCCACCCTGTGATGAATACAGACTGGAATTCATGCCACCCCGGGATGAATACATATTCATCCCACCCTATGATGAATACATATCTTCTATTCATCCCACCCCAGGATGATTAGCTCTCTATGCATTTTCTGAGCAAAAACTCAGAGGCATCTGGTGTGGGTAGAGAAGAGGTAGGTTGTCTGAACACCCTCTGTAATTTTTTGTCTCTATTTCTATGATTTTTCTATTTCTTTGCTTGCATGGAAAAGTTTACTGCATGTTTTCTTTCTTTGCACAAGTAAAAATAACCCCACACACACCACGTGACAATATAAACATCAAGGAGTTGGTCTTAAAACCCCAACACTTGATCAAGACCAACGGTGGATTTCATCACCACCTTGGCTTGAATTTTTGCATACATAACCTTGATTGCGACTGTTGCTAGACGTAAATCCTGATGAAAGTTGACCAAGTGTAGCTGGGGTGATTCCCAGTGCATGAGGATAAGTCTTCTATGGTAGGTGTCAAAAATAGAGTGATTCCCCTTTTGTATCACCTATGTTCCACGTATTGTTCTACTCTCGCGTACCAATAGTTTCCCTCACGTAAGGGTGGGTATATTGAGAGGTTCGGTATAATGGCCTGGTAGTGGTATATTGAAGGGGCGACCATTTTGTGAGATATAAGATCCCTCATATTTCATGTACAATTTTCTTTACAAGGTTTTGCACCACAAAATCAAAACACACTGAACCAGATTTAGGGCACACCTTTAATCCATAAAAGAGATAATCACTTCTTTGATTGTGTGGTCCCCTTTTGTTTAGTGTAGCATAAAAAATCATAAAGAAGATAAAAACATATGTATCCCTTAGAAAACCATCACCATGGTGTACACCCGTATCCAAGCCCAATCATAGGCAGAAGCGACAAAAAGTGTACAAGGAGGCCAAAGTCACCTTCCGCTATAGCCCTAAGGACTTGGTCATACCACCTTGGTGGCCCGACCCACAAAATATTCCACATCATACCATGAAGAAATAGGACTATAGAGGCACCCCTTTGAGGGGCACTCCCATTCAACATAGACCCTTTCAAGAGGAGTCCATACACGTGGCACTCAACATAGATAGGAGGGCCCCCTTAGATACTCATTATGAGTGGCCACCATGCGATGAAGTGCTAGAACAACATAAGGTCCTGTTGGCATTTTTGCCACATTGATTCTCATTGATGAATGCATTGATGTATTGTTGGGGATCTGACCTTTGATTGATGCAGCTTGGGCGAAAAAAGGAGAAAAATTGAGCAAAAAATGGTTAAGTCTGAAAATTGCAGCGACGCGCTGACATGTTGCATAATCGCGGTCAACGCAGTCAACGCAGGCAGGTTGGCGGAACCGTCGCGAAATCGCGACGTGTTCCGGAATCGCGGGTCGGCGGGCAAAAAAACATTAAGTTGAAAACATGCAGCGATTCGCTGACATGTCAGCGAATCGCGACCCGGGGAGTGTCGAAGGCAAAAAGTGAGAACTTGCAGCGCGTCGCTGACATGTCAGCGAATCGCGACCGAAAATGGTGATTGGTACGGAGACGAAGGAACATGTAGCGAAATCGCTACATGTTCCGATTTCGCGGGGCAGAGCGCAGGGAGGAGCAACGACGGAAACATGTAGCGAAATCGCTACATGTTCCGATTTCGCGGAGCAAGCTTGCGATGGCGAAGAGGAAGTCAAACATGTAGCGAAATCGCTACATGTTCCATTTTCGCGGGTCTTCAGCAGCGAAGCGTACGGCGGAAAAACACGTCGCGATTTCGCGACCCGTCGCATTTTCGCGACCTGCGCAGTTTTCCCGCCAAGTGCAATATGAACGGCCGAGAGGGTTTTTTCGATTTCCGATGATTTAATGCTGACCCGAATTAAATATTTTGCGGATTTCCGATGCGGTTAAGGTCAAAGAGTGCCCAGGCCACCAAAATTAAAGGATTTATTGGTTCAAAGTATTGGTTCGTGGATTATTTTAACGGCTTCATGCACATGTTTGAAAAAACGAATTTAATGAAGGGCCGCGAACGTTTAATGGTATTTAATTTTTATTTCCTCGAGGCCGCTATTAAGGGGTCGTGTTCCTGATTTTCAAGATATTATTGTAGATCACGAGGAAGTTGGTTTTACGTTTTTAATGCTGCAAAGAGGACGGACCTCTATAAAAACCAATGTAATTTTCATTTGCAAGGGTTGGAAAAACTTGCTGCTAGAAACTGGAATTGTATTTGCGGGAATACAAGGATCGACTTCTAATTTTTCAAGCGTCGCATGGATGAATTTGCTTTATGTTTTCTGCATTTCTAATAGCATTCGTACTCCTGCATTGCTATTACATTTAAATTCTGCATACTGGATTTAAATACTGCGGTCAGGGTACAATTCCTGGAATGTGGGTTTGGAGGGATTTGCGGCATGTGATTGTGCGAGGATGAAGCTGATTTCTTATGTTACTTGCTGTTGTTGCGTTTGTAGTTTCTTGCTGTTGTTTTTTTGATCCCATCACTTCGGCCTGTGGCCATATTTCCCATTCCTTTCTACAACCTTTTAAATCTCTTTCCAGCAACCCTTATCTTAAACCCATTTTTAGAGTAGTGAAGGGAACCAGCCCACTCTGGAGATTGGTCTGGGAGCCATTTCTTGCTTCCAGCCTTTCAATGTTGGCCGGGTCTAGGGCGCAATTGTAAAAATCCTTTCCTGTGGCAGATTCGTGACCAACAGGTCCATAATGAGGGGCCAAATGATTACATCATCCCTCCTCTACCCCTTATTACTATCAGAAAAAATAGGCCAAATCCAGAGCACAAGGCTCTTTAGACAGGGCGAGCCAACTCTGCCCGCCCCTTTCACATATACGAAAGGGAGCACGAGGAAAACCACTACATTCCTCAAGAGCAATACACAACATGGGAACAATGCGCTTTCGCACCTGCTATTTATCAGGATCACCTACTAAGGCCAGAGCCTCGGGTGAATTTCGCTAACCTCGATAGAGGGAAGCGACCTATAGAGATATTGGATCACCATGACCGAGATAGATGTGTAGGGGAGGCATCTAGGCCTCCTAGACTTAAGACGATGGAACAAATCGACTTGGCATTTTCCAAACATGTCACTCACCAATCGCAAATCATGTAGCTTGAGCAAGATCAACAATAGTTAGAGCACCTGTATCGCCTTAGCAAAGAGTGCATTCGATGTCAGATAGATGAGTTGCTCTAGAAAACTATGCCTGAGAGGGTCTCCAACCCCTCGCACGCATAGGATAGAGTTGTATGAGAGGCACAACCCCTTGGTGCGAGACAGGTCTCCACGACCTTATCAAGCGTTGCCTCCAAGACCTCCTAGACTTGAGTGGGAGACCACCCCTAGATCCAATGATGGGCACCCTCCTCGGGCACCCACCCATGTTTATAGGTCAGCCGGCTCATCAGAAGCCTATGAGGGTTTGAGCAAGAAGAAGAGCGGGCTGAAATGCCCTACCAAGGTAGGGGGTGCTATCCGGCTACCCCTCCATAGGCCTCAAGTTCCCCGCAATTCACAATGGGAACAAACCAAGGAGGAAGAGATCAAATATTTTGATGCATACAAAGCATTGCTAGAGCACTTAGAGTCTATGGAGACCAAGACTTATGGGCCCCAAAAGCCCACTTTATGCCAGCTCCACAGTCACCCGGTGCATCCTTCAGTGCCAACACCCCCATACCCTGAACACTTCAAAATGCCTCAATTGGCAATCTTTAGAGGGGATGAGGATGCCCAAGAGCACATGACAAGATTCCTGAGCCAATGCTTTGGCATTCAGGACAACGATGCTTTGCTTCTAAGAACATTTATAACCATGTTCGTAGGCCCTGCCTCGGATTGGTTTACCCAGTTGTCGAAGCATAGCATCAGTAACCTGGACCAACTAGTGGATGCATTCCTCGAACGTTTCACCTTCAATACCAAGAAGAAGGCATCATTAAGTGACCTAGCTAGCCTCAGGAAGTATGAGGAAGAGACCATGGCGGCTTATGGAAATCGATGGAGGACGTTGCTTTCAAAGCTACCTTACCTCCCTCCCATGGCCGACCTGACCCAAATGTTCTCGAAGAGTTGTTTGAGGTCGATCTCCGTGCTATTGTAGCTGCAACAATATGCCACTCTCGAGGAAGCCCTGGCGCAAGCCAGAATCATTGAGGAGATCAAGATACAGGATGGTGAGATTGCCAAGCCATGCAAGAAAGAGTGGCCCAAAAATGCCAAAATTGGGTCAATGCAACCGAAACCCGCCATGGTCAATCAGGTTGCTATAAACATACCTAAGCCTACACAAGCAACACAACCCCCAAAGGCTAATTATCAGGTAGTTCCTCTTGACACCTATGAAAAGGAAAATCATAGGCAAGAGCAAAATCAGTAGCGTCACCCTAGGCGACAATTCACACCCTTCACAGAGTCTAAAGACTCCTTGTTTGACCGCTTGTCCATGGAAAACCTGATAAACCTGCCAAAAAGTCGACCCATAGACCCCAACGTGCCAAAACCCAAGGGCTATAGGGAAGACTTGTACTGTAGATTTCATCGATAGAAAGGACATGACCTTTACGCATGTTGGAAGTTCAAAAGCTTAGTGCAAGACCTAATAGACAACAAGATGCTAGCGGTGGATAATCCCATAGCACCAAACAACCAATAGATGGAGGTCTTCAAAGACCCCCTGCCTGCCCATGATGCATAGGAAAAGACTCTACAAGTCAATGAGGTGACACAGAACTGCCCCATGCAGGGGTATGTAGGGATGATAAGCATAGTGACTCGAAACAAGAGGTACCCAAGCATAGCTGCCCCCATGACAGCTACAGGAGAGGTTCCATCAATGTCACAACCTCAACAACACCCTACACAACCTCCCCCGCCTAGACCAGTGGCCATGATTTGGACTAAACTTACCCAAAGTTTAAGGACCACGTCGGCTAGGCTCTCCATCTATGAGCTCATCCAACAATCACCGCCCCATCGAGAGGCTCTAATGGAGATACTCAAAGCCATCGAGCTACAACCCCATGAAGCAAATTCTTTCAACAACTTTGTGGGACATGTAAAATGATGCATGGAACCAGTCATCACCTTTAGAGAAGATGAACTAAAATCGGTGACTGGTGATATGGCGGATCCACCCCTGCACGTCATTGCATGGGTCAACGGGATTCCATTTAAGAGGGTGTTGGTGGACACTGGCTCATCCAATAATATAATCACAACAGTGGCATTGAAACACCTCAAGTTGCTAGCATCTCACATTGTGGCCTCCACCTATACTCTTCGAGCATTCAATGACGTGATATGCTCGATGGTTGGCACAATTGTCCTGCCCATCCAAGTGGGACAAAAGACTATTCCTATGTTGTGCCACATCTTGGAAGGTGAGATGGCCTACAATATCTTGCTAGGCCGGCCTTGGATCAGGGACATGAAGTGTGTCCCTTCGATAGCCCATCAATGCCTAAAGTACACATACGAAGGGCAAGTGCATGTAGTCCCGATAGACTTAGAGCCCTTCAAGTATTGCAATGCGGTGCAGCTGATGCCACAATCGACCCTTCCATCGACACATTTGGACTTTCAGTTGAATCCATCCAAACAGGGTCCGATTCCGCATACATCCCCATTGTTAAGTCCCTCAAATCCCCAGTCGGGTCCATCTTCATCGTCTGGTCCTTCACCAATGATGCCACCTACGGTGGCCACATCGAAGGACAATGGGAAGAAACCCCTGGAAGAGGCACCACCATCAGTCTCAACCATCTCTATCGAAGAGGTGCCTAGCCGAATGGAAGTCGAGATGCCTAGTTCACCCGACATGGAGTGGACTCAGGAAGAACTCCCATTCCCTCCCCCTCAACCACCAATGATCACCGTTGAGATGGCCAATACGGGCCTAGGGGAGTATCTAGTGTGGAACATCGTAGCAACACCCATGCTTGAGTCCATGCAGGACATGGGGAGACCTCGCCTCCCCATCGACACTATTGTCCCTTTGGGCTACCCACCAAATCAGACAAATTTTGTATATGGGGGCCTCGACAATGGCATTGAACCTTACCTACAAGAGGAAGAGGATGAAGAGCCCTTTGCTGAGAACGTCAACTATCTGTCCAACCCGAACTTCGCTTTGAAATACCTTGGCCAATGTAATTGGCATGGATATGGGTTGGGCAGATATGAACAAGGGGTGCGCGTTCTTTTTCAACCAAGATATCAGATGCCATACGACAAATCAGGAGTAGGGTTCAACCACCCTCTGCCCCTTGACATCTTGGTAGAGAACATGCAAGGCCTAGGGCTAGGCAACAAGGATGGGTTGGCACAAGATCCATATGCCAATCCTAACACAACATACACATTGGGGGATTATCTCCCATTGTTAACAACCAACCTTGTGGGCCTCAACAACTCCTCCCCTTCGATCGAGAAAGGGGAAAGTTCAAGAACTTGCCTCCAAAAGGGATATAGACAAGGCCAAGAAGGATCTTCAGAAGACGAGTCAAAGTATGAGGTAGCACCTTGGGACCCTTTCGAGTCCGATAGCAATCACTCGCAAGTGACGCCCATAGATGACTATCAGGAGAACTTCATGGCGATGTTCCCCTTGAATGCTCCAATCGAGCAAATGCCACCTCAAGAGAATCAGGTCCTCCCGTAGAGAGCGAAACAACCCCGATGGGACCAAATTAACTTGCTCGAGCAGAACGAGCCTCACATGCCGCAAATAGTTGTCGGAGCCAATGAAGGCCTATGGATCTCTGATAGCGATTATGAAGATGAGACTGAGATGGCATATCTCAACCATATGCGGCAATAACGAGAATACCCCATGGACATTGATGACATGTTTGAATAGCTAAACATGGGGCCAAGGCATAGGTGGCACCTAAACCAAGCACAGTTGGACCAAGTGCTGCATCCGCCACTTCAGGCATACAGAGAGCACCTTCCACCCAGAGACCCTATAGAGCCATCAGTGCCAAGGGCAGACCCTATCCTTTTATCCACACATAGGGCCGATCCATTTGTGCCAATACCCACAGAGCCAGATCCGGAGCACAAATATCACCAAGGATGTCCGAGTCACCACCCGCATGGTAATGGAGACCAAATTCACTTCATCAACATGATCTCCATTGACTTAACCACCCCCATCCGCAATCCAACCGATCCAGCATGACCATTGTATCTAAACCTAGATGCCATAGACTGGGATCATGCTAACTCACCACCATCCCCATCAGAGTACTGGCCTTGCGGTGAGATGCTTCATTTCACCCCAGGACCAACTCAGGATATCTTCCACGCTGAAGAGGAACCCGACGTTCCAAACGTAGATCTAAATTCAGCAAATGATATCCACCTGATCCCAACTCCACACCAGTTGGAGGATGGGTCCCACATGTCAGTCGAAGAGATGACTGACATAGACATCGGCTCTGATCCAATGAATCCACAAATCATCAAGTTGGGGGTAAGTCTATCCCCCGAAGAGCAAGCCGATTACATTGCCCTTCTCAAAGAGAAGAAGGAGGTTTTTGCATGGTCCTACAAAGACATGTCGAGGCTAGACCCATAGCTAGTCACGCATAATCTAACGCTTGATCCGACAGTCAAGCCAGTCAAGCAAAAACTATGTAAGATGCACCCAATAGTAGCCTTAATGGTCAAATACGAGCTACAAAAGTTGTTGGATGCACAGTTTGTCATCTGCATGGATTACCCACCATGGCTGTCCAACATGGTACCCATCAAGAAGCTCGACGGGAGGATTCGCATATGCACCAATTTTTGAGATCTAAACAAAGTGAGTCCCAAGGATGATTTCCCCTTGCCTAGCATCGATGCATTGGTAGACGCTACAACAGGCCATGAAATGCTTTCCCTCATGGATGGTTTCTCGGGATACAACCAGATTCGTATCAATCCCGATGATCAACTCAAAATGGCGTTCACAATGCCTTGGGGGACATTTTGTTATAAGGTCATGCCCTTTGGCCTTAAAAATGCTGGCGCCACCTACCAACGCGCTATGACATACATCTTCCATGATCACATGCATAAAAATTTGGAAGACTATATGGATGATTTGTTGGCCAAATCTCTTTTGCGCCTAGATCATCTCGATGACTTAAGCAAGATCCTCGATCGCCTCATCGAACACAAAGTCGGACTAAACCCCAAGAAGTGCGTATTTGGCGTCACATCTGGAAAACTCTTGGGTTTCATAGTCTCAAAATGAGGCATCGAGGTAGATCCAAATAAAGTCAAGGCAATCCTTGAAATGCTTCCCCCAACCACCATCAAGCAACTCAGAAGCTTGTAGGGAAAGGTCGCGTCAATCAAGCGCTTCATAGCGCAATTATCTGACAAGTGCCGACCCATGAATAAATTATTACACAAGGGGGTAGCATTTCACTGGGATGACGAGTGCCAGTCAGCCTTCGATGACATTAAACAATACTTGGCTTCACCACCAGTATTGGCACCACCTAGACTAGGAGTGTCGTTCTATTTATACATCTCAGCTACTGAGGTGGCACTGGGTGCCATGCTAGCCCAAAAAAATGAACTACATAAAGAATAGGCTACTTACTATCTTAGCCGCACCCTGGTCAGTTATGAACTTAACTATGCATACGTCGAGAAGCTATGCTTAGCAGTGGTATTTGCCACCAAAAAGCTATGCCACTACATGCTGAGCAATACGACGTATGTTGTGTCTAAGGAGAATCCATTGTGGTACATGATGAGTCATACTTATCATAGTAGCCGCACGATGAAATGGATCATGTTGTTGATGGAGTTTGACATCGAATTCATTGGACAGAAGTCCATCAAAGGTCAAGTCATCACCGATCAACTAGCAGAGGCTCCTCTCGAAGATGATCAGCCTCTGACCGTAGAGCTACCCGATGATGGGGTCTTCCATGTCTCAGAATCACCAGATTTTGATGAGCCTGAGTCATAGGTCGACATAACCTTATTCTTTGATGGTTCTAAATGTGAGCAAGGGGGTGGCATGAGAATCGTATTCTTCACACCGCAAGGGGCTCCAATGCCTCTATCATTTAAACTTGATTTCCCGTGCACCAACAACAATGCCGAATATGAAGCCTTGCTCATAGGTCTTCAGACAACCATCACCATGAACATCAAATGCTTGAACATCTTTGGTGATTCGCTGTTAATCTTCAACCAAGTGAAAGGGGTATTCCAATGTAAATGCCCAGTTCTACAGGCATACAAAGCCCTTGTGGATAAATTCCTGGAAAAACTTGAATGGTACGACATCGAGGCACTCCCTCGATCATCGAATCATTTTGTGGACACTATGGCCTCCTTGGGGTCACTAATCCCGCAAGACCCTTCTGGTGAGATGACAACCATTCAAGTCAAAACATTATCACAATCCGTGATGGAGCGTGCAAGCTCTGACCTAACGCCAGGAATCCACCTGATCCAGATTGAACCATCTCAGGATAGGTTCTCTCGAATCCATGATAGTCTAAATCACGCCAACTAGGGGTCCTTGTTCTCCCCAACCCCTCTTAATAGCAACACAACGCTATTTTTACAAGTTCGTTCCCACTCAACTTTTGCTAGGGATGAACTTCAAGAGGGATTGGCAGTTCATACCATCGAGGTTTCTGATCAGCAGGATTGGTACACACCCATAAGAGACTACCTCAAGCTAGGTAACCTCCCACTTGGATTGACGCATGCCACAAAAAGATCATTCAAATAGAAAGTGGCAAAACATGTCTTGCTAGGAGACATTTTGTACCATCGAAGCTACGAAGGGATCCTCCTCCATTGCTTGGACCAACAGGAGTCCGCTTGGGCGATCACCCAAGCGCACGATGGTACATGTGGTGGCCACTTCAGCGGTATGGCCATCACAAAGCGCATTCTTCGCATGGGCTATTATTGGCCATATTTAGAGCGAGATTGTTGCGCGTATGTAAGGAAGTGCATGAAATGTCAACACCATGCTAATTTGACACACGTACCTTCTCAGGCCTTGCATTCGATCCAATCGGCTTGGCCATTTTCATAGTGGGGCTTAGATCTAATCGAAAATATCTCCCCTACGTCGTCAGGTCATCACACGTTCATCATAACGGCCATAGAGTACTTCACCAAGTGGGTGGAAGCAATTCCGCTTACCTCTATGACTAGGACCCGCATTGCGGAGTTTATTTTACATAACATCATATGTCATTTTGGTATTCCATCCAAGATCATCTCGGATAATGGGACGTCATTTAAGAACAAATATGTGCATGCTTTGACAACAAAGTACAAAATTCAGCACAGTTTTTTGACACCTTATTATCCATAGGCAAATGGGCAAGCAGAGGCGTCAAACAAAATGCTAGTTGCCATCCTTAAAAATATGGTCACAGATAGTCATAAGGATTGGCACATTCAAATCCCACTTGCTCTATGGGCTTATCGCACTAGCATTCGGACGCCCACTAGGGCAACTCCATTTTTGTTGGTGTATGGCTCCGAGGCAATCATGCCTCTCGAGTTGGAAATACCTTCCTTGTGCATATCAATGCAAGAGTTCATCGATGATGACACTACGCGGTAGGCCCAGTTAGACCAGCTTACGTTGCTCGATGAATGATGCATCAATGCTCTCGAGCATTTACGTATCTATCAAGAGCGACTTAAGAAAGCATACAACATGAAAGTTCACCTGAGGGACTTTTAGGTTGGTGACTTGGTCTTAAAAGAGAACCAACAAAATTCTAACTTGCCGCCCCATTTAAGGGATAAGTTCATGGAAAATTGGTTAGGTCCTTATGTCATCGATAGTAAAATAGGACCTAGAACATACCGGCTCACCTCTCTTGAAGGAATCAAGGAACTAGAACCCTTGAACATCAGTCATTTGAGGCCATTCCACATTTAAAAGAGCCATGGCCCACCCCAAAAGCTCCAAGGATTCCCACAATCACTTGGTCAACCCAAAAATGCCCCAAAGGTGCCTATAATCCCTTCAAACTCCAAGGATTCCCACAATCACTTGGTCAACCCAAAAACACCCCAAAGATACCCATAACCCTTTGGTCAAACCAAACGCTCCAAGGATTCCCACAATCACTTGGTCAACCCAAAATGCCCCAAAGGTACCTATAATCCCTTTGGTCAAACCAAAAGCTCCAAGGATTCCCACAATCGCTTGGTCAACCCAAAAATGCCCCAAAGGTATCTATAAACCCTTTGGTCAAACCAAAAGCCCCAAGGGTTCCCACAATCGCTTGGTCATCCAAAATGCCCCAAAGGTATCTATAATCCCTTTGGTCAAAACCTCCAAGGATCTAAAAGAATCACTTGGACCGCACCCACTCGAGATAAACCAACCATAAAGAATTTTCAAAAAAAATAAATAATCAAAAAAAAAATTGCATCTCACTTCCATGCATACTCTTAAAAATCAAAACACAAAAAAATAAGTTGCATTAGGCATCGCAAACATACATTGCATATTTGTTGGTCATACATGTCAAATGCACCATAGACTGTAATTACTCGGCAATTCCATCATTTTCCACATTTGTCCACTTTGTAAATAGTCCAGCAAAAATAAACGCCATCCACATTTTTCACCATATCATAATCAGTTGTCTTCTAATGTATTCAGGGCTTTCGTCATTCAGTTGTCTTTAGATTTCTAGCCAAAAACTGTACAAAGTCAGACAGATTTTTACAAAGGTAGAGTTTTACTTGGATCACACCTTGTTACGTAGCATCCCAACACAAGTTAAAACACATAAAAATTCCCAAGTTGTGTGAATGAAAGATGAAACCTGCATAGCAGGCTAGGTTACCATACGTGAAACGGTTATCTTGCTCATCCCCCTATGCGAATGACCCCAAGAATGCTGAGAGTTGGCAAAAGGACAAGCATCTTCCCTACCCAATTCCCCAAGAATCCCAAAATTCTCAAAAGGTTGCAAACATAAAAAAATTGCAAAAGTCAAAATACAAACTCCAAAGTTTGATATCCAAACCCATAAAGTGCACACATCAAAAAGCACAAGAAATAGTGATCCTCATCACTCAAAATTCAAATCCCTTGCTCAAAAGAAAAAAAAAAAATAAATAGTGATTTTTATCACTACATACGTGAGCAAGTATCCCAATAAAATTAAAGAAAAGAAGGGAGTCGAACTTGAATCCCTGGAACTCTCAGCATTCGAAAGGTCATGAGGTGATCCTCAGTACCGGTTTGGTGGATAGCCTGCTAGTCACTGGTGGCAAACCTCCCGCATGATGATATATCTATCGCATTAAAACTATGTACAGATCAATGTTTGCATGTGGATGAGCTAGCTTGTGGTATCCTAGATTGCACCGTAGATTAATCTTACTAAATACAACAAAGGAGTTAGTGGAGCTAATTAGGTGATCCTCAGTACAGGTTTGGTTGATAGCCTATCTGGCACTGGCGGTATCCTGACAACTACCACATAAACAAATTCAATCGCACACACAGGGATGTGAAATAACTTGGTCAAACTCAAGTCTGATTCGTACCTTGTTCAAAAGTCTTGTAAGATAAATGTACAGTCTTGGCTAGTTAATTAAAACATCTGAATCTCAGAAAAACCTTAACTACATTTTACTTGAAAACCTATGGTACATTCCATTCTTATTACATCACCATCAAAAAATACAAAACAAAAAATTACACATGCAAAGTCATTCCATAAAGTCATCACATAGTACAAAAAGCCAATAAATCTTGTACAGTCTATGGTGCCACCGCCAAGTTATCAACAAATCATTTCATCCATTCCATATGCATACATCATATAATTAGAAACATCGCATTCATAATAACACATGCATACATCAACGTAAATAAATGTGCATAAAATAAACGATAAATCATGACAAGTGAATAATAAAAAAGAAAGTCATGTATATATATCACCAAAAATGCCCACAGGCTACAATAAAACGGTCCTCGGACCTCACAAAAAAATCAAAAAATCAAAAACCCCAAGCCTAGGGAGTCAACCACCATGATCACGTAGGATCGATGCGACTAGAACTACCCCCAGTGGTGTGGGTCCTATGGGACCTCTCAGGGCGGCTACTGCTAGCCCCTGCATCACACCCACTAGCGCTATCCTCACCCATCCACTAGCTCTATCCTCCAATCGTGCTATCTCAGCGCGATACCTAGCCTCCATATCCCCCAGGACTTCTTGAGGCATGGGCATCTCCGGGATGGCATGCTACTCCGAACCCACTACTCTAGGACGTCCTGTGTATCCGGTTGCTCTGGAACCCCTAGGTCATCCCCAGTCAAGTCGTCAACCTCCACCATATCTGCATCATATAGTGGAGCCCCCAAACCCTCCCCTAATGCCTCTGCAACCCCACCGCCTGTTGTTGCTGCTTTCGCACCTCCTAGAGGCCCCTCACCTCGCCATCGCAGCATCGTCCACCACTGGTCATACTTGATAGTAGTCCCAATGTTTTCCATGTTGGGGACATCAATCACTACATCTGACTCCTTACCCAGTAGCTCAATGATCGGCCAGGCTAGAGTCCTCTCATCGCCCCGATGCCGATAGATCAAGGGCTCACTAGGCAATCCCTGGTGCACCCCAAACTATCGAGTCACCTGGACGTATGGGAAGTACTCCTGCTCGGTCCCATGCTACCCGATCAGCCACCTCCCCCTGCGTGCCCATCGGAGCCACTCCCCAGCCTCAGGCCAGGCTGGATAGTCTCGATATGGCTGCCAGAACACCTCCCCAGGAGCAAGACATGAGAAGGCATCAGTGTAGTGACTAATGTCACCTACCCATCGTCGACTCTGCCCATGCTCCTCTGACCTATGCCACAAATCCGCATAATCAATCTCCTTATCCACCATATCTGCTTGAGTGGTCCACAACAAACCCTGTGGCTGCTCCACAGCTATGTGTTGCCACCCCTAGCACTACAGTAGGTAGCTGCACCCAATCCCCTTTCGCCTCTGGTAATGGACCTCGTACAACTCATCATAAAGCTATGCCAGTAGTGTCTGACCCCACCTCATAATCAGTGGTGCTGAGGTCGGACACTCCACAAGTCTGAACACCACCTCAAGCGGGTTCCAAGGGAACCTCACACCTGAGGAGTCGAGAAGCAGCATGTTGGAGATGAGGGTCATGAGCAGTGCATGCCTCACCCCCAACATGCCCTTCTCTAGCCACCATCGCACCAAAATCCCACCAATCAAGAAGTCCCTCTCTGCCCTCTCCACTGCCTCATCCACTCCCATCTTCATCGCATGCCCAAAGCACTATGTCAGCACCACCGTCCTCTCATCACGAGGAGTCATCCGAATGGGCAGCCCGTCTATCAAAATCCGTAGAATCCGATAAACGTCCTCCAGAGTCACTGTCATCTCCCCTGTTGGGAGATGAAAGGTGTTGGTGCGGGGATCCCACAAATTGATCAGAGACGATCGAGATATGCCCGATCCCCCACCACAGGCTCCAACCGAGTCACTTGCTTGAGCCCAAGGGCATCAAGCCAATCCCTGTCCGCCACAGTCTGTGCCTCCCGTGCATCAGAAAATACCGTCGGCTGACGGTAACGACTCTTCACCACCTACAAAATAAAACAAACACAAAAACATCAAAACATGACAAACAAAAAACTGTACAACACTAAAACAAATATACAACAATGTATACAAACTATACAACAAAAACATTTAATAAACTGTACAACAACATTAACAAAATATACAATACAAACATTCAAAAAAATCAATAAACAACGCAAAATAAAACAAATTTTTAACCTAGGGTTTTTAACCTTAGTTTAAACTAAAAAACAAAAAAACAAAATAAAAACAAAATTTTTAACCTAGGGTTTTTAACCTTAGTTTAAACAAAAAACACAATAAAAACAAAATTTTTAACCTAGGGTTTTTAACATTAGTTTAAACTAAAAAACAAAAAACAAAATAAAAACAAAATTTTTAACCTAGGGTTTTTAACCTTAGTTTAAACAAAAAACACAATAAAAACAAAATTTTTAACCTAGGGTTTTTAATCGTAGTTTAAACTTAATACAAAAAAAACAAAATAAAAACAATTTTTAAAAAACTAGGGTTTTGATCTTAGTTTAAACAATGCAACACAAAATACAAAAACACAACAAATAAAACTTTAACCTAGGGTTTTAACCTTAGTTTAAAATGGAAAAATGAAATACAAAATTACGGTTTTGAACTGTAAAATAAAAACAAACAAACTAAAGAGAAGGAGCACCTACTGGTCTTGCCTCGGCTCCGCCACTCGACGATCCGGTCCGTGCACTCATGGTATCAATGAAATCTCAATAGCGCTCCGCTACGCAGACTCGAACTCCTCCTCCTCACAGCTCCAAATCACCAAAAAAAACAAATGCAAATGAGCCCAAAACCTAGTTTTGGCCCTTATATAGGCTCTTAGGCCTGTAATCATTCCACCCTAGGATGAGCACTCTAGTTAGAACTCGTCCCACCCTGGGACGATTACAAAACTGGTATTCGTCCCACCCTGGGACGATTACAGAGCAAGAAAATCAAAAACAACAAAAAATGCATCCAAAATGCACCAAAAACAACAATAAAATTGCCGAGCAAAGGCACCTTTGTGCCTGCGCTTCAAGGCATCCAAAACTAACATTGGGGTCACAAATCCTCACTATCCTACTCCCTAAGAAGGCTACCATAGCCGGACCGCTCCATGGGAGGACAAATTTTTGAGAATTTCATCCCCAAAAGGCATCACAAAAAGGGTCCAAACCCACCCAAAAATAGCAATAAAATTGTCGAGCAAAGGCACCTTTGTGCCTGCACTTCAAGGCATCCAAAACCAACGTTGGGGTCACAAATCCTCACTATCCTACTCCCTAATAAGGCTACCATAGCCGGACCACTCCACGGGAGGACGGATTTTCGAGAATTTCATCCCCAAAAGGCGTCACAAAAAGGGTCCAAACCCACCCAAAAATAGCAATAACATTGCCGAACAAAGGTGCCTTTGCGCCTGACATTATTGGCATGAAAAACCAACGTCGGGGCCACAAATTATCAATATCCTACTCCCTAAGAAGGCTACCATAGCTGGACCGCTCCATGGGAGGATGGATTTTTGACAATTTCAGCTCCAAAATGCATCACAAAAAGGGTTAAAACCCACCAAAAATAGGTCATATTGTTGGGAAACTGCATAAGCATTCAACGGAAAACAACTAAAGGCACCCTTACAAAAGTCATCTTGGGTCAAGCGACTCATCATTTTTCTCATGTCGGTCATTCCCTCATCGATTCGTCGCTTGAGGGGGTAGTCACACTTAGTCACCAATCAACAAATACACACCCAATCAAGGAAATGACATGCATTCAAAGAATCATTGACAAAGACAATCACGCTCCTGCTTGGGGCAGCAAATAAGCAATAATCACAAGTTGATCAAACACTTGGCATTCTAGAATCATGAACTCAAGGTTCCCATAGAAAAAAGGTTGCGCCCTTTGCCTATTCATGACTGAACAATGTCCAAGATCAAGTAACACCTCACCGAAAGAGGTTAACATTTGAATTAAGCTCCTTAGCTCGTCAGAAGTAAGGATTCAAGAATGCGTGCCCTTTCCATACTTGGGGCATCAAAATTTGGTTAGGTTATTGAGAAACCCTAATCATTAGTGCTTTGGTTATCTATTTTTGCTCAAGCACTGTGCCATGCACAATGCATCCCAAAAAGGGGCATCTGTAGACACCAAAACAACACCAATCCGATTATGTGATGACAAGAACTGATCGAATTGACATACATAGCCCCTAGGGCAGCCCCTAGAGGTTAAAAAGTGGTCCTAACCACTCCCAAAGTAGTTTTGGAATGTCATAAGGTCAATTTGGCACCTTTCAGGCACTCTACTCCCTATTCATTCCACCCTAGGATGATTACAAACTAGTATTCATCCCACCCTGGGATGATTAGCAACATTCACTCCAGGGTGGGGTGAATAGCAGGTTTGACGGGAAAAAGTTCAAACCTTGACAAATGGCAGCTCAGATCCGCCACTCAACTCCACCTTCAATGCATGGGAGTGTGAGTGAGCATTTTTGAGCTCAAAGAGGCAGTCATAGAGGTAGTCATGGAGCCCTTAATCAGGGAGGAATCTTCTCTCCCCTGGCAAGGCATGATGGCCAAGTGGCGCCCCTACATGCTCATTCACAAGAGACCCTTAGGTCTATAAAATGGTGAGTCTTCTCACCCCCAAAAAAAGGATAGAGCAAGAGCATTTGGAGCAACGGAGTGCTACCGAATTACATCCTCACCCCTCACTTGTGCTTCTTACATCCTTGATCTCTCTTTTGGAAGGGAGGTTATTGGGTGAACATTGGAAGCGTAATCCGGACCCAAAACCCAAAAATTTGGCCATAATACCCCACCCAATTTTTTGACACAACCCCCTAGGAGGTTTTGGACCCATCCCAAGTGGATTGGTGTCAAAACCAAGCCCCAAACGGTAGGCGTCCTGCCCCCGGGCGCCCCCATCACTACTACAGTCCTAATCGCCCCACTCGGAAGTGATTAGAAATCTATGTCAGATTTCTTCACTTTTTCTTTTGCATCTTATTTTATGTCATTCATGTATGCTACCATTCAAATTTCATGCCATTATGATGAGTTTTGACTGTGTTTTCATTATTTTTCGCTTTCGCTAACATATAGGTAGCATCTTCGGATAGAGGGTGATTGAGGCCGAATATACAAAATCCATCCTTTTGGGTCATCTCAAAATACCCTATTTTGCCTAACCCCAACTTTGCAGGTGTTTTGGAGGCCTCTAGATGGGACATTTAGGAGGTTGCATTCTAATATTTTATGACAGTCCTAATCGTCCCACCCCGGAGCGATTAGAAATCTACAACATATTTCTCGACTGTTCCTTTTGCAATGTGTTCATGATGGTGTTTGCATGCTTTTGTCCAAATTTCATCTTATTCTAACATGTTTTGATTACCATTTTAATTATTTCATGCATGCATTAACCGGAGGCCTTGGGGATTGCATGTTTCCCTCCATCCGTAGGTGCTATTAATCATTTGTTGTTTCTCTAAACATAGGATCTCGACATCGGAGGGGTAGCAAGGAACTACAGATACATTCAAGCAAGCGGCGACGACGTTTGGCCTGCCCATTTCAAATGTGGGCACACGAAATATCCCGAAGGGGAGCATACCATCCGTGGTGTAACAAAACTATATCTAACGCTCCTAGCCCCTAAAAGGGAAGGAGACGTATTGTAACCAGATCTCAAAGCAAAATTAATAAAATAAAGGGCTGCACTTTACATTTGCTTTATATCTCGTTTCAATTCGTTTGTTTTCCCTTTGCATGCACTTTAGTCCTTTGTTCATTCGTAAGACTTAGCATTTCGTATGCTTTTGTTTGCATCGCGTCTGACACACCATTTGCTTCCATATCCTCGTGCTTTCACATGGTCATTGGGCTGGTCCACAAGAAGTGGAGGCTCAAGAAGAGGGTCACATTTGCTTACAAGATAATCTAGTGAGTGTGTATGCACTATGATAATTATGTATGATATAATTTCTTTATTTGCATTATGGCATCTCTTTTGCTTCAATAAACTTCCTGTTTCTCATGATGTGTTAATGTTTTCTTATGTATGAGAGTTATATGGTAAAATACTATCACTAGCTTAAGACTATGAGTCTATTGAAATGACCATAGTAAAAGGAAGGCTCAAGGAAGTGTTGTGTGAATTGTAGTTTGACATTCACCTTCTATAAATTAGAAGGTCATCCATATGGAAATGTGGTCATTCATCATCCATGAGTTACAAAGTGCATATTAAATGAAAATTGCATACCTATGACTTGTCTTTTGTGTTTTATCTTCTACTAATGTATCAACATGGCTAGAGATGCATTTCGGCGATATAAATTTAAAAATAAGTAAATATTATTTGTAGTAAATATTTTGTTTTGCAATTTGAAAGGCCTTTAAAGTGTTTTTCTATATAATTTATAAAAAAAAAAATAAGTACTATTTCTAGTAAATATTTTGTTTTGCATTTTGAAGGACCTTTGGAGCATTTTCCATATATTTTCTAGCAAATTGCTTGTAACATGGTTTATTGATGAAGGATTTTTCCCTCTAGATTTCTGAACATTTCTTAAGTGGATAAAAATGGATTCCCAAGAAAAAATTTATGCTCCTCACAACATAGTTAAAGTTAAAAAAATATTTTCAAAATTTGAACAAAAATCCATGTCCCAAAAGGTTGCATGTCTAAATCATTTATCCCTCTTAAAAATCAATGGTCCTATTAGTTTATATTATTTTTTATGAGTCATTCCCCTTGGTGACCAAGTTATCTTACCTTGATAACTTTTTAAATATAAATAAACTATCTTCTAATGGTGTTAGTCCATGTATCAATCATATGATCCTCCTACTTCTTAATAGTCTCTCTTTGTAGCTTTTAATCAAGTTTGCCAAACTACCATGTAATTACAAAATAACACGTGTTAAATCTAACACCATTCACCTTATTTGTTAGTAATAAAGACATTAACTTTATAAATATAGTAGTTAATTAGCAATCTATGGATTTAATTAAAGAATTTACTAGAAATTTTTACTATCTTTGTTACTAACGAAGATATACACCTTACAAGTGTACTAGTCAACAATTAATCTAATGATTTAATAATGGAATTTTGTACATGTGTTGAACACAACATACCAATAAGATCATGAATTTTTAATCATTGTGGGTCAAAATTTTACCTACCTATATAACCTCCATAACCACTACTAAATTTCATTAAGAAAAAGTCCAAGCACAAACCCATACTTACTATTTTTACAAGAACAAGTTGCTAAAGAATAAAATATATCAATCTAGAATCATGCTTCAAAAAGGCTATGGATTTTTAGAAGGGTCAAAAATACATAAGAGGTTGTAAAGAAAAAGGCACTTCATCAAGTGGTAAAATTGACTAAGTCTGAAAAAATATGAAAGGGTGAAAGCTTGAAACTAAATGATCCTAGACCCTCAAAGTGTTAATATCACACAAGTCTTTTGAAAATTCCAAAAGTAGAAAATAAAAACCATGCAATCTTATAATTCCCCAATGCGTATTTCATCTGATTGCCTTAAAAAATCCTAAATAAGACAATTTAAACCTAATACCCACAAGTATCAATATCATTACAAGCCTCAAACAAGCCCAGAAGGAATCAAGCATGAAAAACAAATCAAGAACACACCAAGCTGAAGCCATGTAATTCCAAGATTTTTTAAAGACAATATCAACAAAACTTTAAGAGATCCTTGGTATCACCCCCAAATAATCAGGTGACAATCAAATGATCTCGACAATTCCTCTAAAACCAATAATGAGCAGCAAGCTCTTGGATATGTATCTTTCAACAAGATTCACATGTGTTACCTGGTCGACTAAATCAAAAAAACCAGAATGAGCTGACACCTCTAACAAACTATGGAAAAAAATTTTAACTACCAAAAAAGGTTTAATGTAATGACCCTCCTCGCATGACCATTGGTAGAAAATAAATTAATGGTTTATACTTACCTTTTATTACTAGAATGTGGTACTACTGATGGTTGTTTTGCTTGTAGGACCGAGTGCATTCCTTCGATAGGTAAGAGAGGGTCAACGAGAAAAGGTAAGTGGGATATTATGGTGGTGTGAAATATCCCCATGACCCGTGCATTTCATTTTATATGCATTCATGTAGTGATATATGTCTTGTGTGATGTATTTTGTTGCTTGGTGAAATATGATGAACATGTTTTGTTTAACGTAAGACTCCACTGGCAATGAAAGTGCCTAGAGCATAGGAGTTGAGGGAATAAACCATTTGGTGATTCAAGATTATTTATGTGGCAATATTTGAGTTATAAGTTAGCATAATATTAAATTTTAACTAATAAGATATATTTAATGAACAAGAAAAGAAAACATGAACAAGATAAAGGTAACTATGTCTTTAATGAGAAAAAGTGGATGTTAAGCCTGAGTGTATCCGAAGTGGATTCATATGTAAACCACTTATTGCAATCATTTCCTTGAACAAAAAGGTGAGAAATAAGGTAAAGGAATTTATGAGGGGCATGTTTTTAGTGATACATATTTTATATTTTGCATAGCGAATTTGCTTGGGATGTTCTATTGTTGACAATTGATTTTGGGTATTTTTTTGAGAATCTAGTTTTGAAAGGAAGAAAGAGTTGAGCATAAGAGAACGAAAGCTCACATGTCAGATTATTTGTCTTTGAATTGATATTTTAATATAGTTTATTGAATGTGTTATTAAAAAAATATCGGAAAGCTTAAATGAACTAGCTACGTTGTGTATAAATAATGAGGAATAAAAATACTGTGTATTTGGCACATTGAATGAATATGGTTAAGAGTTTTTCTTTCTCTGTCTATTGAAAATAATGATTGCAAAAATGTTGTATTTGCATTTTTAGTTGACATCTTTTGGAATTTTGAAAGCCAAAATTCCCTGTTTAATTGTGTAAGAGTGGGGAATCTGTCACCTTTATATATATATATATATATATATATATATATATATATATATATATATATACACGTATGTATGCTCTTCTAGAATGTTGAAAGTCGAACCTTGTTTGACTGTGTATTGTGTAAGAGTGGGGAATATGTCACCTTTATATATATATATATGTATATATATACATATATCTATATATAAATATATACATACATATTTATATATATCTGATGCCTAATAATTGTTTGCACTACATATGTTGTACATAAATTGTATTCTGGCGAAATGTGTGTGTGATAATGTTACATTCCAAACATAGCCTGTGTCGGCTATGTTTTCCAAGCGTTTAAAATTTACTATATATTGATTCACAATAGTTTATTTGACATTATCATATTTTATTTTTCAATCTTCATCTGCGTTATCCGCATTAGCCTATACGGCGAGGGTGTGCCCACCTCAAGTGGCATTTAATTATTCTTTAGTCTTCCGCTACAAATTCTTATTGTTATATTATTTTTATCTTTCTGTTTCGGAAATCTCCTTCTGCACAAGTTATATCCTTTCAAGTGGTATCAGTCTAGACGATTCCCGGAGCGCCTGCGTACTCGAGCAAGTTTTTTTACAGTCGCCTACTACGTTTCATTTAATTTTCCGTCCCCGTCGTGCGCATCGTCGTCACCGTTCATTCATTTTTCTGTCACTGTTCGTCGAAATTCCGTTCGAAATTCCATTCGAAAAATCCGTCCCAAAAATTCCGTCCCCTTTCGTTCGAAATTTCGTCCCAAAAATCACAAACAGCGGCGGCCAGGGTCTCCGATCTCCCTTCGCAGTCAATTCCGAACGCCAGATCGTTAAATCATCCGCAGTCCAGCACAAACCTTCGCGAGCTTCGTCAACCAATCGTAAATCGTGATTAATTTTTTAAAACCGGGAAAGCTAAGGTTGTCAATTAATTTTTATTCGCTGACGTCAGTTACCTTTCGCCGCTGCGTTGGGTTCAGTTTTATTTATCCCACATCGGGTATACACGGTGCAAAACATGGTTTAAATCACCTTCGCCACACCTTCTACGGTGTGACTTCGGTCACGCAATAGGAGCTCCTTTGCGTTGTCTACGTCGTACCGTGTTGTCGTGTCGTCCTTACGGTTTGGTCCCCTCTTGCTGTCCTGTTTGCGTCGTGTCGTTCTTATTGTCGCATCGTGTCAGTCCTTGCCAAGTGTCCACGCTGTCCGCGTGGTTGTCCGTCGTGTCCTCTTGTCATCGCGTCGTGTCAGTCCTTATCGAGCGTCCGTGCTGTCCGCGTGGTTGTCCGTCGTGTCCTCTTGTCGTCGCGTCGTGTCAGTCCTTACCGAGCGTCCGCGTTGTCCGCGTGGTTGTCCGTCGTGTCCTCTAGCCGCGTAGTGTCCGGTTCTCCGCGTCTTGTCCACGTGTCCTAGTCCCGGGTCGCAGGTCCTCTGTCCATTTTGTGGTGTCGTGCCTCCGCGTCCACGTCGTCTGAGGTCGAGTCCATCTCGCTGGTTGGTTGTCATGTTCGTTGGGTCGTGTCGTGTCTCCTCGTGTTCCAGTGTCGCTGTCACGTGTGTCCTTGTCTAGTTGGATCACGTCTTGTGTTGTCCTAGACACGCCTTGTCCTTGTCTAGTCGGGTCGTGTCCGTTGAGTCTCGTGTCTTAAGATTCGTGTCTTGTCAAGCACTTATCTGAAGGATCCTACAACATCCAATTCCGCGTCGCAGTTGGAGTGGCAGTTAAGGCAGAAAAAACAACAAATTTTGCAGAAATTGAAGATCAAGGATTACTAAGCAAGCAATTTTGAGCCGTGCATGAGTAGAAGTTGGATCAAGGGTCCTGACGGTCGATTATCAAGCTCGAAAATGCCCAATAACAATGCAAGAAGACCTAATCGAAGCCCAGGTACAAAAAATTCTCTTTCTCCTTTCAAAATTGGTAGTTATAATCCACATCATCCACTGGTAGATCCTATGGCTACTAATCCTCCCCCAACTCACGAAAACATCACACAAGGAAACTCCAGTAACTCAGCCATTTCCAACGATGATTCTCTTCGACTCCTCCTAGAGGGTATGAACGAAATTAGTCTCAACCTAAAATCCCTAGTGCGAGCACAAAACCAGCTTAATCCCAATACTAATCCCCAATATCACTCCCATGCCCAAAGGAATGAAGACAATGTCGATCAAAATGACGATTGGGAACAGCAAATAGGCACTTCGGATAACTCCAGGGATCGCTATCATAGACAGTGGTATAACCAAGATCAAGAAAGGGATACGGGTTATCACCAACCGAGAGGCCCTAATAATTTTCCACGCATTGATATGCCCACTTTTGAGGGTCATGATCCTCGTGGTTGGATAGCCAAAATGGAAGGCATTCTCGACTTATATCAAATTAAGGAAATTGATAAAGTCCCTTTCGCGGCATCAAAATTAGGCACTGAGGCCTACCAATGGTTCGTATGGCTTAAACGAGAGAAAGGAGCTACTATTAACTGGAGAAAATTCACTACCTCTTTTTTAGAAAGATTTGACGAAGGAGCTACATCATCATACACAGTAAGACTAGTTATCTCTTAAACAAGAAGGATCGGTTAGCGAATTCATTTCGGAGTTTACCAGTTTACTACCATACACTTTAGACCTCAGTCCCGACACAGTGGTAGGAGCTTTTCGCAATGGATTGAAAGAAAATATTCGAGTGGAGGTAGACATGCACAATCCAACCTTGCTGAACGATTGTATAAGAATAGCTAAGCTGGCCGAAAAGAGACATCAGTTGTCTGCACGGCGTGACACTTATAGTCGTCCTTCGTATCGCAACAATTCCTTTCGTAGAAATGATCAACCATCAAGATACTTTTGTTATAAATGTCGCACTCATCACCCCAAGGAACAAGCTTGTGCCCAAAAACAAAACTTTCATATTGAAGGTGATCACTATGAAGGAGAAGAGGAAGAACCTTACCAACCAGATGAACCTATGCCGGAAGAACTACCAAGTACTCTAGAAGAAAAAGAAGAGGATACAATGGCGATCTCCGTGCATGCCCTCATGGGTTTAACCGCCCACCATACCATCAAGGTACCAGGATTTCTCCGCCAGAAAAAGGTGAATGTGCTAATTGATTCCGGTAGTACCCACAATTTTATCGACATCAAAACAACAAAAGCTTTGAATTTATTCATTAACTCTTCCAACAAAGACAAATTCCAGGTTCTAGTGGCCAACGGGGTGAACGCACAATGTGTTGGTCGCACATCTCAAGTTTCCATAAAAATGGGAACTTATACCTGGTTTGGATCCCTTTTCGTCATGAATTTGGGGAACTCCGATGTCATTTTGGGAGTTGAATGGTTGGAAACATTAGACACGGTTAGCTTCAACTTCAAAAAATTATTTGTGGAATGGAAGGAAAATGGATGAGTCATTCGCTTACAAGGCATTACTACTCCTCCATCACAAATGGTGAGCTCTCATAGTATGGAGAAGATGTTAAAAAAGGGTGGATACGGGTTTATAGCTCAAATTAATTGTTTGGAAAAACAATCTCAAGCAACTTCGGATATTACTGCTCCCGAGTTACAAGACATCATAACACATTACGAAGAGGTTTTCCAAGAACCTAAAGGATTACCACCTAAACGATCTCATGACCATGCCATCCATTTGATTCCAGGGAGTGTCCCACCTAACAATCGTCCTTACCGCTATCCTCAACCACAAAAGATAGAAATCGAACAGATCATTCAAGATTTGTTGGATCACGGAGTCATTCGTCACAGCACTAGTCCTTATTCCTCACCTGTCGTTCTGGCTAGACGGAAAGATAACTCTTGGCGTATGTGTCCTGACTTTCGTTCTCTCAATAAACTCACTATCAAGGACAAATTTCCCATCCCTGTCATAGATGACCTACTCGATGAGTTGCATGGTGCAAAATTTTTTACAAAATTAGACCTTCGCTCCGGATTTCACCAAATCCGTGTCAGAGAAGAAGATATTCCTAAAACTGCTTTTCGTACTCATGAAGGTCATTACGAATTTTTGGTCATGCCTTTTGGTCTCACCAATGCACCATCCACATTCCAAAGTCTCATGAACCAAGTGTTTCGCCCACTCCTCCGTAAGTTTGTCTTAGTCTTTTTTGATGATATTCTCATATACAACAAAACATGGACGGATCATTTACATCATGTGGATAAGGCCCTTCACATTTTACACAAAGAAAAGTTATTTGTTAAACGTTCCAAATGTTCCTTTGGTGTTCAAGAAGTCGAGTATCTTGGTCATATAGTTTCACACGAGGGCGTCAAAGTGGATCCCAATAAGATTAAGGCAATTCAAGAGTGGCCTTTACCTAAAACCATCAAGAAACTTCGTGGTTTTTTGGGTCTCACGGGCTACTATCGCAAGTTTGTACAAAATTATGGTAAGATTGCAGCACCTCTCACCGCACTCACAAAGAAGGATGCTTTTCGTTGGTCGACAGAGGCTTATCAAGCCTTCGAAGCTCTTAAGCAGGCCATGTGTACAACTCCAGTATTAGCAACTCCCAATTTTCACAAACCATTTATTATCGAATGTGATGCATCAGGAACAGGAATTGGGGCTATACTAATGCAAGAAGGTCATCCATTGGCATTTGAAAGTAAACAACTTTTCGAGAAAAATTTGGGAAGATCAACATACGAAAAAGAAATGTTGGCTATTCTTCACGCAGTAGAAAAATGGAGACACTACCTAATCAGTAGCCGCTTCATTATAAAAATAGATCATAGTAGCCTCAAACATTTTCTTGAGCAAAGGTTTTCTTATCCAGAACAAAATAAGTGGTTAACCAAACTGTTGGGCTATGATTTCATTATCGAATACAAGAAAGGGAAGGAAAATATCGCCGCCGATGCACTGTCCAGGAAATATGAAGATGAAATAGTCATTAACGCTATTTCAGGTCCTTGCTCCCAATGGGTGAATCAATTACAAGATGAATGGTTGTCCAATAGCGAAACTGCTCAGATACTTCAAGAATTATCTATAGGGTCCTCTAAACACCCTTTGTTCTCTTATGAAGATAAAGTCCTCCGGAAGAAGAACCGCATTTACATTCCACACAATTCAGAACTCAAATCGAAGATCCTCGACGAATCACACGCTTCTCCATCAGCGGGACATTCAGGATTTTTGAAGACATATTTAAGGGTCAAACAATCATTTTGTTGGAAAGGATTAAAAGCAGAAGTCAAACAATGGGTAGCAGAATGTGAAGTTTGCCAACGCAATAAAGGAGAAACAGTCAAATCACCAGGATTGTTACAACCATTACCCATCCCTGAACGACAGTGGGAACATATATCCATGGATTTTATTGAAGGTCTTCCAAAGTCAGAAGGCAGAGACAGTAATCTTCGTCGTCGTAGACCGGTTATCCAAATACGCTCACTTTCAGGCTTTACAACATCCATTTTCCGCAAGCAAGGTGGCAAAGGTATTTATGGATTCAATTTTCAAATTACATGGTATGCCAAAAAATATTGTAAGTGATAGAGATCCCATCTTCACTAGTAACTTTTGGCGGGAATTATTTTGACTTAGTGGTACCAAATTGAACATGTCTTCAACCTACCATCCACGGACGGATGGTCAAACGAAGTAGTTAACAAATGTTTGGGTACGTACTTAAGATGTTTAGCTCAAGATAAACAATACCAATGGAGCCATTGGTTAGCATTGGCAGAATGGTGGTACAACACTTCTTACCATTACTCAATTAAGATGTCTCCATTTGAAGCATTGTATGGCACCAAACCTCCAACAGTCGTAGATTACGTACATGGATCATCCAAAGTAGCCAAAGTGGATGATTGGTTCCAACAAAGGCAATCTACACTCACCATCCTCAAAGAGAATTTAGTCCAAGCACAGAATCGTATGAAACAACAACAAGACTTGCACCGATCAGAGAGAACTTTTAATATAGGTGATTGGGTGTTCCTAAAGTTGCAACCTTACAAACAATCCTCGTTAAGGATAAAGTCCAGCCAAAAGTTGGCTCCACGATTCTATGGTCCCTACAAAATTGTGCGCCGCATTGGAGAAGTAGCCTATCAATTAGAGCTACCTACATCATCACGAATACACCCGGTATTTCATGTTTCATGTCTCAAAAAAGTAATTGGTCAAAAAGTACAAAGTCAATCGAATTACCAGTTGCTCGATGAGGAAGGACGCATACATCTCCAACCTGAAGATATACTACAACATAGAATCCGAAGACTGAGATCACGTCAGATTCAAGAATTTCTCATTAAATGGCAAGATTTACCAGAGGAGGATGCCACATGGGAACCTGAAAGTATCTTCCAGACATTTCCAGCTTTGAGGACAAAGCTTTCCGAGGAGGGGAGTCATGTTACATTCCAAACATAGCCTGTGTCGGCTATGTTTTCCAAGCGTTTAAAATTTACTATATATTGATTCACAATAGTTTATTTGACATTATCATATTTTATTTTTCAATCTTCATCTGCGTTATCCGCATTAGCCTATACGGCGAGGGTGTGCCCACCTCAAGTGGCATTTAATTATTCTTTAGTCTTCCGCTACAAATTCTTATTGTTATATTATTTTTATCTTTCTGTTTCGGAAATCTCCTTCTGCACAAGTTATATCTTTTCAGATAAAAGAATATTGGTTTGAAGTGAAAATATTGGTTACTGCTATGTACAATATGGAAGGATGATGCATTTAGTTATTTGGTAGCCTTATATTCATTTATCATGCATACATTCATTTTGGGTCGTTTGATCCCTTCTTGTGAAACAACCAGGACATCAAACTCTTTTGTTTCATTTTATCATAACACAACACCTTGGATGGAGTTGCTTTGGGTGTTGGAGCTTTATGTTCACCGGAATAGATGTAAACTTGCTCAAGGATAGCCCAGATACTGGCGTGGAAAAGAGCTTTGAAGGGAGAGTTGGTTCCTAATACAATACTTTTATTTTTGCTTTCCAAATGATGAGAGTACTATTGTAACGAGTTTACAAACCTCCTTATGTTAAATTCTAATATCTTACCAATATAGAATGACTTTGAATAGGAAACATTTTATTGTTGGAAATATGAGCAAGTTTTGTTGTCATTGATGTCAAGAGGTTGATGTCCAAGTTTCATTGTCATTAATGTCATCAGGTGGTTTTTCCACAAGGCAAGGAAGAGGTTTAAAGGAATAGGATATAATATTTATTTTTAAATATTATATGCCTAAAAAGGCCTAAAAAGATTAAAGACCAAAGGAAGGAGAAATAGTTTAAAAGGAAAGACCCAAGGAAGGGAAGTAGGTTAAAAGGAAACCCAAAAGAAAAAGTAGTTTAAAAGGAAATAATAATATTATAATATTTAATATTATAATATTCTAGGTTACATGTTAAGTTGAAGAAAAAAGAGGGCCAAGGAGTTATCAAATTACAAGTTCTCAAAAAGACCCAATTGGCAGATTTTGAAGATTATGTTTTAATTTATTTAAATTTAAATATTTTAACCATAGGTTAAAATTTAAATTTAAATAATTAATTAAGGCGCCAAAATTTTAAATAATTAAATTCGAATTAAATAAAATTTCCAAAGACCATCGACGTGTTAGGAGTGCATAACTTATAATATAAAAGGAGGCAAGTTTATTTTATAAAAATTATCCATGCGATTAATGCCCAAAGGTCTAAGTGATTTGTGCACCGAAGAGAAAGAGAATTTTGCATGTGTTAAAAAGTTTGTTGGGTAGATGAGGTGTCAAATCAAAGTGAAACGCCAAACATATCTCAAAGTGCTTGGTAGCATAGGTGGCAGTCGAGGGCTGCGTTAAGGCGTTGGTTGAGCGCGAGGTCACGGGTTCGATCCATGCGATCGACTTTTTACAAAGGGAAGACGTGTTTTGTTTGCGCCGTGTTGGAGGAGGCATAAGACAAAAGGGAAGACGTGCACCTTGTTATTTCGTGAGGGCACGTAGCCCAAGTGGTGGATGTGCTTTGCGTGAAGGCGCTTGGTGAGGCAAGGTTGGGTGTTCGAATCTCGTCGAAGGTTTTTGTTGGGAAGAATAAAAGGTATGTGCTTCACATTTTAATTTGCCAAGGTTTTGATAATTCGGAAATTGCATAGTGTTGAAATTAAAAGGTGGTTTATGAGTTGTTGAGGGAGATATAAGGGATTATAAAATTAAAATATTTTATTTTGATTTTGGTGGTTAGAATTTATGAGATAGGAGTAATAAGGTATGCAAGGAATATTATATCTTGTATTTTGAAATAGAGCTATATTGTGTTAATTATTTTGAGAGGAGAAATAAGGTGCATAAGGGAATTTATTGTGGAAGTGAATTAATTGAATCTTTTCTAATTAAAGTTTGGAGATTATAAGGTGTATTTGAGATTTAATATTTTTGTATGGTGAAATAATTTTGAGGGAAATATTTGAGTGAAGATTTTTGATATCTAACTTTGAGATTGGCAAAGAGGTTGATTGTGATTGAGACAGGTTTTGAGGTCAAATATCCATCAAACAAAAGGTATGGGCATATCATCCTTGTGAGTGAAATATTGTTTGATTGAATGTTGTGAGATGCAAAGTTGGAGTGAAAAGGATTGTTTGATAAGCATTGTTGGAAATGTTTGAGTGAGCCTTCATGTGCATGATTAGGGTTTGTGAAAGAGCATGAGTATCATTGTTATGTGAGATTGTTTGATAAGCATTGTTGGAAATATTTGAGTAAGCTTTCATGTGCATGATTAGGGTTTGTGAAAAGAACATGAGTATCATTGTTATGTGAGGTTGAGAACTATCTTGAACTAGGGTTTGTGAAAGATCATGAGTATCATTGTTATGTGAAGTTGAGAACTATCTTAAGCTAGGGTTTGTGAAAGATCATGAGTATCATTGTTATGTGAAGTTGGAATCATCTTGAGTCAAGGTTTGAGTTCCATAGTGTGAGTTGTTGGAAGCATTGTGAAACACTTGTTTAGGGTTTGTAAGCAAGTTGTGTTTCATTGAGTGGATGGTTGAGTGAAGTTGATTGAGCATTATTGATTGAATGCATTGGAGTGATAGTTCAAGTTCTATGAAACAAATTGTTCTTTATTCTAAATTGATTTGAAGGAGAGTTTGAAAGTGATTGAGTGTTTTGTGAGTGTGAAACATATTGAGTCTCTAACCATTCTCTATATGTTTCTGTAAGTTAAACAATATTATGAGTGAAACTTGTTTGTGTGATTGAAGAGGTTTTATGAAAGAGATTGAGTTGAGTTGTGTATGCAAGTTTTGCAATTGATTTGAATAAGCTTTGTGAAATCTGAGGTATTTGAGTAAGTCCTAGAGGGACTTAAGGACAAGAGTTGTAGCAAGCTTTTATGAAAGGGGGGGTTTGTGATGGGATTTTATTTGAGGTAAGTCTTGGTGAAGACTTGTAGAATTAAGTTTAGTGAGGTTGTTGGAAATTTGAGGTAAGTCTTGGTGAATTGATTGGGAAGTTTAGTGAGAGAACTTGTTGAGCAGATTTGAGTAAGTCTTGGTGGGGGGGGGGGATAGATTTGAGGTAAGTCTTTGAGAAGACTTGAGAGCAGAGTTGATTGATTGATTTGTTCAAAACTTGAGTTAAGGTTTGGGGTAGATCTAGAGAGTTGATTTGAGATTGGATCAAGCTTTGTGTTAAGGCTTGAGGATAGAGTTTGGGGAGTAGGTTTGAGGGTATTTGAGGGAGATATTGAGATGAGAGATTTGTGCTAGACCAAAGGATAGTGTTTAGTGCAGATTTGAGATAGATATTGAGCAGATTTGTGCTAGACCGAAGGATAGTGTTTAGTGTAGATTTGAGATAGAGTTGAGAGTAAGCTTTGGAGGTGATAGAGCAGAGGATAATAGTCTCTAGTGGATAGAGATCCATTAGCTAGGGTAGTGAGGATAAAGGTCTTCTAAGTGAGGACAAGAGTCTTCAATGGAGAGAGATCCACAAGCTAGTGCAGTGGAGGCAGTAGTCTTCTAGAGGATCACCAGCTAGAGCATAGGAGAAGGAGTTCTCCTATGGATAGAGATCCACGAACCAGCTGAGGGGATTGGTGTCTCCTATGGATAGGTATCCATGAACTTGATTAGGGGATTGGTGTCTCCTTTGGACAGAGGTCCATAAATATTGTAATAGGGAAGGATTCCCAAGAGATTTGTTGAGAAAATTTTAGTGGAATATTTTCTCCGTGGAGTAGCCCACATTGGGTGAACCACGTTAAATTGGTGTCTCTATTGTGTGTGGTGATTTGTGCATTGCTTTGATTACTATTGTTGATATTGCCATTGATATATTGGATAATATTGTTTGAGAAAGAAAAAGTAAAAAGTGGTCTTATACTGTTCACCCCCTCTCAGTATAAGCTTGTGTTCTTCAATTGGTATCAGAGCGGGTTCCTTCGGAAGAGTTTAACAGCTTGAAGGAAAATCTTACAAGAACACAAATGGATTCTCAGAGTGGATCTTCAGGGAATAAGGCACCATTTTTTTATGGGAATAATTATGCATTTTGGAGTGTAAGAATGAATATTTTCCTAATGGCACTAGGAAATGATATATGGCAAGCAGTTGAGGATGGGTACATACCACCAACTACTCCACCTACAGATAAATATGGTAAGCTCCTACAACTGAATAATTCAAAGGCAATGAATGGAATTTTAAATGGTTTGCATGAAATAGAGTTTGTAAAAGTTATGCATTGCACATCAGCAAAAGAGATTTGGGATAAGCTGAAAGGTATATATGAGGGAGACAAAAAGGTCAAAATGGCAAAGTTGCTAAATCACAAGAAAATATTTGAAGACCTAAAGATGAAGGATGAGGAAAACATTGCTACATATCTACTTCATGTGGATGAGGTTGTTAACTCCATGCAAGGACTTGGGTTTAGAGTTGAAGAAAAAGATGTTTGTCACAAGATTTTAAGGTCACTTCCTAAGAGGTATAGTGAAAATATTTCAGCCATAGAAGAGTCAAAAGATATTGAATTTTTGACAAGGGATGAGTTACATGGAACTCTCATAGCCTTTGAGATGAGAATAAAAGAGGAACCTATCCCCCAGAAATAAGCAGCCTTCAAAGTTACAAAGAAGTCAAAGGGTAAGAAGTCAGATTCAAGCAATGAGTTATCCAGTGATGAAGAAGCAAACTATGGCAGAAGGAACAAGGACTCAAGAAAGTATAAAGGTACAAAATAAGTTAGGTGTTTTAATTGTGGTAAATATGGTCACTATGCATCTGATTGTCCAGAAGCTGGAAGTAGCAATGATGATGAAAAATAGGATCATAAGAACAGGGAAACAGGAAAACATAGGTACCAAAATAAAAGCAGGGATGGACAAGGCAAGCAAGGAAAGAAGTTTTTCCAAAGGTATAAGAAGATTTTTTATGCAGATAAGGTAGGTAAGAGTTCAAGTGATAGTGATGAAAGGTCCTCAGATAATGAAGAAGAAGAAATTCTATTTATGGCAGAAGAAAAAGATGATGTTAGAAAAAGGGCACCAATGATTCTCAAGTGTTTTAGGTGTGGTAACTTTGGTCATATTGAAGATAGTTGTACAAGGAATGGATTTAGTTTTAGTGATGATGAATATGAAGATGCTCTTGAAGGTCCAGAAGAAGAAAGTCTTCTTATGGCAATAGAAGAAGAAGGAAGTGCTCCTATTGAAGATGAATCAGAAAGGAATGAAGATGATCTTGAAGACAAAGGAGTAGAGGAAGAATAAGAGGAAGGAGAAGTTGATCTTGAGGGTGAGCTTATTTCTTCTCTTAAGGAATTAAGGAAGGTAAGAAAGTAGAACTCAAAACTCAAGCTTCAATTTCAAGAATGTGATGAAGAGAAAGGAAAGCTTATAGAAGATCTAACCAACTCAATAGCTAAGACAAGGAGATTTAAAGAGAGGTTAGAGGCAAAGGTTTTAGAATGTGAAAGGTTAGAGCATGAAGTAGCTTCACTAAGGAAGGAAGTAAAAGAGTCTAAAAACAAGCTACATAGGTTTGGGAGAAGCTCAAAGACCTTGGATAAGATTATCAAGGTACAAAGATCTTCATCAAACAAGATAGGACTTGGTTTTGAACAGGTACAAAGAGAACAAGGAGAGGAGTCAATATCAAGCTCCAAGGAAGAAGAAGCTTAAGAAGAAGAGAGTGTAAGAGAGAGTGAGACTTTTGAGGATGAGTTGGACAATAGAAAGTTCAACAAGGAAAGGAACAATGCACAAATGAGGAACATATGGAACAAGAAACAACACAGGGTAGAAGAGACTAAGAGACCAATGGGGTCAAGGCAAGGTTTCTTCAATGGACGTTGCTTCTCATGTCATAGGTTTGGGCACAAGGCTACACAGTGCAGGACACATGAAATATAGGAATATGGAAACTTCAGAAACAAACATCTCTTCCAAGGGTATTGCTACTCTTGTAATCAGTTTGGTCATAAGGCAGTTAATTGTAGGGTTCATGATAGGAATGGATATGGCTTCACCAGGAGAAAATTCAAGATATTTGCACCTTCAAGGAATCACAATGTTAAGTGTTATAAGTGCAATAATGTTGGGCATATAGCCAAGTGGTGTAGAGCAGAATTTCTAGAGACAAGCAGGAACAGGAACATTCAGAGGAATCAGAAGGATCAGTTGAGGCAGAAGGTGGACAAAGGTAAAGATCAGTGTATGTTGGGAGTAGAGATACTCCCACCCCAAAATTAATCACCTCAAGAGAGGAGGTGGGGGAGGGGCTAAGCTAAGAGTCTCATTCTTAGCCCCAAGCCCCAAAGGTGGCCCTTTGCCATTGATGTCAAAGGGGGAGAGATTTGAGTTAGGGGGAGAGCATTCAATCAAGGGGAGCAGTTTCTCAGGGGAGCAGAACTGAAAGAGGTAAAGGAAATGGTAAAAGGAAAATGGGTTGCCATCAATGACAAAGGGGGAGATTGTTGGAAATATGAGCAAGTTTTGTTGTCATTGATGTCAAGAGGTTGATGTCCAAGTTTCATTGTCATTAATGTCATCAGGTGGTTTTTCCACAAGGCAAGGAAGAGGTTTAAAGGAATAGGATATAATATTTATTTTTAAATATTATATGCCTAAAAAGGCCTAAACAGATTAAAGACCCAAGGAAGGAGAAGCAGGTTAAAAGGAAACGAAAGAAGTTTAAAGGAAATAATAATATTATAATATTTTGGGTTATAGGTTAAGTTGAAGAAAAATGAGGGCCAAGGAGTTATCAAATTACAAGTTCTCAAAAAGACCCAATTGGTAGATTTTGAAGATTATGTTTTAATTTATTTAAATTTAAATATTTTAACCATAGGTTAAAATTTAAATTTAAATAATTAATTAAGGCACCAAAAGTTTAAATAATTAAATTGAATTTCCAAAGATGTGTTAGGAGTGCATAACTTATAATATAAAAGGAGGCAAGTTTATTTTATAAAAATTATCCATGCGATTAATGCCCAAAGGTCTAAGTGTTTCGTGCATCGAAGAGAAAGAGAATTTCGCATGTGTTAAAAGGTTTGTGGGCAGACGAGGTATCAAATCAAAGCGGAGTGCCAAACATATCTCGAAGTACTTGGTAGCATAGGTGGCAGCCGAGGGCTGCGTTAAGGCGTTGGTTGAGCACGAGGTCATGGGTTCGATCCACGCGATCAACTTTTGCAAAGGGAAGGCATGTTTTGTTTGTGTCGTGTCAGAGGAGGCATAAGACAAAAGGGAAGACTTGTACCTTGTATTTTGTGAGGACACATAGCCCAAGCAGTAGACGTGCTTTACGTGAAGGCGCTTGGTGAGGCAAGGTTGGGTGTTCGAATCTCGTCGAAGGTTTTTTTGGGAAGAATAAAAGGTATGCCTTCACATTTTAATTTGCCAAGGTTTTGATAATTCGAAAATTGCATAGTGTTGAAATTAAAAGGTGGTTTATGAGTTGTTGAGGGAGATATAAGGGATTATAAAATTAAAATATTTTATTTTGATTTTGGTGGTTAGAATTTATGAGATAGGAGTAATAAGGTATGCAAGGAATATTATATCTTGTATTTTGAAATAAAGCTATATTGTGTTAATTATTTTGAGAGGAGAAATAAGGTGCATAAAGGAATTTATTGTGGAAGTGAATTAATTGAATCTTTGCTAATTTTTAAATTTGGAGATTATAAGGTGTATTTGAGATTTAATATTTTTGTATGGTGAAATAATTTTGAGGGAAATATTTGAGTGAAGATTTTTGATATCTAACTTTGAGATTGGCAAAGAGGTTGATTGTGATTGAGACAGGTTTTGAGGTCAAATCTCCATCAAACAAAAGGTATGGGCATATCATCTTTGTGAGTGAAATATTGTTTGATTGAATGTTGTGAGATGCAAAGTTGGAGTGAAAAGGATTGTTTGATAAGCATTGTTGAAAATATTTGAGTGAGCCTTCATGTGTATGATTAGGGTTTGTGAAAAGAACATGAGTATCATTGTTGATGTGATAGTGGTGAATTAAGAGGGTTTGGAAGAGTACATGAGTATCATTCTTATGTGAAGTTGAGAACTATCTTAAACTAGGGTTTGTGAAAGATCATGAGTATCATTGTTATGTGAAGTTGGAATCATCTTGAGTCAAGGTTTGAGTTCCATAGTGTGAGTTGTTGGAAGCATTGTGAAACACTTGTTTAGGGTTTGTAAGCAAGTTGTGTTTCATTGAGTGGATGGTTGAGTGAAGTTGGATAAGCATTATTGATTGAAGCATTGGAGTGATAGTTCAAGTTCTGTGAAACAAATTGTTCTTTATTCTAAATTGATTTGAAGGAGAGTTTGAAAGTGATTGAGTGTTTTGTGAGTGTGAAACATATTGAGTCTCTAACCATTCTCTATATGTTTTTGTAAGTTAAATAAGATTATGAGTGAAACTTGTTTGTGTGATTGAAGAGGTTTTTTGAAAGGATTGAGTTGAGTTGTGTATGCAAGTTTTGCAATTGATTTGAATAAGCTTTTGTGAAATCATGTGAGCTAATTTGAGTAAGTCCTAGAGGGACTTAAGGACAGTTGAGCAAGCTTTTGGAATTAGAGAGGACTTAAGGATAGAGTTAAGAAGTTTTTGAAAGCTTAGAGATATTGGAGTTTGTGAGGACTGTTAATTAGATTTGAGGTAAGTCTTGGTGAAGACTTGTTGAGCAGATTGAGCAAGTTCTAGTGAGGACTTGTTGAGTATTTGAGGTAAGTCTTGGTGAAGACTTGTTTTGTTTGTGGATGTTGAGAAGATTGAGCAGTTCTAGTGAGGACTTGTTGAGCAGATTTGAGGTAAGTCTTGGTGAAGACTTGTGGGGGTTGGGGGTTTGAAAAGAATTGTGGATAGATTTGAGGTAAGTATTTGAGAAGACTTGAGAGCAGAGTTGATTGATTGATTTGTTCAAACCTTGAGTTAAGGTTTGGGGTAGATCTAGTAGAGTTGATTTGAGATTGGATCAAGCTTTGTGTTAAGGCTTGAGGATAGATTTGGGGAAATTGTGGACAATGGATTGTGGGGTAGATTTAGTGTAGATATTTGAGTCAGAGCTTGAGAGTAAGATTTGGAGGTGATAGAGCAGAGGATAGTAGTCTCCAGTGGATAGAGATCCATTAGCCAGGGTAGTGAGGATAGAGGTCTTCTAAGTGAGGATAGGAGTCTTCAGTGGAGAGAGATCCACAAGCCAGTGTAGTGGAGGCAGTAGTCTTCTAGAGGATCACCAACCAGAGCAGAGGAGAAGGAGTTCTCCTGTGGATAGAGATCCACGAACCAGCTGAGGGGATTGGTGTCTCCTGTGGATAGGTATCCATGAACTTGATTAGGGGATTGGTGTCTCCTTTGGACAGAGGTCCATAAACATTGTAATAGGGAAGGATTCCCAAGAGATTTGTTGAGAAAATTTTAGTGAAATATTTTCTCCGTGGAGTAGCCCACATTGGGTGAACCACGTTAAATTGGTGTCTCTATTGTGTGTGGTGATTTGTGCATTGCTTTGATTACTATTGTTGATATTGCCATTGATATATTGGATAATATTGTTTGGGAAAGAAAAAGTAAAAAGTGATCTTATACTATTCACCCCCCTCTTAGTATAAGCTTGTGTTCTTCATTTATCATATACAAATTATATCAAAATTTTCCTTTTACGTTGAAAGTAATGGATAATATTTGTAGCATGCAAGCAGTGTTCCACATGGATATGTTATTTCAAATAATATGTAAAATGTTGTCGAGTTTATCCACTATGTTATATTTGCATAATGTTAATTGAGACTTAAGAATGTAACATAAACTTTAGTCTGAACTATATAATTAAGCAAGTCCAAGATTATTTAGTTGAATATTTTATCATTTCATCTAGTGAATTTGAATGTAGTCCAAATGTAACATTTTTTAGAAATTTCCAATGTCGCTGCTTGTGCATACTCAGCCTATGGATACAATAAAATGAAACTATAGTCTATGATATTATATGAATTTTGTTGAAATAATAATGACATGCATACCTATTTCAACTTCCTTGCTAGCAGTCTGAATTCAGTAAGAGACAATGGTATTTTCTAGTGAAAGTCAAAACTTTATATTGAGGAGAAAAATATTTAAATGCAATGCATTGAAAGTTGAGACATTTTTGGAAATAGCACCACATTACCTGTATCCACAAGTGAAAATAATTGAAATGGATGTGTATAAAAGATAGGTAGATTGATAAACAAACCACAAGTACAATTATTTCATCTATAGATGGTGTTTAGAGCACACATTGTGAATTTTTCTGGAATGAATGTCCTAATGTCTTACCTCATTTTCTCCCTAAGGTTTGTGTGGAGTCTATTTTAGGAAATAAAAATTGAAATTGTACTGTTGTAACTTAAGTAAAGCAATGTGTGAGTTACTTACTAAACGTCTCTAATGAAAATGAGGAATTATTAGAACATTTGTAAATTAATAGCCATACACATGAAAATAGAGATGTTTAGATAATTAAGTTGGTGTTCGAATATCCAATTCTCTATGTGGTAAATATAAATCGTTTGATAGAATGCTACTAAAAAATAATACTTCCAAAGTCAATTGTAGTTGGGAATCTTGAGGAAGTTGAGAACTTTATTATTATTATTATTTGGAACCTATATTGAATAGTAATGTTATTTTTGTCTTTACTCTAAACCTTGTTTATAGAACAAAGATAAGTTAAATTAGAGTAAAATATATGTATATGTATAAGGTTAGGAGTTGAGGTTTATGTGACCATATATTGAACATTACTTATGAAGTCTCAAAATATATGTTTAGAAGATACTTGGAGTAGATGTTTATTTGATTTAAAGTTTGGTATTAGAACATGATATACTTCAATGACCCTTTTCTTAGATTCAACATAAGGAAATAACAATCATAACCCACCATTAATCCTTAACTCATTCCTTACCAATGATGAATAAAACACCCAATGCTATTGGAATGTGGGTAAGCATTCAACGTGACTCAAGAGCGACTATTTTCTGGTAGAATAGGTCGAAACAAGTGACCTTGTCAGAACTAGTAATGAGGGGTGGTATGGGATGTCTCCTCTAGGTCATTGCTTGAGAGTACAATGATAAGTCCTTGTACTATTTTGACTAGATGAGGACTAGTATGGCTATGGAAGCTAGTCCAACCATGACGTTTGGTATGGGATAAACTATCATGAGTCATAAATGGACAATTGAGACCAAGTCTAGTATCAGGGTAATGACATGGCTCTAGCTGACTCCAAGAAAGAGGATAATCAGCTAGACACTAGGCATATGTACGCTAACCCCTTGCATACCAAGTCTTGAACATGTCAATCGATTAGGTCAAGGTTCATCATGCTAAGGGATGGGGAGAGTATGCATCCACCCTCTAGGTGTTATGGGCCCTAGAGGATAACCCCAATCATGGATCAACACTCATGCCAAAACAAGAGGATGATAAATGAGAAAGTTAGATCCACAAAATGGCACCTTCTATGGGATTTGGCCAATCTCATCCACTTGGGAGACTATCTATAGTAGTCCTGATTCCCAAAAGTGGTATGATATACCTCATACTTAAAAATAATCTTGATTTGGGTGAACATTAAACAAGTTACCTTAAGCCTTAACCATAGGGTGAACTATGTTGTGACTATAAAAAAATTCTTAGAGCATTAATGAACTAGAATGAATGGTACAACTAGGTGAGTAGACTTGGGTTGTTACATGTGGTATTAGAGTAGAAAAGATCCTTATGTTGTAGGACTCTGTATGATGTTTTATTATATTAAACTTAAACCAATCAATTAACTTACTTCCTTTGCCCATAGGTCTAATGGTGCAATTGTTGTGAGGTGGATCTTCGAGGAATCCCATGAGAGCTGGGTAGGAAGAGACCACCATAAGACCTCAAAAGGGACCATGGATAGGGGCTAGAAAAGAAGGTCCTCAAAGGGAAAGATGAATGAAGCAATTAAATGAACCTCCAACAAATGAGTCTAATAGGGAGGATGGAAGTTTGGAAAAGGTAGTTCAACTATTACAAACCCATATGGAACAACAAAAAGAGGAAATGGTACAACAGAAAGCACACATGGCCCAACAACAAGAGTTAATAGTCCAACAATAAAAATTGATAGAGGACTTAACCAAGGGTAGGGAACCTATAGGCAGACTAGAGGGAGCACCTAATGAGTCTACAGGAACTAGTAGGGCTCGAGTGGGCGTTGAGTTGGCCAAGGACTTAAAGAAGGTTGTGATTTCAAAATTTAATGGTAAGGATGATGGAGATGCAATGAAAATTGGTTGAATGAGGTTGAATCATACTTTTCCCTGATACTTTTGTCATCAAAATCTAAAACTGCATTGGTTGTCATGCATTTGGTAGAAGCAACCTTAGATTGGTGGAAGACCTATAAGAAGGGGAAGGGCATTGAAGTTATAGACCTCAAGTGGGAGGACTTTGTAAAGGAATTTAGAAAAATATTTCTAACTAAGTAATACTATGTAGAGAAATTTGTTGAGTTCTCTAACCTACAATAGGAAACAATGATTGTCTGAGCATATCATCAAAAGTTCATCCAACTATTGAAGTATGCACCCCAATATGAGAACAATGAGGAAATGAAGGTTCAAAAGTTCATTTTGGGACTTCACCCCAAGATCAGAATTGTAGTAAATTTTCTTAACCTTGAAGATCTTCCTAAAGATTTTGATTTAGCTCATCAAGAAGAAGCAAATCAAGAAGCCAAAAAGGCATATTTCAATTATCAAAAGTTATCTAAAAAATATAAGGATGAACTTAGGAAGTGAAAGAGTGCAAGATTCATGAAGTGGGATAAAGAATAGAACAAAAAGGCTAAAGGAGGGGATCAAACCAAGTTGGTGAACAAAAAGTAAAATAATTTTCAAGGCAATAAGTTTAGAAGGGATGGTAAAGGGTATCCTAGAAGAAATGAATAGAGACCATCATATCAAGAGAAGGCTAAGGAAGTTGCATTGCAAAGTAGGAATGAGGATAGCAACAAGGGTAGTAGAGCTCCTCCAAATGGTTGCTATGTTTGTAGAGGCCCCCACTTTGCCAACAAGTGTCCTCATAGAGCTGACCTTTACCAGAAAGCACCAGAAGAGACTACCCACCAGATCTTTGCAGCAATAGGTAGTCCTATACTTGATGGGCAAGTTACTCCTTTTCTGTTAAATGGTAAAATTTATGATAAGGATGTATACATTTTTATTGATAGTGGATCTACTAATAGTTTTATTTCCACTAGTTTAGTGAGGGATATACTCGAAAAGGCCTAGATTTTTGGCTAATGGTTGGAAGGTAGAGTATGGATCAGGGTAGACCTACTTAGTTAACCAATGTTTATTTGACCCTCACATTACCTTACCCCAAGGTAAAACTAATTGGCACTTGTATGTGGCTCCTCTACATACCTTTGACATCATTCTTGGTGTTGATTGGTTGAAAGCCCATAAAGCCCTCCTAAATTTTGAAGATAGATGGATAGAGTTCATAGATGAATCTAATCAGAGAATTAGAATTCATTGTGATCATGGTTCTATTAAACCACATATGTTGTCAACAATGCAAGTGAAGAAGGTAATAAGGAAGAGAGGAATGATTTATGTAGTCAAGATGAATAAGAAGGAAGAAACTAAAGTTGATTCTAACCTCTTCCAAAAGTATCCTATCTTGAGTGAATTTAAGGATGTGTTTCTTGAGGACCTACTAGGTCTACCTCCCCAAAGAGAATTTGACTTTTCAATAGAATTATTGCCTGGAGCTACACCCATTGCTAGGGCACCATATAGGATGACTCCTATAGAGTTACAAGAGCTCAAGATACAACTTCAGGACTTATTAGAGAAGGGGCTTATCAAGCCTAGTGTGTCACCATGGGGTGCTCCTATTTTATTTGTTAAGAAGAAATATGGATCCTTAAGATTGTGCATAGACTATTAGATGCTAAATAAGGTTACCATCAAGAATAGGTATTCATTACCTAGAATAGATGATCTTTTTGATCAGTTGAAAGGAGCTACCATCTTCTCAAAAATTGATCTTAGATCAGGTTACCATCAACTAAGAATTCGAGAAGAAGACACACATAAGACTACTTTTAGAATAAGGTATGGACACTATGAGTTTACTGTCCTACCTTTTGGGTTGACTAATGCCCTAACTGCATTTATGAATCTCATGAATAATATTTTTGAGAGTAGCTAGACCATTTTGTGCTCGTGTTCCTTGATGACATACTGATCTATTCTTAAAATAAGGAGGAGCATGACCAACATATGAGAATTGTACTTGAGATCCTTAGGAGGAATCAATTGTATGGAAAGCTATCAAAGTGTGAATTCTATACTCCTCAAGTACAATATTTGGGGCACATAGTCTCTACTAAGGGGATTGTTGTCGATCCCAAGAAAATTGAAGCTATTGTTGATTGGCCTACACCCACAAACGTGATTGAGGTGCATAGTTTTATGGGGTTTGTAGGCTATTACAGATGATTTATTAGAGGTTTCTCAAAAATTTCTCAACCTATCACAAATCTCCAAAGAAAAGGAAAGGCTTTTAAGTGGATAGATCAGTGTGAGGAAGCCTTTCAAACTTTGAAAGAGAGGTTGATGACCACACCAATTCTATAGTTACCTGATCCTTCCAAGAAGTTTATAGTGTGCACTGATGCATCTATTGAGGGATTAGGAGGAGTTCTTACCCAAGATGAAGTGGTCATTGCCTTCGAATCATGAAAACTTAAGAGACATGAGGTAAACTATGCCACTCATGACTTGGAGTTGGTAGCTATTGTGCATGCTCTTAAGATTTGGAGGTACTATTTTCTTGGGAAACCTTTTGAACTCAAGATAGATCATCAAAGTTTAAGGTACATTTTTACTCAACCCTTGTTGAATGCCAGACAATGTCGATGGATGGAGTTTCTGGTAGAGTATGATTTTGGCATCGAATATATCAAGGGTAAGGAGAACAAGATTGTTGATGCCTTGAGTAGGAGAGGGTATATTGCCACAATGATGAAATATCATTATGATTTGGTAGATCAGGTTAAGGAATTGCAATAGAATGATGAATTTTGTAAGAAATGTCAAGCTCAAATTGAGCAAGAACCTGAAAGAGATATAGGTTTTGTACATAGAGATGATTTGTTGTACTATAAAAATAGATTAGTTGTTCCAAATTTGGGTGGATTGAGAGAAACTATCCTAAAGGAGGCACATAATACTCCTTATTCCTGCACATCCTAGTGGGGTGAATATGTGTGAGAGTTTGAGAAAGGCCTATTATTGTCCAGGAATGAAAAAATATATTAATGATTATGTGGCTAGGTGCTTGGAGTGTCAAAAATTTAAAGCAGAACATTTGCACCCAATAGGTCATTTGTACCCACATGACATTCCTACACAAAAATGGTAGGTGGTGTCGATGGAATTTGTAGTTGGATTGCCTAAGACTAGGTTTAGGCATGATGCAATACTGGTTGTAGTGGATAAGTTAACCAAGGTTGCACATTTCATACCTGGAAATGTGTAGGATGATGCACCTACCATAGCAAGTAAGTTTTCTAGGGAGATAGTGTGATTACATGGGTTTCTAAAAGTTATAATCTTAGATAGGGATTCCTACTTTACTTCAAAGTTCTGGTAAGCTTTGCATCAAGCATTGGGTACCAAACTTAATATCAGTTCTAGCTTATCACCCTGAGATAGATGGATAGATTGAGAGGGTGAATCAGGTCCTAGAGGATATGTTGAGAATGTATTGTATGGACCAACATACTAAATGGGAAGATTATTTGTACCTAGTTGAATTTGCTTACAATAACAACTATCATGCTTCACTAGGTATGGCCCCATTTGAAGCCCTGTATGGGAGAAGGTGTAGAACTCCTTTGTCATGGGATAATCTAGAGGATCGGGTAGTGATCAGGTTAGATACTATAAAAGAAATGGAAGAGCAATTAAAAGGAATTCACCAAAAGCTCAAAGAGGTCACAGATCACCAAAAGAGCTATGCAGACCTCAAAAGAACATCGAGGGAATACTCTATGGGTGATAGAGTCTTCTTAAGGGTGAAACCTACAAAGAGTTCTATTAAATCTTCCAAACTTGACCCTAGATTTGTGGGTCCATTTGAAATTATAGGTAAAATAAGTCTTGTTGCCTACAAACTTGCTCTACCACCAAGCTTATCAAAAATCCATAATGTCTTCCATGTGTCCCTCCTTAGGAAGTACATTGCTGACCCCACTCACATTTGGGATGTTTCCAATTTGCAGATGTCAGACCCACTAAAAATTGAAGTTCATCCAGTTAGAATACTTGGTTTTAGGACCAAGAGCTTGAGGAGAAGAAACATTGACCAATGTCGGGTCCAATGGGACCACTACTCAAATAAAAATGCCACATGGGAGAATGTGGCTGATATGAAAAAATAGTTTCCTTTTCTATTTGAGTGAACATGAACATTTTAAAATTTTTATGTGGATTTATGATGTATATGTAAATATGTGTGGATGTTTATCTGGACTACTAAGTAGAGTTGTTTTGGGTATGTTTTGGTTAATGTATGGATATATGGTTGAATGCAAATATGAAACACTATGTGGAGTTGATTATATGAACATGTTTGAATGATGTATGATTTGTGAATGGACATATATATTGATGGTTATGTGAATGAATATATATGTTTTAACTTGTTTATAACCATGCATTAAACATAGGGACTGTGTTTATTTCTAGTGGGGGAGGATGTAACAACCCTCCTCGCACGACCATTGATAGCAGATGAATTGATGGATTATACTTACCTTTATTTCTAGAATGTGGTACTGCTGATGGTTGTTGTGCATGCAAGACCAGGTACATTCCTTCGATAAGCAAGAGAGGGTCGATAGGAAAAGGTAAGTGGGATATGATGGCAGTGTGAAATATCACCACGACCCATGCATTTCATATTAGATGCATTCATGTAGTGATATATGTCTTGTGTGATGTATTTTGTTGCTTGGTGGAATATGATGAATATATTTTGTTTAAAGTAAGATCCTACTAGAAATGAAAGTGCCTAGACCATAGGAGTTGGGGGGAAATAAACCATTTGGTGATTCAAGATTATTTATGTGGCAATATTTGATTTTATAAGTTAGCATAATATTAATTGCTAACTAATAAGATATATTTAATGAACATGAAAAGAAAACGTGAATAATATTAAGGTAAATTTATTTTTAATGAGAAAAAGTGGATGTCAATTCTGAGTGTATCCGAAGTGGATTCATATGTAAACCCACTTATTGCAATCATTTCCTGGAAAAAAAATATGAGAAATAATGTAAAGAAAGTTACGGGGGGCATGTTTTTAGTGGGACATATTTTATATTTTGCATGGCGAATTTGCTTGGGAGGTTCTATTGTTGACAATCGATTTTGGGTATTTTTTGGGAATCTAGTTTTGGAAAGGAAGGAAGAGCTGAGCATAAGAGAATGAAGGCTCACAAATCAGATTCCTGGTCTTTGAATTGATGTCTTAATATAGTTTATTGAATGTGTTGTTTTTAAAAAAAAACTGGAAAGCTTAAATGAATCGACTATGTTGTGTGTAAATAATGAGGAATATAATTCTTGTTTTCTATTATTACATTGAAAAGGAGAATTATTGTGTATTTGGAACCTTGAATGAATATGGTTATGATTTTTATTTTTCTATCTACTAAAAATTATGATTGGAGAAATGTTGTATTTGCATTTTCGGTTGACATGGTGATTTGAAAATTATACTCTCCTAGAATGTTGAAAGTCGAATTGCCCTATTCATACTACATAGGTGGGTGTCACATTTTCTTTTTCCTCTTTTTTTTTTTTTTTTTTTTTTTATTATATATATATATATATATATATATATATATATATATATGATGCCTGGTAATTTTTTGCATTGTGTATGTTGTACAAAAATTGTATTATGATGAAATGTGTGTATGATAAAGGAATATTGGTTTGAAGTGAAAATATTGATTACTGCTATGTTTAATATGGAAGGATGATGCATTTATTTATTTGGTAACCTTGTATTCATTTAGCATGCATACATTATTTTTGGGTCATCTAATCCCTTATTTTGAAATAACCAATATGTCAAGCCCTTTTGTTTCATTTATCATAACTCTTAGCACCTTGGATGGAGTTGCTTCAGGTGTTGGAGCTTTATGTTCACCGGAATAGATGGAAACATGCTCATGAATAGCCTAGATATTGGTGTGGAAAAGATCTTTGAAGGGAGACTTGATTTCTAATATCATATTTTTAGTTTTACTTTCTAGACGATGAGAATATTGTTGTAATGAATTTACAAACCTCCTTATGTTAAAGTCTAGTATCTTACCAATGTAGATTGAATTTGAATGGGAAATTTTTTATCATATACAAATTGTATAGAATTTCTCCTTTTACGTTGAAAGTAATGGATAATATTTGTAGCATGCAAGTAGCATTGTACATGGATATGTTATTTTAAATAATATGTAAAGTGTTGCTAAGTTTATCCACTGTGTTATATCTGCATTACGTTGATTAAGAATTAAGAATGTAACAGAGACTTTAATCTCAACTATACAGTTAAGCAAGTTTAAGATTATTTAGTTGAATATTTTATTATTCCATCTAAAGAATTTGAATGTATTTCGATAGTAATATTTTCTAGAAATTTCATGTCACCGCTTCTGCATACTCAGCCAATGAATATAATTTACTAAAAATAGGAAATGGTTCTTTATTAACTAATAGTCTATGTTGTTATATGAATAATGTTGAAAGGATAGTGACATGCATACCTATTTCAAATTCCTTGCTAGCAGTCTGAATTTGGTAGGAGATAATGGTATTTGCTAGTGAAAGGCAAAACTTTATGTTGAGGAGAAAAACCTTTAAATGTGATGTCTTGAAAGCTAAGATATTTTTGGAAATAGCACCACGTTACCTGTATCCGTAGGTGAAAATAATTGAAAGGGATGTCTATAAAAGATAGGTAGATTGATAAAAAATCCACAAGTACAATTATTTGATATGTAGATGTTGTTTAGAGCACATATTATGAATTTGTCTAGAATGAATGTCCTAACGTCTTATCTCATCTTCTCCTTAAGGCTTGTGTGGAGTCTATTTTAAGAACAAAAATTGAAACTATACTATTGTAATTTAAGTAAAGGAATGCATGAGTTCCCTACCGAGCATCTCAAGTGAAAATAAGGAATTATTAGAGAATTTATAAATTAATAACCATACAACATGAAAACATAAATGTTTAGATAATAAATTTGGTATTTGAATATCCAATTCTTTATGTGGGAAATATGGAATGTTTGATAGAATGCTACTAAAAAATAATGCTTTCGAAACCAACTATAATTAAGAATCTAGAGGAAGTTGATAACTTTATTATTATTATTTGGAATCTATATTGTTTGGTAATGTTGTTTTTGTATTTACTCTAAACCTTGGTTATAGAACAAAGATAAGTTAAAATAGAGCAAAACATATGTATATGTATAACATTAGAAGTTGAATATTGTGTAACCATATTTTGAACATTACTTATGAAGTCTTAAGATATAGGTTTAGAAGATACTCAGAGTAGATGTTTATTTGATTTAAATTTTGGTATTAGAACATGACATTTCAATGAACCTTTGCTTAGATTCAACATAAGGGAAGATCAATCATAACCCTCCATTAATCCTTAACTAGTTCCTTACCAATGATGAATAAAACACCCAATGTTGTTGGAATGCAGGTAAGCATTCAACGTGACTCGAGAGCGATCATTTTTTGGAAGATTAGGTTAGAACAAGTGATCTTGTTAGAACTTGTAACGAGAGCCATATGGGACATATTCTCTAGGTCATTGCTCGAGAGTATAGTGATAAGTCCTTATACCATTTTGACTAGATGAGAACTAGTATGGCTATGAAAGCTAGTTTTGCCATGATGTTTGGTATGGGACAAATAGTCATGAGTCATAAATGGACAAATGAGACTAAGTCCAATGTCAGAGTAATGACATAGCTCTAGATGACTCCAAGTAAAAGTATAATCAGCTAAACACTAGGTATATATATGCTAACCCCTTGCATACCAAGTCTTGAACATGTCAATCAATTAGGTCAAGGTTCATCATGCTAAGGGATGAGGAGAGTATGCATCCACCCTTTAGGTGTTAGGCGTCCTAGAGGATAACCCCAATTGTAGATTAACACTCATGCCAGAACAAGAGGATGATAAATGAGAAAGTTAGATCTATAAAATGGCACCTTCTACGAGATTTGGCCAATCTCATCTACTTAAGAGACTGTCTGCAGTAGTCTTGGTTCTCAAAGTGGTATGATATGCCTCGTAATTAAAAGTGATCTTGATTTGGGTGAACATTAAACAAGAAATATTAAGCCTTAACCATAGGGTGAACTATGTTGTGACTATAAAACATTCTTGAGCATTAATGAGCAAGAATGAATGGTACAAATAGGTGAGTAGACTTGGGTTGTTACATTCAAGCTCATGAAGATGCATGAATTCCAAGTTCCAAGAAAATATAAGGACTAACCACGTGTTCATCAAAACAATTGGGCTAGTTCAAATGAGAAAGGAATAGTGATGCTCTTCCAGTGTGTGAGTGAGACTGTATCTATCTACATCAAGCCCCAAAGAGATTCCTAGTGTGATAGTTGAGCATAACAAAAAATATTGTAACAATTTTGTAAATAGCTAACAACTCCTCACCATAAAGGCTCAACTCTTTAGCATTTGCTTGTCATATACTATATATTCTGCTTTGTAATCAATTAAAGTGAAATATTTTTAACCTCCATTGGTGTTAGCATTTTCAAATTTTTATTTATGAATTATGCACTTTAATGCATTTTTGTTTTATGCTCTATGAATGATGAATTTTGTTAAAACAAATTTTGCATAATTAGATTTCTAATAAAATTGTCTTTTATAAGGTGCTTGGAATATTTTAAGTGTATAATCCAAGCTTAATGAACTTTGTAGTGCCTTTATTTTTGGGTTGGTCTGTAAGGTAGTGTTTTATTTTGTTTGTAAAGTTACTAGTGCAATATATTTCATCGTTGTTACATTATATTGTGTTAATGTTTTTAGCATTTTCTAAACTCTTTACCCTCTTCTAACCCTCACATTTCTATCTCTACTCGTACATTTTTTCTTAAATTTCTATAATATATTAAAGAGCAAGCCTTCCTAGAAGGTTGAGTTTAGTAAAAATCCTTTTCATCTAATCTTGGGTAAGATCTAGGGTGTATTTCAATATTAGAAAAATTCAGAGAAAGAATAATCCTCTATCATAGTTATTTACATACCTACCTCTTACCCTAGCTAAATCAACACAATAAAAACATATAAAAAATATTTGGTGTAAACCTTCAAAATTAGAGTATATAAATACAAAATTTGGTATGATATAAAATTTCAAAATTAGGTGTGTAAAGTTATTGTTAGGTTAGTGTGCTAAACATAATTTACATGAAGGTGCATGAAAATTAATATTAAGGATGATTTATTTAAACACTTCACATTTAAGAAAAATTGTTATCAAAACATATTAAAAATATCTATACAACGTTAAAATTTATCATATGTCCATATTGTATAATGTAGTTGGTGTCATATAACAACTTACTCCCTAGTAGAGGATGAGGGTATGCCTAATGAGTATGGATGAAGATTGCAAAATTGACCATTTTTCTATAGGAAGAGGATAGGCTAAGATTGATGGCCTCCTCGAGGTTCCTATGAGAGTTTTAAAAATATGTAAAATGAACTATTGCAAACATTACCCATTACCCAAGTTTTGTAAGTATAATTTTTTTTTTTTTTTTAAATGTTGGTTGATCTTTCATTAAGCTCATTATTACATCAAGCGGGTGGATAAACACACCACTAGTAGGGTCCCTAGTAAACTATTACATAGCATATCCGCAAACATGTGAGATGGAGAGATTTGAACCTGGGGCCTCTCCAATACGAGAGTTTCAACTACCCACTCCTCTCCAACTCCCCGCAAAATTGTGTTTTTAGCTAGCTATATAAGTTTAGTTTATAATACTTCAGATTCTTACTTTTAAAGATCTGTTAAATGAACTATTGCAAACATTACCCATTACCCAAGCTTTCTAAGTATAAGAATTTTGTTTTTAGCTAGTTATATAAGTTCAAATTATAATAGTTTATAGATAATCTAATACTATAAAACATTACTACACAAAAAAAAATAGTACATAAAATACCAAGTCATTAAATAGATCTATACATTAATTATTATTTTTATTATTGAGAATCTTCCAACCAATTTCAAGCTGTTGCATGATCATGAGAAATAAAATTGTTCATATTAAAGAAACATGCAAAAAAAAAATAATAATAATACATAAAATACCAATTTATTAAAGAAATATATACATTAATTATTGTTTTTATCATTGAAACTCTTCCAAGCTATTGCATGATCATGAGAAATAGACCTGTCCATTATAAAGAAACATTTGCCAATAAGCATATAAGCATAGCCACATATATATATATATATATATATATATATATATATATATATTCTTAAATTTAGTTCAAGATCAAATATGTTGTTTAATAATATTTTATATTACTTGTCAAAATGATATTAGCTTAATTGATTAAATTTAACAATTTTCAAGGATAAGATCAAAATTCAATTCTTACTAAACACACCGATAATTATCAACTTTATCATAATATCACTATATAATCATATTATAATATTACTAACTGATTATAATAAATAAAAATAAGACTCATTTCAATATTATATAAAAGATTAAAAAAAAACAATTATTTAGTAATGCATATAAGAGTGGATGGCTGGGATTTCAAAAAAAATTAGAAGGGAATAAATAGTATACATGAGAAACAATGTGTTACATAATTTGAGGTGGGATTCAATATCATGATTAAAAAATATTTTCTATTTTTTTTATGAATTGGTTACAATCACATTTTTTTAGTAACTGTCAGCGCAGTCAGCAAAGTTCAAACTTTCAGCGAAGGCTTTCAACACACCCACCGTCTGATCAATCGTAACGTGGCGTGAGATGGGGACCGCCATACACACAGGGTTCACACCGTCTTCGTCAGTCTGGTTCAACACGTGGGGTCCGCCGGACAAGCAGGAAACAGATCGTCGTCATCAACAATCAGGTGCAACACGCAAAAGAGTCGGAACGGGTTACTAGTTATGCATGGGCATTACCAATGGGATTATAATAAAAAAGATGTTACAAATCCCTAGAAAATAAAAAATAAATATTCGAAGACCCTAGAAAATAGGCCGCACGCGTGCCCTAATCGCACAAAATAGCTGAAAACCATCCTGTCATACCGAGCAGAAATAAAATGCCGTCCTCTACGTAATCCGGCGGAGAACCTCGACGACTCCAAGAAACATTGTAGACTCACCCCGGAGTTGGACGTCCACAATCAGTAAAATGGTATCATGTTTGATGTCCCCACCAATGCATACCGACAATGCTAATTCAACTGACTTCCACCATTAATTACTTCTTTGAAAGGGATCCCACGTGTAGACATGTAAAGTATGTTGATGGGATGATAAAAGAAACGTGATAAGCTGCTGCACTTGTCGCATAAACATTGTCCCGGGAAAAATTGCCATCGGATCCGACTTACCCTAATCACATTCAAAGAAGAAACCGAGGAAAACGGAGAAAAAACAGCTAGTTCATTTATTCACTATTCACTATTCACTATCGGTGTTTGTTAAATCACCAGATGGACGGTGTAAAAAGTCACATCATAGCATTCCATAAGGTCAAAGGTTCGAAGTTGCATTAGACAGAGTAAAAGAGACGACATAGGTTAAAGATTCAAATACCACTGAACCAAAGGTTTAAAAGGATGTAAAGTCGCATCATATCCTGTCAAACGATAATAAACGCAACAATTATATACTCCCAAAGTTGAAAGAGGTGAGAAAGCAAGTACTTTCACCTCTTTCAACTAGGTTGAAAGCTCAGTGAAATAACTGTATAAATTGTATTAAATATAATGCATGGTGCAGCTTTGAGGCTTTGTCCAAGGCTTAGTTTTAGCAAGGTTATATACCAGGTTTTTATAAGCAATGTTTTCATGTGATGATATGGTTTTATAAAGGTTTTTCACATGATATTATGATCATATGATTTTATAAAGTTTTTTCGTATGATCCTATTAAATAGGATAAGATTAAAAGGTATAAAGATTAAAAAGTAATAAGTCTCTCATAAAGTTAATGTGCTCCCTGCTGTTTTAGATAGGTTTGTACGATGTTTTAATAACTACTCAAGTAATAACCATGTGAGTATATTTATTATATTAGACAACAAAATATGATTGGATATTTAGATATAGTTAATAACTATATTTATTATATTATAAAACTATGATTGGAATTAAGATATGGTTGATATATGATTGGACAACTATATTATGTAGGTGCGAAATGTTAGACTCTGTCAAGGGTATTTTGAAGTAAGCCTCTAGAATAGGAAACAATCCAAAATCCTCTCGTTTAACTTTGGTGCTTTTCTGTTTTTTTTTTTATCGTTGAACTTTGGTGTTTTCTTTCCCCCTCAATAGAATTAAATTAGTTGCATCCTCTAGTTTAACTTAGATTTTCTTCTCAATACGTGGGAAATACAAGGGAAATTCCATCGCTTTATGATATTCTACTTACAATCTCTCTCTGTATCTCTCCAATAGGATCTAGATCTACAATCTGAAAATTCTTTCAATAAAAATTACCATACCAGTGGCACATACCAGGCAATCCTCAGACCGATCAATGGAACAATATTTGATACTTGGGCACATCAATAGCAACATGACAACGACTATACCGAAAAACCATTTCCTTATAAGGTGGAACTTTTATTACATCACAACACGTAACAACAAGAAAGACAGAACCTATTCATAGGTGGTTCAACCTATTTCACAACCTATGTAGTAAACAAAGATAATGTCCACCTTAACGTACATAAAATGATTCACGTATACCGTCGGCCAGTAGAGGGATCATGTGTGTATGTACCGGGAGCAGTACCCGTAGTGCCGTAGTCTGTACCGTAGGCAGTAGTAGGCGTGTGGCCTTGCGTAGCGGAGGGACCGTGGCCCGCTCCATATGACCCTGCCGTGGCCCCGGCACCCGTTCCATGTGGCACTGTGGTGGCCCCGGTGGCAGTGTGTCCGGTATGTTGAGCTCTTCCTTTATCCGCAACGTGCTGAAGCTTCTCTTCGTGGGCTCTCCTCTCCGCCTCCGCTTTCCTCGCCTCCTTCTTGTGGTGAGCCATCTCCTTTTGCTCACGGTCATGTGCGGTCATCTTCTCCATCTGTACATACAATAGTAGTAATCAGAAATAACGAAAGGCCTATCTATAGAAATAAAATTAAAAATGATTTGATGGACGCTTCGAAAAGTTTATGAAGTGTTGAACCTTCTCTTGGGCTGAGGCCTTGGTCTTGGTCATGCTCTCCTTCACGTTGGTGGTCATGTTGCTCATCTTCTCCTTTGCTGACTGCATTTTCGCTATGCTCAAAGTTTTCAGGAAATAAAACAAGACTTCGCTATCTGTTTGTCCCGAGAACACTTTCGCTTCTTCTTGATGCTGCTTTCGGATTCAGATAACTCTGATGGATGGATGTGGTGTTTGAAAGGAGAGATGTAATATATAGACAGATGGGGGATAAAAAAGATCACGTGGGTGAGGTGTTGCTCGTTCAGATTCGTAACGTGAGGACACGTTTAGGCCATCGTCGATAACGTGGCGATAGGTGAAGGTGTATGCACATGCACCCTCTTCTTATCCAAAGTAATCTTCTTCCAAATTGCTAAAGGAGCGCAGTAAAGGCACCGTGCGCTTAGAAACATAGATAGTAAATCTCTCTTTAGGAAAATTCACTGTTTGATAACCCAACACTATATTATCAGTGTTTGATATTCCAGAGTTATAAGTGATTTTAATTTTAATTATAAAAAACTCTTGTAGAGACTTTATTAGTCTTCCACAGGAAAAATGCACAATTATTTTACATTTAAAATAAAATAAAATAAAAACAAAATTCAAGCCGAATGGCATTTGGTGTAACATGTGGTTGTGAGGTTATCATCTATGTGGTTGTGAGGTCGATTTCTCTTATGTTTGTTTAAACGAGCGCTGATATTTGTAAATATTTGTAAACGATGTTCAATATTAAAAAAACAAAATTCACTTTAGAGACCTTATTATTTTGTCCGTTCCCATGAAAAATACACCAATATTTTACATTTAAAAATAAATTAAAATAAAAACAAAATTCACTTTAGAAATTTTATTATTATACCCGTGATGAATGTGATGCCATTTATACCACCCAATATTTTATATTTAAAAATAAAATTAAATAAAAACAAAACAAAATTCACTCTTTTCTGACTTGTATAGAAAAAGAAGCATTAAAGTGGAACAAAATTCCAACATAAAAATATAAATTTTATCAATCGCATATAAAAGAGTTACCTAGGGTTTGTGGTAATTTATTGAGAGCTAAGAGTTATTTAGCATGTAGTTAATTTAAATGTTAAATTGTTAAAATAATAAAAATAATAATTTTATTAAAAAATATAAAAATAATTAAAAAATATTTTTATAAGATTTTATTTTTGTAATTTTAATTATAGTAATAATACAAAACTAATTGTAAGCATAATGGGTGAGGGATGTTTTTCGTAGGATTCTCCAAACTGTCAAACTTGTTTCGACTATATTTCACTCATATGGAATCATATTGAGATGAAATTTTGAGGGTAAATGTTTGACAAACCCTAAAAAATTTCTACCAATCTTTAGATCATTTGGAGCAACACAAATCCTAGTGTATCCTTATCTGTGAATGAGATTTTTGGCAAGAAACTATGCGAGGGTTTCATCTAGGTTAAGTGCAAGCAGCTCCAAAGGTTGGTTTTCGAGACCTTTGGGCCCTAGCGACCAATATTTTTGTGGTTTTTGCTCAATATTTTAGCAAGAAATGTTGCAGGGGATCCAATATGGGTCAAAAATTTATCTTTCAATAGCTCTTCATGTTGTGAACTTGAGTGACGACTTCCAAATTGCTGCAAAAAATAAAAGTGAAAATCATACCTTTTCGTGATGTCTAGGGTATGGATTAAAGAGGTCACAAAACAAGTTTAAAGCAACTAATAAAAAAATAGCTCAGATCTCAAGTGAATTTGGTGCTAAGGTGCAACCACAAAATAAATCTACTGTATAAACCCCTGTCAAGGGTAATAATTTCAGAGAATTAGCCCCAAAAATGAATTTTAGGGATGCCCTCTATGGTGGATAGCCTTAGCCTAATGCTAATATTAATCTTAGGGCTTCCCGTAAACCTCTAAGAATGCCTAATATTGATCCCAAGAAAACGGAGTCACGATGTCTTAAAGCAGTTGATGGAAATCCTATTGTTAAGCTTGATATGGGCAACATTCAGACTGACATTGAAGATCTGGAAAAAATAGGACTAATTTATAGTTTCGTGGGTTTTCATTCGAGTCTATCTGTTTTCAAATTCAAGGTTGCAAAAAGCTGAAAAACTAAAGGTGAGTTACAAATCTCTATTTATCCAAATGGTTATTTTCTTATTTTATTTCCTAATAATGAAGATAGAGAGAACAAATTTAAAGGGGGTCCCTGGTTCTTTGGAAGGGCAGGGCTTTTCATGAAGCCTTGGCATACTAAATTTAAAGTCGAAGAAGATATGCCTTCTACAGGTCTTGTGTGGGTTAGACTCTTTGGCCTCCCAATTTCTGGAATCTGACTATTTTTTCTTCAATTGGAAACTCTTTAGGAACATTTATGATGACTGTTGATTGTACTCAAAAATTTGAACATATTATTTATGATTGGATTTGTGTTTTAATGGATTTTGACAAACCCCTACTTAAAAATACCACTTTGCAATTTGGGGAGGACACTTGGGAGCAAGTAGTGGACTATGAGAACATTCATTTTCATTGTAGAATTTGCCATGAATATGGTCATTTGGCTAGTGTTTGCCCAAATAAAATTCCATATCAAAATAAAGAAGATATAAATTTAAGAGGTTTCCAAATGCCTAAGAAGAATAACACTAAAAAAAAACCAGTTATGAAGGATCAATCAAAGTTATCTGCTAATATGTTTAAAATTCTTTCCACAAATGAGGTCCCAAGTGAGGAAGAGGAAATAATGGAAACATAAATATTAGAAACACAATTTAAAGATAAAGGGAAGAACCTAGAGACAAACCAACAAATCAAAGGTTTTCAACAAAAAAAAAGGAAGAAAATATTCACAAGAAAAACAATCTTTTAAATGTTAAAACTTCAAATAATACAGATCCCAATATAGAATTTTTTGAACCTTCTGTTAACATTTTGACTATGTACAAGCATTCTTCAAGGCTAGAATCCATCTAATATTCAATTGGAGTAAGTCAAGAAACAGGGAAAAAAATTGGAGATGGATTCTAATAAAAAGGCAGGTCGCAATACTAATCAATATCATATGGTAAAAGAAGGTGAAAATCTTGTAGAGGAAGGTAAGATTAATGCCCTTCCCAACTTTTTTAGCCCTGGTATTAATGAAGATCATCACTTGGAATATTAAAGGACTCAAAGGGAGTCTTTCAAAACAAAATGAAATTAGAAGAATGATTTAGATAAATCATCCACATCTTGTTTTCTTGAAATTAGAAGAATAATTTAGATAAATCATCCACATCTTGTTTTTTTCAAGATACGAAGATGTCAATAGAGGATATGGAATCAATTGCTAGTAAAATTTGACCAGCTGGAAAAGTGGTTTCCCTCAGTTCCCAAGGGACTTATGGTGGCATTGCTTGCCTTTGGGACCCAAAAGAGGTAGTTATTCACCATATGGTTGGTAGTTGGGGTCTTTTGGCTATAGTTATTCAAAGCAAACATTCCAACCAAATTATGCTCTGCATTACTATTTATGCTTAAACTAATTTGGAGGAAAAAATAAGACACTCGAAGAATATTACTTATATTATCTCTCATTTTCTAGAAGCTTGGATCTTGATAAGAGGAGATACCATCCTCTCTCTAGATGAGAAAATGGGGGGAAATAGAAATTTGGATAGGAGCACTGACCTCATGAGTGAATATATTACAAACCTCCATCTTGTAGACATCCAAACATATAATGGTCTTATGACTTGGTCTAACAGAAGACATGTCTTAGCTTGTATAATGGAGAGATTGGATAGGTTATTGCTCTCTAACAATTTCTTAATCCATGGTCACATTCCTAAAGTGAAGACTCTTAACAATGCTAGTTTGGATCACTGGCCTATCATGGTGGAAATGTGGAAAACCAATGTGAGTTTCTCTCCTTTTTTATTTCAGTTAATGTGGCTTAGAGATAGTTCCTTTAAACCTTGAGTGCAACAATGGTGGAAGGAAGGTAAACCTAGGTATGGGACTAAGATGTTATGATTTTCCAAAATATTGCAATACATTAAATCCAAAATCAAGACTTGGAACTGGAAGGATTTTGGGGATGTTCATAAAAAACATAAAGTTATTGCTCAAATTTAAAAATTGAATAAGAAAATCCATTTAGATGGCCTCATAGAGAGTACAAGTGTAGATAAAATTAAACTCACAACTCAGTTAGAGGAATGGAAAAAATGAGAAGAACTCTTATGGAAGAAAAAATCTAGAATTCAATGGCTCAAATAAGGTGATCCAAACACAAATTTCTTTCATAAATATCTTCTAGCTCGAAGATATCACAACTTTATTTATTCCCTGAAATTAGATTTTGGATATGTTATCTACACTTGGGATGGCATGAACTCTATTGTTGTCAATTACTTTTCCAATATTTTTACTGCTACTTCTCTTGAATCGATTTCTCAACAAAATTTTCTTCAAGCAATCTCTTATCTTGTCACTTCTAAGGATAACTCTATCTTGACTGCTCCTATTACTATTAATGAGATTCAACGAGTAGTTTTTAATATACGAAAATGGAAAACCCCAGGTCCTGATGGTTTTCCCATTGAGTTTAACCAAGAGTTTTGGGATATCCTTCATGCTGATTTATTAGATGTGGTGGAAGAATCTAGGAAAGCCAAAGAAATTTTGAAGGTTATAAATAAAACTTATATTAATTTTGTTCCAAAAGCTTAAGAGGCTAAACATATCTTAGCTTTTAGACCTATTGCTTTATGTAATGTTCTTCTCAAAATCATTACTAAGATCATGGCAGAAAGGTTGAAGCCTCTTTTGCATAAGATTATTTCCCCTGAACAAGGGGGTTATGTGGAAGGGCATCAAATAGTTGACGAGATAGTTCTTGCTCAGGAAGCCATCCATTCCATGGATATGCAAAAATCTCCTTCCATGTTCATTCGATTAGACTTATCCAAAGATTATGATAGAGTGGATTGGCATTTCCTTATCAACATTTTGAGGCAATTTGGTTTCTCTTAGGATTATATTATGGGATGTATCTCTTAAGCTTCCTACTTAGTTCTTATGAATGGTAGGCCTTCTTAGTTGTTCCCAGCTTCCACAGGTATTAGGCAAGGTGACCCCCTATCCCCTTATTTATTCATCATTATTGCTGGATGCATAGGTAGGGCTATAACCAAAAATATAGAAGACAAAACCCTTGAGGGATTTACCATTGATCATGGAGCTAGACCTATCTCTCATCTTCAATTTTTTGATGACTCTACTCTTTTAGGTAAAGCTACAATTAAGGAATCTTCTACAATTAAGAAAAACATTAACTATTTTTCTAAGGCTACCAGGAAATTTATCAATGAAGACAAATCTAAAATCATTTTATTTCACTGTTATGCAAGACAGGAATCCATGGTATTAGATAAATTATGATATAAGAAGACCTCCCTTTCAATCACTTATTTAGGTATTCCCATCAATATTCGAAGACAAAAAAAATATTGGAATTGGTTGTTGGATAAAGTCAAGAAGAATATTTGAAAGTGGACCAATAGGTGGCTTTCTTCTAGGGGTAGAATCACCTTGGTAAAATCAATCCTTCAGGCTATTCCTATTTATGTTTATACCATGTTGACTATCCCAAAGGTTGTTCTTTGAGAACTGGATCAAATAGTCATCGGTTCCTCTGGAGTGGTACTAAGGAGAAAATAAAATGGGCCTTGGTGAAATGGGACACTTTATGTCTTCCTAAGAATTAAGGGGGTTAGGATTCCGATCTGCTATTAATAACAATAAATCTTTAGTTGCTAAATTATATTGGAGGATTTTGCATAACCCCAATGCTCTTTGGACCAAGAATCTCCGCGCTAAATATGCTAAGAACAAAAGTCCTAAAGACCTTGTTCATTATCAATTGCCCTCCAAAGGTTCTCCTATTTTAGTAGTTCTTAATACTGGTGAGGATTTGATAAATAAAATATTATTTTGGATCATTCATAATGGTCAACATGAAATTTTTTGGATAGATTCTTGGGATGGTCACAAGCCTTTGATAACTCAGTTTCCCGATTGGAAGCCTTGGATGGAGCTTCACCAAGCTATCTAGAAAAATGTGGTTAATAATTATCGATACCATACTGGTAATTTTGAGGTTGGTAGATATTGGATACCTATTGGAGAATGACCTATTCAAATCCTAGAAAGGTAAAGACAAGATATCGAGTTTATCCTTCATATGAGATCTCTCTTTTGGTCCCATCATAAATATTGTTTTAGATGGAAAAACACTACTAAGGGTGAGTATTCAGTTGCTCAAGGTTATTTGGTCTTATGCCATTATAATCCCAACCAATCATTTGACATCTTTTCTCAGTTGTGAGCTCAAAATATCTGGCCTAAGGTGAGATTATTTACTTGGATTTTATTGCATCGTAGGGTGCTTACTGGGGAGCATATTATGAAGCATGGTTTTCATGGCCTTTTTAGATGTGAAATGTGTGGAGAGAATGTGGAAAATATAAGCCATATTTTTATTGAGTGTACTATATGATATTTGGAGGAGAATGGCCACTTTACTTGGCTTACAGTGGTCCAATTTTTTTACTTTGGAACAAATCCCTAATCAAGAGGGTGTTGATCATTTTATAAGGAATTTAGTTTGTATGGGTTCTACCATTCTTCTTTAAAATATCTGAAATGAAAGGAAAAACATAATTTTTAATCAAGAAAGGAATGATATTCACTATATCTGGAAAAAGACCATTTCCAACTTAGTTGAATCAATCCTTAAGCTCCTTAATCACTCCCAAAACTCCCACCAAATATGGGATCAAGTTATGCAAATATTGAGTATTAATTCTTCTAAGAGCAACCAACTTAAAGGGAATGTGACTAATTGCAATATGGATAGAACAAGGAATTTGCAACCTCCTTCTAAGGATTTTGGAAAAGTCAATACTGATGGAGCCTCTAGAGGGAACCCTAGAAAATCTAGTGTGGGAGGAATTGGTAGACTTTCAGATGGCTCCCTATTTTTTACTTTTTCTTAGAATTTGGTTATTATATCCAATAACCTTGTCGAGGGGTATGGTATCCTTAGAGGCCTTCAAGAGGCTATTAAGGTTGGATGGGAAAAGATACTAGTTGAGTCCGACTCTCAAATCATGATTAATTTTTTGAAGACTCCTAAGAATCATAAGGTTTATTGGAGAATAAAAAGAATTATTGAGAAGATTCAGTTAATCCAAATGGAATTTTTGAAAGTTGATTACAATCATGTGGTCAGATATTAGAACAAGAGTGTTGACGCTTTAGCTAATTGGAATTTGGACAAAGGTAATCTTACTTGCTATAACCACCCTCCTAGATGGTGGGCTTCACAAATAAGGGAAGCTCTTCTTTCTATCATTTCTTTGGATGGCTCCAGTTCTGGAGGTACATATTTTATTCTTGCTTTATTTATGCTTCTCTTTGATTCAGTCAGGGTATTTTAGGTCCCTAGCTCAAACTAATCTTTCTGTTGTTTCTTGTATTGATTCTTGCCTTAATACTCTTTTGGTCTAGAAAGGTCATTGTTTTGTTCTATTTTTGTCGTGTGTTTTTTTAATTTTTTTTTTGTTTCATTTTTTGTTGTTCTTGTGTTTTTGTTGTTTTGTGTTTTTTGTTGTTGTTCTTGTGTTTTGTTGTTCTTGTGCTTGTGTTTCTGTATGTTTGTGTTAATTGGTGTTTTTGTGTTTTGGTGTGTGAGTGTTTTCTATGTTTTTATTTTTCTTTGTTGTCTATTGTTGGTTGTTATTTTTATTTTATTTTTTATTATTTTTTAGGTTTTGGTTGTTTTTATTTTTCATGTTTTTTTTGGTTGTGTCTTTGTAGCATTTTGTTGTTTTTTTGTTATGTTTGTGTTTTATTATGTTGTGTTTTTTTGTGTGGTTCATGTTGTGTTTTTTTTTTATCTTATTGTGTGTGTGTTTGATTGTGCTTTATATTTTTGACACACTCAAGGAGCATGTTTTTTTATTTTTTGTTTTTTAATCTTTTTGTGTGTTCTTGTTTTTTATTGTTTTAGGTTTGCTCCTTGAGTATGTCAAAGGTGGTAGGCCAGGTGCGAGCCCTAGATGATTTTGGTAGAAGAGATACCCCTACCTCCTTGGGTCTTACCCGAATGTGGCATCCCTTCTGGGATATTTTCCACAAAAAAAAATATTGTAAGCGTAATGATGGATTTAAGAGATAAGTCTAGGATTATATATGTTTTAACTGAGGTTTTAGTCTTCGAATACTCTATGGTACTCTTGAGGTTCATGTGTTGAAGGTCTTAAGAAAGATCAGCCTATGAAATTAATTAATTAATTTTTTTTTTAAATAAGTTAAATGTAGCTTTTATTGGGGTTACTCTCATTTAAATATTATATTTGCTACAGTATACCTTTTTGTTATAATTTTTTTTATTTTTTGTTCTTAAATATATTTTAACTTCTTCGAAGTGTTAGATTTTCACAACATTATTTTTATTAAGAGATAAAATCTCAATTGACTAGGTTTTCACAACATTATTTTGATTAAGAGATAAAATCCCATTTGATTAGTTATTTTTAAAATTTGAATTTTATTGGGATTATCAACATTGCAATTTGTTAATTTATCTTCTACTTGATTTTATTCTCTATAAATATGCTCATACTTCCAAGAGATTGCCTCTAGCATTATGATAATTTGTGAGTCCCTCTCAATTGAAATATATTTCCATCCTTTTTCTACTACAATTTTAATCCTTGTAAGAAGTGCCCTAGCCTCTACATAGTTTTTAGTTGAAGTTCCATATGATTATGAATAAGTGAGGAGAATTTTACCTTCACTAATTCCAAAAACACCATCTCCACTAGTTTTTCCTAGATTTCCTTTAGAAGCACCATCAAAATTAATTTTGATAAACACAATTTATAGACAGTTTCATATGGTAATTGTTAGTTGAAATTTCATATGATTATGAATAAGTGAGGAGAATTTCATATGGTAGTTGTTAGTTGAAGTTCCATATGATTATGAATAAGTGAGGAGAATTTTCCTTCACTATTTTCAAAAACACCTTCTCCACCAGCTTTTCTTAGATTTCCTTTAGAAACGCCACCAAAATTAATTTTGATAAACACAATTTCTAGACATTTCCATATGGTAGTTTTTAGTTGAATTTCCATATGATTATGAATAAGCGAGGAGAATTTTACCTTCAATATTTCCAAAAATATCTTATCCACCAGCTAATCCTAGATTTCCTTTAGAAGCACCACCAAAATTAATTTTTATAAACATAATTTCTAGATATTTCCATTTTACCATAGAAATTGATGTAGATCCTTTATTTTAATTTCATTGTCACAAATAACTCTTCCATGTATGTTAAAATCATGTAGCCAAGTTATTATCATATATTTTTCTAAATTTGAGGCTTTCCATGATGAGCACCATATTTGTAGATATTCTACAAGAGGCAATAATACGATTCTAAACTTGGGCATGATTTTGAGATTTATTTTTAAAAATTATGTTATTCCTTTCAAGCCATAAATTCCAAAAAATAATGGAAGGACAAATCCTCCAAAGAATACATAATGCTTTAGCTTTGAAATAGTTAATCCAACATTTCATCGACTCTTTCAATGTTGCTAGAGCTACCTAATAGAATTTCATATTTAAAAAATAAATAAATGGTGTGAGCAAAAAGATAATGAAGAAGTAAATTGTTTGATGTTTCTAAATCCTTCTCACACAAGGCGCATCTAAAGGGTCCATAATATCATCTTATTTGTAAACTCTCTCCTGTAAGAATCTTACTTTGAACAACTAACCAAAGAAAAGTTGAGGCCTTAGGGAGAGCCTCTAATGACCAAATTCTTCCAAGAAAAATATTTGAGAGAAGAACATTTTGATTGTTCTAAATCTTCATATCCCAACTTGATCAAGTATTCATCATAATTTTATAAATCCAAACCAACTCATATTTTTGTGTAAAATTTGGCAAATAAAACTCTTGAAGCATATTTTGAAGTTCATCTAAAATTTGTTTGAGTCCATCACCTTCAACCAGGTTACTAAAATAAATATATGATCTTGAGTTGTTTCTCATAATAATATAGTCTTTGACCTTTGGAAATTTAAATTCTAGGCATGCTTGAGCCAATTGTTGTCATTTTAAGTCAGATATAAGATGATAAGGCTTCAATCAAGCATCAAACCAAAAATCTGCATAACTCCCCTCATTGACTGATCATCTAATATGTTTCTTTATCAATTGCAGACTCTTTATTATAAAGTTCCATGTGGATGATCCTTTGGGTAGAGTTATTTTCATAAATAATTTCATTGCATTAAGAGAAACTATATATTTTTAAAGTAATATTTTTTCCCAATTCTTTCCTTGATCTCTCAATAATCTCCACCCAAGCTTTGCTCCTAATGCCAAAATTATGAGTCTACAATTTCGCAAGCCTACTCCTCCAACATTCTTTCCTTTTTCAACCCTATCCCACTTACAAAGAAGAAACCTAATTTTTTTCTCACAACAGTTCCATAGAAATTCTCTTTGAATTTTATCAAATTTTTATGCTATACCTATTGGCAGTCTTGAGAGTGACATCATATACATAAGGATGGATTGCAATTTAGTCTTTATGAGTTGTAGCCTTCCTATCATGATTCATAACTTACCTTTCCAACCTACCAAGCAATATTTCATTATTTTTAAAAAATATATCTAAAGCTCTTTTTTATTTCCTTTACAAGACAAAGGAATATCCAAGTAGGTTGATGGAAATTTTTCAATTTTAAATCCTAAAATATTCATAGTAAGTTGTTGTAAATATAGGGCAATATTAATGAAATAAATCCTAAATTTTATAGTATTTACCAATTGTCTAGTAGCCTTATCATAGCATGATAATATTGATTTAAATTCCATGGCCTCACTGACTAAGGGATGACCCAAAATAAAATTATCATCAACAAATTGGAGATGAGATTCGGAGGGAACATTTTTTGCAACTTGAATACCCTTGATTTTTCCTTCAATTTTTACCTTTGAAAAGACTCTCCCTAATGCTTCTACTAGAATAATGAATAGATAAGGAGAAAGTTGATCACCTTGATGAAGTCCACAAGATGACTTGAAGTAACCAACAAGAGAACCATTGATAAAAATAGAAAATTATGTGCTATAACAACATTTAATACACTCACACAAACTATAATCAAAGTCAAAATTTTTGAGAATAGCATGTAAAAAATTCTAAGAAACCCTATCATATGCTTTATTCATAGCTAATTTCAAAAGTATACCTAGTTTTTTCATGGAATGAAGAGAATGTATGGCCTCTTATGCAATAATTATACCGCATCTTGTGCAATAATTATATCATCCAAAAATTCTTTACCATGAAAAAATCCACCTTGTTCATTTGATATAAGATACCCTAGAATGCTCTTCAGCCTATTTGCCAAATTTTTTGAAATGATCTTATAAATCATATTATAAAGTCTTATTGGATGACAATTATCAAAATATTTTGGGTTGCCTTTCTTGGGAACCAAGGTAATAAAAGTAGCATTGATATCACTTACTATAGCCTTTCTTTTTCGGGCCTTTTCAATTGCAACTAACTTATCACTCTTCAATAAATCCCAAAACTTTTGAAAGAAAATTGTAGGAAATTCATCAGGTTCAAATGCCTTGTTAGGATGAAAAGATAAAATCACTTTGTAGAGCTCCTCCATAGATATCTTCTTCATCAAGATTTTATTTTGTCCCTGAGTGATAATTGATGGAATGTTTTATAGAGGTTTTTCTTGTGCCTCCTTATATTGCCTAGAATCTGATAAAATATTTTTTAAATAACTAATTGCTTCCTTCCTTTCATCCTCAATATTTATTCCATATGGAATTAAGATATTTTTTATATGACTAATAGTATTTTTTATAGTTCTATATCCTTCCTTGAGCCATTTCTCTCTATATTTTTGGAACCAATATGACTCCTTTTTCAATGCATTACAATAATCATAAAGTAATTGTTTTGGAACCATTAATTTTACTATCTCTTTTAAATTCTTGAGCTTGGATTCAATTTGTTTCTTTTCTTTAAATTATTACCAAAATATTTGGCATTCCAAATATTTATTTACTCCTTTAAATATTTCAACTTTTGAACAAATTTGTACATACATGATCCTTCAAATTTTGATTCATCCCACCATAACATAACCATATGAAAATATCAAGGTCTTGGAGCCACATTGACTGGAAGCAAAAAGGCTTTGAATGACCATTATTAGGTAGCTCACAAGTCAAAATAATAGGTTTGTGATCTAATCCTACTCGTAATCAAATATCTAAGAGATTGTATACTTTGTTTGTAACCTTTTATTGGATAACATGAATCTATCAAATCTTTCTACTATATGGTTTTTTCTAATGTGTCTATTATCCCATGTATATTGAAAGCTTGAGAGACTAACATGCCAAAGGTCATTTGAATTAACAAATAAAGCAAAATCTTGCATTGATTTAGACCATCATGAAATACTCTTTTAGTTCAAAGGAGATAGAATAATATTAAAATCACCCTAGTAATGCATAGATCGCAATGGATCATCATTTTACTTGACAAAAATATGCTAAGATCCTTCCAACATATTTCATGAGGAGTAAGTATAGTTGGAGCTTATACATTTATAACCCCAACTTCGATGTTTTCCTCTTTCTTGCAAAAATATCCAACAACCCAATTACTTTTTGCTTCTAATAATTGCCCATCCCATTTCCATTTGTCCCATATTATTACAATATCACCTGAAGCTTCTATAGAAAAAACTGCTAAACAATCACCCATCTTCCAAATATTCTCAAACGCATGCTTACATTCATCATTACTTAATTTTATTTCTTGTATTAAAATAAACTCAAGACTATAACCACCTATTAATTTCTTAATAAATAAATTTAGAGGTTTTATTCATACTCCTAACATTCCATGATATCATTTTCATCATCAACACTTCTTATTTTTACTAGTGGGCTTAGCCCCACTTCTTGTTAACACCTATGATATTTTTGTTTGTCTTCCTAGATCAATATCCTTTTGAGTTCCTTTTTCTCTTTATTCTTGATTTGATGGCCTTGTTCTCCTTCTTCCATTTTTGCCAACAATCTCATATTTATCATTCTCTTCTATTTTTCTATGTTTTCATATTTGTCATAATGAGACTTATCTTCTAAATATTTATGTTGCCCTAAAGAGTCGAAAGTGCAAGGAATAGTCTTATTAGCATTTTCTTCTTTATGTTGCCTTGAAAACTATAAACTGCATATATGATCCTCCATAGTCATTACTTTATTAAGTTGGCTTGGAAACCCTAAATTCCTTTGGATATCCACCATAAGATTTTATTACTATACTACTCTTGAAACCCTAAAGTGCAAGGAATACACTCCATACTACTTTCCTTTTTTTATAAGGAGAATACCTTATGCTACTTGAGAAGAATAAAGGTGATTTACCTAGATTAAGCTTGACCTCCTTCACCTAATTTTATTTTAAATTTGTCTCCCCATATTCCTTTGCTTTAAAATTTCCTTCCTCTCTTCCTTCACACCTTTATTTCCTTCTATTTTTGAAATTATGCATTGTACATCCTCATCCCTCATATAATTTTTTCTTCTAGTTGTTGATTCAAGTGAACTATAATGGTCTTTTCCATATGATGATGTAGAGGATTTTTTCTAGCCACTTTCTTAGGAGTGGAAAATCCTTGATTTGACCTAGCTTATCTTGTGATATGATCTCCTTGTTTCAAATTGAAGCTACCCTCATGCCCAAAAATTTTCATCTCTTCCTCCATCATTTATGTTGGAAATTTTGAGTGGATAAGTTGTCATTGATGTTAATAATGAATGGTCATTGATGTCGAAATTCAGTTTCAGTAAGCAGTGCAAAAGGAAGCAGTTTCGCAATCCGTGCAAAAAGAAGAGTCCGCCTTCAGTTGGTCAAGACCCGATTTCAAGAAGTTAGATATGGTCCAAAGTGCAAAGAAGAGGCCCAAGAAAATAATATTATAATATTTTATTATAATATTAAAGAGGGAAATTTAAATTAATTATAAATTAATTAATATAATTTCATTATAAATTAATTTATTAATTAATTTAATTAACTTCAATGTTATTTAAGTTAATTATAAGTTAATTTTAATTTAATTATAAATTAATTTTTATTAATTTAATAAACCCTAAAGAGGGTTATAAGGCTAAGTAAAAAATGAATTGGAAATTCGATTTGATGCGTCGATGTCATATGGCATGGAACATTGTGTATAAATGGTGGCAAAGTTCTTTACCTTACATCCCCAAGCTAACGATCGAATATCCTATGCTAAATTGTTTCATGCACAAAAAGAGAAAGGTTCTCACGTTTTCAAAAATATCTTCGGTGGTAGAGGAATAAATTGAATGGAGCGCTAACTCACAATACCAAAGGCACTGGTAGCATAGTTGGCAAATGACGAAGGCACTAGAGTGTGTGGCAAGCAAGGTGTGAAGGTTCGAATCTCTTCAAGTTTGTTTTGGCTAAGAGAGGGAATTTGTTTTTTCATGCAGTGCCTAACACAGGGATAAAGGGAGGTGTGTGCTTTCCCTTTCTCATGGGAACGCCTAGCCCACATGGTGGTCTAGCGCCTTGGTAAGGCGCTTGGCAGAGAGGTCTCTTGTTTGAAATCCATCAAGACCTTTTTGGTTGAGACAAAAGTATGTGTTGATGTCATTCGTGTTGGTTGCTTAATTTCGGATGTGCTAAGGTTGAAGGAAAATAAAAATATTTTTATGTGCCTAAGGTTGAAAAATAAAATGTTTTTATGGTTTATGAGATTTAATTTTTGCCTGAATTAATTTGGTTATTAAGTATTTTTGAGGGAGATAAAAGGGTAGGCAAATATTATTTCTGAAGGGTTAATTTTTGAAGATTGATTTATTAAATTGGAGATTATAAGAAGCAATTTGAGTGATTGTTTTTATGTGTGATTTGATTATTGCTAATTTTAAGAAGGAGTAATAAGGTGTATTTGAGATTGATTATTTTTGTAACTGAGAAATATTTTGAAAATGTTAGTGTGAAATTGTGTCATCTAACCATTGAAATTGGCAAAGAAGAAAATTGTGATTGAGAAAAAAATTTTAAGGGCACTTCTACATCAAACAAAAGGTATGGGCACATCTTCCTAGTGAGTGATTTTTGAATGTTGTGAATGTTAAGTTGGAGTGAAAAGGGATTTTTTTGGAATAAGAGTTGTTGATAAAACCTTGTTTGATAAGCATTGTTGTTGAAGTGATTGATTGAGTGAAGAACTTGAGCTAGGATTTGCAAAGATCATGAGTATCATTGTTATGTGAGATTGCTTGATAAGCATTGTTGTTGAAGTGATTGATTGAGTGAAGAACTTGAACTAGGGTTTGCAAAGATCATGAGTATCATTGTTATGTGAGTTTTTTGATAAGAATTGTTGGAAATAAGTGAGTGAGTGTTCATATGCTTGGAATAGGGTTTGTGAGAAAGGATTATTTCATTGAGTGATTGGTTGAGTAGAGTTGGTTGAGCCTAGTCAAGTGGATGTGATAGTTCAAGTTATGTGAAACAAATTGTTCTATATTCTGATTTGATTTGAGAAAGAGGTTGAGTGTTTGTGAAACATATTGAGTCTCTAACAATTCTCTATATGTTTCTATGATAAAAAGAGAGGTTTAAAGTGATTGATCATTGTGGTGAATGTGAAGCATATTGAGTCTCTAACAATTCTCTTTATGTTTCTATGATATTGAACAAGTTCTAGTGAGGACTTGTTGAGCATATTTGAGGCAAGTCTTTGAGAAGACTTGTGGACAGATTTGTGTGAGCTTTTGTGGAAGCTTACAATACATATTTGAGGACAAATATTGAGAATATATTGGACAAGTTATAGTGAGGACTTGTTGAGCATATTTAAGGCAAGTCTTTGAGAAGACTTGTGGATAGATTGATGTGAAATTTTGTGGAATCTTACAATACAAATTTTAAGGACAGATTTGAGGATAGAGTTTGTTGCATATTTAAGGACAGATTTGTGCCAGACCAGAGATAGATATTGAGCATATTTGTACTAGACTGAAGGACTATTTTTAGTGCAGATTTGAGATAGAGCTTTGGAGGTGGTAGATTATAGATGACGACAGTCTCGAGTGGATAGAGATCCATTAGCGAAGGTAGTGAGGACATGTCTTTTGAGTGGGTACAAGATTCTTCAGTGGATAGAAATCCATTAGCCAGGGCAGTGGAGACAAAAAATCTTCTAGAAGATCATCAGCTAGAGTTGAGGAGAAAGAGTTCTCCTATGGATAGAGATCCATTAACTTGATAAGGGGATTGGTGTCTCATTTGGACAGATGTCCATAAATATTGTAATAGGAAAATAATTCCCAAGAGAATTTATTTGAGAAAAGTTGGAAAAATTTAGAGAGAAGAACTCAAGCTTGAAGGAGTCAAGTCTTCAAGAAGCAGAAATTTCAAATAAATATGGGTAAGCAAAGGATACTTCAAAATAAAAAGACATAAGAAAGGAAGTAAGCAAAGAAGAACCTTGGATGAGAGTTAATCACAAAAGGAGAAGCACTCAACCACAATATCAAAGGCATACAAACAGGTTACATAATTTCTTCCATGGTCATTTTTTTCTTGTAACAAATATGGTCATAGAGTTATACATTGTATTGGTCATGCAAGAAACAATGTCAATAGAAATTTCAATTATTTTGCACCTCTTATGGATAATGATATTATATGTTACAAATACAATAATTTATGGCACAAGGCTAGATGGTGTAAAATGATAATTCTTGAGTCTAGTAAAAGAAAAACAATGTCTAGGAAAGAGGAAAAGGGAAATGTAAAGGCTAGATCAATGTTAGTTCAAACAACCCTTCATGCTTAGGATAAAGAAGAACAATGGTATCTTGATAGTGGTTGATCTAGAAACATGACAGGAGACAAATACAAATTCATTGTACTAAAAGAAACCAATAGAGGATTAATAAGTTTTGGTGATAATGGATTAGCAAAGATTGGTGGAAGAGGAACTCTGAGTTTAGATAATGGGAAAATAAGAACAGAAAATGTGCTATATGTCAAAGGGTTAAAACATAATATGCTAAGTGTAAGTCAACTTTGTGATCAAGGTCATATGGTTACATTTCACCCAGATAGGTATGAGATAAGAAAATCGAAAACTGGAAAAGTCATTGCAAATGCAAGAAGAACTCCAAACAATCTATACATGCTTAGTGAGATCAAAGGGGAAAAGTTATTTCTATCTCAAGAAGATGATATTTGGTTGTGGCATAGAATATTGGGCCATTTAAGTTTTGACGACATAGTCAACATAAGCAATAAGCAGGTTTTCAGAGATTTACCCAAGCTAAAAAGGCCATAAAACACAATTTGTGCACCTTGTCAACATGGAAAACAAACTAGAACAAGCTTTAAGTCAAAGGGATATATGTCATCTAAGCCATTAAGTATAATACATATTGATCTATGTGGTCCTACTAGAACACCAAGTATTCAGGGTGAGAGTTACTTCATATTGTTTATAAATGATTACTCCAGAATGGTTTGGGTAGCTTTTTTAAAAGAGAATTCGAAAGCATTTGAAAAATTCAAAGCATTTAAGGAACTGGTTGAAAATAAAATCGGTAATAGGATTAAGTGTTTGATATTTTCCAGAGGAGGATAATTTACCTCAAATTAATTTGTAGATTTTTGTGAACAACATGGAATCAAGATAGAATACTCAACTGCAAGAACTCCTCAACAAAATGGAGTAGTTGAAAGAAAAAATAGAACCATTGAGAATATGGCTAGAGCTATGTTAAATGAGTCCAAAATTTTAGATGGATTTTAGAGGGAAGCAATCAACATAGTAATATATAATCACTAGGTCTCAAATGAGGGTAAATCATCACAAGACTCCATATGAACTTTGGAAAGGAAGATTGACCACTGTAAAACACTTCAATTTTTTTGGAGCAAGTGCTATATAAGATGATAAGATCAAAACTTATGCAAGTTTGATCCAAGATGTGATAAGGGAATTTTTCTTGGTTTTTATAATAAGAGTAAAGCTTATAGATGCTTCAACAAGAGAACATGCACTATTATGGAAATTATAAATGTAACAATTGATGAGAAGATAGATTCAAGAGAACCAGTTCAACAAATCGTGTATCAGGAAAATGGGAGTTGTCAAGAAGAGTTTCATGAGGACTCAAATGAAGAAGAAGAAGAAACCCAAAGACTTCTTCCTAAAACTCCTTCCAGGTATGTACATAAGCATCATACAAAAGATCTAATCATTGGGAATCTAGATGAAATACAAACAAGGAGAAGGATAATAACACCATATCAACAAGCAAATTTTTCTTTGCTATCTAAGATTGAGCCAAAGGATTTCAATTAGGCAAGTGAAGATGAGTTCTGGATTAAGGAAATGGATGAGGAATTAGATAAAATTGAGAAAATAAAGACTTGGAAACTTGTTCCACGACCAAAGGATAAAAATGTGATCAACACAAAATGGGTATTCAAGGACAAGTTAAATGAAGATGGACAGGTAGTCAGAAATAAATTAAGGTTAGTATGTAAAGGTTATGCACAAGTAGAGGGAATTGAATTTGATGAGACATTTGCTCCAGTTGCATGAATTGAAGCCATAAGAATTTTATTAGCCTTCTTAAGTTTTAAAAAATTCAAGGTATATCAGATGGATGTTAAGTCAATATTTCTAAATGGTGTTCTAGAAGAAGAAGTCTAAACCAAAGGGATTCATATTGACAAATAAACTAGATCACATATGCAAATTGAAAAAGGTACTATATGGTCTAAAGAAGGCTCCTAGAGTGTGGTACTCAAGATTGGATAAGTATCTTCAGGAACAAATATTTAGAAAAGAAATAGCGAACAACAACTTATACATCAAAAATGAAGGGAATCATCTACTAATTATGGTTGTTTATGTTGATGACATCATTTTTGGGGGAAACAATGATATGATGTGTAAAGAATTTGCAAAGAACATGCAGAATGAATTTGAGATGTCTATGCTTGGTGATTTGTCCTTATTTCTTGGACTTCAAATTTCACAATCAGAGAAAGGAGTATTTCTCTCACAAACCAAGTATATAAAAGAGATTCTAAAGAAATTCAGGTTAGAAGATTGCAAACCAGTATGTACTCCCATGGTTACAGGATACAAGTTAAGTAAGGATGATGAATCTCCAAAGGTAGATTAGAGATTATACAGATCTATGATTGGCAGCTTGTTGTATGTTATATCTACAAGACCAGACATAGTAAAGTTGGTGGGATTAGTGGTAAGGTTTCAAACAACACTTAAGGAAACACATGTGGCAGTAGTAAATATAATTCTTATGTATCTAAAAGGGACTATGAATTTTAGGCTATGGTATCCCAAAAGTGACAGTTTCACACTCACAGCATATACAGATGCAGATTGGACTAGCAACATTGATGACAGAAAAAGCACAAGTGGAGGAGCATTTTTTCTTGGAGACTTTTTAGTCTCTTGGCTAAGTAAGAAGCAGGCTTTAGTATCCTTATCTAAAATAGAAGCAGAATATATTGCATAAATAGCTAGTTGTACACAGGTATTATGGATGAAGCAGACACTAGAAGACTTCAAGGTAAAACATGATCATCCTATCCCTATATTATGTGATAATACAAGTACTATAAGTATTTCCAAGAATCCAGTGATGCACTCTAGGACAAAGCATATTCCGATCAAGTATCATTTTCTGAGATAACAGGTGACAGATAAACATGTTAGGTTGGAATATGTTACTACAAAGGAGTAGATAGCAGATATTTTCACTAAGCCACTTTCGAAGAAAACCTTTGAGTATCTTCAAGGTAAACTAGGAGTAATACTCCCACCCCAGAATTAACCACCTCAAGACGAGGTGGGGGAGGGGCTAAGCTAGGAGACTCATTCTTAGCCCTGAGCCCCAAAGGTGACCTTTTGCCATTGATTTCAAAGGGGGAGAGATTTGAGTAAGCGGGAGAGATTTGATTTAAGAAGAGAGTATTGAGTCAGGGGGAGTAGTTTCCCAGGGGAAGCGGGACAGAAACAGGTTAAGGAAATTGAAAATATAATTAGATTACCATCAATGAAAAAGGGGAATATTTTTGGACATTTTGAGTGGATGAGTTGTCATTAATGTCAAGAATGAATGGTCATTGATGTTGAAATTTAGTTTCCGTAAGCAGTGCAAAAGGAAGCAATTCGTAATCCGTGCAAAAAGAAGAGTTTGTCTTCAGTTGGTCAAGACCCGGTTTCAAGAAGTCAGATATGGTCTAAAGTGCAAATAAGAGGCCTAAGAAAATAATATTATAATATTTTATTATAATATTAAAGAGGGAAATTTAAATTAATTATAAATTAATTAATATAATTTCAATATAAATTAATTTATTAATTAATCTAATTAACTTCAATGTTATTTAAGTTAATTATAAGTTAATTTTAATTTAATTATAAATTAATTTTTATTAATTTAATAAACCCTAAAGAGGGTTATAAGGCTAAGTAAAAATCGAATTGAAAATTTGATTTGATGCACCAACGTCATATGGCATGGAACATTGTGTATAAATGGTGGCAAAGTTATTTACCTTACATCCCCATGCTAATTATCAAATATCCTATGCTAAATTGTTTCATGCGCAAAAAGAGAAAGGTTCTCACTTTTTAAAAATATCTACGGTGGTAGAGGAATAAATTGAAGGGAGTGCTAACTCACAACACCAAAGGTGTTGGTAGTGCAGTTGGCAAACGACGAAGGTGCTAGGGTGTGTGGCAAGCAAGGTGTGTAGGTTCGAATCCCTTCGAGTTCATTTTGGCTAAGAAGAGAGGGCATTTGTTTTTTCATGTGGTGCCTAACATAGGGATAAAGGGAGGCTTATGCCTTCCATTTCCAGTGGAAGCACCTAGCCCACGTGGTGGTCTAGTACCTTGGTAAGGTGCTCAACGAAGAGGTCTCTTGTTCGAAACCCACCGAGGCCTTTTTGGTTGAGACAAAGGTATGCACTAATGTCATTTGTGTTGGTTGCTTAATTTTGGATGTGCTAAGGTTGAAGGAAAATAAAAATATTTGTATGTGCCTAAGGTTGAAAAATAAAATGTTTTGATAGTTTATGAGATTTAATTTTTGCCCGAATTAATTTGGTTATTAAGTAATTTTGAGGGAGATAAAAGGGTAGGTAAATATTATTTTTTAAGGGTTAATTTTTGAATATTGATTTATTAAATTGGAGATTATAAGAAGCAATTTGAGTGATTATTTTTATATGTGATTTGATGATTGCTAATTTCAAGGAGTAATAAGTTGTATTTAAGATTGATTATTTTTGTAATTGAGAAATATTTTGAAAGAGTGTTAGTGTGAAATTTTGTCATCTAACCATTGAAATTGGTAAAGAAGAAAATTATGATTGAGAAAGGTTTTTTAAGGGCACTTCTACATCAAACAAAAGGTATGGGCACATCTTCCTAGTGAGTGATTGTTGAATGTTGTGAATGTTAAGTTGGAGTGAAAAGGATTTTTTTGGAATAAGAGTTGTTGATAAAACCTTGTTTGATAAGCATTGTTGTTGAAGTGATTGATTGAGTGAAGAACTTGAGCTAGGATTTACAAATATCATGAGTATCATTGTTATGTGATATTGCTTGATAAGCATTGTTGTTGAAGTGATTGATTGAGTGAAGAACTTGAACTAGGGTTTGCAAAGATCATGAGTATCATTGTTATGTAATATTGTTTGATAAGCATTGTTGGAAATAAGTGAGTGTTCATATGCTTGGACTAGGGTTTGTGAGCAAGGATTATTTCATTGAGTGATTGGTTGAGTAGAGTTGGTTGAGCCTAGTCAAGTGGATGTGATAGTTCAAGTTCTGTGAAATAAATTGTTCTATATTCTGATTTGATTTGAGAAAGAGGTTGAGTGTTTGTGAAACATATTGAGTCTCTAACAATTCTCTATATGTTTCTATGATAAAAAAAGAGGTTGAAAGTGATTGAGCATTGTGGTGAATGTGAAGCATATTGAGTCTCTAAAAATTCTCTTTATGTTTCTATGAGATTGAACAAGTTCTAGTGAGGACTTGTTTAGCAGATTTGAGGTAAGTCTTTGAGAAGACTTATGGACATATTTTTGTGAGATTTTGTGGAAGCTTACAATACATATTTGAGGACAGAGATTGAGAACATATTGGACAAGTTCTAGTGAGGACTTTTTGAGCAGATTTAAGGTAAGTCTTTGAGAAGACTTGTGTATAGATTTTTGTGAGCTTTTGTGGAAGCTTACAATACAAATTTTGTGGATAGATTTTGGTGCAAATTTGAGGATAGATTTGTGAAAGACCAAAGACAGGTATTGAGAAAATTTTTACTAGACTGAAGGATTGTATTTAGTGTATATTTGAGATAGATATTTGGAGGTGGTAGAGTATAGAGGATGATAGTCTCCAGTGGATAGAGATCCATTAGCTAGGGCATTTAGGATAGGTCTTATGAGTGGGTACAATATTATTTAGTGGATAGAGATCCATTAGCCAAGGTAGTGGAGGTAGCAGTTCTTCTAGAATATCATTAGCCAGAGTTGAGGAGAAAGAGTTCTCCTGTGGATAGAGATCCATGAACTTGATTAGGGTATTGGTGTCTCCTTTGGACAAAGGTCCATAAACATTGTAATAGGGAAAGGATTCCCAAGATAATTTATTTGAGAAATGTTTATAAGAAATATTTTCTCCGTGGATTAGCCCACATTGGGTGAACCACATTAAATCATGTCTCTCATGTGTGTGATGTTTTGTGTGATATTTGCTACTTTAATATTGTTGATGTTATCATTTTGATTAAAATGTAAAAAGTTATATCTTATACTATTCACCCCCCCTCTCAGTATAAGCACATGTTATTCAATTTTACCTTTGCATTATCCTATCATGTGCCCTATTTCATGATATTTGCAACATTGGAATGTAATATTTTCATAATCCACTCGTTTTTCCATTCTCTTGCTTCAGATTTAATCCTAATTGAATGTGGTAAAGGTTTTAAAATATCCATTGCAACACATATTTGAGTGTATAAAACATGTCTTATCTCCTTATTAGTTAGTCCCTCCTAGATGAATTCACCTAGAGTATTACCAATATTCTTGAAAAACTCCTTATTGATGAGTTGGTAAGGAAGTACAAAAAAACTAATCCATTTCGAAGTATTTTAATAGTTTCTATGTCCATAAAAAACATCACTCCAAGGTCTAAATATAATGCATCTTTACCTCTAAATCACGGGCCTCCATCCATTATTTTATCCCTTATTTTTAAACTAAATAAAATTATAAGGAAAAATCCTTTTGGAAGAAAAGCCATGATGTAATTTGAATTCAATCCCTACTTCCACTTGATCCAATTTTGAATCTCAAAAAAATATGACCATTATCCATGAAACTTACATATTAACCCTATGGTTTTAAGAACCATTATATAATTCTCAATCATCACATCTTTGATAATCAATTTCTCTTATTGCTAGCTAGGGCATTCATACTTCCAACTTGCCCATTCATACTTTCAATAAGGACTTTCACAAATCTTATTCTTTCCATTTTCCCTAGATTTTGTTCCAATTAATCCTTGAAATTCTCCTCAGATATAGACCAAGAAGTGGCACTTGTTCCTTGATTGCTCTTTGCTTTCTACTTCCTACTTTCCTACTCACACTTCCTCCTCACTCCCAGCTCCTCTTGAATGTTAATTTAGTTACTTATATTATATAATTTTTATTTTATTCAATAATTTATATGTGGCTTTTTTTTAAGGTCACTTATTAAAATTACACAATATTACATTATTATTAGATTAGTTAAATATATTTAGGTTGTTCTTTTATTAAAAATATTTTTTGTTTTCCTCAATTAACTATGTTTTTAAAATTAGTTCCTTCACATCATTTTTATCAAGGGAGAAAATATCACTTAGTTAATCCCCTTTTAAAATTTGGATTTTCATTAAAAAAATTCTTACTCAATAAGACACCTAAAATTTAAATTTGTCAATATGAAGATCAACATTGTAATTGGTTGAATTATCCACTACATGGTTTTGTTCTCTATAAATATATTAGCATTTTCAAGAACTATCTCTAACATATTTGATACACAAAAAATAAATTTATTTTTTATTCTATCTGTGCATCAACTTTGCTTGATAATATTAAAAATAACTTATGAATCCTCCCCAATTGAAATATATTTCTATATTTTCTTAATGGTAAATTTGATCACCATAATAAGTTCACTTTGCATTGTTGTTAACATTTTACATGATTATAAGTACAAAAATATTTTCCTTCTATATTTCAAAAAGCACCTCTTACTCTACTTTTTTCCAAATTTCCTTTGGAAGCACCATCAAAATTTATTTTGATAAATCCAACTTCTAAACATTCCTAATTTACCATATGCTAAATCAAATTATTTGTGTAAACTCCTTTGTTTTAAATGACCCTTCCATGTATATTCAAATCTTGTAACCAAGAGGTCAACACCTATGTTTCCACATGTGAGGCTTCTCATGATGTGCACCAACTCTATAAAGATTCTATAAGAGAGATAATAACAAAATTCTAAACTTGAATTGATATTGAGATTTATTTTTAAAAATTCTACTATTTCTTTAAAGACATAAATTTCAACAAATAATGATGGGACCAATCATCTACAAAATTCCTTATGATTTTGCTTTGAAACAATTAATCCAACACAATTCTTTTCATGTTGACCAAAGTACCCAATATATTCTCATATTTTTGAAAAGTCGACCCCAAATGACATAAGCAAAGGAACAATGAATAAGTAAATGATCTAATGATTTTAGATACTTATCACATAAGACACACCTAAAATTTCAATGATGCCATCTTCTTTGCATACTCTTACCTATAAGAATCTTACTTTCAATTTCTAACCAAAGGAATGTTGAAGTCTTAGGAGGGCCTCAAATGATGAAACATTCTTCCAAAGAAAATTTTTGGGAGTAGGAAATTATGATTATTGTAAGTCCTTATATTAAAAATTGACCAAGCATACACCATATTTGGATAGATTCCAAATTAAATTATACTTCTATGTAAGAATAGGCAAATAAAGATCTTGAAGCATCCCTTGAAACTCATTCATTATTTTTTTGAGGTCATGTCCTTCAACTAGAATGCTAATAGAAATCAATGATATAGAGTTGCACAGTAATATAATTTTTTAACCTATGGAAATTTTTGAGGTAAACATACTTAGATATAACAATTATCATTTTAGATAAAAACAAATAAGAGGATAAGGCTTCAACCAAACATCAAACCAAAAATTGTAGAATCTCCTTCATTGAATGACCATCTAATATGTTTTTTGACCAATTACAAACTATTTTTTTTTTAAGCCAATTACAAACTATTTGAATATAAAGTTTTATATTATCAAGCCTCTAGGAAGTGTTTGTTTTCTAAACAATTTTATTGCATCAATAGAATCTATATATTGTATGAATTAACTTCTTTCCCAACTCTTGCCTTTATATTTGAATAATATCTAGCCAAGTTTTTCCCTATATGCCATACTCATAAGTTCGTATTTTTGCAAACCTACCTCTCCAAAAAAAATCTTTGCAAACTCTATACCACTTATAAGGATAAAACCTAGATTTTTTCTCACATCCTTTAATCTCCTTGAACTTTATCAAATTCAAAATTTATATCTATTAGAAATATTTCAAGTGATATCTTATGTAGGGATAGATTACAATGTATTCTTTATAAGTTGTAGCCTTCCAACCATCGATAAGAAATTACCTTTCCAACCTATCAAGCAAGATTCAATTCTATCTAAAATTGAGTTCCAAAACTCCTTTTCTTTATGAGATAAATGAATACCCAAATATGTTTATGGTAATATTAAATATTTAAACTCTAAAATATCCACAATAATCCATTGTAAATCTAGGACAATGTTAATGAAAAATATCTACGATTTTTTGTATTAACCAACTATCCAAATACTTTCTCATAGCATGATAATATTGATTTGAACTTTAATGGTGAATATTACATTATTTGGTACATGCAAATGTACCCCCATGGTACCTTTATGGTACATATGTAAATATGTAATAGATTAGGGTTTGATTCTATATTTTAGGTGAATGATTTATATTTCCCCTTTTTTGTAAGTATCTATATGCAAGATATGCACAAGTGTCACGTAAGTGTGTAATGTGCAAGATATGCACAAGTGTTACGTAAGTAAGACTGCAAGTATCACGTATGTGTGTAATGTGCAGGATATGCACAAATCTTATGGAAGAGTGCAAGTGTGTAATAAGAGAAAGTGTAAAAGTGTTATGTATATAGGTGTGCAAATATGTAATGTTGGGATGTGAACAAGTGTCTTGTATTAGGATTGCATGTAGGAGAGTAAGTGTCATGTAGAAGTGTGCAAGTGTCATGAAGTTAAGTGTGCATGTAAGTATAAAGTGAAGATTATTTTATACAAGTGGCAAGATGAGAAACCAAAGGACATGAGAGTCTTGTCTTATGTAAAGAATAGGAAAGGTTGCAACTCTTAGATATATAAGGAGTACAATAGTCAAGTATTTAAGAGCCACCTTTCTATGTCTATATTATGGATATAAAGCTCCATACAATGTATTAGGATAACTATTTGTAAATGATCACCATAGCAAGCATTTATAATATTGAAGCTTGTATACGTATTTTGAGCAATTTTATTGTAAGTATTTTTTGTGTTATTACATGAACAATTTTTGCCATTCACATTCATATTTGATGTTATAGTGAATATTATTATAATTTATATTGGCCAGTATATATTTTTATTTCTCTTATATTTAATTCTACTCTTGATTATTTATATTAAGACTTGAGATATTGTGGCTTAATTATACTAGAACTTGAGATACTTTGGATTAATTATAAAAGTGTTTCTCATTTGAAAATATTTGGGTCCACATGCTTTTATACATATTCTCAAACAAGAAATAAAGAAATTAGATAAAAATATATGAAATATATATTTTGTGGGATATTTAGAAGAAATTAAGGGCTATAGGTGTTATGAACCACTTATTAAAAAGCTTTATATTAGTATAGAAATTATCTTTGATGAATAGGTAGTTTACAACAATTTGATGGTTATTATTCACATTGAATAATCAACAATATGTGGTTATGAACAACCATTACACCCCTCTCCAATAAGTAATACAAGCTTACCTACATCCACATATACTCCATCAAAAAGGACTTCAAGCCCAAATATAATAAGGAAGTATCATACTCCATCAAAAATGTTGGATGAAGAGTTTTCAAGAATAATTACAAGGCAACAAGCAAATCAAAATTAAAATGATATAGTAAACTATGCTTTTCACTCATCATCACATATTGAACCTTCTACTTGTAAAGAGGATTGTACAATGGTGTAAGCAAAGGGGCAATGAATAATTAAGTGATTTGATGTTTTTAAATCCTTCCTACACAAGGAACACCTAAAAGGTCCACTATATCCTCTTCTTGACAAAATCACATAGAAGAATTTTGCTTTAGATTGCTAACTAAAAATTGTGAGGCCTTAGGTAGGTCCTCTAAAATTTCTTCCAAGGGAAATATTTGGGACTAGGAAATTATGATTATTCAAAAGCCTTGTATACTAATTTGTAATATTACAATGAAGCAAGAAATCTTGATATACTGTAGTATTGTCTTTATTAGTTGTAACATTCCATCCATGGTTATTGAATTACCTTTCTAACGTATGAAGCAAGATTTCATTCTATCCAAAATTCAGTCCTAAAGTTCCTTATTTTATTTATTAGACAAATGAACACCTAGATATATTATGTCAAATTTTCATCTTTAAACCCTAAAGCATCCACAAAAATTAGTTGTAAATCTAGGACAACACTAATGAAAATGATATTGTATTTTGTAGTATAAACCCAATTGTCCAACAATATTCTCATAATATAATAATTTTGATTTAAATTCCATGATCTTGTCAATTTAAGGGATGAGCCAAACAAATACCATCAACGAATTGGAGATGAAATTTGAATGGACCATTTGTTATAACTTGAATACTTTGATTTTTCTTTCATTTTTTCCTTTAAGATATCTCTCAACAATACCTTAACAAGCATAATGAAGAGATGAGAAAATAGTGGATCAACTTGGGAGAGTCCACCAAAACATTTAATATATCTAGCATGGGATATATTGATCAATATAATATTTTAGAATAATATAATAACATAAAATCCATTCATATCAACCTTGATCAAAACCATGTTTTTAAAGAATATCATGTAGAAACCTCCATCAAACCTCATCATACACTTCAAGAATATCTAATTTTATAAGCATACATGTTTTTTACATGGAATGAAGAGAATGTTTGGACTCTTTGTTGTATTTTTAGCTAGATTTAATCATAGGTCCCAATATTTAGGATTAAATATAATTCACAAAAAAATATATATGAAGGCTCAATCACAACATAATATCAATATTAATGAATATAATATTTTTAAAATATAACATAATGAACAAAATCATTGTATTATTGTTGAATCAAATATACAAGATATCTTTATTACAATATCTATGAATATTTTTTTCAATGCTTGATACAATACATGGAGCTTTGTATTCTTAATATAAATTTAGAAGATGACTCTTCAATACTTGACTATTGCTCTCCTCACATAACTAGGAGATGCATTCTTTCATATTCCATACATAAGACAAATGTCATGCATTTTTATATTATATATTACCACATACATTTGAATATTACCTTGCATACTTGACACATATACACGACTCTTAACTAACCTATATGACACTACGCACACACTTGCACAATAATTTCATGACACTTGCACAATCTCTCACTCTACACACTTGCACACATTTTACATGACACTTGTACTCATCCTACACATAGAAACATAATTTAGGGGAAATATAAATCACACACCCTAAAATATAGACTCACACACTAATCTAATATTTATAATATTTACAATGGTAACATGGGGGTACATTGACATCTACCAAATAATGTAATATTTTTTAACACCCCATGTATTACATTATTTTGTTATTGAAGACTTTAGTCTTCAATATCTTATTCTTGCTTATGTTCTTTTTCTCTAGCTCTATTTTGTGTTGGCCTCGACCTCCATTTTTTGACTTTATATACTATATCACTACTAGTTCTACATTATCTATAATCTTGATTATTTCAAGATTTGCTTTTGTAATAACTTGTTTAAGTACCTCATCTAATGCCATTAGTAAAATTCTTTTCATAGTGTTCCATTCATGAAAATTATTCCCTTTGTACCAATATTTTTTGTGGGTATGATTATGACTTCCACAATTTAGGCAATGAAAATAATTCCAAAAACATTTAGTCTTATATCCAAATTTCATTTTTTACACTTTTCAATGTAGTTTGTTTTTGGATAAACTTTGATGGGAAACTTTGATGGGAACATAAAACTTATTTCTTGGTTTTATAATTTTATTTAATATTACAAGATATTCATAACCCATTTTTTCTCATTATAAGCATCTATAATACATTCATTCATCCATTGTTTAAGAATCATAAAAATAATACTTTCAACTTCATCTTGAATAAATTAAGTATGTTTTATTAATTCTTGACTCTTAGAAGGTTTCCCTTTTTCTTGAGCATTCATTCTTCTTTAAATTCTATCCATTTCTTCAAATTAATTCCTTTGGAGAAGAGTTCTTTATTTCTCCAAAATTTATTTTTTTAATCAAATAATCAAATTTATTCAAATTTGCAAAATTCAATTTTGCATCAAAACAATTTTTCAAATTTTATCAAATAAATTTTTTTAATCAATCATCAAAATCATATCTCTCCAATTTTAATTTATCTTAATCAAATATTAAATTCAATTTATCAAATCAATAATTCATTTCATCCTTAGAGATCCCCTATATCGTTTTAAAATTTAAAAATCACTAAGCCTTATAATTCCATTTTCTATAAATGGAAATTCAAATATCTTTGACTTAGGCTCAAATGCTCAAAATAAAGTATAAGCATTTAGAATTTAAGGAATATGATTCCTTTCATTTCAAAAATTGCATGAATAGCTTTGACAAATGCATTACTTTCTAAATGTGTAGTGGACGTTAGATTTTCAATATTTCATTTATTCTCAAGCTTAACTTGGAGCTCCTTGGTGAATCATTTTTTAACTTCACATAGGAAATTCTTCCTTGCTCTTAGGCAACTTTCATTCTCAAGGAACGAATCCTTATTATAATTGGACCTCTTTCAATTCAAATAACCCCTCTCTGTACATCTCTCAACTTATATGGCTCCTTATAAATGACCTTCAAGTAGGATCTCTCAACTTAGACTTATGTTGGCTGTCTCACAATTTGGATTGGCTTAGACTATTGCTTTTTTTTTTTTTCTTCTTAGGTAGACTCTTATCAAGCATTTCCTTAACTCAGGTGTCTTTGACTGACCCCGTCTTATGCTTGCTCTCAAAAATATGGGTTCTTGGAATCACTAGCATGTTTTTGTAATGATTTTTATCCTTGTCATTCTTCGGCTAATAGTCTCATGCTTTCCTGTGAAAAAACAATCACATATATTATATATTTGCTCAGAAAATGATTTACAATATATAGAACCTGATCTAACAGATCATAGCTCATCATAAACACAATACATGAATTACGTAACAACATCTAAACTTAGACTTATTCTAACCTTCTCCTATAATCTCTCTCAACAAGAAAGATGCTCACATAAACTTAGCTACGTAGGGAAAGTTGCATTCACACACATGTAGTTACATATAGGGTTCAACATTCTTCCCCTTAAAGTTGAGAGGGCTAACAAGACAGTCTCTCAGCTTTATATATTGAGCTTTAGCAACTCCTTTGGTGAAGATGTCCGCCATATTGTCCAAAGTGCTGCAATATCGTAGCTCAACCACCTGTTTCTCCACCATGTCTCGAATGAAGTGATACTTCATATCAAAGTGCTTTGACCTGCTATGGTGGATAGGATTATGTGCCAATTGTATGGCACTCATATTGTCATAGTATAATCTTGTAGGACCACTTTGTTGCTCTCCAATTTCTTCAAGAACTTTTCTCAACCATAAAGCTTGAGTACTAGCATTTGTGATTGCTATATACTCAGCTTTAGTAGATGATAATGCTACAACAGTTTCCTTTTTGGAACTCCATGTAATTAGTCCTGACCCAAGACTAAAACAATTCCCTGAAGTAGATTTTATATCATCTATATTGTTGCCCCAATCACTATCACTAAAGCCAACTAATTTTACAGAATTACATTTGTGGTAATGGATCCCAAAATCCAATGTACCCTTTACATATCTCAAAATTCTTTTAGTTGCTTGTAAATGAAGTTCAGATGGATCAGCCATATACCTTGAAACAAGAGAAACAACATATTGAATATCCGGCCTTGTGTTGGTGAGGAACATTAGACTCCCAACCATGCTCCTGTAAGTGGTCATGTCAACTTTTGGTGCTCCATCATATTTTCTCAATTGGATCCCATGACCCGTTGGAGTTGCAACAGACTTGCATTGCTCCATAGCAAATTTCTTGATCATATCTTGAGCATATTTGTGTTGACATATGAAGATCCCTTTACCTGTTTGATGTACCTCCATGCCTAGGAAGTAATGCATTAAACCTAGATCTTTCATTTCAAATTATTTCATCATGGAGTGTTTGAACTCCTCATTCATCTTAGCACTACTACCCATGAATATTAGATCATCCACATATAAGCATACAATGAGAATATCTTTACCTTGTTTCATGTAGTAGAGAGTAGGTTCACTTTTGCTCCTAGTGAATCCATACTTATGAAAGTAGCCATCAATGCATGAGTACCATGCCCTTGGTGCTTGCTTGAGGCCATACAATGCTTTCTTTAATTTGTAGACAAGGTTCTCCTTACCTTGTTCTTCAAATCCTTGAGGTTGTTGCACAAAAACCTCTTCATTCAAGTACCCATTGAGAAAGGCACTCTTTACATCCATGTGCTGAATTTTCCACCCTTTGTGGGCAGCCAAAGAAAGTACTAGTCTGATGGTCTCCTATCTAGCAATAGGAGCAAAGGTCTCCTCATAGTCAATCCCATACTTCTGAGTAAACCCTTTCGCAACTAGCCTTACCTTGTGTCTTTCAATGCTTCCATCAGCATTGAATTTGGTCTTGTAGACCCATTTGCATCCAACACATTTCTTGCCCTTAGGAAGCTTCACTAGCTCCCAAGTATCATTCCTTTTTATAGAGGTCATTTCCTCTTTCATGGCTTGTTGCCATACATCAAAATTACATGCTTTTTCATAACTAGATGGCTCTAGCTCAACACTAGTCATTAAAGCATAATTTACAACATCTCCCTTAGGCTCTTGGGAGTCATCATCACCATACATATGCAGATTTTCAAGTCTTTTCAAAACTGCATTCATTTCACTAGCTTGACTTCTAGTGTATCTTTTCTAGAAATTCTTATCCAACATTTGAAAAGATGGATGGTGCTGAAGTGTTCTCTTACCTCTGGATGGAGAATCAATATCCATTGGTGAAGAACTTACGGATCTTTGTGGAGAAGGACTTGGAGTAGCATCTATTGTACTTGAAGTAGTACTCATACTTGGGCTTAGAGGACTTCCTTTGCTATTTTTGGGCTGCACTTTATGCACTTGAGAGGAACTTGCATCATGAGATCCATCATCAACAAAATTTTTTTATGACCCCATTCTCCCCCTTCATCAAAAATTACATCCCTGGAGAGTACAATTTTATGTGTTTTGGGATTGTAGAGCCTATATGCTTTGGAAGACTCACAATATCCAACAAAAATACATGCTTGAATTTTGGGGTCAAGTTTCTTTCTTTGCTCATCAGGAATGTGGGCATATGCAAGACAACCAAAAACCTTAAAGTGTTTTACATTTGGCTTTTTGCCATACCATCCTTCATAAGGAGTAATCCCATATAAACTAGAAGTAGGACTCCTATTCAAAATGTAAACACTAGTTCTAACAACATCAGCCCAATACATGTTACTTAGATGCTTAGTTTGAAGCATTGATCTAGCCATTTCTACTATAGTGTGGTTCTTTCTTTCAGCCACACCATTTTTTTGTGGGGTGTAGGCAGTTGTGAATTGCCTTTTTATTCCACAATATTTACAATATTTTAGAAATGCATTTGAAGAATACTCTCCTCCTCTATCAGTCCTTAGACTTTTTACAACAAACTCACTTTGATTCTCTACATTATTTTTGAAATCTATGAAACAATCAAAAGCTTCATCTTTAGTTTTCAAAAAATAAATCCAACACATCCTAGAGAAATCATCAATGAAAGTGAGAAAGTAAGAGTTGTTACCAATGCTTTTGGTTTGCATTGGACCACAAATGTCTGAATGCACCAATTTTAGTGGATGGCTTGCTCTCCATGCTTGTCCCTTTGGAAACTTTGATCATGAGTGCTTTCCCAAAGCACATCCTTCACACACCTCCTTGTGTTCTTCAACTCTTGGAAGTCCACTCACCATAGCTTGAGAAGTCAACAATTTCAAGCTTGCAAAATTAAGATGACCAAATCTCAAGTGCCAAAGCACACTTGGATTAGCAATAGCTACACTAGCAAGTTGAGCACCTCCTTGTTCCCCAAACTTAAGAGGAAACAACCTATTCTTTGTCATAGGTACTTGTGTAATAACTCTATTACAATTGTTTTTATCAAAAATGACACATTTTCCTTCATAAAAAACAAGCCTATAGTTCTTCTCCATCATTTTTCCAACACTAAGCAAATTATGTTGGAGTTTGGGGGTGTAATAGATGTCATTTACCTTCTTGGTGCCTTCTTTTTTTGGAACCTCCATGGCTCCAATACCTTCAAGTTGTAGTGCCTTGTCATATCCCAATTTGATCTTTGATTTGTAGGAGGAATCCATAGTAGCAAAAAGCTCTTCTTTGCCACTCATATGATTGGAACAACCAGTATCCAAAATCCAAGTTTCATTAAGATTTTGATCTGATTTTCCATAGGTTAGAAACAAATTTGAAGAACCTTCTTCCTCTCCATAGTTTCCATATTGACCTCTTCCTCCTTGAGAAGTCTTGGACCAACAATATTTTTTAAAATGACCAAGCTTACCACAATTGTAACAAGCTTTCTTTGATTTGTCACCTCCTCTTCCTTGATTTCCACCTCTTGAGCTACTTCTTCCTTTGCCTCTCCTTTGTCCTCTTCCTTGACTTCTTCCTTGGCCTCTTCCTTGGCCTCTTCCTTCACCCTCCTTGGATGAGAAAGCTTTGTCATCACCTCCATAGCTTGTTGAAGTAGAACCTTGTAATATTTCTTCATGAGACATCAAGGAACCAATTAGAGCATCAAAAGATAAAGTAGACAAATCCTTAGACTCTTCAATGATGATAGCAATATGGTTCCATTTATGAAGAAGTGTTCTCAACACTTTCTTCACTACTATTTCAGTTTTGATGTCTTCTCCAAGGGTTTGCATTTTTTTTACAATGGATTTCACTCTAATACAATAATCACCTACATTTTCATCATTTTGCATTTTTAGATTTTCAAAATCCCTCTTCAAGGTTTGAAGCCTCACTTGCTTCACCTGATCACTACCTTGATAACTATCCTTCAAAGCTTTCCATGCTTCTTGGGCTGATAAACAAGAGGCAATCCTTGGAAAGATGCTCTTCTCCAATGCAGCTTGAAGATGATAGAGGGCAAATGAATTTTTCTTTTGTGCATCCTTCTTGCTGGTTTTATCTACTGCACTTAAAGTTGTCCAATCTGTAGGTTCAGCATAACCTTCTTCGACTATATCCCATAGTCCTTTGCCAATGAGTAAGGTCCTCATCTTGATGGACCAATACTCGTAATCTAACCCATTAAATTTTGGAATGGGAAGATTATTATTGGCTGCCATTGATGCCAGTCAACAAAAATAACACTACTCTTATTTTTAAACCAACCTCTGTCTTACTTGTACCAATCAGAAGTAAAGTAGTAGCTAGAAGAAAAAAAACAAATCACAAAATTTCACAACACTTCTATTTTTTTTTACTCTAAGCTGGCTACAGGTCCCTCTTTTTTAGATTTAAAGGATGTGACAAAGAGAATAAATACCAAATGCAAAATAGAAATTTGCAATTGTATTTAGTAACATTTTACCTCATCGTCCATAGCAGGTACGATCTACAAAATATTCTCAGCAATTCTCAGTAGGTACCAAAACATTCTCAGTAGTTCTCAATAGGTATGATCTCCAACAACCTCCTTTTGGGCTAACACGCAGTCAAACAGACAATCTATGTTTTTTTATACCAATCCTTCAACATGACCTATAGTCCAAGCCGGTAGTCTCAACACAACAGTCAAACGTTGTTGTAGGCAGACATCCATAAAATAGATGCATGAATCGTCACTTTAGGGAGCTACATGAACGTCTCTGCGTGAAGAGCTACACCAAGCAATCTAAAACGATACGTCATTCAGGGATCTTATACAAATAAAACATAGAATCATCTTCTTCTCCTCGCAGACATCACCTCCGTTGTCCAAGACGTATCCTTTCGATCACTATCTAGGACGTTTCCTCATTACGATCTCCTTAACTGATGTCAACTCAGCTACAAAAAAAAAAACAAACATAGTACTCTCTATCTCGTCAAGATAGTCTTACGATCTCCTTCTGACATCTCCTCTCCAATGATGTCTCATGTAAACCTCACAGTGAATCACGTTATCTCGTTCTCCAAGTTAAATCATAGTGGAGTACTATGGCGACTGGAATACTCTGTGAAAAATCTACTGCTTATCTTTACGTCGTGGATTGCCTCCTCTAGGACTTGTTCTTCTTTTTACTCGTCACCAATCAACATTGGTCTCCTGCACATTTGACTTATTTAACAACAAAACTTTGTTCGCAATAGAACAATCACAACTTCAACTTGATTTCCTTCCGAAGGCAACGCTCTGGTCTCACTCTCGTAACACATGAAATATATCAACCACCGTGCTCTCGAAACACGTGAAATCTATCAACCACTGCATTCTCAAAACACGTCCAGTGCACCACCGCGCTCTCGTAACACGTCCAACGCTCTGTGAACATGTCCAGCGCTTTCGTAACATAACAATGTTCTCATTTCTTTTGAACAATGATGGACTAATTAGATTCAACTTTGCGTTGCTTTGCTCCTCCAAACACTGTCAAACACGCATAACACTATGCCCACAATCATGCGTTCCTCAACGATCACGTCTCACACAAAATGTTCACGTCTCAACATTGACAACACTGTCTATTTGTTCATGCATTCCTCAACGTAACCAAAGGCTCGCTCTCCTTAATACCCACGAACCTTGTCATGCAACGTCAGGCAAAATTACAATTCTTCTCCATGCACTCCGCAGGAATTGTTGTCAACACAACAAGCCTTCAATCATGCGAGCATGTCTTCAGCACATGAATCTCCTTTACGCGATTTTGATCAGGTGGAATCCGTGGAAGTCTTAAGACTTCTTATGACCTCTCGCAGGCTCACCAAATAGACTTCTATTGCAATGATGACAAGCGTATGATGCTAGACAAATTATTTCATCTTTTTCTAAGATGTCAAAGCATACGTATTATTATAGCATAGCCTTGATCTATACGAAGACATCTCCTTGCTCAACAACTTTACGGGATTCAAACACATCTTCACAATTGTCCACAAAAGTTGCAAATCTGAACTCATAAACTTTGTCATGGCCAGATCCTTCTCCTCTCACTCCACCTTCGTGCTCTGATACCAGATGTGAAAAAAAAATTACATATATATTTGCTCAGAAACTGATTTACAATATATAGAACCTGATCTAACAGATCATAGCTCATCATAAACACAATATATGAATTACGTAACAACATCTAAACTTAAACTTATTCTAACCTTCTCCTATAATCTCTCAACCAGAAAGATACTCACGTAAATTTAACTACGTAGGAAAAGTTGCACTCACACACACATATAATTAAATATAGGGTTCAACATTTCCAACAAATATCCCTTTTAGAAAAGGTATAACCCAAAATTTTCAGCAATCTTCGCCTTCATAAAACATACACAATGTTTCCAAATATTTTCTACAATGCTTTCAAAATTCACACCAAAGTTTCTCTGCTTCTAACTTTTAATCAATCTTATATCTTGAATATTCTTCAAGAAAAACTCACATGAAAAGTTCTCTCCAATGCTAACTTTTTATTTGGGACTTTTTTTCTTCAAATCCCATCTAAAAAAATTTCAGATACTACCTTCTGAATTTAAGATGTGGTTGATAACTATATGTTGGTTGATAACAATATTTATTATGTTAAACAACAATGATAGGATAACGATATATTAATTTGGCTAATTGGATATCGACTTAGACTTTATGGAGTTGTGAAAAGTTAGTCTCAGTGTCAAGGGTATTATGAAGTAAGCATCTAGAATAGGAAATCCAAAGATAGGTTACAATCCAAAATCCTCTCGTTTAACGTTGGTATTTTTCTGGTTTTTTTCGTTGAACTTCGGTGTTATTCTGGTTTTTTTTCCGTTGAACTTTGGTGTTTTTTCTTTTCCCTTCCCCTCAATAGAATTAAATTAGTTCCATCCTCTAGTTTAACTTTGTTTTTTTTCTCAATACGAGGGATGGATCTCTCGTTTAACTTGGATCTCTCGTTTAACTTCCTTTTTTTTTCGTTGAACTTTGGTGTTTTCTTTCCCCTCAATAGAATTAAATTATTTCTCAACGAGGGAAATTCCATCCCTGCGCTTGCTTTATGTTATGAGTAGGTAACGAGGAAATTCTACATTCCATCCCTGCTCTTGCTTTATGTTATATTCATAACATGTAATGTAGTCTGGTATTTATTTCGACATAAGAAGTATACGTAACGAGGTGAGATACCAAACCACGAGAGAAATCAATATGGCAATAAACTTCATAGGCACCAAAGTCTTAATATATTTACAATCTCTCTCTGTATTTCTCGAATCGGATTTAGAGCTAAAATCTGAACACTTTTTCAATATTAGTTACCATATAAAAAAAACAAAAAAACATTTTAACATTTTTGACGATCTAGGGTAATGTATTAGAAATTGCGAAGTTAAATTCTCACGCTGCTCGCCAAACTTGGAATATAATCAGATATTAAACTCATGCTAAGCCAGATATCTGAACCAATATATATTATTCCAAGATAGTTAAGACTTTCCAACAGTATATTTTTAAACTAGATAAAAGTTTACTAGTACAATAATTTGATACTTGGGCACATCAATAGCAACATGATAATGACTATACTGAAACACCATTTCCTTATAAGGTGGAACTTTTATTACAACAAGAAAGACATAACCTATTCATAGGTGGTTCAACCTATTTCGCAACCTATGTAGTAAACAAAGATAATGTCCACCTTAATGTACATAAATGATTCACGTATATCGTCGGCCAGTAGAGGGATCATGTGTGTATGTACCTCCAATGTGGGTTACATCCACCGAGAATTTTCAGTCCTTCATTTTCTCAATCCAAGCAATAGAGGGTTACAACCTACAACAAACATTTGCTGTAATTTCCTCTCTATATTTCCAAGGAATTAACACAGTAATTTTCTTTGTCATCATACTCATCTCTGTTTTTCCTCACAACCACCACGACCCGGGCACCAGACACTCATCCGTCAAGAAGTCGCACGACTTGTTCACGAGCGCCACGCTACGATTCACCCGGAGCTCGAAGGGTTTCTCGGGACCCTCCCACCCGGACACGATGTGAGCTCGAAGGGTTTCTCGGGGCCCTCCCACCCGGACACGATGTGCAGCTGCGCCTGCAGGTTGTGCCAGTCGCTCGGATTCTTTGAATCCTGCAGGTACTGCGACTTCCGCGTGTCGATCTCCAGCCTCTCCCCGACATGTTCGTAATGCATGAGCTTGCCGGGTAGTGAGGGATCACATCAATCACATTCACGATATGCAGCACCCGCAGCTCCGAAAGTGCCTCGAAGCGGCGCTTGAACTCCGCGTTGCCCATGCCTGGGCACCCCACCACGAACGCCGCCACCGGCACGGCCGGTCTCCCAGGCACAGATGAGGTCATCCGGTTCGTCACGATGTCGAAGGCGCTGAGCACCGACAGGGCTACGCCGAGGTTGTGGCCCACCATGGTTATGCTCACCTCCTCGTCCTTGTACATCCATTTATTGGTCAACGCTCTTTTACCTTTGGGTAGCTCAACCAAATCCCAAGTTTGGTTGTGGAATAAAGAGTCCATTTCTTCATTCATTGCAAGCTCCCACTTATTCCCGGTATCCATCTCGTAATGCTTCCTGAAAACATTTTGGCTCACCAGCATCAGTATAAAAAATATAATCAGAGAAACGTTGAGGAATTTTACTTATCCTGGTAGAACGTCTAACAACACTTTCTGGAGATTGAGGTGTTTGTTGTTGCTGCTGTACATTTTGATCTTCTACCACTTTTGGAGTTACCTTTTCTATGTGTCCATCAAGGTCTATGTATTCAGCATTTTCCTCTTTCTGTTTCTTTCCCTACAACCGATCTTTATACAAGTTTTTTTCATTAAATATGACATCCCTACTTCTAATGACTTTTCGGTTATCACAATCCCATAATCTGTAACCCAAGCCATCAATACCGTAACCAATAAAATAGCACTTTTGGGCCTTAGCATCTAACTTATTTTTGTTCTCTTTGTCTATATGCATAAAAGCCTCACATCCAAATACCTTAAGGAAAGAATAATTTATTCGGTTTACTCGTCCAAAGCTCTTCCGAAATTCCTCCATCCAAGGCACTAGACGGTCCTCTATTAATCGGATATACTGCAGTATCAACAAGATGAGCCCATAAAAATAATGGTAAGCTTCGCATGTATCCTCATGCTCCTAGCACGCTCCATGATGGTTCTATTCATTCTTTTCGCAACCCCATTTTCTTGAGGTGTTCTTGGAACTACCTTGATTCTTCTAATTCCATTTTTAGAAAAAAACACATCAAATTCTCTACTGCAATATTCTCCACCATTATCCAACTTTAGACACTTTAACCTTTTTCCAGCTTCATTTTCAACTAATGCTTTCCAATTCTTAAAGGTATTAAAAACATCACTTTTATTCTTAATGCAATATATCCATGTTTTCCTTGTTGCATCATCAATAAAAAGTACATAGTAAGAGGAACCTCCAAGAGAAGTTACCTGAGTCGGGCCCCAAACATCTGAGTGCACAAGCTCCAATTTCTCTTTCTTCCTTTCCTTGCCATCCTTTAGAAATCTAACTCTCTTTGCTTTACCATAAACACAATCCTCACAGAATTCCAAATCAATCTCTTTTAACTTAGGCAATAACTTTCTTGAATGTAAAATTTCCATACCTTTTCCACTCATATGGCCAAGTCTTTGGTGCCACAAAGATGCACTCTCACCTGTAGAGACTAAATTCATGGAGCAGTGAGAAAAATCAGTAAGTAAATAAAGATTACCCACCAATTTACCTCTAGCTACTATCAATGAACCTTTAGTAACTTTCCAAGCATTTTCTCCAAATGCAACCGTGTATCCTTCACCATCAAGCTTACTTTCCGATATAATATTTCTCTTTAAATCTGGTATGTGTCTCACATCTTTAAGAGCCCATTGACATCCATTTGGGGATTTAATCAAAATCTTTCCAATACCCACGATTTTACATGGTTGGTCATTTCCCAATAGAACTTGTCCATAATCTCCATAAACATAATCTATGAAGTATTCCCTATGTGAGGTAGCATGGAATGAAGCACCACTATCAATTACCCAATAATCACTATTTCTATCAAGAGATAAGATTAAAGCATCTTGTAGAATTTGTCCAATAATATTGGCTTCCGAAGTGTTACCATTATTATCATTACCTTCATTTCCATCACCCTTTCTTTGCCAACAATCCTTCTTGAGATGACCCTTTTTGCCACAGTGCCAACACTGTAGCTTTACTTTTCCACGTGATTTGGATCTGCCTTTGGATTTTCCATGATGTGAACTCTTGCCTCTTTCTCTTCCTCTTCCTCTATTCTCAATAGTTAAGGCGGTGCTAGATGATTCTCCTGTGGTTTTTCTTCTCATGTCCTCACTGAGTATCACACCAACCACATCATCAAATTCTAATTTATTTGAACTCGAAGTAGAGTTACTTACCGCCATTACCAAATTGTTCCAACTTTTCGAAAGAGAGCATAAGATTAATAAGGCCCTAAGCTCATCATCAAAATCCAATCCTACTGAATGCAATTGATTAGTGACAGTATTAAATTCATTTAAATGATCATGCACAGATCCTCCTTCACTCATTTTCATGCTAAATAACCTTTTCATTAAGAATACCTTATTTGATGCTGATGGTTTCTCACACATCTTGGCCAACTTATCTATGACTCCCTTGGTAGTCTTTTCATCAGAGATGTTGAAGGCTACGGTGGCTCCCAAGCACGACCTCACAAGTACCCAATGCCTTTCTATCAAGGAGACTCCACTCCTCATCGGACATAGATGAAGGTCTCTTTGTTTCCCCCTCAAGAGGTAAGTAAAGATCCTTCCGGTACAAGTAATCCTCCATCTCGCATCTTCCGAATTGAAAGTTCTGGCCATTGAATTTTTGAACTCTAAACCTCCCTTCTTCCGCCATTGCTCCCACTTGATCCAAAAATTCTCCTTCTGTCAAGTGCACCCAACAAAAAAACCGCTCTAATAGAGGTCATTTTTACAACTGGAGAAAAAATCTCATCAAAATCAATACCTTTTTTTTGAGCAAATCCCTTGACCACTAGTCTTGCTTTGTATCTCTTAGAGTAAATCACTATATAAAAATATATTTATATAGAAAAGCAATTATAGTGTTTCAAACTTTAACGGCAAAATTAAAGAAAAATTAGACAAACACACACAGAAGAAGAGACAACGATTTTAACGTGGTTCACCCAATGTGGGTTACATCCACCGAGAATTTTTAGTCCATTTTCTCAATCTAAGCAATAGAGGGTTACAACCTACAGCAAACATCTGCTGTAATTTCCTCTCTATATTTCCAAGGAATTAACACAGTAATTTTCTTTGTCATCGTCTTCTTTGTTTTTCCTCACAACTATATATAAGAAAAAAAACAAAAAAAACAAACTGTTTTTCTTAATACATTCCAAGATTAACATTGAGTTCCCAACATCTAATTTTGGGATAAAAACAAAAAAACTTTCCCTGGTTGTCCTGTTGTAAATCCGAAGACTTTCTCTGGTAGACTAACAGACTGTAAATCTGGAAACTTTCCCTGGTAGACTAACAGACTGTAAATCTGGAAACTTCCCTGCCCGTCCTATAGTAAATCCAGAAACTTTCTCTTTTTAGCCTCCTCATAATTAGGCTCCATTCCTAACAATCTCCCACTTGGAGACTAATTCCATTGCACCATACTTGCAACCAAGGATTGAAAAATTCTCATCATGGCCTCTTATTCCTTAAGGCCAACCGAAGTTGAGCAAAAGCTCAACTTTTCTCTTGACACCACTTTTGTAAGCATGTCAGCAGGATTTTGTGATGTGTGAACTTTCCCTAATTTCAAAGATCCATCTTCCACTACTGATCTAATGAAATGATACCTGAGTTTGATGTGTTTAGTTTTTGAATGGAATGTTGAATTCTTTGCAAGGTATATAGCACTCTGGCTATCACTCCACAACCTATTATCCTCTTACTTCTTCCCCAGTTCTTCCATTAGTCTTTGCAATCAAACCATCTCTTTGCTTGCTTCTGTAGCAGCAACATATTCAGCTTCAGTGGTTGAAAGGGCAACTACGTGTTGGAGTTTAGAAATCCAACTAACCGCTCCTCCTCCTATAGTAAATATGTAGCCAGTAGTGCTCCTTCCACCATCAAGATCACCTGCCATATCAGAATCTACAAAACCTTTCAAGCATATATTAGAGCCTCCAAAATTCAAAGAATAATTTGAAGTTCCTCTCAAGTACCCGAGTATCCATTTTACCGCTTGCCAATGTCCTTTTTCTCGGATTACTCATAAATCTACTCACTACTCCCACTTGCATGGGCAATGTCCGGTCTTGTACAAACCATTGCATACATCAAGCTTCCAACCGCTGATGCATAGGGAACCTTAGCCATATGCTCTTGTTCCTTTTGTGTCTTGGGACACAAATCTTTGGTGAGTTTGAAATGCTTTGCCAATGGAGTAGCAACAGACTTTGCATTGTTCATGTTGAATCTCTTAAGCACTTTTTCAATGTATTTTGCTTGTGATAATTTCGGAGTGTGACTCTCCTTGTCTCTTGTTATCCTCATACCAAGGATTTTTTTGGCTTCTCCCAAATCCTTCATGGCAAAGGATTTAGCCAACTTCTTCTTGAGCATGTTTATATCTTGCATATTTGTTCCTGCAACTAACATGTCATCCACATACAATAGCAAAATAACATAGTTACCATTTCCAGTTTGCTTAAAATATACACAGTGATCACTTTGACATCTTTCAAACCTTTTATTAGCCATGAAATTATCAAATTTTAAATACCATTGTCTAGGAGCTTGTTTTAACCCATACAAGCTCTTTTTCAGTTTACATACCCAATCCTCTTTACCTTTCACCTGAAAGCCTTCTGGTTGGCGCATATAAATTTCCTCCTCCAAATCACCATGAAGAAATGTTGTCTTCACATCCAATTGCTCCGAAACAAATTTTCTATAGCTACAAGACTCAAAATAGCTCTAATAGAGGTCATTTTTACAATTGGAGAAAAAATCTCATCAAAATCAATACCTTTTTTCTGAGCAAATCCCTTGACCACTAGTCTTGCTTTGTATCTCTTATGCCCTTCATTCTCCTCTTTAATCTTGTACACCCATTTATTGGTCAAAGCTCTTTTACCTTTGGGTAGCTCAACCAAATCCCAAGTTTGGTTGTGAAATAAAGAGTCCATTTCTTCATTCATTGCAAGCTCCCACTTATTCCTGGTATCCATTTGTAATGCTTCCCGAAAACATTCCGGCTCACCAAAGATCGTATACAAAACATAATCAGAGAAATGTTGAGGAATTTTACTTATCCTGGTAGAACGTTTAACAGCACTTTCTGGAGATTGAGGTGCTTGTTGTTGCTGCTGAACATTTTGATCTTCTACCACCTTTGGAGTTACCTTTTCTATGTGTCCATCAAGGTCTATGTATTCAGTATTTTCCTCTTCTGTTTCTTTCCCTACAACCGATCTTTATACAAGTTTTTTTCATTAAATATGACATCCCTACTTCTAATGACTTTTCGGTTATCACAATCCCATAATCTGTAACCCAAGCCATCAATACCATAACCAATAAAATAGCACTTTTGGGCCTTAGCATCTAACTTATTTATGTTCTCTTTGTCTATATGCATAAAAGCCTCACATCCAAATACCTTAATGAAAGAATAATTTACTGGTTTACCTGTTCAAAGCTCTTCCGAAATTCCTCCATCCAAGGCACTAGACGGTCCTCTATTAATCAGATATACTGCAGTATCAATAGCATGAGCCCATAAAAATAATGGTAAGCCTGCATGTATTCTCATGCTCCTAGCACGCTCCATGATGGTTCTATTCATTCTTTCTGCAACCCCATTTTCTTGAGGTGTTCTTGGAACTACCTTGATTCTTCTAATTCCATTTTTAGAACAAAACACATCAAATTCTCTACTGCAATATTCTCCACCATTATCCAACTTTAGACACTTTAACCTTTTTCCAGCTTCATTTTCAACTAATGCTTTCCAATTCTTAAAGGTATTAAAAACATCACTTTTATTCTTAATGCAATATATCCATGTTTTCCTTGTTGCATCATCAATAAAAAGTACATAGTAAGAGGAACCTCCAAGAGAAGTTACCTGAGATGGGCCCCAAACATATGAGTGCACAAGCTCTAATTTCTCTTTCTTCCTTTCCTTGCCATCCTTGAGAAATCTAACTCTCTTTGCTTTACCATAAACACAATCCTCACAGAATTCCAAATCAATCTCTTTTAACTTAGGCAATAACTTTCTTGAATGTAAAATTTCCATACCTTTTCCACTCATATGGCCAAGTCTTTGGTGCCACAAAGATGCACTCTCACTTGTAGAAACTAAATTCATGGAGAAGTGAGAAAAATCAGTAAGTAAATAAAGAGTACCCACCAATTTACCTCTAGCTACTATCAATGAACCTTTAGTAACTTTCCAAGCATTTTCTCCGAATGCAATCGTGTATCCTTCACCATCAAGCTTACTTGCCGATATAAGATTTCTCTTTAAATCTGGTATGTGTCTCACCTCTTTAAGAGCCCATTGACATCCATTTGGGTATTTAATCAAAATCTTTCCAATACCCATGATTTTACATGGTTGGTCATTTCCCAATAGAACTTGTCCATAATCTCCAAAAACATAATCTATGAAGTATTCCTTATGTGAGGTAGCATGGAATGAAGCACCACTATCAATTACCCAATAATCACTATTTCTATCAAGAGATAATATTAAAGCATCTTGTAGAATTTGTCCAGTAATATTGGCTTCTGAAGTGTTACCATTATTATCATTACCTTCATTTCCATCACCCTTTCTTTGCCAACAAATCCTTTTTGAGATGACCCTTTCTTTGCCACAAGTGCCAACACTGTAGCTTTCCTTTTCCACGTGATTTGGATCTGCCTTTGGATTTTCCACGATGTGAACTCTTGCCTCTTTCTCTTCCTCTTCCTCTATTCTCAATAGTTAAGGCGGTGCTAGATGATTCTCCTATGGTTTTTCTTCTCATGTCCTCACTGAGTATCACACCAACCACATCATCAAATTCTAATTTATTTTAACTCGAAACAGTTACTTACCGTCATTACCAAATTGTTCCAACTTTTCGGAAGAGAGCATAAGATTAATAAGGCCCTAAGCTCATCATCAAAATCCAATCCTACTGAATGTAATTGATTAGTGACAGTATTAAATTCATTTAAATGATCATGCACAGATCCTCCTTCACTCATTTTCATGTTAAATAACCTTTTCATTAAGAATACCTTATTTGATGCTGATGGTTTCTCATACATCTTGGCCAACTTATCCATGACTCCCTTGATAGTCTTTTCATCAGAGATGTTGAAGGCTACGGTGGCTCCCAAGCACAACCTCACAGTACCCAATGCCTTTCTATCAAGGAGACTCCACTCCTCATTAGACATAGATGAAGGTCTCTCTGTTTCCCACTCAAGAGGTAAGTAAAGATCCTTCTGGTACAAGTAATCTTCCATTTGCATCAATTCTGGCCATTGAATTTTTGAACTCTAAACCTCCCTTCTTCCGCCATTGCTCCCACTTGATCTAGAAATTCTCCTTCTGTCAAGTGCACCAACAAAACAACCGCTCTGATACCACTTGTTAGAGTAAATCACTATATAAAAATATATTTATATAGAAAAGCAATTATAGTGTTTCAAACTTTAATGGCAGAATTAAAGAAAAATTAGACAAACACACACAGAAGAAGAGAACGATTTTAACGTGGTTCACCCAATGTGGGTTACATCCACCGAGAATTTTCAGTCCTTCATTTTCTCAATCCAAGCAATAGAGGGTTACAACCTACAACAAACATCTGCTGTAATTTCCTCTCTATATTTCCAAGGAATTAACACAGTAATTTTCTTTGTCATCGTCTTCTTTGTTTTTCCTCACAACTATATATAAGAAAAAAAACAAAAAAAACAAACTGTTTTTCTTAATACATTCCAAGATTAACATTGAGTTCCCAACATCTAATTTTGGGATAAAAACAAAAAAACTTTTCTTGGTTGTCCTGTTGTAAATCCGGAAACTTTCTCTGGTAGACTAACAGACTGTAAATCTGGAAACTTTCCCTGCCCGTCCTGCAGTAAATCCAGAAACTTTCTCTGTTTAGCCTCCTCATAATTAGGCTCCATTCCTAACAGGGAGCAGTACCCGTAGTGCCGTAGTCTGTACCGTAGGCAGTAGTAGGCGTGTGGCCTTGCGTAGCGGGGGGATCGTGGCCCGCTCCATATGACCCTGCGGTGGCCCCGGCGCCCGTTCCATATGGCCCTGTGGTGGCCCCGGTGCCAGTGTGTCCGGTACGTTGAGCTCTTTCTTTATCCGCGGCGTGCTGAACCCTCTCTTCGTAGGCTCTCCTCTCCGCCTCGGCTTCCCTCGCCTCCTTCTTGTGCTGCGCCATCTCCTTTTGCTCACGGTCATGTGCGGTCATCTTCTCCATCTGTACATACAGTAGTAGTAATCAGAAATAACGAAAGGCCTATCTGTAGAAATAAATTAAAAATGATTCGATGGACACTTTAAAAAGTTTATGAAGTGTTGAACCTTCTCTTGGGCTGAGGCCTTAGTCTTGTTCATGCCCTCCTTGACGTTGGTGGCCATGTTGCTAATCTTCTCTTTTGCTGGCTGCATTTTCGCTACGCTCAAAGCTTCCAGGAAATAAAACAAGACTTGGCTATCTGTTTGTCACAAGAACACTTTCGCTTCTTCTTGATACTGCTTTCGGATTCAGATAACTCTGACGGATGGATGTGGTGTTTGAAAGGAGAGATGTAATATATAGACAGATGGGGAATAAAAAAGATCACGTGGGTGAGGTGCTGCTCGTTGAGATTCGGACCGCAAGGACACGCTTAGGCCATTGTCGATAACGTGGCGATATGTGAAGGTGTATGCACATGCACCCTCTTCTTATGTGCATACCCTCTTCTTATCCAAAGCAATCTTCTTCGAAATTGCTAAAAAAGTTCAGCGGTTTGATCTGAATTCTTTAAGTGTGGGTCAGTTTTATGGATTGGTAATTTTTATCTCGTGCCTGGTCAATAACAATTAGACTACTACACTACTAAACTTCTTGGAGCAGTTCTTGTGTTTTGAATCTGCACTTATTAATTACTAAAACAATAACTTTAACCAACTCTTTTATATAACCAAAATAAAATAAAATAAAATCACTTTAAAATTCACATATGTTATTAATATTTAATTTAAGCAATTTTAATTTTAATTTTAATTTTAATTTTAATCATTAAAAAAACTGCCATTATGCTCGTGAAAAGTGTAGAGACCTTATTACTATGCTCCATGATACCATTTATACCACCCAATATTTTACATTTAAAATTAAAAACAAAATTCAATGTAGAAACTTTATTACTATGAGCCCTGAAGAATGTGGAGCCATTTACACCACCTCATTTTTTACATTTAAAAATAAAATAAAATATAACAAAAAAAACTCACTTTTTTCCCGGCTTGCGTAGAGAAATATGAAATTTCCTAACGCATATAAGAGAGTTACCTGGGGTTCGTGGTAATTGATTGAGAGCTAGGAGTTATTTAGCATGTAGTTAATTTAAATGATTTAAGTCGTTAAAATAATAAAAAATTTAAATTTTTATTAAAGAATATAAAAAAAATTAAAAAACATTTTTTTATAAAATTTTATTTTAAAGAATTTAATTGTTAAACTTGTGTAAGTTTAATTATATTAGTAATACTAAGAAAATTAAGTTGCACATAAACTAGTGGATTATGGTGTTCATCTTCATCTAGATGAAATTCAAAATTTTAGAAGGTAACTAGCCAAGTGAGATTTTATGTCTTAATCAAAATGATGTCAAGGAGGTGAATGTGGAAACAACACTATAAAGAAATTGAAAATTATATTTAAGAGAAAAATGAAAGAAAAAAGTCTTGATAAAAATACATGCTACAACAAATGTAATATTTTAGTATTGTGATAGGAGTGGCCCCAAGAGAAGCAAATATATATATATATATATATATATATATATATATATATATATATATATATATATATATATATATATATATAAGTTTTATATTAATAATACAAAACTTATTGTAAGAGTAATGAATATGATGGATTTAAGAGATAAGTCTAGGATTATATATGTTTTAACCAAGGTTTTAGTCTTCGACTACTCTATGGTACTCTTGAGGTTCATGTGTTGAAGGTCTTGAGAAAGAGCAGCCTACTAAATTTATTTAGTTTTTTTAAATAAGTTTTATGTGTTTTTTATTGGGGCTATTCTCATCAAAATATTAAAATATTATATTTGTTGTAGCATATTTTCTTATTATAATTTTTGTATCAACACCACAATTCTCTAATTTATCTACTACTTGATTTTCTTCTTTATAAATATGCTCATACTTCTAAAAGATTGTCTTTAGTATTATAATAATTTGTGAGTCCCTCTCAATTGAAATATATTTCTATTATTTTTCTACTACAATTTTAATCCATGTATGAAATACCCTCGCCTCTACATAGTTGTTAATTGAAGTTCCATATGATTATGAATAAGTGAGGAGAATTTTACCTTCACTATTTCCAAAAACACCGTCTCCACCAGCTTTTTTCTAGATTTCCTTTAGAAGCACCATCAAAATTAATTTTGATAAACACAATTTCTAGACATTTTTATATGGTAGTTGTTAGTTGAAGTTTCATATGATTATGAATAAGTGAGGAGAATTTTACCTTCACTATTTCCAAAAACACCGTCTCACTTACCTTCCTAGATTTCCTTTAGAAGCACCATCAAAATTAATTTTGATAAACGCAATTTCTAGACATTTTAATTTTACCATAGAAATCGATGTAGATCCTTTATTTTAATTTCATTGTCACAAATGGCTCTTCCATTTATGTTCAAATATTGTAGCCAAGTCATTAGCATCTCTTTTTGTACAATTGAGGCTTTCCATGATGAGCACCATATTTGTAGATATTCTCAACTTGGGCATGATTTTGAGATTTATTTTTTAAAATTTTGTTATTCCTCTTAAGCCATAAATTCCAACAAATAATGGAAGGACCAATCCTCCAAAGAATACATAATGCTTTAGCATTGAAATAGTTAATCCAATTTTCATCAACTCTTTTAATGTTGATGGAGCTACCTAATAGAATTTCATATTTAAAAAAAAAACAAATGGTGTGATCAAATAGATAGTGAAGAAGTAAATGGTTTGATGTTTTTAAATCCTTCTCACACAAGACACATATAAAGGGTTCATTATATCCTCTTCTTTGTAAACTCTCTCTAGTAAGAATCTTACTTTGAACAGCTAACCAAAGAAATGTTGAGGCCTTCGGGAGAGCCTCTAATGACAAAATATTCTTCCAAGAAAATATTTGAGATAAGAAAATTTTGATTGTTCTAAATATTCATATCCCATCTTGATCAAGTATCCACCATCCATTTAAAAATTCTAAATCAACTCATCCTTTTGTATAAAAATCAATAAATAAAACTCTTGAAGCATATTTTGAAGTTCATCTGCAATTTGTTTGAGTTCCTCTCCTTCAACCATGTTATTAAAATAAATCCATGATTTAGAGTTGTTGCTCATAATAATATAGTATTTGACCTTTTTACCTTTACATGCTAGGCATGCTTGAGCCATTTTTTGACATTTTGAGTCAGAGATAAGAGGATAAGGCTTCAATTAAGTATTAGACCAAAAATTTGCATAACCCCCCACATTCACAAACCATCTAATATGTTTCTTTATCAATTGCAGACTCTTTGTTATGAAGTTCTATGTGGATGATCCTTTGGGTAGAGTTATGTTCATAAATAATTTCATTGCATCAAGAAAAACTATATATTTTGAGTAATATTTTTTCCCAAATCTTTCCTTGATCTCTGAATAATCTCCACCCAATCTTTGCTCCTAATGCCAAATTTATAAGTCTACAATTTCGCAAGCCTACTCCTCCAAAATTCTCTCCTTTATAAACCCTATCCCACTTACAAAGAGGAAACCTAATTTTTTCCTCACAACCTTTCCATAGAAAGTCTCTTTGAATTTTATCAATTTTTGATGTTATACCTATTAGCAGTCTTGAAAGTAACATCATATAAATAGGGATGAATTGCAATGTAGTCTTTATGATTTGTAGCCTTCTTACCATGATTAAAAACTTACCTTTCCAACCTACCAAGCAAGATTTCATTCTATTTAAAAAAGAGATCTAAAGCTCCTTTTTATTTCTTTTATGAGACAAAGGAATACCCAAGTAGGTTGATGGAAAATTTTTAATTTTAAAATCCTAAAATATTCACAATAATTTTTTGTAAATCTAGGGTAGTATTAATGAAATAAATCCTAAATTTTATAGTATTTACCAATTGTCTAGTAGCCTTCTCATAGCTTTATAAAATTGATTTAAACTCCATGGCCTCACTGACTGAGGGATGTTTTCCAATTTTCTAGTAGCCTTATCATAGCATGATAATATTGATTTAAAGACCATGGCCTCACTGACTAAGGGATGGCCCAAAATAAAAGTGTCATCAATAAATTGGAGATGAGATTCAGAGAGACCATTTTTTGCAACTTGAATACCCTTGATTTTTCCTTCCATTTTTACCTTTGAAAATACTCTCCCTATTGCTTTTCCCAGATTAATGAATAGATAAGGAGAAAGTGGATCACCTTGATGAAGTCCACAAGATGACTTGAAGTAACCAACAAGAGAACCATTGATCAAAATATAAAATTTTGTGCTATAACAACATTTAATCCACTCACATCAACTATAATCAAAGCCAAAATTTTGAGAATAGAATGTAGAAAATTCTAAGAAACCCTGTCATATGCTTTGTTCATATCAAATTTCAAAAGCATACCTGATTATTTCATGGAATGAAGAGAATGTATGACCTCTTGTGCAATAATTATACCATCCAAAAATTGTTTACCATAAAAAAAAGCCACCTTGTTCCTTTGAGATAAGACACCCTAGAATGCCCTTCAACCTATTTGCCATAAATTTTGAAATGATCTTATAAATCATATTACAAAGGCTTACTGGATGAAAAATATCAAATTATTTTGTGTTGCCTTTCTTGGTAACCAAGGTAATAAAAGTAGCATTGGTATCACTTATTATAGCCTTCCTTTTTTAGGCCTCTTCAACCGCAACTAACATATCACTCTTCAATAAATCCCAAAATTTTTGAAAGAAAATTGCAAGAAATTCATCGGGGCCAAGTGCCTTGTTAGGATGAAAAGATAAAATCACTTTGTGGAGCTCCTCCATAGATATATTTTTCATCAATATTTCATTCTGTTCCTAAGTGATAATTGATGAAATATTTTATAGAGGTTTTTCTTGTACCTCCTTATCTTGCCTAAAATATGATAAATATTTTTGAAATAATTTATTGCTTCCTTTATTTCATCCTCAATATTTATTCCATCTGGAGTTTAAATATTTTTTATATGACTAACAATTTTTTTTGTATTTCTATCTCCTTCCTTCAACCATTTCTCTCTAGATTTTTGGAACCAATCTGACTCCTTTTTCAATGCATTATGATAATCATAAAGTAATTATTTTGGAACCATTAATTTTACTCTCTTTTAAATTCTTGAGCTTGGATTCGATTTCTTTCTTTTCTTTAAAAATATTACAAAAATATTTGGCATTCCAAATATTTATTTTCTCCTTTAAATATTTCAACTTTTGAACAAACTTGTGCATACATGATCCTTCAAATTTTGATTCATCCCACCATAATATAACCTAATGAAAAAATCAAGGTTTTGGAGCCACATTGATTGGAAGCAAAATGACATTGAATGACCATTATTAGGTAACTCACAAGTCAAAAGAATGGATTTGTGATCTAATCCTACTTGTAATAAAATATCTAAGAGATTGTATACTTTGTTTGTAATCATTTATTGGATAACAAGAATCTATCCAATATTTCTACTATATGGTTTTTCCTAATATGTCTATTATCCCATGTATATTGAAATCTTGAGGGACTAAAATGCCAAATGTCATTTGAATTGACAAATGAAGCAGAATCTTGCATTGATTTAGACCATCTTGGAATACCACCCTTTTATTTCAGAGGAGATAGAACAATATTAAAATCGCCCGTATAATGCATAGATCACAATGAATCATCATTGTATTTGATAAAAATATGCTAAGATCCTTGCAACATCTTTCACAAGGAGTAACTATAGTTGGATCATATACATTTATAATCCTAAATTTGATGTTTTCCTCTTTCTTGCAAAATTATCCAATAACCCAATTACTTTTTACTTCTAATAATTGCCCATCCCATTTCCATTCGTCTCATATTATTGCAATATTTCGTGAAGCTCCTATAGAAAAAACTTCTAAACAATCACCATCTTCCAAATATTCTCAAAAGCATGCTTACATTCCTCATTACTTAATTTTGTTTCTTGTATTAAAATAAACTCAAGACTATAACCACCTATTAATTTCTTAATCAATAGTTTTTTAGGGGCTTTATTTATATCCCTAACATTCCATGATATCATTTTCATAAAAAACACTTTTTATTTTTATTAGTGGCCTTAGCCCCACTTCTTGTTAACACCTATGATATTTTTGTTTTTCTTCCTAGATCAATATCCTTTTGAGTTTTTTTTCTCTTTGTTCCTACTATGATGGCCTTGTTCTTCTTCTTCCATCCCTTCCAACACTTTCATATTTATCAATCTATTCTATTTTTCTATGTTTTCATATTATTCATAATGAGACTTGTCTTCTAAATATTTAGGTTGCCCTAAAGAGTTGAAAGTGCAAGGAATAGTCTTATTAGCATTTTTGTCTTTCTGTTGCCTTGAAAATTCTAAACTGCATAGATGATCCTCCATAGTCATTAATTTCTTATGTTGACCTGGAAACCCTAAATTTCCTTTGATATCCTCCATAATATTTTCTTTACTATACTACTCTTGAAACCCTAAAGTGCAAGGAATACACTCCATACTACTTTCCTTTTTATTCTAAGGAGAATACTTTATGATACTTGAGGAGAATAAAGGTTATTTACCTAGATTAAGCTTGACCTCCTTCACCTCATTTTCTTTAAAATTTGCCTCCCCATATTCCTTTGCTTTAAAATTTCCTTCCTCTCTTCCTTCACACCTTTAGCTCCTATATTTGAAATTTTGCATTGTACTTCCTCATCCCTCAAATAAAATTTTCTTCTAATTTTTTAATCAAGTGAACTATAATGGTCTTTTCCATCTGATAATGTAGAGATGTTTTTCCATCCACTTTCTTAGCAGTGGAAAATCCTTGATTTGATCTAGCTTCTCTTGTGATATGATATCCTTGTTTCAAATTGAAGCTACCCTCATGACCAAAAATTTCCTTTCCTTCCTCCATCATTTTTACTTTGCATTCTCTTACCATGTACTCTATTTCATGATATTTGCAACATTGGAATGCAATATTTTTATAATCCACTCATTGATCCCATTCAGATTTAATCCTAATCGAGTGTGGTAAAGGTTTTAAAATATCCATAGAAACACATATTTGAGTGTATGCAACATGTCTTCTCTCCTTTTTAGTTGGTCCCTCCTAGATAAATTCACCTAGAGTATTACCAAAATTCTTCAAAACCTCCTTATTGATGATTTGATAAGGAAGTCCAAAAAACCTAATCCATACCAAAAGCATTTTAATAGTTTTTATGTCCACAAAATAAAATTCACTCCAAGGTCTTAAATATAATGCTACTTTGTCTCTAAATCATGGACCTTGGTCCATTATTTTGTCCCTTATTTTTAAACTAAAAAAATAATAAGGAAAAATCCTTTTGGAAGAAAATTCATGATGTAATTTGAATTCAATCCCCACTTCCACTTGATCCAATTTTGAATCTCAGAAAAACTTGGTCAATATCCATGAAACTTACATATTAACCCTCTGGTTTTAAGAACCATTATATCATGCTCAATCATTGCATCTCTGATAATCACTTCTAGTGTGGAATTTGCTACTTGGATAGGGTTTGCCATAGATTCATTCTTCCTCTTATTATTATCTAGGCCATTCATACTTTCAATAAGGACTTTCATAAATGACATTCTTTCCATGTTACCTAGATTTTCTACAAATGAATTCTTGAAATTCTCCTTAGATATAGACCAAGAAGTGGCACTTGTTCCTTGATTGCACTTTGCTCTCTAATTCCTACTTCCCTACTCACACTTCCTCCTCGCTCCCAGCTCCTCCTAAAAATTTATTTAGTTACTTATATTATATAATATTTATTTTATTTAATAAGTCATATGTGGATTTTGTTTAAGTTCATTTATTAAAATTACACAATATTACATTATTATTAGGTCAATTAAATATATTTAGTTTATTCTTTTACTAAAAATATTTTTTTTTTCCTCAATTAACTATGTTTTTAAAATTAGTTCCTTCATATCATTGTTATTGAGGGAGAAAATATCACTTAGTTAATCCCCTTTTAAAATTTAAATTTTTATTAAAAAATTTCTTACTCAATTAGCCACCTTATAAAATTTAAATTTGTCAATATGAAGATCAACATTGTAATTTGTTGAATTATCCACTCCATGGTTTTATTCTCTTTAAATATATTTACATTTTCAAGATACTACCTCTAACTTTGTTGATAGACAAAAAATAATGTTATTTTTTATTCTATCGGTGCATCCACTATTCTTGATAGAATTTAAAATAACTTATGAATCCTCCTCAATTGAAATATATTTCCATATTTTTTAATGGAAAATTTGATCACCATAATAAGTTCACATTGCATTGTTGTTAGTTAAAGTTCCACATGATTATAAGTAAAGGTAAATTTTCCTTCTATATTTCAAAAAGCACCTATTAATTTAGTTTTTTCCAAATTCCCTTTGGAAGCACCATCAAAATTTATTTTGATAAATACAACTTCTAAACATTCCTAATTTACCATATGCTAAATTAAATTCTTTGTGTTAAATCCATTGTTGTAAATGATCCTTCCATGTATATTCAAATCTTGTAACCAAGACACCAACACCTATTTTTCCACATGTGAGGCTTCTCATGATGCACACCAAGTCTATGAACATTTTACAAGAGAGGTAATAACACAATTCTAACCTTGAACTGATATTGAGGTTTGTTTTTATAAATTATACTATTTTTTAAAGCCCTAAATTTCAACAAATAATGGTGGGACCAATCATCCACAAAATTCCTTATAATTTTGCTTTGAAACAATTAATCAACATTCCATGAATTATTTTAATGTTGATCAAAGTACCCGATATATTCTCATATTTTTGAAAATTCGATCCCAAATGACATAAGAAAAGGGACAATGAAGAAGTAAATGATCTAATTATTTTTACTTCTCACATAAGACACACCTAAAAGGTCTATGAGACCCTCCTATTTGAATACTCTTACCTATAAGAATATTACTTTCAATTTCAAACCAAAGGAATGTTGAAGTCTTAGGAGGGCCTCAAGTGACCAAACATTCTTCCAAAAAAAATGTTTGGAAGTATGAAATTATGATTATTGTAAGTCCTTATATTCCAACATGACCAAGTATACATCATATTTTGATAGATTCCAAATCAAAGTATCCTTATATGTAAGAATAGGCAAATAGAGATCTTGAAGCATCCCTTGAAACTCATTCATTATTCTTTTGAGGTCTTGTCTTTCAACTAGAATGCAAATATAAATCAATGATATAGAGTTGCACAGTAATATAATTTTTTAACCTATGGAAATTTTCAAGGTAAGCATACTTAGATCTAACAAATATCATTTTAGATAAAAAAAAAATAAGAGGATAAGGCTTCAACCAAACATCAAACCAAAAATTGTAGAATACCCTTCATTGAATGACCATATAATATGTTTTTTGACCAATTACAAATTATTTGAATATAAAGTTCTATATTGTCAAGCCTCTTGGAAGGGTTTATTTCCTAAACAATTTTTTTTTGCATCAATAAAATCTATATATTTTTTTAATTAACTTTTTTCCCAACTCTTGAATTTATCTTTGAATAATATCTAGTCAAGTTTTCCCCTAAATGCCATACTCATAAGTTTGTATTTTTGCAAGCCTACCTCTCTAAAAAAAATCTTTGCAAACTCTATACCACTTATAAAGATAAAACCTAGATTTTCTCTCACATCCTTTAATCTCCTTGAACTTTATCATATTCAAAAGCTATATCTATTAGAAATATTTTAAGTGATATCATATATAGGGATAGATTATAATGTAGTATTTATGAGTTGTAGCCTTCCAACCGTTGGTAAGAAATTACCTTTCTAACCTATCAAGCAAGATTCAATTCTATCTAAAATTGATTTCCAAAAATCCTTTCCTTTATGAAAGGAATACCCAAATATGTTGATGGTAATATTCCAAATTTAAACTCTAAAATATTCACAATAATCCATTGTAAATATAGGACAATGTTAATGAAAAAGATATTTGATTTTTTGTATTAACAAACTATCCAAAAACCTTCTCATAGCATGATAATATTGACTTGAACTTTAATGGAGAATATTACATTATTTGGTACATGCAAATGTACATCCATGATATCTTTATGGTACAAATGTAAATATGTAATAGATTAGGGTTCTATTCTATAGTTTAGGTGAGTGATTTATATTTCCCCTTTTATGTAAGTGTCTATATGCAATATATTCACAAGTGTTATGTAAGTGTGTAATGTGCAAGATATGCACAAGTGTTATGTAAGTAAGAGTGTATGTATGTAATGAGAGAAAGTGCAAAAGTGTCATGTATATAAGTGTGAAAATATGTATTGTTGGGATGTGAACAAGTGTCTTGTATTAGGAGTGCATGTAGGAGAGTAAGTGTCATATAGAAGTATGCAAGTGTCATTAAGTATGCAAGTGTCATGAAGTTAAGTGTGCATGTAAGTAGAAAGTGAAGAGTCTTGTATACAAGTGGTAAGATGAAAATCCAAAAGATATGAGATTCTTGTCTTATGTAAAGAATAGGAAATATTGCAACTCTCAAATATATGAGGAGCGCAATAGTCAAGCATTGAAGAGTCACCTTTCTATGTTTATATTATGGAGATAAATTTCCATACAATGTATTGGGAAAATGATCTGTAAATGATCACCATAGAAAGCATTTATAATATTGAATCTTGTATACATATTTTGAGCAATTTTATTGTAAGTATTTTTCATGTTATTACATGAATGATTTTGGCCATTTACATTCATATTTTATGTTATAGTGAATGTTATTATAATTTATATTGGCCAATATATATTTTGATTGCTCTTATATTTAATTCTACTCTTGATTATTTATATTAAGACTTGAGATATTGTGGCTTAATTATACTAGGACTTGAGATAGTTTGGCTTAAAAGCCAATAGTGGTATCAAAGTTACCACTTTACTCTATCCATTTTTTATAGAGTCATATTTTAGAACCACCATCATATTTGAATTTTGACCACTTTAAAAGCAATGAAAAATTAGAATCTATTTTTAAAGGTCTGAAGGAGTAGATGTTGAGGGGATAATCACCCAGATTTGGATGCTAGGGTCTATCCACTTGGTTTAAGGAAAACTAGTGAAGATAAGGACTCAACCAAAATAGATTAAGATTCAACTCAAAAGGAATATGGATATGAGGGGACATTCAAATCCACCCTAATATTGATTTGGATTCTCTATAAAAGAGGAGAATCATATAAAAATATCGAATGCACTTAGGCTAGTACCTAAGAGAAAAAGAAGATAGATAGAAGAGAATAAAATATATTGAATGCACTCAAATTAGAATATAAGAAATAGAAAGTGTAGAAGAACTCAAGTAAATTTAGAGTATAGTAGTAATGGGTAGCCTAAGCCACTTGAGGTGAGGAAACGCCCATCAAGAGTCTACCTACAAAAAAAAAATAGTCTAAGTTGCTTGATGTGAGATTTTTCTAATCCATTAGAGCCAAGAAGGCCAAGCCAAAGCATCATAGTCTATCTACAGCAAAGAAAACAAAAACATTCCCTGAGAGCGTGAAGCCTACTAGAAGAGAAAATGTAAGATTGAAGGCATCCATAAGGGGATAGAGGCCATAAAGAAAACATCATCTAAGTATATTTAAACGAGAATAGTCTCTAACAAGAGGTGTCAGAATACACAATGACTAAGACAAACCAACATCTAATCAACACAATCAACAAAACTAGAAAGGCCAACATCTAATCAATGCAACCAACGACTAACCAAAGAGCCATTGAAGCTAACATATGCCAAAGGAGCTAGTGTAATAGTGAACCTAGCATAGCCATTAAATCCAATAGGATCCAGCATAGCCAATGAATCCAATAGAGCCAGTACAACTAGTGTTAAACTAGAAAAGTCCAATATTTAACCAAAAGAGCCAATAAAACCAACATCAAACCTGAGCAGTCATGATAGCCAAAAAAGATCAATTTAATATAAAATAACATGAATACAAATGGTTTAATAGTGCACTTCATGGGATTCAATACAATTTTAATGAGCATGATAAGCAAAGGGAAGAATTAGCCCTACACGTGTCATTGCAGTAACGTATTTAGACCACTACAATGTATCCATAATGTATATATTTAGTAACGTTCATTAATATGGAAGCATATTTTATGCATTTTAAATATTATGCCATGTGGATATTAAGGTAATATTATCTTTATTGAATGATTAATTAAAGTCCTAAGTGAGAGATTATCTAATTTTTTCTTAAAATCTTAAGAACTTTAATAAGGGGTAGATAAAAGGAATACTACTTTTTAAAAAGAAAAATTTAAATGGGATTTATAAGGACTTCTACTATTGAATTTAGTATTTCATTTTTTGATTTTTTTAATATTCATTAAATTTTTGGAGTGATAAGGTTTTCTACTTCAAATAGGATTTAGAAAAAAATTGAATTTGAAATTTAGTTTTTTGAAATTTTGAAGAGTTAGTAGATTTGATGATTTGAAATTTGTTGAAGATTTGAAATTTAGGAAATTAATTATAATTTGAATGGTTTTTAAATTTTTAAAATTTAACAAAGTAGGGAGATAAAAGGTTTGCTACTTCAAAGGAATTCAATTATGGAGGAAAATGATTTGAAGTTTATAATAAGGAAGAAAATATTGGAAGTTATAAAATATGGCATACATAAATTGATTGGAAAATCTAATGATAAGCAAGATATGGCAATGTAATTTATCTATAGAGAAGCAATGAATGAAAATTTTGAGACATTTGAATATTATTTACATTCAAAGCTTATTGAAGTAATTGATAATTCAAAATATGATATTACAATACCTATTGATATAGGTAGTATAATGTATATGGCATTGCTTTCACTTGAACTTCATAAGGATAAAAGTCAAAAGCAAAAAGAGATAATTGAAAATTTTAAAAGAAAAATAGTGATTGATCATACAAGTGATTCAACTAAATTATCTCTTAAAATAGTGTTTCACTCTACATGTAATATTGAGATTCCAAGCTCAACAAATTCAAGAAATTATTGCCAATGGGTCCTTGGTTCAACGATTGGGATAAATAGTTGATGTAGCCCACACCAAGGTTCAAATATCGGTGGCACCAAATAGCTCAATGTGACTAAATCAATGTAAAATGGAAAGGGCAACCCTTTCAAAACCCTATTTAAAAAAACATAGGAAATTATTATGATGCACTAAATGAATGTTTTAAGAATACAGGACAATATCGAGATTGCAAGAAAATAGGAATAAAGGTAACACATGAACCAAACATCATAGACAAATAAGAAGTTCAAGAAGTTCATGAACAAGAATTAGTAGTGAATAAAAAAAAGCAAATACTGAAGAACCAAAGAAAGAAGATGAATAAGGATCTCAAGTAGAGGATCGTGCACAATGCAAAGTTGCATAATCATATATGAAGATGAAGATTGAAGACTAAAGTATTCAATAACAAAATAATGTAATACAAGGGGTGTTGGAGAATATTACATTATTTGGTACATGCAAATGTACCCCCATGGTATCTTTATGGTACAAATGTAAATATGTAATAGATTAGGGTTTGAGTCTATAGTTTAGGTGAGTGATTTATATTTCCCCTTTTATGTAAGTTTCTATGTGTAGGATATGCACAAGTGTCATGTAAGTGTGTAATGTGCAATATATGCACAAGTATCATGTAAGTAAGAGTGCAAGTGTGTAATGAGAGAATGTGCATGAGTGTCATGTATGTAAGTGTGCAAATATGTAATGTGAGTATGTGCACAAGTGTCTTGTATTAGGATTTCATGTAGTAGAGTAAGTTTCATGTAGAATTGTGCAAGTGTCATGAAGTTAAGTGTGCATGTAAGTAGAGAGTGAAGAGTCTTATATACAAGTGGTAAGATGAGAAGCCAAAGGACACAAGATTCTTGTCTTATGTAAAGAATAGGAAAGGTTGCAACTCTTGGATATGTGAGGAGTGCAATAGTCAAGTATTGAAGAGTTACCTTTCTATGTCTATATTATGGAGACAAAGCTCTATACAATGTATTGGGAAAACGGTTTGTAAATTATCAATATAAAAAGCATATATAATATTGAAGCTTGTATATAGATTTTGAGCAATTTTATTGTAAATTTGTTTCATGTTATTACACAGATGATCTTGGTCATTTACATTCATATTTGATGTTATAGTGAATGTTATTATAATTTATATCGGTTAGTGTATATTTGATTGCTCTTATATTTAATTCTACTCTTGATTATTTATATTAAGACCTAATATATTATGGCTTAATTATACTAGTACTTGAGATAGTTTGGCTTAAAATCCAACAAACTCCATGGCCTTGCTAACTAAGAGATGACCCTAAAAAACATATCATCTAAAAGTTGAGATGCATGTGATGCATATTTTTTTCTCATTTTTAAAACTTGCACTTGTAATAAAGAGATTTGTTTGTTAAAGTGTGCATTATCTCCTATAGTAAAAGAACAAGCCTAATGATGATCATTAAAAAAAAAAACTCTCATTTTTTAGCATTTTTGTTGATTCCTATTTTGATTTTAAATGAGCTCTATTAATCATGTATTTTATTCCTTGGATTTGATTTCTTTTCCTTTTTTTTTTATACATGGAATATCATTATTTAAAATTTCATCTAGATATGGGCACATTTGATAGAATTTAGAGTGATTAAAATTATTGATTGGATCATTTTTATTATATTTTAAATTTATTTTTCTTATTTCTTGTAAAATTCAAACATTTTAAATCCATTTTTAGGGTATTATTGGGCTTTAGGAAATAATTGAAAATTTACATAAGTTTATAAGGACTCCATTTTCTCCATTGTTAGCAAACCTTGTTTTGTTACAAGAAGTAGAATACAATACCCCAAAAAAATCAAGTATACTCCAATACACTTCGTGAATATCTAATTTTATGTATACATGTTTTTTTGCATGGAATGAAGATAATGCGTGACCTCTTTGTTGTAATTTTAGCTATATTTAATCATAGGTCCCAATATTAGGATTAAATATAATTCACAAAATATATATATAAAGGTTCAATCACAAGATAATATAAATATTAATGAATATGATATTTTTTAAAAATAACATAATTAACAAAATCATTGTATTATTGATGAATCAAATATACAAGATTTCTTTATTACAATATCTAAGGATCTTTTCTTCAATGCTTGATACAATACATGGAGTTTTGACTTCATAATATAATTTTAGAATATGACTCTTCACTACTTGACTATTGCTCTCCTCACATAACCGGGAGATTCATCCTTTCATATTCCACACATAAGACAAACATGTCATGTATTTTTATTCTACATCTTACCACATACATGTGACTCTTAACTTGCATACTTGACACATATGCACAACTCTTAAATAACCTATATAACACAATGCACATACTTGCACACTTAATTACATGACACTTGCACAATATCTCACTCTCCACACTTGCACAATATCTCACTCTCCACACTTGCACACATTGTTACATGGCACTTGGACTCATTCTACATGTAGATAAATACTTCAGGGGAAATATAAATTGCACATCCTAAACTTTATACTCACACACTAATTTAATATTTATAATATTTGCAATGGTACCATGGTGGTACATTTACATCTACCAAATAATGCATTATTCTTCAACACCCCCTTGTATTACATTATTTGGTTATTGAATACTTTAATCTTCAATCTCTTATTCTTGCTTTTTTCCTTTTGCTCTACCTCTATTTTATCTTGGCCTTGACCTAAATTTTTTGGCTTTGTCTACTATATCACTGCTAGTAATACATTATCTATAATATTGATTATTTCAAGATTTGCTTTTACAATAACCTGTTTAAGTACCTCATCTAATGCCATTAGTAAAATTCCTTTCATATTATTCCATTCATGAACATCATTCCCTTTATACCAACATGTTTTGTGGGTATGATTATGACTCCCACAATTTAGGCAATGAACATGACTCCAACAATCTTTAGTTTTATGTCCAAACTTATTACATTGTTTACACTTTTCCATGTAGTTTGTTTATGTATAAGATTGATGGGAACATAAAACTTATTTCTTGGTTTTGTAATTCTCTTTAATATTACAACATATTCATAACCCATTTTCCTCTCATTATAAGCATATTCAATACAATAATTCATGTATTTCTTAAGAATCATAAAAATAATATTTTCAACTTCCTCTTGAATAAATTGAATATGTTATTTTAATTCTTGATTCTTAACAGCTTTTCCTTTTTCTTGAGCATCCATTTTTTAAAAAATTCTATCCATTTTTTCAAACTTATCAAATTATTCAAATTAATTCCTTTGAAGTAGAGTTCCTTATTTCTCCAAAATTTAATTTCTTTAATCAAATAATCAAATTTATTCAAATTTACAAAAAGTCAATTTTGCATCAAATCAATTTTCAAATTTTACCAAATATATATTTTTTAATCAATCATCCAATATGTATCTCTCCAAATTCAAATTTGTCTTAATCAAATATCAAATTCAATTTATCAAATCAATAATTCATTTCATCCTTAGATATCCTCTTTATCTTTTTCAAAATTTAAATTCACTAAACCTTATAATTCCATTTATATGAAAATTCAAATATCTTTGACTTAGGCTTAGGTGCTCAAAATAAAATATAAGCCTTTAAAATTTAAGGAATATGATTCCTTACCTCAATATCCTCAATTTTCATTTCAAAAATTGCATGAATACGTTACTTTCTAAATGTGTAGTGGACGTTAGATACTTTCTCGATGTGTAGTGGACGTTAGATTTTTAATGCACCTTTCTCAAGCTTAACTTGTGCTCCTTGGTGATTCATCTTCTACATTCACACAAGAATTTCTCCCTTGCTTTTAGGTAGCTTTCATTCTCCCTTGCTTTTAGGTAGCTTTCATTCTCCGCTTTCATTCTCCCTTGCTTTTGCTTTTAGGTAGCTTTCATTCTCCTTGCTTTTAGGTAGCTTTCATTCTCAAGAATGATATTCTTCTTTCTTCAAGGTATAATCCATTTTTTTTTTCAATCAAATTGATTTTAGAAATATCAAGGTATAATCCATTTTTTTCAATCAAATTGTTTTTAAAAATATCAAGGTATGAAAATGCTTTAAAAATATCAATATATAATCCAAAATTTTCAGTACTTCAAATTGTTTTTAAAAATATCAAGGTATGAAAATGCTTTAAAAATATCAATATATAATCCAAAATTTCCAGCACTTAATAGGAAGTATTCACAATTTTTCCAAATATTCACAATTTTTCCAAATATTGCATTCTCTATGTTTTTGCTTCTGTCTTCGATATATATTTTTATATTTTTCTGAGATAGTTTTTCATATCTAAGTTATAGAAGACAATTATTTTTATCTTCATATATAGTTATTTCAAAATATACTTTTATTAGTGATGATTATTGTTTAAATATTTTAAAATATACTTATATTAAGTGAGCAAAGGGGTATATAAGAGGAAATGTTACCTAATATTTTTATTTTTTATTTTTTCTATAATTAGTGCACATTAAGGAAGAATGTTAAAATTAAGCATATAGAAATTCAAAGATTGGTTACAATCCAAAATCCCCTCGTTTAAATTTGGTGTTTTTCTGTTTTTTTCGTTGAACTTCGATGTTTTTGTGGTTTTTTTTTCTTTAAACTTTGGTGTTCATCTGGTTTTTTTTTCGTTGAACTTTGGTGTTTACTTTCGCCTCAAAAGAATTAGATTCCATCCTTTAGTTTAAGGAAGATTTTTTTTGTTTTTTCCTCAATACGAGGATGGTTCTTTCGTTTAACTTTGATGTTCATCCCTCGTTTAACTTTGGTGATTTATTTCACCTCAATTAAATTTTAATAGTTCAATCCTCTCATTTAACTTTGGAAAGAAAATTCCAACCCTACTCTTGCTTTATGTTATAAATAGGTAACGAAAAATGTGTTACATCCCTGCTCTTGCTTTATGTTATGAATAGGTAACGAGGAAATTCCACATTCCATCCTTGCTCTTGCTTTATGTTATGAATAAGTAAGATGTAATGTAGTCTGGTATAATTTTTATATAAGAAGTATACGTAACGAGGTGAGATACCAAACCCTGAGAGAAATCAATATGGCAATAACCTTCACAAACCCTGAGAGAAATCAATATGGCAATAACCTTCACAAACCCTGAGAGAAATCAATATGGCAATAACCTTCACAAGCACCGTAGTATTATTATACTTGCAATCTCTCTTTATATCTCCAATAGGATTTAGAGCTAAAATCTGACAACTCTTTCAATATAAATTACCATATTCAAAATTTAAGAGTTACAAAGAATACATAAGATTCTAGACGATCTAGGGTAATATATTAGAAACTGCGTAGTCGAATGCTCGCGCTGCTCGCCAAACTTGCAATATAATCAGATACTAAACTCATGCTCAGCCAGATATCTGAACCAATATATATTATTCCAAGATAGTTAAGACTTTCCAACAGTATATTTTTAAACTAGATAAAAGTTTACCAGTACAATAATTTGATACTTGGGCACATCAATAGCAACATGATAATGACTATACAGAAAAACCATTTCCTTATAAGGTGGAACATTTATTACAAGAAAAACATAACCTATTCATAGCTGGTTCAACCTATTTCACAACCTATGTAGTAAACAAAGATAATGTCCACCTTAACGTACATAGATGATTCACGTATATTTTCGGCCAGTAGAAGGATCATGTGTATATGTACCGGGAGCAGTACCCGTAGTGCCGTAGTCTGTACCGTAGGCAGTAGTAGGCGTGTGGCCTTGCGTAGCCGAGGGATCGTGGCCCGCTCCATATGACCCTGCGGTGGCCCCGGCGCCCGTTTCATATGGCCCTGTGGTGGCCCCGGTGCCAATCTGACCGGTACGTTGAGCTCTTTCTTTATCCGCAGCGTGCTGAACCTTCTCTTCGTAGGCTCTCCTCTCCGCCTCCGCTTCCCTCAACTCCTTCTTGTGCTCCGCCATCTCCTTTTGCTCACGGTCATGTGCAGTCATCTTCTCCATCTGTACATACGGTAGTAGTAATCAGAAATAACGAAAGGCTTATCTATAGAAATAAATTAAAAATGATTCGATGGACACTTTAAAATGTTTATGAAGTGTTGAACCTTCTCTTGGGCTGAGGCTTTGGTCTTGTTCATGCCCTCCTTGACGTTGGTGGTCATGTTGCTAATCTTCTCCTTTGCTGGCTGCATTTTCGCTACGCTCAAAGCTTTCAGGAAATAAAACAAGACTTGGCTATCTGTTTGTCAGAAAAACACTTTCGCTTCTTCTTGATGCTGCTGCTTTGGGATTCAGATAACTCTGATGGATGGATCTGGTGTTTGAAAGGGAGAGATGTAATGTATATATAAAGACAGAGGGGGAATAAAAAAGATAAGGGATAGACGTGGGTGAGATTCGGAACGCGAGGACACGTTTAGGGCATTGCCGATAACGTGGCGATATGTGAAGGCCTATGCAATGTCAGGCTTCCATGTAATTACCCTCTTCTTATCCAAACTAATCTTCTTCGAAATTGCTGAAACATTCACTGTTTGATATCCCAACCTATGTTATTGGCGTTTGATTTAAATGATTTTTATTTTAATTTTAATTGTGAAAAAAATCTTTATTATTAATAAAAAATGTTTGATATCCAACCTATGTTATTGGCGTTTGATTTAAATGATTTTTATTTTAATTTTAATTTTAATTGTGGAAAAAATCTTTATTATTATTAAAAAAATTATGAAAAAGTAAATTTATATTAATTTAAGATAACAGCTTTTACGATTAAAAAAAAAGTGGGTGGGTTAACACACTTCATAACATTCATAGGCATTGATGATCATTATATCAAAGAAAGCATATAATGTATGTGTTGTTCTGTATAAACTGCTAGTAATTATGGGATAGAATCATTCATAAGGGTTAGTAAATAAAACCGCCAACAAAACACAAGTTTACCAATTATGATCATTGATGATCATTATATAAAAAAACATATAATGTACGTATTGTTCTGTATAAACTGCTAGTAATTATGGGATAGAATTCACCCGTTTACATCACCATTAGAACCTTCAATATCCAAAATGCTCCAACTAACAACTAACCATTTGTATATGTATAAAATTTTACCCGCCATTTATACCACCAATACTTTACATTTAAAAATAAAATAAAAAACAAAATTCATTGTTTCCCAATACTTTACATTTAAAAATAAAATAAAAACAACATTCACTGTTTCCCGGCTTGGACAAAGAAATATGAAATTTCTTACGTGCGGTTTGTGGTAATTGATTGTGAGCTAAGTTTTTTTTTTTTTTTTGGTTATATAGGTGAATTGGTTATAATCACGATTTTTAGTAACTGTCAACACAAGGTTCAAACTATCAATGACTGCTTCCAACAAACCCATCGTTTGGTTAATGGGGACAGTAGGTTGTTTGGGATTCGTACCATCATCGTCGGTCTAATGCATCACTCATAGGAGTTGGATCGGACTACTGCCTTTGCCAAGTTGGACACGCTCGCAGGTTTTGAACCTAGGTCTCCTCTTGGTAAGTGTCCAAGCTTACCAATCCACTAGCCCCACCAACATTGAGATCTAAGACTTATTTAGCATGTAGTTAATTTAAATGCTTTAAATTGTTTAATTGTTAAAATAATAAAAAAATTAAATTTTATTATAGAATATAAAAATAATTTAAAAATATATTTTTATATAATTTTTTTTATAAATTTTATTTTTTTTTAATTTAAAAAATTAATTATTCAACTCACACAATTTTAATTATATTAATAATACAAAACTGATTGTAAGCTTAATGAAGGATTTAAGAGATAAGCTTAGGGATTATATATGTTTTAACCAAGGTTTTAGTTTTCGACTACTCTATGGTACTCTTGAGGTTCATGTGTTGATGATCTTAAGAAAAAGCAGCTTAGGAAATTAATTTAGGTTTTTTTTATATAAGTTAAAATGTGGTTTTTGTTGGAGTTATTTTTATTAAAATATTATATTTGTTGCACTATATCTTTTTATTATAATTTTTTCATTTTTTTGCTTTTAAATATATTTTTATTTTTTTTGAAGTGTTAGGTTTTCACAGTTAATTTTTTGATATCATTTTGATTAAGAGATGAAATTTCATTTATCTAGTTGCTTTCTAAATTTTGAATTTCATTGGGATATCAACACCGCAATTCATTAATTTATCTGCTACTTGATTTTCTTCTTTATAAATATGCTCATACTTCTAAGAGATTGTCTCTAGTAATAGATGATGAACATCAACAATAATATTCTTGTGCATCTAGTTTCTACATTCATTTTTATTAATAGCATTGATGATAATTTTTGAGTCCATGTCAATTGAAATATATTTCTGTCATTTTTCTACTACAATTTTAATCCTTGTAAGAAGTGCCCTAGCCTCTATATAGTTGTTAGTTGAAGTTCCATATTATTATGAATAAGTGGTTGAAGTTCCATATGATTATGAATAAGTGGGGAAAATTTTACGTTCGCTATTTCGAAAAACACCATCTCCACCAGCTTTTCCTAGATTTCCTTTAGAAGCACCATCAAAATTAATTTTGATAAACACAATTTCTAAACATTCTCATTTTACCATAGATCGATGTAGATCCTTTATTTTAATTCCATTGTCACAAATGACTCTTCCATGTATGTTCAAATCCTGTAGCCAAGTTATTAGCATATCTTTTTCTACAATTGAGGTTTTCCATGATGAGCACTATATTTGTAGATATTCTACGAGGCAATATTACAATTCCAAACTTGGGTATGATTTTGAGATTTATTTTTTAAATTTGGTTATTCCTTTCAAGCCATAAATTCCAACAAATAATGGAAGGACCAATCCTCCAAAAAATACATAATGCTTTAGCTTTGAAATAATTAATCCAACATTTCATCAAATCTTTCAATGTTGATGGAGCTACCTAATAAAATATCATATTAAAAAAAAATAAATGGTGTGAGCATACAGATAATGAAGAAGTAATGGCTTGGCGTTCCTCAATCCTTCTCACACAAGGCACATCTAAATATTCCATAATATATATCCTCTTATTTATAAACTCTCTCATGTAAGAATATTACTTTGAATAGCTAACCAAAGAAATTTTGAGGCCTTAGGGAGAGCCTCTAATGACCAAACATTCTTCCAAGAAAAACCTTTGAGAGAAGAATTTTTTTGGTTCTAAATATTCATATCCCAACTTGATCAAGTATCCACCATCCTTTTATAAAATCCAAACCAATTCATCCTTTTGTGTAAACTCTTGAAGCATCTGCTGAATTTCATTTACAATTTGTTTGAGTTCCTCTCCTTCAACTAGGTTACTAAAATAAATCCATGATCTGGAGTTGTTGCTCATAATAATATAGTCTTTGATCTTTGTATCTTTACATGCTAGGAATTATTGAGCCAATTGTTGTCATTTTGAGTTAGAGATAAGAGGATAAGGCTTCAATCAAGCATAAAATCAAAAATTTGTATAACTCCCCTCATTGATTGACCATCTAATATGTTTCTTTATCAATTGCAAACTCTTTCTTATGAAGTTCCATGTGGATGATCCTTTGGGTAGATTTCTTTTCATAAATAATTTCATTGCATCAAGAGTACCTATATATTTTTAAAGTAATGTTATTTTCCAATTCTTTCCTTGATCTTTAAATAATCTCCACCCAATATTTGCTCCTAATGCCAAATTCATAAGTCTACAATTTCACAAGCCTACTCCTCCAACATTATTTCCTTTGTAAACCCTATCCCACCTAGAAAGATAAAACCTAAATTTTTCCTCACAACCTTTCCATAGAAAGTCTCTTTGAATTTTATCAATTTTTGATGTTATACCTGTTGGTAGTCTTGAAAGTGACATCATATAAATAGGGATGGATTACAATGTATTCTTTATGAGTTGTAGCCTATCTACCATGGTTAAGAACTTACATTTCCAACCTACCAAGCAACCTTTCATTCTATCTAAAAAAGAGATCTAAAGATCCATTTTATTTCCTTTACGAGACAAAGGAATACCCAAGTAGGTTGATGGAAAATTTTCAATTTTAAAACCCTAATATATTCACAATAATTTATTGTAAATATAGGGCAATATTAATGAAATAAATCTTAAATTTTATAGTATTTACCAATTTTCTAGTAGCCTTATCATATCATGATAAAATTGACTTAAATTCCATGGACTCATTAACTTAGATATGGCCCAAAATAAAAGTATCATCAACAAATTAGAGATGAGATTCGGAGGGACCATATTTTGCAACTTGAATACCATTGATATTTCCTTCCATTTTTACCTTTGAAAAGACTCTCCCTGATGCTTCCTCCAGAATAATGAATAGATAAGGAGAAAGTGGATCACCTTGATGAAGCCCGCAAGATGACTTAAATTAACCAACAAGAGAACCATTGATAAAAATAGAAAATTTAGTGCTATAACAATATTTAATCCACTCACATCAACTAGAATCAAAGCCAAAAAATTTTGAGAATAGCATGTAGAAAATTCTAATAAACCTTGTCATATGCTTTGTCCATATCTAATTTCAAAATCATACTTGGTTTTTTCATGGAATGAATGGAATGTATGACCTCTTGTGCAATAATTATACCATCCAAAAGTTGTTTACCATGAACAAAGCCACCTTGTTCCTCCAAGATAAGACACCCTAGAATTTCCTTCAACCTATTTTCCATAATTTTTTAATGATCTTATAAATCAAATTACAAAGGCTTATTGGACAAAAATTATCAAAATATTTTGTGTTGCTTTTCTTGGGAACCAAGGTAATAAAAATAGCATTGATATCACTTATTATAGCCTTCATTTTTTGGGCCTCTTCAACTACAAGTAACATATCACTCTTCAATAAATCCAAAAACATTTAAACAAAAATTGTAGAAAACTCATCAAGGCCAAGAGCCTTGTTAGGATGGAAAGAGAAAATTGCTTTGTGGAGATCTTCCACAGATATCTTCTTCATCAAGCTTTCATTTTATCCCTAAGTGCTAATTGATGGAATATTTTATAAAGTTTTTTCTTGTGCCTCCTTATCTTGCCTAGAATCTGACAAAATATTTTTGAAATAATTAATTGATTCCTTCCTTATATCTTCTTCATCCTCAATATTTGTTCCATCTAGAGTTAAATTAATTTTGATGTGACTAACCATTATTTTTTTGTATTTCTATCTCCTTCCTTGAGCCATTTCTCTCTAGATTTTTGGAACCAATATGACTCCTTTTTCAATGCATTATGATAATCATAAAGTAATTATTTTGGAACCATTAATTTTACTATCTCTTTTAAATTTTTGAGCTTGGATTCAATTTCTTTATTTTATTTAAAAATATTACCAAAATATTTAGCATTCCAAATATTCATTTTCTCCTTTAAATATTTCAACTTTTTAACAAACTTGTACATACATGATCATTCAAAATTTTAATTTATCCCACCATAGCATAACCATCTAAAACAAATCGAGGTCTTGGAGCCACATTGACTAGAAGCAAAATGGATTTGAATGACCATTATTAGGATACTCACAATTCAAAAGAATGGGTTTTTGATCTAATCATGCTCATAATAAAATATCTAAGAGATTGTATACTTTATTTGTAATCATTTATTGGATTACAAGAATCTATCCAATCTTTCTGCTATATGGTTTTTCTAATGTTTTTATTATCCCATGTATATTGAAAGCTTGAGGGACTAACATTCCAATGGTCATTTGAATTAACAAATGAAGCAAAATATTGAATTGATTTAGACCATCCTGGAATACCACCCTTTATTTCAAAGGAGATAGAACAATATTAAAATCATCCCCAATAATCCATAGATCATATGAGTCATCATTTTATTTGATAAAAGTATGCTAAGATCCTTCCAACATATTTCACAATGAGTATCTATAGTTGGAGCATATACAGTTATAACCTCAACTTTGGTGTTTTCCTCTTTCTTGCAAAATTATCCAACAACCCAATTACTTTTTGCTTCTAATAATTGCCCATACCATTTCTATTTATCCCATATTATTGCAATATCTCCTGAAGCTCTTGTAGAAAAAACTGCTAAACAATCACCCATCTTGCAAATCTTCTCAAAAGCATGCTTACATTTCTCATTACTTAATTTTGTTTCTTGTATTAAAATAAACTCAATACTATAACCATCTATTAATATCTTAATAAATATTTTTTTAGGGGTTTTATTCATACCCCTAACATTCCATGATATCATTTTCATCATCAATGCTTTATTTTTATTAGTGGGCTTAGCCCCACTTCTTGTTAACACTTGTGATATTTTTGTTTGTCTTCCTAGATCAATATCCTTTTGAGTTTTTTTTTCTCTTTGTTCCTACTTTAATGACCTTATTCTCCTTCTTCCATTTCCTACCAACACTCTCATATTTATCATTCTCTTCTATTTTTCCTTTCATAATGAGGCTTATCTTCTAAATATTTATGTTGCCCTAAAGTGTCAAAAGTGCGAGGAATAGTATCATTAGCATTTTATTCTTTATGTTGCCTTAAAAACTCTAAACTGCATATATGATCCTCCATAGTCATTACTTTCATATGTTGGCCTAAAAACCCTAAATTTCCTTGGATATCCTCCATAAGATTTTCTTTACTATACTACTCTTGAAACCCTAAAGTGCAAGGAATACACTTCTTACTACTTTCCTTTTTATTATAAGGAGAAGACTTTATGCTACTTGAGGAGAATAAAGGTGATTTACCTAGATTAAGCTTGACCTCCTTCACCTCATTTTCTTAAAAATTTGTCTCTCCATATTCCTTTGCTTTAAAATTTCCTTCCTCTCTTCCTTCACACCTTTAGCACCTATATTTGAACTTGTGCATTGTACTTCCTCATCCCTCATATATTTTTTCTTCTAATTGTTGATTCAAGTGAACTATAATGGCCTTTTCCATCTAATGATGTAGAGGGATTTTTTCAACCACTTTCTTAGGAGTGGAAATTCTTTGATTTGACCTAGCTTCTCTTGTGATATGATCTCCTTGTTTCAAATTGAAGCTACCCTCATGCCAAAAAATTTACATCTCTTCCTCCATCATTTTTACTTTGCATTCTCTTGCCATGTGCCCTATTTCATGACATTTAAAACATTGGAATGAAATATTTTCATAATCTACTCGTTGATCTCATTCTCTTGATTCAAATTTAATCATAATCGAATGCGGTGAAGGTTTTAAAATATCCATCAAAACACATATTCAAGTGTATAAAACATGTCTTCTCTCCTTATTAGTTGGTCCCTCCTAGATGAATTCACCTACAGTATTACCAACATTCTTCAAAAGCTCCTTATTTATGAGTTTATAAGGAAGTCCAAAAAACCTAATCCATATCAAAAGCATTTTAAGAGTTTCTATGACCACAAAAAAAATTCACTCCAAGGTCTTAAATATAATGAGTCTTTGCCTCTAAACCATAAGCCTCCATCCATTATTTTATCCTTTATTTTTAAACTAAAAAAATAAGGAAAAATCCTTTTGGAAGAAAAGTCATGGTGTAATTTGAATTCAATCCCCACTTCCACCTGATCTAATTTTGAATCTCAGGAAAATATAACCATTATCCATGATTTTTACATATTAACCCTCTGGTTTTAAGAACCATTATATCATGCTCAATCATCTCATCTTTGATAATCACTTTTGGTGTGGAATTTTCTATTTGGATAGGGTTTGTCGTAGATTCACTCTTCCTCTTATTGCTATCTAAGCATCCATACTTCCAACTTGGCCATTCATACTTTCAATAAGGACTTTCACAAATTAATTTATTTCCATGTTACCTAGATTTTCTTCAAATGAATCCTTTAAATTCTCCTAAGATATAGAACAAGAAGTGGTACTTGTTCCTTGATCACACTTTGCTTTCTACTTTTGCTTCCCTACTCACACTTCCTCTCACTCCCAGCTCCTCCTAAAAATTAATTTAGTTACCTATATTATATAATTTTTATTTTATTTAGTAAGTCATATGTGGATTTTTTGTAAGGTCACTTATCAAAATTACACAATATTACATTATTATTAGGTTATTGTTCTTTTATTAAAAATATTTTTTATTTTCCTAAATTAACTATGTTTTTAAAATTAGTTCCTTCACATCATTTTTATTATGGGATAAAATATCACTTATTTAATCCCCTTTTAAAATTTATATTTTCATTAAAAAATAATCTTACTCAATTAGCCACCTTCTAAAACTTAAATTTTTCAAGATCAAGATCAACATTGTAATTGGTTGAATTATCCACTACATGGTTTTATTATCTATAAATATATTAACATTTTCAATAAACTACCTCTAACATAGTTGATAGACAAAAAATGATGTTATTTTTTATTCTATCGGTGCATCTACTTTTCTTGATAGAATTAAAACTAACTTATGAATCATCCTCAATTGAAATATATTTCCATATTTTCTTAATGGTAAATTTTATCACCATAATAAGTTCACTTTACATTGTTGTTAGTTAAAGTTCGACATGATTACGAGTAAGTAAAAATCATTTTTACTTCTATATTATAAAAAGCATCTCTTCCTCTAGTTTTTCCCAAATTCCCTTTGGAAGCACCATCAAAATTTATTTTGATAAATTCAACTTCTAAACATTCCTAATTTACCATATACTAAATCAAATTCTTTGTGTTAACTCCATTTTTGTAAACGAACCTTCCATGTATATTCAAATCTTGTAACCAAGAGGCCAACACTTATTTTTCCACATGTGTGGCTTCTCATGATGCACACCAAGTCTATAAACATTCTACAAGACAGGTAATAACACAATTCTAAACTTTAATTGATATTGAGGTTTATTTTTTAAAATTCTACTATTTCTTTAAAGTCATAAATTTCAACAAATAATGGTGGGACCAATCATCCACAAAATCTCTTTAACAATTAATCCAACATTTCATGAATTCTTTTAATGTTGATCAAAGTACCCAATATATTCTCATATTTTTGAAAAGTTGATCCCAAATGATATAAGCAAAGGGACAATGAAGAAGTAAATGATCTAATAATTTTAGATATCTCTCACATAAGACACACCTAAAAGGTCTATGATGTCCTCTTATTTGCATACTCTTACTTATAAGAATCTTACTTTTAATTTCTAACCAAAGGAATTTTGAAGTCTAAAGAGGCCTTAAGTGATCAAACATTCTTCCAAAGCAAATGTTTGGGAGTAGAAAATTATGATTATTGTAAGTCCTTATATTTCAACTTGACCAAGTATACACCATATTTTGATAGATTCCAAATCAAATTATCCTTCTATGTAAGAATAGGAAAATAGAGATCTTGAAGCATCCCTTGAAACTCATTCATTATTTTTTTGAGGTCCTATCCTTCAACTAGAATGCTAATAGAAATCAATGATCTAGAGTTGCACAGTAATATAATTTTTTAACCTGTGGAACTTTTCAAAGTAAACATACTTAGATCCAACAATTATCGTTTCAGATAATAAAAAAATAAGAGGATAAGGCTTCAACCAAACACTAAACCAAAAACTGTAGAATCCCCTTCATTGAATGACCATCTAATATGTTTTTTTACCAATCACAAAATATTTGAATAAATTTATATATTGTGAAGCCTATAGGAAGGGTTTGTTTCTTAAATAATTTTATTGCATCAATAGAATCTACATATTTTTTAATTAACGTTTTTTCAACTCTTGCCTTTATCTTTGAATAATATTTAGCCAATTTTTCCCTTAAATGGAATACTCATAATTTTGTTTGTTTGCAAACCTACCTCTCCACAAAAAAATCTTTGCAATACCACTTATAAAGATAAAACCTAATTTTTTTTTCACATCCTTTTATCTCCTTGATCTTTATCAAATTCAAAAGCTATATCCATTAGAAATATTTCAAGTGACATCGTATATAGGGACAGATTACAATGTAATTTTTATGATTTGTAGGGTTCCAACCATGGGTAATAAATTACCTTTTCAACCTATCAAGCAAGATTCAATTCTATCTAAAATTGAGTTCCAAAACTCCTTTTCTTTATGAGAGAAAGGAATACCCAAGTATGTTGATGGTAATATTCCAAATTTAAACACTATAATATCCACATTAATCCATTGTAAGTCTAGGACAATGTTAATGAAAAAGATCTTAGATTTTTTGTATTAACAAACTAATCAACAACCTTCTCATAGCATGATAATATTGATTTGAACTTTAATGGAGAACATGACATTATCTGGTACATGAAAATGTACCCCCATGGTACCTTTATGGTACAAATGTAAATATGTAATAGATTAGGGTTTGATTCTATAGTTTAGGTGAGTGATTTATATTTCCCATTTTATGTAAATGTCTATATGTAAGATATGCATAAGTGTCACATAAGTGTGTAATGTGCTAGATATGCACAATTGTTATGTAAGTGTGAGTGCAAGTATCACGTAAGTGTATAATATGTAGGATATGCACAAGAATTATGTAAATAAGAGTGCAATTCTGTAATTATAAAAAGTGCAAAAGTGTCATGTATATAAGTGTGTAAATATGTAATGTTGGGATGTGCATAGTGTCTTGTATTAGGAGTGCATGTAGGAGAGTATCATGTAGAAGTGTGCAAGTTTCATGAAGTTAAGTGTGTAAATATCATGAAGTTAAATGTGCTTGTAAGTATAAAGTGAAGTATTTTTTACAAGTGGTAATCTAAGAATCCAAAGGACATGATATTCTTGTCTTATGTAAAGAATATAAAATATTGCAACTCTCAAATATATTAGGATTGCAATAGTCAAGTATGGAGATAAAGCTCCATACAATGTATTGGGAAAACGGTCTGTAAACGATCACCATAGCAAGCATTTATAATATTGAAGCTTGTATATAGATTTTGAGCAATTTTATTGTAAGTATTTTTCATGTTATTACATGAATGATTTTGGCCATTTACATTCATATTTGATGTTATAGTGAATGTTATTATAATTTATATTGTCCATTATATATTTTTATTGATTTTATATTTAATTATACTCTTGATTATTTATATTAAGACCTAAGATATTGTGGCTTAATTATACTGGGACTTGAGATAGTTTGGCTTAAAATCCAATAGTGGTATCAAAGCTACTACTTAACTCTATCCATTTTTGATAGAGTCATATTTCAGAGCCACCATCATATTTGGATCTTGACCACTTTAAAAGTAGTGAAGACTTGGACTCTATTTTAAAGGTTTGAAGGAGTAGATATTGAGGGGACAAATAAAAGTCACCCTAATTTGGATGCTAGGGTCTATCCACTTGGTTCAAGGAAAACTAGTGAAGATAAGGACTCAACCAAAATAGATTAAGAGCCAACTCAAAAGAAAGTTGGACATGAGGGGACATTCAAAGTCACCCTGATATTGATTTGGATTATCTAGAAAAGAGGAGAATCATATAAGAATATTGAATGCACTCAAGCTAGTACCTAAGAGAAAGAGAAGATAGATAGAAGAGAATAAAATATATTAAATGCACTCAGATTAGAATCTAAGAAATAGAGAGTGTATAAGAACTCAAATAAATTTAGAGTATAGTAGAAAGGGGTAGCCTAAGCTACATGAGGTGAGAAAACATCCAACAAGAGTCTACCTACGAAATAAAAAGTACTCTAAGTTGCTTTATGTGAGATTTTTCTAAGCCATTACAGCTAAGAAATCCAAGCCAAAGCATCATAGTCTATCTAGAGCAAAGAAAAAGGACACATTCCCTAAGAGCATGAAGCCTACTAGAAGAGAAAAATGAAAGATTGAAGGTATCCATAAGGGGACAAAGGCTATAAGGAGAACATCATCTAAGTATATTTAAAGGTGAATAGTCTCTAACAAGAGGTACTAGAATAGACTATAGCTAAGAAAAGCCAACATCTAATCAACATAGTCAGGGAAACTAGAAATACCAACATCTAATCAACGCAGCCAATGACTAACCAAAGATCTAGTGAAGAAAACATCTACCAAAGTAGCTAGCGTAATAGTGAAGCTACCATAGCCAATAAAGCCAACAAGAGCCAGCTTAGCTAGTGAAGCCAATAGAGCTAGTACAGCCAGTGTTAAACTAGAAAATACCAATTTTTATCCAAAAGAGCCAATAAAGCCAGCATCAAATCTGAGCAGTCATCATAGCTAGAAAAGAGCAATTTGATCTGAAAGAATATGAATATGAATGGTTTGATAGTGCACTTCATGGGAGTCAATACAATTTGAATGGGCATAAGAAGCAAAGGGAAGGATCATCCCTACACATGTGTCATTGTGGTAACATATTTGAACCACTACACTACAGTCACAACGTCTATCTTTGTCTATCTTCAACAATGTTCATAAATTTGGAAGCATCATTTATGCATTTGAAATATTATGCCAGGTGGATATTAAGGTAAGTAACATTACCTTTATTGAATGATTAATTAAAGTCCTAAGAAAAAGATTATTTAAAGTTTTTTTTTAAATAGTAGGAACTTTAATAAGTGGGAGATAAAAGGAATACAACTTTTTAAAAATAAAAATTTAAGTGGGAGTTATAAGGACTTCTACAATTGAAATTAATATTTCAATTTTTGAGTTTTTTAATATTTATTAAATTTTGGAGTGATAAGGTTTTCTACTTCAAATAGGATTTAGAAAAAAATTGAATTTGAAATTTGGTTTTTTGAAATTTTGAAGAGTTAGTAGATTTGATGATTTGAAATTTAATTTTTAGAATATTTGAAGTTTTTTAATTTTTTTGAAGATTTGAAATTTAGGAAAATTTTGAAATTTGAATATTTTTGAAATTTTACAAATTTAATAAAGTAGGGAGATAAAAGGTTTGCCACTTCAAAGGAAATAAATTATGGAGGAAAATTATTTGAAGTTTATAATAAGAAAATATTGGAAGTCATAAAATATTGCATACATAAATTGATTTTAAAATCTCATGATAAGCAAGATATGGCAATGCAATTCATTTATAGAGAAGCAATGAATGAAAATTTTAAGACATTTGAATATTATTTACATTCAAAGCTTGTTGAAGTAATTGATAATTAAAAGGATGTTATTACAATACCTATTGATATAGGTAGTATAATGTATATGGCATTGCTTTCACTTGAACTTCATAAGGATAAAAGTCAAAAGCAAAAAGAGTTGATTTAAACTTTAAAAAGAAAAATAGTGATTGATCATACAAGTGATTCAAGTGAATCATCTCTTAAAATAGTGTTTCATTCTACATGTAATATTGACATTCTAAGCTCATAAAATTCAAGATATTATTGCTAATGGGTCCTTGGTTCAATGTTTGGGACAAATAGTTCATGTAGCCCACACCAAGGTTCAAATCTCGACAACACCAAAAAGCTCAGTGTGACTAAATCAATGTAAAATGGAAAGGGAAACCCTTTCAAAACCCTATTAAAAAACAAGAAATTATTATAATGCACTAAGTTAATATTTTGAGAATACATAACAATATCAAAATTGCAAGATAATAGGAATAAAGGTAGCACATGAACCAAACATCATAGACAATGAAGAAGGTCAAGAAGTTCATAAGCAAGAATTAGTAATGCATAAAAAAAGTAAAGATTGAAGAACCAAAGAAAGAAGATGAATAAGGATCTCAAGTAGAGGATCGTGCACAATGCAAAGTTACATGATCAAAGATTAAGATGAAGATTGAATATTAAAGTCTTCAATAACCAAATAATATAATACATGGGGTGTTGGAGAATACTACATTATTTGGTACATTCAAATATACCCCCATGGTACCTTTATGGTACAAATGTAAATATGTAATGGATTAGGGTTTGAGTCTATAGTTTAGGTGAGTGATTTATATTACCCCTTTTATATAAGTGCCTATGTGTAGGATATGCACAAGTGTCATGTAAGTGTGTAATGTGCAGGATATGCACAAGTGTCATGTAAGTAAGAGTGCAAATGTGTAATGAGAGAAAGTGCACAAGTGTCATGTATGTAAGTGTGCAAATATGTAATGTGAGGATGTGCACAAGTGTCTTGTATTAGGAGTGCATGTAGGAGAGTAAGTGTCATGTATAAGTGTGCAAGTATCATGAAGTTAAGTGTGCATGTAAGTAGAGAGTGAAGAGTCTTGTATACAAGTGGCAATATGAGAAGCCAAAGGACACATGAGTCTTGTCTTATGTAAAGTATATGAAAGTTTACAACTCTCAGATATGCGAGGATTGCAATAGCCAAGTATTGAAGAGTTACCTTTCTGTGTCTATATTATGGAGACAAATCTCTATACAATGTATTGGGAAAACAATTTGTAAATGATCACCATAGCAAGCATTTATAATATTGAAGCTTGTATATAGATTTTAAGTAATTTTATTGTAAGTATTTTTCATGTTATTACATGAATTATTTTGGCCATTTACATTCATATTTGATGTTATAGTGAATGTTATTATAATTTATATTGGCTAGTATATATTTTGATTGCTCTTATATTTAATTCTACTCTTGATTATTTATATTAAGACCTGAGATATTATGACTTAATTATACTGGGACTTGAGATAGTTTGGATTAAAATCCAACAAACCCCATAGCCTTGCTAACTAAGAGATGACCCCCAAAAAAGTATCATCTAAAAGTTGAGATGCATGTGATGCATTTTTTTATCATTTTTAAAACTTGCACTTGTAATAAAGAGAGTTGTTTGTTAAAGTGTGCATTGTCTCCTAGAGTAAAGGAAAAAGCCTAATTATGATCATTAAAAAAAAAAATCTCATTTTTTATCATTTTTGTTGATTCCTAATTTTGATTTTAGATGAGCTCTATAAATCATGTATTTTATTCCTTGGATTTGATTTCTTTTCCTTTTTTCATATTAAATTTTATACATGGAATGTCGTTATGTAAAATTTCAACTAGATATGGGCACATTTGATAGAATTTTAGAGTGATTAAAATTATTGATTTGATCATTTTTATTATCATTTAAATATTTTCTATTATTTATTGTAAAACTCAAACATTTCAAATCCATTTTTAGGGTATGTTTGGACTTTAGGTGGTAATTAAAAAGTTACATAAGTTTTTAAGGATTCCATTTTCTTCATTTGTTAGCAAATTTTGTTTTGCTACAAGAAGAAGTAGAAGACGATACCCCAAAAAAATCAAGTATAGTCCAATACAATATCCCTCTTTTTAGTGAAAAAAATAAGTATTGTAGCATTAGAATGAAAATTTTGCTCATCTCACAAGATCAATGGACTCTTGTCTTCAAAGGGTGCAATGAACCAATTGATCAAGAAACCTAGAATACTCTTACTTTAGATCATTAAAAAAATATATAGGAGAATAAAAAGTGATTCTAAAGCTTTTTTTATTACTCAAATGGTCCTAGACATCACTATATCCAAATATTGTAGAATGCAAAAATTCCCATTGAGTGGTAATTTTGCCCCATTGCAAAATCACCATCACAGTCACGATATTGAAATGAAAACCCTCTCTTGCAAAGAAATATGAAATTTTCCCAAGGTTCCTTTTAGCATAAACAAATATGTGCTTGACAATATGTGCAAATATGTAAATCTATATAAACTTAATGCTAAAAATACATCAGTGATTGCAAGTAAACTGTTAAAAAGGGGCATGTGGTTTATGTGATTTTTGACATGTTTTTAATGTTCATTGATTAAAAGGGCTTGATTTCCCTTATATGCAGAAATACATGATGAATGAGGTTGATCCTAATTCCCTTTTTTTATCTTTGGATTAAAGCGACTTATACTTGAAAACCTTGTTAGTGGATTCCTTTTACTTCAGATTAAGCTATGAAAATTAGATGTTGTGGAGAACCCACTTCATTTTTATCTATGCCTTAATGTGAAATTTAAGGTTAGTATTTGTTGTTAGCAGGTTTATTTTATCTTCAAATTAAAATCATGTTGTTAGCATATTCGCAAGTGTTGTGGAAGATCCAATTTATTTTTTATCTACACCTTAATGTGAAATTGAAGGTTAGTAAAGTCAGCAATTCCTTTTATCTTCAAATTAGGGTGTGAAAGTTAGGAAATGTTGTGGAAGATCCACTTCATTTTATCTGAGCATTAATGTGAAATTGTAGGCTAGTAGACCCTCCCTTTGAGCACAAATTTTTATCTTGATCTTTAATGAATGCTAAAACTTGTGCAAAGTGAATTCATTTTTAACCCTTGAAATGAAGAGATATCCAGATAATGATCTACCTTGATGCCTTTTAAAACTAATTACCTAGATGATTAGTGACTACAAAATCCCCTGGTTGAATTTATGGGTAAAATAAAACCCTAGGATTGTGAGTATTTGATAGTGATTTGAAATAAAAATACATAAAACAAAGCAAAACTGAATGAACAATGAAAATAAATGCTAAAAATATTAGAAGATAAAATATTGTCAGTATAATGCTACCCTATCCTGCAAAACCAGAGATGTGAGAATTTTTTAATGTAACCTAATCTAAATGAAGTTGCATTCACATAGTCTAAAATAAACTAGGTGCAATCTTCTAAGGAGAAAAAGAAATAAACTCCACAATTCTAAACATGTGATAGTGCAACCATTAAAATTCATTAAACACTATCTATAAGCCTAAAAGCATGGAAGGTAAAGATAAATTGTTAGCCCAAACACTCAAAAAATATTTTTCCTTTGATTTTACTTACATTATACAAGTTTCTGAAAGCATTTGCATTCATAGCCTCATTCTTCTGTCCTCAATGGGTATTTAAAAAATTGGCTATTTTTAGGGTTGTCTAGGGCTTTTATGACTATTTTAGTGTAGTTTTTCCCTATTTTTGGCTTAAAAATCACTCAAAAATAGAGTAATCATAAAACCAACTTATCTTTTTCATTATAGCTCCGATCTACATAGCAATTAAATGATTATCTCTTTTAAATTTAAATTCTCTTTGTGTTCCCTAAAACTTGTTTTGTGTGTTATGTTTTGTTGTGAATACAATCTAAACTCTTATCGTGTTTGAAGTAGTTGATGCAATTCTTAGATTGTTTAAAGATTTCACCTATATACTCGCAACGAAAAACTCGATATTGACATCCAGGCTATCTACCCACTAATATATGGAGATGAAACCCATATCCGATCAGGGAGCATAGGTACTACCGATTCTCACCCAGCACACCACAAGCAGCGATATACCTTTTGAAGAAGAGTACATGCTATTTTCTATGGATAGGAAAGTTCTTGAATCATCCTTGGCCATGGATGGGTGCAAAAATTTCAATATCAACAAGCTAACTCAGTGGTAATGAATTCCACCATTGGTCTTAATCAATGGGTTGGATGTGAAAACCCAATGCCATTGATGTTTTCACTTGGATCGTGGTGTGTGATTAGTTCATTTTAAATTTACATAAAAATAAATGCATCAAATAGCATACATTGTTCTCTTCACCTACATGCATATAAAATGTGTTTTATATTCAAAAATGCGGTATGAAAAGACATTTCAGATTAAGAAAGATGCAATGCAAATTAAGATGAATCGACCTTTGAATAGGCCCCAAGCAAACATACCTACAACCAAGTCTAAATAATAGTCACTACTGTAATCAGTGGTGCACAGTCGTGGTCGCTATACACAGTAGTAGCTAGAATCTTAGCTACTGGCTTTTGGGGTGGCTAGCAGAGACAACCATTGTTCCCAGCAGCAGCTAGCAGAAACATAGGAAAAAAATTTATTTAACCTGTTAAATATTTTCTCTATGTGACTTAATTAATCCTACTACCTTTTAGAAACACAATAGAAGCAAGAAACAGAAAAATGGGATAGGACCACTTACAAGTCGATCCATAGATGAAGAAATAGGTTGTTGACTATTTTATTGTGTTTTTCCCTAGTTTATGTCGATTAGGGCGGCTGCGATGCTAGCTACTGACGTCGATGGTGGTGGGACTGCTAGCCATTTTTCTTAGAGCGATTATACCTATAACAATAAAATAGAAAAATATCTCAATTATCAACTAAAAAATGGGCCAGTCCGGTTGTGATAACCACTTGTAAGCAGTAAAAATCATGCATCTAATCTATTTGCAAGCATGTAACCAATTGAAAATAATAAATTATATAACCATTGAAAGATAAAAGGTGATCAAAATGGGGTGCTCTTTATTAATCACAATAATACTTTATTACAATCTTTCCCTCTTAGGGAATCCCTCAATTTGATACAATTACCCTCAAAGGGGAGAGATGCACTCCAATGATTTTCACTCCACTAATTTTCTTATAAGAGGGCTTATTAGCTACCTCCTTCTTTGATATCAAGAAGTGTGATCTCAATGATGCTTTGTCCTTGGATAGATCTATCACCTGCACACAAATAAACTACAAGATACATCAATAGCACATGATGCCTCTCAAGATGAGGCTAGTCTTAAAATAAATGCAAGAAAGAGAGAAAATGCATAAAGATAATATGAAATGTATAAAATATTGAAATAAAAGCATGAAAGAATACTAAAAAGCATCTAATCTATGATAAACAAGCAATGACAATACAAATAATGTAAAATCTATGGTTAAATGTAAGAAATGACCAATTAAACCATGATCGATGGTGATCAGAGTAGTTAGATCTGCTAGCTGCTATTAAATTTGGTGGTTGGGACTACGGGCCACTGTTAAAACAATGGTCATGGGAAAGGAGTTATTTCCTCTAAATCCTTAGCCTGAACTCGATTAATTATCCTACAAAATTGGTGTTCATAAGGTCAGTTGTCTCTCAAGATACATTTTGGTGGTGGATTATCTCAGATTTATGGTGAATTGATGAAGAACATAGCAGGGTTGCTCCTGAAGCCTTTGAAAGCTCCATTGTTGCATGAACAGTTGTCATAATGTGATTGAACAGCACTTTGCCACATATTACAGGTATGTAAAGTCGCTCTCCAATATGATAGGGCTTCGCTACAATGAATTCAGGATCCTTTATTCAATTTAGAGAGGATTTTGTATAGAATTCCCAAGTCTTCATCTTGGCTTCTCAAGGAATCCAATATCAAGAATCTGTTGACATGGAGCAGTTAGGAAGAGGCTTTTGGAATCTTCACAAATAAAAATTCCCAATAAACTATTGTAATTGGTTGAATTTAATTGATTTCACTCAACTCGGGGAGCTTGAGTTTGTTACAAGGTTAGTCACTATCGATAAGCATGGCTATGGGCATGTTGCCTGTAGCTGCTATCGACGGGTGCGTCTAGCATATAGCTTCTCTAATCATTAATGACTGAGATCTCAACTATTGTTGACGTCAGTGGCTAGAGCTACATAGGACTAGGCTACCCTATTTGAGTGGTTAAAACCATTGCTTAGTCTTGGCAAGGTCCAAGATCAATCATATGACCTGCAAAGGTGTCTATATGAGTAGTCTCCTAAACATGACATGTTTTAGGTGTCTACACTATAATTTTTTCTTTACTTTTAATTTTTTCTTTCTTCTTTCTCAGGTTCTAGATGCTTCTACTCTACTCAGGCTGCACTTTGGATATGAATAGAAGGCCTCATAACACTCTTAATGCACTATTAAATGCTTAAGACTTTACTGCACTTATCATTCCTTGTTTTCAATTTACTTTGCTTTTATTTTATTTTTCTTGTCTCTACAAGACTCTTCTTTTCTCAGCTCTGCTTTACATGGATTACCACCATTCTGGAAAAAAAAATTTAAATATTATTTCAGCTAGTTCCTCCTTTTTAAAATATTCAATATTATTTTTGTCGGTTCCTCTTTTTTAATAAACTCTTTTGTCCTTAAATATAACGTTTTGTAATTTTTTCTTCAACAATTTATTATTACTATTATTAAATAATTCTTATATTTCTCTTTCTCTTCTTTTCAAAGTAATTCTTGATATTCTCAAGCATTTGTTTTTATATCTTCCTTCAAAAAACTTTAATATATTTTTTTAAATCTCTCTAAATCAACCAAATAAAAATATCTTCTTTCTTTCTGTCTAATATAAAAACTTTTATTCTTCAATTTTTATTTTCTTATATCTCCCAAAAATGTTTCTCTTCTTTTTACTTTCTTTGAATTCTTCCAATCAAATTATTTTAAAAATTTTATTTTCTTATCACTCCAGATTTTTTTTTTCAAAAATAAAATTTTTCTCTTCAAAAAATTCTAATAAGTTATTTCTTCAAATTAAATTTACCTTACCTATCAATTTTTCTCTGCAAATTTTTGCTACAAGTTGGGCGACCTCAGCCCTATCTTCTTTATTTTTCTCTGTTGCAACTTTTATTCAATATTTTTTATTTTGCTTCAAATTTCTTAGCTTGAGACAGTCATTTTCTCAGGTTTTCAAATGCAATATTTTCACCTTATTTACCAGGCACTTCTAGCTTCTTTTGGTAACTTTCAACCTTCAAGCTTTATCAATGAATCTTGGTACTTTGTCTTTCTATTGCATTGTGGCTCTTAGGATCCTCACTTCACAATTTCTAGTTATTCTTCTATGCTCATCCAACAAATCTCCTCTTCATAGTGGCAAACCAACAAATAACTTCTTATTAGCTTCTAGCACACAATAAAATACGTGTAGTTAATAACCTCCTTCAATATTCTTCACTCTTCTTCACATAATCTCTATCCAACACTAATTTTTCATAGCACTTTGTGGCTTTGATACCACTGTTAGATTTCCAGATAAAATAACTCATGGAAAGCTTTAGCTATGATCAGTATAAATCAGATAAATGCCATACAAAATAACAATGAATCACAATATTGAAATAACAACAATATCTCACAAATATAACTCAAATATCAAAATATTACAAGAATGATTCAAATAGATTACATTGCATGGAGCTTTATCTTCAATATATAATTTTACATGAATTTTCAGTACTCTGACTATTGCTCCCTCAAGCATATAAGAGATGCATCCTTTCATATTCCTTTCAATAAGAAAAAACTCTAATCTTTCCATATATCAATGTGACTCTTCATTATCTCTCTTGGCACCTCACACTTTTCTCTCATATTGACACATACATTATATAAAACATAAATCATTCTACCAAACTAATATTTCAAGGGGGGGAAATAATGTAATACTTCCAACAAATGGATGGTACACATGTCACTGTTATTGGTGTGCTAAAAGACTTGGTAATATCCATATCTAGATACCTAAATCTAAAATTAGTCTAGGAAGTGATAGTGGTTGAACTCCCATCCTATTTTAGGATATTGTTGTCTAGAAAATTAACTAAAAAGCTATATAATAAAACTAGGTATTTGTTAATGGTTTACACCCACATAAAATTTACTTGGGATGGATGCATAGACAATGAACCCCCTTGTAATTACCTCTTGCATAAGCTAAGAGATGATGGGGTAGTTAAATTGATATAATCCCAAATCATCTTTCCCAAAAAGTATTCTATGTGAGTGGCTAATTTATTCTTGATTAGAAAGAAAAATGAAGATATCAAACTATGCATTGATTTTAGGCCTCCTTAAAAAATCATTATTCATTCTCATATATGGATCAAAATATCCAAAAGGTTATAGGATCACAAATGATGTTACTCATGGATGTATTTTCATGATATAATCAGATTTGGATGAAAGATGATGATCAACACAAAACAACCTTCGCAACTAAATGGGGAACCTTTGGCTATGAAATATTTACCTTTGGGTTATCAAACACTCATGTCACCTTTCAAAGAGCCATGGAAATTGTGTTTGTAGTTTTTATCAATGAGATAATCTTGGTATATCTAGATGACTAATAGTATTTTTGAATGAGAGGTAAAATCATATTGATCATCTAGAAGCAATACTCAAAAGGTTCCAAGAATTTGGTATATCATAAATACTAATAAGTCCAAGAAATTCAAATTATATCTAGATTTTGTTGGACATTTTGAGTCCATAAAGTTGTCATTGATGTCAAGGCATGAGGTTGTTATTGATGCCAAGGAGTGAACCACCATTGATGCCAAAAGGTCAAAAGGAGCAATGCAAAAGTTTGATGGCAAAAGAGCTTCATAATATTCATTTTTGATATTATAGGAAGCATAAAAAAAGTTTTTTAAAAACCATGGATTGGCAAAATAAAAGGTTTTCATTAAAACCATGGTTAGATAAAAGGTTTTCATAAAAACCCAAGGAGGCTTTTTATTCCAAATTAAAAAGTCCAAGGAAGGTTTAAATATTTAATTTATAAATATTTAAATTCAAATTGAATTTAAATTTTATAAATAAATATTTATTTATTTGAAATAGCAAAACCCTAAGGCTATTCCATCGACGTGCAAGTTGAAGATTACCCCCGTCGACGTGTTGGAAGAAATAACAAAGCAATATAAATATTGCCTTTGCTAAGGCAAAAGGGTATGCAATTTGAATTCGAAAAATGTGTTGAGAGAGGAATATTGTGTGCTGCATCATATCCAAAATTTGGGTTGTTGAAGAAGACAAGGCGCTTAACTTCTAGCACCATCCGATGGCTAGCGTAGGTGGCAGTTGCTTGGCGTTTGTGGCAGTGAGGTTACGGGTTCGAAACCTGATGACAGCAAGTTGGGAAGCCCCTTTTTGCATTTTAATTTTTGGTGGCAGTAGAAGGTTTTAGAAGCACATGGGCACTTTAGCTCCCACGTGAGCGCTTAGCTCACGCGGTAGCCAAGGCCATGGCTAGGGCGCTTGGGGAGGCAACATCGTGGGTTCAAAACCCACTAAGGGCAAAGGTACAATTTTTTATTTAAATTTTATTTTCCCTAAGGTTGTTGTGAGTAAATTGGGAGGTATAAGGTGGTAATTAAATTGGATTATTTACCTATATGTTAAAGTGATTTTTGGGCATGGTAAAAAGTTGTTTTTGATAAAGTAAAAACTAGGGTAATTAATTTTTACCTTAGAAGAATAAATTGCATTGTTTTATAAATTATTTTATTTGATAAGTGCAATTTAAGAAAGGAGTTATAAGTAGAAATTGTGTTATATTTTATAAGAGGGTTTTTGATGAAAATTATGATGTTGAAATTTATTATTGAGATGGAGCAATAAGGTGTATTTGGGATTTAATTTATCTTTGTGTTTAAGGTAAATTGTGAAAAGTGTTAGGGTGATAATTCTTGTCATCTAACCCTTTGTACTTGGCAAAGAAAGTTGTGATAATTGAACTAGGCTTTTGAAGATCATTCTACATCAAAGAAAAAGGTATGGGCATATTCTTCCTTGGTTGAGTTGATTGGTTGGTTTTCTGGAAAACAACTTTGGAGTGAAAAGGACTTAATTAGGTTTCCTTATTGAGTTGTTGAGCTATATGTGAAGATTGTTTTATAAGCATTGTTGAGTGTGTTTTGAATTAATGCTTCAAGGTTTTCTGGAATAAAGAGTTGTTGATAAAACCTTGTTTGATAAGCATTGTTGTTGAAGCCATTGGTTAAGTGAGGAACTTGAACTAGGGTTTGCAAAGATCATGAGTATCATTGTTATGTGAGATTGGTTGATGAGCATTGTTGGAAATATTTGAGTGAGTGTTCATATGCTTGGACTAGGGTTTGTGAGCAAGGATTATTTCATTGAGTGATTGGTTGAGTAAGATTTGGTTGAGCCTAGTCAAGTGGATGTGTGAAGTAATAGTCCTAGTTCTATGAAATAAATTATTCTATATTCTGAATTGATTTGAGAAAGAGATTGAGTATTGTGGTGAAGCATATTGAGTCTCTAACAATTCTCTGTATGTTTCCAAAAGAGTGATTGAAAGTTATTGAGTATTGGGTGAATGTGAAGCATATTGAGTCTCTAACAATTCTCTATATGTTTCTAAAAGAGTGATTGAAAGTAATTGAGTATTGTGGTGAATATGAAGCATTTTGAGTCTCTAACAATTCTCTTTATGTTTCTATGAGATTGGACAAGTTCTAGTGTGGACTTGTTGAGCAGATTTGAGGTAAGTCTTTGAGAAGACTTGTGGACAGATTTGTGTGAGCTTTTGTGGAAGCTTACAATACATATTGAGAGCATATTTGGATAAGTTCTAGAGAGGAATTGTGGATAGATTAGTGTGAGATTTTGTGGAAGCTTACAAGGCAGATTTGAGATAAGTCTTTGAGAAGACTTGAGAGCAGAGTTGATTGATTGATTTGTTCAAACCTTGAGTTAAGGTTTGGGGCAGATCTAATAGAGTTGATTTGAGATTGAGTCAAGATTTATGTTAAGGCTTGAAGATAGATATTGAGGATAGATTTGTGCTAGATCGAAGGACTATGTTTAGTGTAGATCAGAGAATAGATATTGAGGATAGATTTGTGCTAGACCGAAGGACTATGTTTAGTATATATTAGAGGATAGATTTTGGTGTAGATTTGAGGATAGGTTTGTGCCAGACTAGAGATAGAGATTGAGAAAATTTGTGCTAGATCGAAGGACTATGTTTAGTGCAGATTTGAGATAGAGCTTTGAAGGTGATAGAGTATAGAGGATGATAGTCTCTAGTGGATAGAGATCCATTAGCTAGGGCAGTGAGGACAGGTGTCTTCAATGGATAGAGATCCATTAGCTAGAGCAGTGGGGGCAATAGTTCTTCTAGAAGATCACTAGTCAGAGCTAAGGAGAAAGGAGTTCTCCTATGGATAGAGATCCATAAACTTGATTAGGGGATTGGTGTCTCCTTTGGATAGAGATCCATAAACATTGTAATAGGGAAAGGATTCCCAAGATATTGATTGAGAAAATTTTAGTGAAATATTTTCTCCGTGGAGTAGCCCACATTGGGTGAACCACGTTAAATTGGTGTCTCTATTGTGTGTGGTGTTTTGTGCATTGCTTTGATTACTATTGTTGATATTGCTATCTTTACATTGCATAATATTGATTGGGAAAGAAAAAGTAAAAAGTGGTCTTATACTGTTCACCCTCCCCTCTCAGTATAAGCTTGTGTTCTTCAATTGGTATTAGAGCGGGTTCCTTCGGAAGAGTTTAACAGCTTGAAGGAAAAGCTTTCAAGAACACAATGGATTCTAAGAATGTGTCCTCAGAAAATCCAACACCAATATTTGATGGAAGTGATTATATATATTGGAGTATGAGAATGAAGATTCACTTGATGGCACTTGGCAATGAAATTTGGGAAGCAGTTGAAAATGGATACATACCCCTAGTTGATCCACCTACAGATAAGGAAGGTAAGCTTCTACAACATTACAATTCAAAAGCAATGAATGCAATTTTGAGAGGTTTGCATAGAACAGAGTCCATAAAAGTTATGCACTGTAAATATGCAAAAGGAATTTGGGATAAGTTGCAAAGCATATATGAAGGAGATAAAGGTGTCAAGAAAGCAAAGATACGAAATCTCAAAGGACAATTTGAAGAGTTAAGAATGAAGGATGAGGAAAACATTAGTACTTATCTACTTCGAGTTGATGAGGTTGTTAATGCTATGCAAGGACTTGGACTTAATGTTGAAGAGTCGGATGTTTGTGATAAGGTCTTAAGATCTCTTCCAAAAATATTTAGTGAAAATATTTTTGCTATAGAAGAATCAAAGGATGGTGATTCTTTGACAAGAGATATGTTGCTTGGTATTCTTACAGCCTTTGAGTTAAGAACAAAAGAACCTAATCCCCATAAGGAAGCAACATTCAAAGCTACTAAGAAGACAAAGGGAAAAAATTCAGATTCAAGCAATGAGTCATCCAGTGATGAAGAAGCTAATTATGGTAGAAGGAATAAGGATTCAAGAAGATTTAAAGATACAAAATCTGTTAGATGTTTCAATTGTGGAAAATATGGTCACTATGCAACTGATTTTCAAGAAGCTAAAAATAACAATGATGAAGAAAAATAGGATCACGGGAACAGGGAATCAAAAGATACAGGCACCAAAAGAAAGGCAAGGATGGACAAGGTAGACAAGGAAAGAAGTTCTTTCAAAGACAAAAGAGGAGCTACTATGCAGACAAGGCAAGTAAGTACTCAAGTGATAGTGATAATAGTTTTTCAAATAATGATAAAGATGAAGTCCTATTTATGATTGAAGAAAAAGAAGTTAAGAAAAGGACACCAATAATTCTCAAGTGCTTTAGATGTGGTAATTTTGGACATCTTGAAGATAGTTGTACAAGGAATGGTTTCAGTTTTAGTGATGATGAATATGAGGATGCACTAGAAGGACCAGAAGAGAATCTTCTAATGGCACTAGAAGAAGAAGAAGATGATCCTATAGAAGACAAGTCATAAAAGAATGAAGATGTTATCAAAGGCAAACAAATAGAGGAAGAATCATAAAAAGAAGGATTTGATCTTAAGGCAGAACTTATTTATGCTCTTGACACAATAAAAAGGGTAAGAAAGCAAAACTCTAAACTAGAATTTTAGTTTCAAGAATGTGATGAAGAGAGAAGAATGCTTATAGAGGATCTAGACAAGTCAATGGCTAAGACAAATAAGTTCAAAGATAAGTTAGAAGCAAAAGTCTTAGAATGTGAAAGGTTAGAACAAGAAGTAGCCCTACTGAGGGAAGATTTAGAAAAATCCAAGGATAAGCTACACAAGTTTGGAAAGAGTTCAAAGATTATGGATAAAATGATCAAGGTACAAATAAGGTCAACAAACAAAATAGGTCTTGGCTTTGAACAAGCTCAAAAGAAACAAGAAGAAGAGTCAACCTCGAGTTTTGAAGAAGAAGAAACTTTAGAAGAAGAAATTTTAGAAGAAGATAGTATAAGAGAAAGTGAGACATCTGAGGATGAGTTGGACAATAGAAAGTTCAACAAGGAAAGAAATAATGCACAAAGGAGAAATAGATGGAACAACAATCAGAATAGGTTAAGAGAGACTAAGAGACCAATGAGGTCAAGACAAGGAAACTTCAATGGAAGATGTTTCTCATGTCATAGATTTGGGCACATGGCTTCATAGTGCAGGACACATGAAAGATAGGAATATGGGAATATATAACTTTTCCATGGGTATTGCTACTCATGTAATCAGTTTGGTCACAAGGCAATGAATTACAGGGTTCATGATAGAAAGGGATATGGCTTCACCAGGAGAAATCCTAAGACATTTGGACCTCCAAGGAATAATAACATTAAGTGTTATAAGTGCAATAATGATGGACACACAACAAAGTGGTGTAGAGCAGACATTCCAGAATCAAGCATGAATAGGAATAAGAATATGGACATGGATAGGAACAGGAACAAAAATAGAAATATGGATATGAACATGAACAATAATATGGACATGGATAGGAAAATAGGAACAATCAAAGAAATCAGAAGGATCATATGAGAAGGAAAGAGGATAAAGGTAAAGACCAGTGCTTGTTGGGAGTAGAAATACTCCCACCCCAGAATTAACCACCTCAAGAGGAGGTGGGGGAGGGGCTAAGCTAAGAGACTCATTCTTAGCCCCGAGCCCCAAAGGTGACCCTTTGCCATTGATGTCAAAGGGGGAGAGATTTGAGTAAGGGGGAGAGATTTGGTATTTGAGTAAGGGGGAGATATTTGGTTTAAGAAGAGAGCATTGAGTCAGGGGGAGCAATTTCCCAAGGGGAGCAGAATAAAAATGTCAAGGAAATGATAAAAATTTATTGGGTTGCCATCAATGACAAAGGGGGATATTGTTGGACATTTTGAGTCCATAAAGTTGTCATTGATGTCAAGGCATGAGGTTGTCATTGATGCCAAGGAGTGAACCACCATTGATGCCAAAAGGTCAAAAGGAGCAATGCAAAATGTTGATGGCAAAAGAGCTTCATAATATTCATTTTTGATATTATAGGAAGCATAAATAAAATGTTTTCATTAAAACCATGGTTAGATAAAAGGTTTTCATAAAAACCCAAGGAGGCTTTTTATTCCAAATTAAAAAGTCCAAGGAAGGTTTAAATATTTAATTTATAAATATTTAAATTCAAATTGAATTTAAATTTTATAAATAAATATTTATTTATTTGAAATAGCAAAACCCTAAGGCTATTTCATCGATGTGCAAGTTGAATATTACCCCTGTCGACGTGTTGGAAGAAATAACAAAGCAATATAAATATTGCCTTTGCTAAGGCAAAAAGATTATGCAATTTGAATTCGAAAAATGTGTTGAGAGAGGAATTTTGTGTGCTGCATCATATCCAAAATTTGGGTTGTTGAAGAAGACAAGGCGCTTAACTTCTAGCACCATCCGGTGGCTAGCGTAGGTGGTAGTTGCTTGGCATTTGTGGCAGTGAGGTTACGGGTTCGAAACCCGATGGCAGCAAGTTGGGAAGCCCCTTTTCACGTTTTAATTTTTGGCGGTAGCAGAAGGTTTTAGAAGCACATGGGCACTTTAGCTCCCACGTGAGCGCTTAGCTCACGCGGCAGCCAAGGCCATGGCTAGGGCGCTTGGGGAGGCAGCATCGTGGGTTCAAAACCCACTAAGGGCAAAGGTACAATTTTTTATTTAAATTTTATTTGCCCTAAGGTTGTTGTGAGTAAATTGGGAGGTATAAGGTGGTAATTAAATTGGATTATTTACCTATATGTTAAAGTGATTTTTGGGCATGGTAAAAAGTTGTTTTTGATAAAGTAAAAACTAGGGTAATTAATTTTTACCTTAGAAGAATAAATTGCATTGTTTTATAAATTATTTTATTTGATAAGTGCAATTTAAGAAAGGAGTTATAAGTAGAAATTGTGTTATATTTTATAAGAGGGTTTTTGATGAAAATTATGATGTTGAAATTTATTATTGAGATGGAGCAATAAGGTGTATTTGGGATTTAATTTATCTTTGTGTTTAAGGTAAATTGTGAAAAGTGTTAGGGTGATAATTCTTGTCATCTAACCCTTTGTACTTGGCAAAGAAAGTTGTGATAATTGAACTAGGCTTTTGAAGATCATTCTACATCAAATAAAAAGGTATGGGCATATTCTTCCTTGGTTGAGTTGATTGGTTGGTTTTCTGGAAAACAACTTTGGAGTGAAAAGGACTTAATTAGGTTTCCTTATTGAGTTGTTGAGCTATATGTGAAGGTTGTTTTATAAGCATTGTTGAGTGTGTTTTGAATTAATGCTTCAAGGTTTTCTGGAATAAAGAGTTGTTGATAAAACCTTGTTTGATAAGTATTGTTTTTGGGTTTGGTTGGGTGGGGAATTGAATAGGGTTTGAAAATAGAGTATCATTGTTATGTGAGATTGGTTGATGAGCATTGTTGGAAATATTTGAGTGAGTGTTCATATGCTTGGACTAGGGTTTGTGAGCAAGGATTATTTCATTGAGTGATTGGTTGAGTAAGAGTTGGTTGAGCCTAGTCAAGTGGATGTGTGAAGTAATAGTCCTAGTTCTATGAAACAAATTGTTCTATATTCTGAATTGATTTGAGAAAGAGATTGAGTATTGTGGTGAAGCATATTGAGTCTCTAACAATTCTCTATATGTTTCCAAAAGAGTGATTGAAAGTAATTGAGTATTGGTGAGTGAAGCATATTGAGTCTCTAACAATTCTCTATATGTTTCTAAAAGAGTGATTGAAAGTAATTGAGTATTGTGATGAATATGAAGCATATTTAGTCTCTAACAATTCTCTTTATGTTTCTATGAGATTGGACAAGTTCTAGTGTGGACTTGTTGAGCAGATTTGAGGTAAGTCTTTGAGAAGACTTGTGGATAGATTTGTGTGAGCTTTTGTGGAAGCTTACAATACAGATTGAGAGCATATTTGGACAAGTTCTAGAGAGGACTTGTGGATAGATTAGTGTGAGATTTTGTGGAAGCTTACAAGGCAGATTTGAGATAAGTCTTTGAGAAGACTTGAGAGTAGAGTTGATTGATTGATTTGTTCAAACCTTGAGTTAAGGTTTGGGGCAGATCCAGCAGAGTTGATTTGTGATTGAGTCAAGCTTTGTGTTAAGGCTTGAGGACAGAGATTGAGGATAGATTTGTGCTAGACCGAAGGACTGTGTTTAGTGCAGATCAGAGAACATAGATTGAGGATAGATTTGTGCTAGACCGAAGGACTATGTTTAGTGCAGATTAGAGGATAGAGTTTGGTGCAGATTTGAGGACAGGTTTGTGCCAGACTAGAGACAGAGATTGAGCAGATTTGTGCTAGATCGAAGGACTGTGTTTAGTGCAGATTTGAGATAGAGCTTTGAAGGTGATAGAGTATAGAGGATGATAGTCTCCAGTGGATAGAGATCCATTAGCCAGGTAGTGAGGACATGTGTCTTCAGTGGATAGAGATCCATTAGCCAGAGCAGTGGGGGCAATAGTTCTTCTAGAAGATCACCAGTCATAGCTAAGGAGAAAGGAGTTCTCCTGTGGATAGAGATCCATGAACTTGATTAGGGGATTGGTGTCTCCTTTGGATAGAGATCCATAAACATTGTAATAGGGAAAGGATTCCCAAGAGATTGATTGAGAAAATTTTAGTGAAATATTTTCTCCGTGGAGTAGCCCACATTGGGTGAACCACGTTAAATTGGTGTCTCTATTGTGTGTGGTGTTTTGTGCATTGCTTTGATTACTACTGTTGATATTGCTATCTTTACATTGCATAATATTGATTGGGAAAGAAAAGTAAAAAGTGGTCTTATATTGTTCACCCCCCTCTCAGTATAAGCTTGTGTTCTTCATTTTACTATTTTTGCAGAATTGGTCATATCAATCACTAAAATGTTGAATAAGGATGTCACATTCACTTGGAGTAAAGAAGGAAAAGGAGAATTTGAAACAATAAAGGAAGTTATCTCAAAAGCATCAATTTGTATTAACCTTGATTTTACAAAGGACTTAAGACTATACATGTTTGGCATCGATTAGAGTGTGATTGTAGTATTGACTCAAAAGGATATCAAAAATAAAAATTACCCTATCTTCTTCATGAGTTAGGTGCTCCAAAATTATGAAGAAAGATACACTTTCATATAAAAATAGATGTTTTTCATAAGGAAGGCATTGAATAAATTTAGATACTATATGTCTCAAAATAAGACCACTATCCTTATAGTATATCTAGACGTTATATCTACAATCCTCCATGATGATATTAGGAGAGAAACGGGTAGGGTGGATAAATAAGATATAGGAATTTGATATAGAAATAAAACTAACCAAATGTTTAAAAGGTAGAACCCTTTGCGAAAGCCTAGCCATGGTATATTTAGGCGAAAATATAGCATTTATCAATGAACTTGATTAAAGGGAGTTGATTGGATGGATAAGTAATATCAAGTAGTACATGCTAATAGGAAAATTACCCAAAGGACTTAAAATGACATATTGGTATAGATTAAAATGAAGAGTCATGGATTATATGTGGCTAGATAACACCCTCTTGAAGAGGGGCTATTATGAGGTCTTGCTAAGGTGCGTTCAATAAGGAAGAGTCAAATATCTCTTAACTTGATATCATGATGAGGGAGCTCAATACTCTACCCAAATAACAACTCATAATATTTTGAGGTCAAGATACTATTGGCCAACCATATTCACTAATTATTTCCGATGATAAATAATTATAAATAATTCCATATATACATGGATCAAATGAGGAAATCCCCTATCTTATTCAAGCTTGTTGTAGTAACACAACCTTTTCAGCAGTGGGAGCTAGATTTCATTAGCAAGATAAATCCATTGCCCAGTGCAGGATATGTTTGGATCATGATAGCAATCAACTATTCTACCATATGGGTGGAATCCATTCTATTCAAAGTTTCAAACTAGGATGTCATCATACAACTAATTAAGGACATAATAACTAGGTTTAGGGTACCTTTAGTGGTCATTATATATATTTCCACTCCATTCACAAGGGAAAAGTTACTCAATTTACACTAGAATATAGGTTTATCCTCAAGACCTTGAATTATTATCCACAAGAAAATGGGTTAGTTGAATCCACAAATAATAATATAACTAGAATCTTGAAAAGGATGATTACTCATTCAAAAATAAACTAGCACACAAAATTGAGGAAAGTCATGTGGGTTGATAGAGTTACCCCTAAATATTCAATTAGGACCTCTCCTTATAAGCTAATATTTGAAAAACAGATAATGTTACATAAATATAGAACTCCCTTCACTCTAAATGCCCCACCATCTAGATATTGAAGATAATAGCACTTCACCTGTGCAATCCAACCTCAAAATATTATTATAGTTAGAAGAAGAAATACAGAAAGCCTTCTAGTAGTTTGTGCACCATCGATAGATCATCCAAAGGCAGTTTCATAGGAAATCCATAGATATTTAGTTCAAATAAGGGGATCTAGTGATGAAGTGGGATGAGGATAAAATCATGCCAGGACAACATAGAAATTTGGATTCATCCTAGAGTGGGACTTATCAAATCAACAAGATCCAAGTTCCTAATGCCTAGAAATTTCTCATAATGGAAGCAATAATGTTGCATATATCATTCAATTGGAATAACTTATGCCCCATGTAGGCATAAGAGGATAAGAAACCTTTACAAATACATAAATAATGGTTCATTTTTTTTGTTTGCCTGGTTTTATCTCTCTTTATTTTTATTTTGTTCAAAAAATTCATTCCTACAAAGTGTAAAAATATTGAAAGAGCCTCTTAGTTCCCTTCTTTTTGATTCCTTGTCTGGTAGGTATCATCTTGATCAAATGGTGAAAATAAAAAAAAAATTGATCAAAATGAGTGTAAAATTTTTCTATGTTAAAATTATTTTGATTTGATAGACATGTCTAATGATTCATTAGGTTTTGGAAGTGATGTTACCTTGGAATTAGAAAAATTTTGCTAAGTCTCTCACCAAATATTGACTTAGCAATTTTTTGAATCCCAATAATTTACCTAATTCAAGTTGGTGTAGTGAAATCCAAAGCATAATTTCTTCATAAGTACAAATCTATAAAAAAAATGATGTGATCCATTAGACAACATAATATCATGTTTTTGTAGGCCTTAAAGAACCCAACACCTAGGAGAGATAAGGAAAAGAAACAAACAATAATGTGATTTGTCAATCTAATGAACTAAGAAAGTACTTAATGACATCACCATGAGTAAGCTTTGATTCATTGACATTAGGGAAAAGAACCCAAAAAAAACATTGACATCATGATGATGTTATCGAGAAGCATTATCCAAAAAACTATTGATTCATTGACTTCAAAAAAAAATGGGATAAAGAGGTAGTGACATCATCCAAAGATTCATTGAACTAGTAACAAAATGTTCACATCAAAGCAAATGTATTTCATGATAGGTGAACTAATAATGCATGCACATGGTGGGTCATTAGAATTCTATGAATAGGGGGGATGAGGGTTAGTATCCTTACTTTGCTTTCATGATATTGGAGCCCTAATGCCCTTGCAAACTTCTACCAAAATCCCTTCCCATCCTCATATGTGCAAGATATAAGTCAAATGACCCATTGAAGGTTATGATATGCCCTCCATTAGTGCAAAAAAATTCTTATCCATCAATTATGGGGTTCATCCAAATCTTAATTTAAGCCAACAATAGACCCTTGCTTTTGATCTCTTCATATTCTGGTGAGTAGTCTAGTCTAGTTATTGACCATAAAGACAACTGCTACAAAGTAAGCCTCAACTATAGTCAGTTTGTCATTTTTTTGGGCTACCACCTACTGTACAATTTAAGCACAATTGGATCTCCTAGTGAATTTCCTCCCTTACTAGGTAGGCATCGACCATTTAAATTCCACTTGTTATTAATTTCAGTATCTTTTTTTGTGGATAAGTTGAAACCTTGTTGTTCCTTTTGCAATTCTTCTTTGTTTCAGTTTATAGAACTCTTAGATAATTCCAATGCTCCATCAGATTCAATCCCATATTAGTAAGAGGGTAAAGCCTTATTTTTCATAAAATCTACGAAGTACTAAAATCTTCAAATTGCTTGTTCCATCCTCTAAAATATTGAACTAAACCCCCCTTTCTTCTTAATTTTCCAAGATAAAACTTCATTGAATTGTCAGTCCGATATTCCAATTTTTTGTTCTGCTCCTCAAATTTTTCCATTAACAAAATTCCAATGACTTGTCAAAATATTCCTTTGAAATGTCAAATCAGGGAAGAATTAACAAGGGGGTCCAAATTCTAGTGGTTTACCCAAAAATCCTAGTGATTCATCAAAAATGAGAATAGAGTTAAACACAAAATAAAGTCCAATGATTCATCATATTTCAAATAATCATAGGCTTCTAGACTGAATTTTTAGGAAAATATGTGAATCACCAACAAAATGGATCTCACTTAGTTGGCTACTAATCCTACTAGGGAGGTAGTGGATATTGGATCAAAGGAGGACCTACTTGGTGAGGATACTTTACTATAACACATGCCCAAACATCCCTCTAAATTTGACAAGGACTAGATTGGTGTATCCTCACAAAGAAAAGGAAAGAGAACTATCACTCCACAATAACCTAAGTAGGCAAAGAAAAAAGGAATTGGGAGATGATAATACAAATAATATAAGATAGGGTTCAATATCATTTTTAGGAACATTCCAATCATAATAATTACATCCACACAAATATTGCAATAATTTAACACAAAATAGAAACAAAAATAATAATATTGTAATACATAATGAAAATACAACTTTATTAATAAAAAACAAAGTTCACAATATAGAATCGCAGGCCTCCTCAAGGGGGGAACATCCTTGGAAGTAGAGGTCTATTACAATATTATAAAATGACTATATACATTCCATATCTACACTTACCTCTATAAACACTCATATCAACCCTAACCATAATTCTCAAGGGTGGGATTCACATGCAAGTGGGGACCCGAGCTAGTAACTCCTTTAAAGAAATAATCACATATTTTATAACAATTATTTTCCTGATTCCCCAAAAAATTTCATCCATCTTGGTTATGGCATTAAAATATCCTATGATCATAAATTTGGTTTCTTGGTCTTTACTTCTCAAAAAGGCTTCAATCCCACTCCATACTTCTGGTCTATCTGATAGATTTGTAGATCCATAGGCATTAATAAGAATAAAATGAATAGCTCCAAAGTAGTAAGTGACTAATGAGGCTATCAAATGGCTAGTTTTATGATTGGTTTTACAACAGGTTCTAATTGGATTTCAGCTTGTCATAATTTTCCCTGCCACTCTTGAATCTACATCTTGGTCATATCTTGCCCATATTGCTTTCATAGTTTTGGAAAATTCTCTCCCATATTGTTTTCATAGTTTTTAAAAAATTCTTCCTTTATTGTTTTAGTTTCCTAGGTACAAAGAATATCAGGCTTATTACTTAAACAGAGGTCCATATACACCTCTACTTTGAGGGGCATTAGCACCCCGCTTACACTCATTATTAATTTTATTTATTTAATATAATGCATTTTTGTTTAATTTATATTTCCTTAGATAATTTATTCTATTAATGTAATAAAATTGAATGTTATAGTATTATTTATAATATGGAGATGCAACTAGTTTTCCTATAATAACAAATAAATTATTAAAGATATAATATATTTAAATTGTTGGATAATATTACATTATTTGGCATTTTGTACTTTTGTATTTTTGTAATCATTTGATATTTGTAATTATTGGAAGTTTAATAAATAATACTCCAATGGAAATTTGAAGAAACACATATCTCGCCAGACATTAAGAGGAGATAAAGTGATAGTGGAAGAATAAGGTGAAAATACAAGAAGAGACTTCATTATCTATAAAGCTATAGTTGGAGAGAAACAATGTAATATGTGTGTGATGAATTTTGTATCATAGGTGAATAATATGTGAATATTTTGTGAATATATTTATCTGTGTTTTAATCTATGAAATTATTATTGAATCTGAACCTTAAGCTAGCAATGGTATCAGAGCCATGGATATCTATGAGGCTATAATATTTCAAGTAGGAACCATTGTCACCATCTGATGATATGACCTAACTTACTAGTGACAAGCATATGTCAATACGGATACAATAGAACTCACCAGGGATGTTTGACAACAGATTGAGAAGGCATTTCCATCAGAAATGTTTGAGGAAGCTTGAGTATCATTACTAAGATGAGTGATGAGTTATCGGGCCAAGATATGAATCCATCCTTCACCTATAGAACGTAGTCTACACGTATACATTTTTTAAATTAATTTTTTAATTGCAAAGGTTAGTAATTATCGGTTTTTTATTCTTTTCAAATATTTTACTATGGACGTGTTTTCTATTAATATTTTACAAACCTACCATTTTTTTATTAAGGTAAAAGAAGGGGTTTTGAAAGGGACCCCTAACCTTTTACAATAAACATCAAAGATAATATTTACACTCCAAATATGGTTCCTAAAATAAGGTTTCAGACCTTAAACCAGAACATCAAACAACCTAAATATTATCTAATTTTTTGGTTTCATGATCATTTAAGATTACAAAATATGTAACAGACAATGAACAATCAACAAATCCATACAAATCTTAAAATTTTTGTTGGACCTTGAGCATCAAGATCCTCCTTTTTAGGTCCTCCAAGTGATTTTTTGCTTCTTTTATTTTCCCAAGAACAATTGGAGCAAACTCTTTCAGGAAGTAGTTTAGTATGCAAGTATTTCAATATGCAGTTCTAGTCCCTTATTCATGGATCTAGTCAATGAGACACTCATGGAAACATATTAATCAGTGGGATCAATCATGTCATATTTCCTTTTGATGCTCTGGTTGCTGGTACAAATAATGACTGATGTTTTTTAGATGGACTCAAAAACATGAGTATTGGGACTTAGAGAAACCCCACATACTAGCTTCAGTCCCATTAAAAAACAAGATGCAACTCGTAGCTCACAAAATAATGATTAGTAAAAAAACCAAGAGTAGAGTAGACCAAACTTGAAAGTGGAGTTCGCCAGAGGTAGACACTTGTTCGCTCAATAATACACGATCTAGCTACAAAATAAAGGATCCACCATTGTTGGAGACTCATTGTCAAGTCCTCTTTTATTTCCTTCATCCCTAATATTATACTTGTAGTAGTCAAGAATGTTCAAAATCCTCCCTCCAGATGAAAAATAGAGATTTACGTATAAAATATTTAAAATTCCCCTATCAAATTTAATCTCTAATCTCATTTTTTTCATCATCCTTGGCTTCGCTGTTAATAATTTCTTGAACACTATGAGGGAAGATTAACTCCCAACACTGCAATTCATCCAAAGGTACACCCATGTTTTCCATATAGTCAGCTGCCCATTAGCCTCTCTGTAGACATGGACAATATGCACTTCTTCAAGGAGCTCTAGTTTAGTGTTAATATCATTTATCATATCTATTATATTCCATCCTGGAGGGTGTTTTCCATTCAAAATATTAATGATGTTTTGTGAATATCCTTCTATTATTAATTTCCTTATATTTAGCTTGCTAAGAAGTGACACACCCATAAAGGTTGCTCTAGCTTCAGCAACATGGCTTGTTTGATCTCCTAGAGGCTCTGCATAAGCCAAGAGTGGTCTACCCCAATGATCTCAAAAGATGCCTCCTACTCTAGCACTCCCAGGATTTCATTTTTTCCCTCCATAAAAGTTCAATTTTATCCATCCAATTGGAGACCTTTTCCATCTTGAATTGGTTCATGGATGAACTGAGGATGAGCAGGAATTATGATAATTGGAAGCTAACCCCAAAACTCTAGCAATTTATTTTTTTGGGTCTTGTTCAAAATCATTGTTGAACTTCATGATACCTAAATTTTCTAACACTACAATTAATATTCTATTTGCCACTAATGTGCAGTTTCTCTTTTTGTATTTGAATATCCGATGGTTCCTTTCTTTTCAAACCCTCCACGGAACATGTGGAAGATTTAACCTCCATAACATTTTTAGGCTTTTACTTTTAAAGGGGAACTCCCATTGAAGACAGATATCAAATAGATACTTGGGGAGGACCCACTCTACCTAGAAGTTCTTAAAAAATTTATTTAGTAGCTCAACTATAAAATGGCAGGTACAAAAGATATGACCAGTATCTTCCTCACTCATTTCACAAAGAACACACCTATTTGGGAATGTGAATCTTCTTTTATGCAAATTATCCACTGTCAAGACCTTATTTCGGATTGATAGCCAATAAAAGTGTGTTATCTTGGGAATGAGGTATTTGATCCAAATCTTAGCTACTAGCAGTCATCCAAAGTCCTCCCCTTCAAGGAGATAATAACCTGATTTGACTGAGTATGTTCCTTCCTTTTGACTCATCCAAATAAGAGAGTCTGAAGATCTAGTATTGTTCAAGAGATAGACATGTAGAAGAAAATTTAGCTTCCTTATATTTGATTGGTTTTTTCCATCAAGATTATCCACCTGTAAATGTTTCCATTTTTTAATATTTTCCTTAATGATTATATAATATTTGACTAGGTCCCCATAAACAGCATTAACAGAAGGATTTAACCCTACAAAATTTGGATCCTCATTGAGAGGAATATTTTTAATCCATTTATCATTCCAAAAGTGAACTTGGGATCCATCTCCAATCTGCTATAATTTTCCTTGTTGTAAAAGTGGCTTGGTTGTTTGAAGACTATTCCAAAGGTATGACCCTTTTGTAGATTATCTACCTCTAAGAAATTTTAGGTAGATCTCAAATATTTTACCTTGAGGATGTGAACCCAATTAAGATTTACATTAGTTTCCAGTTTCCATCCTAACTTACCCATTAGGACCATATTCATTTTCCTCAGCTTTCTAAAACCCAGTCCACCCACTTCTTTTTTGGAACACACCTTATCCCAGGATACTAAGGCTATTATTTTCTTCTCCTCTGCTCCAGACCATAGGAATTTTCTCTAAATTTGGTCTATTGTATCACAATTTTTGGTCGGTATTTTGAATAGAGACATGAAGTAAATGGGTATGTTTTGAAGTGAAGACTTGACCAATTGAGCTTTACCAGCTTGGCTAAGCAAGGAACCCCTCCAACTAAATTTTTTTTTGTTAAACGCTCCACCACTGGATTCCAGAGAGCTACCTTCATCCTTCCTTTAAATAGTGGCATTCCTAGATAGGTGGTTGGAAGGTCTCCAATGTTGCAACCAAAGATACGAGCTAACCTAACCTATCTAAGGCTAGAAGTGTTCAAAAAATAAATTTTGCTCTTATCATAGTTAAGTTTTTGACCCGTAGCCTGCTCATACTGATCCAAGATAAGTTTTAGCTCTTTTTTTTGAGGAATAGAGGATTTTAAAGAGATAAGTATATCATCAACAAACTGTTGGTGGGACATAGGTTACAAATTAGTAGCTGGGATGATCCCATAAACCCTACCACCTGTTGAAGCCACTAATATTTCCCTCCCAAAAGCCTCATCAAGGATAATAAATAGATAGGGAGATAATGTATCTCCCTGTCTCAACCCTCTCTTGCTTGGAAAATACCCTATTGGATATCCATTCACCAAGATGGAAAACATAGCATAAGATAAGCACCCCTTGATAAGACTTACCCATTTCTAATGAAACCAAACCTACTCAAAATCTTAATTAGGAACTCCCAGGAGACTCTATCATATGCCTTGTTCATGTCCAACTTTAGTAACATTCATGCATTTCCACTCTTATCAATGGAATGAATTACCTCATGAATGGTAATGATTTCATTCAAAATTTGATGCCCTTTCACAAAACCTCCTTATTGGAAATCAATTATAAATGGTAATTATTTTTTAATCTGTTGGCAAGGACTTTTAAAACAACTTTGTAAAGAATGGAGCAAAGACTTATCGGTTGAAAGTCAGAAAAATACTTAGCTCCAGCTACTTTTAGTATTAGAACTAGAAATGTTGAGTTGACATCTCTTGGCATAAACTGAGTTTTTTGGAAAACCACTACTGCTTGAGTGACATCCCCTCCAATAATATGCCAAAAATGATGGAAAAAAATAGCTGGAAAACCATCAGGTCCTCGGGCCTTGTCTCCATGCATCCCAAACATAGCTTTTCAAATTTCCTCTTCTTTGAAGGGGTTGAGCAAGTAATTATTTAATTGATATGTAACCAAGCAAGGAATATTCTAAAGTATTGAATCTGAAGTAGCCTCATTTACAGGATCTTCCATACCTATGAGGTTGAATAAGAAATTAACAGTCTCCTCTCTTAATTGTATGGGGTCACAAGTTAATGATCCATCAGGTTTAACCACTTCTTTAATTTTATTATCTCATAAGTCTTAAGGTAGAGACATGAAAAAATTTTGTATCTGTCACCTTCCTTTAGCTAGGTAACTCTAGATTTTTACCTCCAAAAGGATTCCTCACAAGCTAAAATATTGTGGAATTCGCACAAAAGCTCCATTTCTTTCTCTCTCAAATCACAAAATAGCTTTTCAAACTGAAGGGTTGACTCTAAATAATTTAGCTATTTTTTCAACTCTACCTTTTTCATCTAAATATCACCAAAAACTTGAAGAACACAAGCTTATACTGAGAGGGGGGGTGAACAGTATAAGACTACTTTTAACTTTTTCTTTCAAAGCAGCTTTCAAATCAATAATATGCAGAATAAAGACAGCAGTAATAACAGCAGTAAAAACAATACACAAAATAATCCACAAAGTGACACAACGATTTACGTGGTTCACCCAAGGTGGGCTACTCCACGGATAAAACTTTTCTTCTAAAAGTTATATCAAAGTCCTCTGGGAATCCTTCCTGATTACAATGTTTATGAGCCTCAGCTCAAAGGAGACACCTTCCCCTAATTCTGCTTTGGCTGGTGATCCTCTAGAAGACCTCTACCTCCTCTACCCTTAGCAAGTGGAACACTATCCACAGAAGACACCTGTCTTCCCTGCTCTGGCTGGAGATCTCTGTCCTCAACTCTGTCACCGCAAAGCTAGTCCTCGAGTATGCACTAAACACAGTCCTTCGGCCTAGCACATATGTCCTCTATCTTTTCCTCTGGTCTGCACCAAACACAGTCCTTCGGTCTGGTACAAGTCTATCCTCAAATTGCATCAATCTCTGTCCTCAATCTGATCCTCAAAACTGGTTCAAAAATGGTTCACAAACTTTCAACACAGCTTGCTTAATACTGTCCAACTGTTCTCTCTGCTTTGTCACAACTGCACTTGGTCGTGAACGACTTTTGCACAGACTGTACAAACATAGCAGCACTTGATCACAGTTCGTCCTTCTCAACTATTCGCAATTACAATAGCATCTACTTCACGCACTTTGCTTTCTTTACACAGACTGCGTGAACACAGTCGCAATCATAGCTGCCCTTGATCAAATTCCAACCTTTACACAGTCTTCGCAAACACTGCAACATTCGATCGCACAACAACTTATGCGCCTATGTGCAACCACAATAGCACCCTCTTCGCACAGTCTGCTTCTCCTCGATCGAACTTCTTCCCACACTCTGCTTCTATGAAAGTCGCACTTCGAACGCACACTTCGATCGATTCGATATGACTGCTCTTTGCGCACATCAGAATTCACTTGCACAAACTCAACACACACATTCGATACTTGAAACTCGAAAATAGTCCTCCTTTTATAGCAATAATTCATGATTAAATTCTTGATCTTAGTCGGCTGTATATCCTTAAAACAATCGTCGACTGCACAACCTTACACTTCGTCGACAAAGGTTAACTCCGTCGGCTTCAACCGCCTCTACTGTTCTGTAGCTTTTCTAGCGCGAAACTCAAACATGTCACGATATCGCTACGCCTTTGTCTGTCGTACACCTTGTATTGCTTGTCACGAAATCGTGACACTACTGCCTGTTGTGCACCTTCTTTGGCCTGTTGTCGCGAAATCGTGACACTACCTGACTTTGCTGATGTCATCATTATTCTTGTCATGAAATCGTGATGCTTTAGTCTGCCTTGCTTCTCTTCTTGTCACGATATCGTGACTCTCTTTTTTTTCATGAAATCATGACGCTTTAGACTCCAAAGCCTTCTTCTTTTGTCTGCACCTTTCTTTTGACGTCATCTGCAACTTTGTCGCGAAATCGTGACACTTCTTGCTTCTTCAACCTTTTCTCGGTTTGCACTAGCGAAAATAGAACATGTCACGAAATCATGATGCTTTTGCTGCCTTAAGCTCTTTTCTGCCAACTTGAATTGAACATGTCACGAAATCGCGACGCTTGGCCTTAAGCACTTTTTCCTAAGCTCGTGAAACGGAACATGTCACGAAATCGTGATGCTTTCACCTGCTCTTCTGAAATCGTGACACTTTATTCATCCGTACAACTTCATTGAAACTTGTCACAAAATCGTGACACTTCTTGCAACTCAACACTGCCAACTCAACTTGTCACGAAATCGTGACACTTCTGCAACTCAACACTGCCAACTGAAACTTGTCGTGAAATCGTGACACTTCCTGCAACTCAACTCTACCAACTCAACTTGTCATGAAATCGTGACAGTTTTGCCTAACTTTCTCTCTCCTCAAACATGTCATGAAATCATGACAGTTTTGCCTGCTTCGTCTCTGCCTTCCAACATGTCGTGAAATCATGACAGTTTTGCCAGAACTTTCTCTCTCCTAAAACATGTCACGAAATCGCGACAGTTTTTCCAACCGCCTGCAAACTTTTTCTAACTTATCTTTTTCTTGATCTTTTGCAACTGGGCTACTCTGATTTTCTTGGAGACTTACTGACCATCTGAAACCTTCATCAAAACACATACTTAGACAAAAAATCAAATTGCTTCAAGAACTCCTTGACATCAAAGACAACAACTACCAAGAGCTCCTTTGACATCAATGACAACAACTATACTTGAGCAAAGGCAATGTACTCAAGGTACCCAAAATTGCCAACAATCTCCCCCTTTGTCATTGATGGCAACCCTTAACTAAAAACATATCTCCTCAAGAGCCAAAACTGAACCAACTGATCCAACAACTGAGAATCTATATTTGAAGTTTTTGCTCCCCCTGACTTGAAGCTCTTCTCTTCACTTGAAGCACTTCCCCTTACACATATCTCTCCCCCTTACTCAAATCTCTCCCCCTTTGTCATCAATGGCAAAGGGTCACCTTTGGGGTTTGGGACTAAGAATGAGTCTCTTAGCTTAGTCCCTCCCCCACCTTCTATTAAGGTGATTTAAAACAGGGTTGGGAGTGAAACTCCCATTAGACACTCATCATCATTAATGTCTACTATTTCTTTGTCGGGCCTTCTCTTGAATTCTTTTTCCACATTGTTGTTCTTGTTACTGTTTTGATCCTCGGACCTGTTCATACTGTTGTTCCTGTTCCTTTCATCATTCCTATTTTTCTCCATACCTTGATCCTTGAACCTGTTCATATCACTTTTCTTGTTTCGTTGTCATTCCTGTTCTTATCCATGCTTTGATCCTTGGACTTGTTCATACTCGCTGTTTCTGTTCCTGTATCTCGGAAGATCAGCTCTACATCTGTCTAGCTAGGTGACCTTCATTGTTGCACTTATAGCAAGTAACAATATTATTTCTTTCAAGCATGGTTGTTCTTTGAATCCGCCTGTTCTGACTAACCCGGTTCCTCGTTATTTGCCTTGCAAAAAATTGCCTTGTGCCCGAATTGTTGACAAGAGTAGCAATACCCTTGAAAGAAATTACGTCTCCTGAAACTGTCATTTACTTTCTTCACTTGAGTCATGCAATGTACAGCCATGTGACCAAATCTGTGACATGCAAAACATGTGCCGTGAAATTTTCTTTTATTCGACTTCTTGGGTCCCAAAATCTTCTTCTTCTCAATCTGAATATCGTTTTCTATTTCTGCGTATCCATCACTTACGGATTCATGAACTGAAGTACTTTCTACATCAGAACTCTCTTCCTTTTGAAATCTCTTGCTAGATTCCCCAACCTGTTTCTTGTGCGGCTCAACAAAATCGAGACCTGTTTTATCTGTTGGTTTTCTTTGTCCTTTGATGAGAAATTTAACCTTCTTGGAGCTATCCTGAAATCTATAGAGCTTATCCTTGTACTCTTTATTTTCTTCTTTCAAAGAAGCCATTTCCTGTTCTAACTCACTATACTCCAGAATTTTAGAATCCAACTCATTCCTGAGTTCTTGTGACTTAGCCATAGAGACTTCAAGATTTTCTATAAGTTCATCTCTCTCCATACAACATTCATCTAATTTAATCTTGAGTCTATCATTCTTCTTTCTTTCCTTTTTCAAAACACTAAGAGCATTATTGAGTTCACATTCAAGATCCTCTATTTGATGGCACTTTGAATTATCACGGCCTTTTTCAGATTTCTTATCACTAGAGGTGCTACCTTTTTCAAAAACCATACATGCATCTTCATTGTAGTTTTCTGAAGCATCCTCATACATACTAGCAGCCAAATCATTATTTTTGCAATCATCCTCAAGGTGCCCAAAATTTCCACATCTAAAACATTTCATGATAATGAATTTATGTTTCGGTTCTTCCTCTTTTTCTGAAATGAACAACATCTCATTTTCATCATCACTAGAAGAACTTTCACTATCACCGCTAGAACACTTACTTGCTTTGTCTAAGTAGAAGCTCTTCTTATTCTTGTGAGAATGCCTCTTTCCATGATTGTTGTACTCATCTTTGCTTTTCTTGTGATTGTTGTACTCATCTTTGCTCTTTTTGTAATACCTGTACTTTTCAGAATCCTTGCTCTTAACATCCTGTATATCTTCATCACTTTCATTTTTGGAAATAGTACAGTCAGTAGCATAATGACCAAATTTCCCACAATTGAAACATCTTATATTTTTCTTGCTTTTGTGCTTTCTGGAAAACTTGCCTTTCTTGCTGTAATATGCCTCTTCCTCACTAGAAGACTCATCACTTTCTTGAATCTGTTTGCCCTTTGATTTCTTGGTAGCTTTGAAAGTCGCCTCTTTCTTTACATCAACTTTCACTTGAGTTCTCAACTCAAATGCCGCAAGAATACTATGGAGCTCATCCTTTTTCAATTTATCTAAATCTTTAGCTTCCTCAATAGCAGAAATATTTTCACTAAATCTATTAGGAAGGGATCTTAAAATCTTATCACACACATCATTTTCAGCAAGTTCAAGACCTAAGTCTTTCATAGAATTAACAACTTCATCCATCCGGAGCATGTAGTCACTAATATTTTCATCATCATTCATCTTGAGTTGTTCAAACATACCTTTAAAATGTCTCAACTTGGCCTTTCGAACATTTGCATCACCTGTATGAACAACCTGCAATTGTTTCCACATTTCACTAGTTGTCTTGCAGTGAATAACTTTGGTGAGATCTGCCTTTTGTAAACCCTTCGAGATTGCATTCATGGCTTTTGAGTTGCTTGTGATGTAGAAGCCTGTCTTCTTTAGTGTAAGGACCATTTGCAGGAATGGTGTACCCATCTTCAATAACTTCCCATACCTCATTACCAAGAGCCATAAGATAGACTTTCATTCTTGCACTCCACAGACCAAAATCTGATCCATCAAGAATAGGTGCTGCATTGCCACTTGAGTAGTCCATTGTGTTCTTTGCAAACTTTTCCTTCAAGTTGTTAAACTTTTCGAAGGCACTGGCTCTGATACCAATTGAAGAACACAAGCTTATACTGAGAGGGGGGTGAACAGTATAAGACCACTTTTAACTTTTTCTTTCAAAGCAGCTTTCAAATCAATAATATGCAGAATAAAGACAATAGTAATAACAGTAGAAAAACAATACACAAAATAATCCACAAAGTGACACAACAATTTACGTGGTTCACCCAAGGTGGGCTACTCCACGGATAAAAACTTTTCTTCTAAAAGTTATATCAAAGTCCTCTGGGAATCCTTCCCGATTACAATGTTTATGAGCCTCAGCTCAAAGGAGACACCTTCCCCTAATTCTGCTTTGGCTGGTGATCCTCTAGAAGACCTCTACCTCCTCTGCCCTTAGCAAGTGGAACTCTATCCACAGAAGACACCTGTCTTCCCTGCTCTGGCTGGAGATCTCTGTCCTCAACTCTGTCACCGCAAAGCTAGTCCTCGTGTATGCACTAAACACAGTCCTTCGGCCTAGCACATATGTCCTCTATATTTTCCTCTGGTCTGCACCAAACACAGTCCTTCGATCTGGTACAAGTCTGTCCTCAAATTGCATCAATCTCTATCCTCAATCTGATCCTCAAAACTGGTTCAAAAATGGTTCACAAACTTTCAACACAGCTTGCTTAATACTGTCCAACTGTTTTCTCTGCTTTGTCACAACTGCACTTGGTCGTGAACGACTTTTGCACAGACTGTACAAACACAGCAGCACTTGATCACAGTTCGTCCTTCACAACTATTCATAATTATAGTAGCATCTACTTCGTGCACTTTGCTTTCTTTACACAGACTGCGTGAACACAGTCGCAATCACAGCTGCCCTTGATCAAATTCCAACCTTTACACAGTCTTCGTAAACACTGCAGCATTCGATCGCACAACAACTTATGCACCTATGTGCAACCACAACAGCACCCTCTTCGCACAGTCTGCTTCTCCTCGATCGAACTTCTTCCCACACTCTGCTTCTGCAAAAGTCACACTTCGAACGCACACTTCGATCGATTCGATACGACTGCTCTTTGCGCACAACAGACTTCACTTGCGCAAACTCAACACACACATTCGATACTTGAAACTCAAAAATAGTCCTCCTTTTATAGCAATAATTCATGATTAAATTCTTGATCTTAGTCGGTCGTATATCCTTAAAACAATCGTCGACTGCACAACCTTACACTTCGTCGACAAAGGTTAACTCCGTCGGCTTCAACCGCCTCTGTTGTTCTGTAGCTTTTCTAGCGTGAAACTCAAACATGTCATGATATCGCTATGCCTTTGTCTGTCGTACACCTTGTATTGCTTGCTGTCGCGAAATCGTGACACTACTGCCTGTTGTGCGCCTTCTTTGGTTTGTTGTCACGAAATCGTGACACTACCTGACTTTGCTGACGTCATCATTATTCTTGTCATGAAATCATGACGCTTTAGTCTGCAAGGCCTTCTTCTCTACTCTTGTCATGATATCGCGACACATCTACTTTTGCTGACGTCATCAGCAACTCTGTCACGAAATCACGATGCTTTAGACTCCAAAGCCTTCTTCTCAGCTTCTCATGAAATCGTGACACCTTTGCCTCTTGCTGACGTCATCTGCAACTTTGTCACGAAATCGTGACACTTCTTGCTTCTTCAACCTTTTCTCGGTTTGCACTAGCAAAAATGGAACATGTCACGAAATCGTGACGCTTTCGCTACCTTAAGCTCTTTTCTGCCAACTGCGAAATCGGAACATGTCACGAAATCGCGACGCTTTCCGCCTTAAGCACTTTTCTGCCAACCGCTCGCGAAATTGGAACATGTCACGAAATCGTGACGCTTTCGCCACCTACAAGCTGCCAACTCAACCTCGTCACAAAATCGTGACACTTTCTACATCCGTACAACTTCATTGAAACTTGTCACGAAATCGCGACACTTCCTGCAACTCAACACTGCCAACTCAACTTGTCACGAAATCGTGACACTTTCACTCAACTCACTCAACTTGTCACGAAATCGCGACACTTCCTGCAACTCAACTCTACCAACTCAACTTGTCGCGAAATCGTGATAGTTTTGCCTGAACTTTCTCTCTCCTCAAACATGTCACGAAATCACGACAGTTTTTCCAGCTTCGTCTCTCCTTCCACCATGTCGCGAAATCATGACAGCTTTGCCAAAACTTTCTCTCTCCTAAAACATGTCACGAAATCGCGACAGTTTTTCCAGCCCCTCGCAAACTTTTTCTAACTTATCTTTTTCTTGATCTTTTGCAACTGGGCTACTCGATTTTCTTGGAGACTTACCGACCAACTTGAAACCTTCATCAAAACACATACTTAGACTAAAAATCAAATTGCTCCAAGAACTCCTTGACATCAAAGACAACAACTACCAAGAGCTCCTTTGACATCAATGACAACAACTATACTTGAGCAAAGGCAATGTACTCAAGGTGCCCAAAATTGCCAACAAAAACCTCCCTATTCCATACCTTAAGATTTTTCTTTATAAACCTTAGCTTTTTTGCCACTTGGGTTAACTTACTTCCAAAAAAATCATGTTTGCCACCAATACTTAATCCTATTTTCCAAATCCTCATGTTGGAGCCACATCTTCTCAAAATTAAAAGGGCTCTTGAAGGTTCTTTTTTGGACATTTGACTCTCAAACTAGTGGATTATGATCAAATCCTATCTTTGGATGGGTTGTTAGGGTTGAATCCCCAAAAAGGAGAAGACTCTCTTGTGAGAGCAAAAAGCGATCCAAACCAACTTGAATTAATTGGTCTCCTAGTTGCCTATTACTCCAAGTATACTTTGCTCTTCGAAGGTCTATATCCATAAGTTCATTCTCATTTATAAAATTTGCTAAATCTATCAAGCCTTCAGTAATGGACTGACTCCCTCCCTTTTTATCTGAAGGGTAAATGGGAGAGTTAATGTCCCCTACCAAAACCCATGGAAGGTCCATAAATGCATTCCTTAATTGGCTTAGATCCTTCCATAATTGTTTCCTTCCTATAATTGAATTTGGAGCATAAACATTAGTAACTATCCATTGCTGATTTTCCTCCTTATCAAAAAAATGGATAGCCATGAAGCTTCAGTTCAAAAGTATCAATCTTCCTTCAAATCTATTTTGATTCCACATACTTAAAAGGCCTACTAAGGCCCCTAAAACTATACCTACCACAAAATTGGCCCCTCTCCACAGTATTTTTTTGATAATTTCAGCTTAAGGTTCATCAAGTTTTGTTTCTTGTAACAACATGATATCCGGGTCAGATTATTTTCTCAACGCTTGGACTACTCTATGCTTAGAGGGGGTGTTGATACCCCTCACATTCCAAGAAACTATCTTCATTTTTTGGGTTTAGTCTGTTGCTTTTTCCCTCCAACCCAATCCAATATAGGTTGGGTACCATTCACAATCTCAGTAGTTGTTTCTCTTTCTTTGATTTCTTGATTAGTGGGTCTGCCATTTTTTGGGTCAATTCCTACATCTACCCCTCATTTTTTTTGTTTTATAGTGATTCTCATTGGGGTAGCTGAAACCTTTCCTTTTTTTCTTCATTATCAAAGAAATTACTTCTTTATTTTGTTTTAAAATAAAATTATCCTTATTGGTTCCTGCATTAACATCCCATTGAGTTTCTAGCACTGCCTCCACTTCTTGGGATTCATCATTTATTTCTATCAATTCTTCTATGTTCTCCCTTAGACATTCAAATAAATTTTTTTGATCAATTGTATTCCTATAATTACTAGATTTTGGAATTGAGGATTTTACTTGGTCTAAATTTTTGGATGAATCTTCTTCCTCTTGTTCATTAATCTCCTTTTGGCTTTTTTGGGGATTTTTTGGATACTCTTCCATGATTTTCCCTTCTTCCAATATGTCCTTCTGGATTGGAACCTCCTTCTGTTGTTCTTCCCTCTTATCATCCTCAATTTGTTCATTTTTTGTTCAGAATTTTCTTCTCTACTTTGATTTTTGTGCCAAACCATTTTTTTTTCATTGATCCATTCTGTCAATCTATTTTGTGCCCCATTTTTCCCATTCATTTTTCCTATGGACCTATTTTCCATCAATATCCTATAGCCTTATGGATGATTGTTAATTGGAAAAACATTGAAAACAATTGTGTTATATTTTATTGTTATTGCAACACAAATTAGGTGGTGGAAAGTGGAGTCAAAGCAATGTTAAACTAGCAGATGTTTCAAAACAATTAGATAAAATTTGTGGGTATTTTTATAAATATAGTGCAATACTATTTGGCAGACATATCACATTAATATGTGCCATTTTGGCTGTGAAAGAAATACTCATTGCACAGAGGACAATGTGACAGAATAAATCGAAGAGTGAGAAAAACGTTTCAACAGAGCGCCTAGGAGGAAAATGAAGGTAATAATGTATAAATTATTTTTTAAACATGGTTAATTAATGATATGGTTAACTGAGCAAAATCAAACAACTAAAGAAGACTTGTCAGGTGTTATTTAAAAATAAATGCAAAGCACCTAAATATAAGACAGTAAAATTTTCTTCAAACTAGCAAGAAATTCAAAAAAAAATGATTAAAATACTTGCAAAGGTTTGGAAAAAATATTAATACTGCCTCATTTGGTGAATATTCCAAAGGCTTGTGTTGCCTTAATGCAAGGTACAATGTTTTTCATATTACAAATTGCATACTATGCAGATTGCGTGGAGTTTAATAATGAGTTGTTTTTCCTTCATGTTACAACTTACATGGATGGACAATTTGTTATTGGAAGAAAGCCTAAAATTTTAGAGAGTTACGGGTTTAACTCTCTTAGTGGCATTTTCTAAAATAAAAACAATTATTTTTTTAAGTTAGAAGAACCAAAAAAGAATTAGTAAGGAATTAAAAGTGCATGGAAGTTTTAAATGTTTATGTTATTTAAGAAGTTAATATAATTTTTTTAATGACAATTAAATAGTTGAAAGAAAAAATTTGGTAAATTTTGGTAAAAAATTTTAATTTTGGTAAATTTTGGCTTTTGCCTCTCGGTTGTGCTCTACAATATTTGAGGGAAAAAATGAAGCCACAATCCTTCATCTACAATCACAATTATACTCACTAAAAGTCCAAGATGATGAAAATATAGAACACTTTCTTAGAAGGATAGTAGACTTAAAATCAAAATTACACACCATGGGAGAAAAGGTTGAAGATAGGCTTCTAGTTTCAGTTGTACTTAGAGCACTTCTTGAATCATTCAAAATATTGGTCACATCTCTCCAAGTATCAAACAAAAAGGTGTCATTTGAGGAATTAGTTAATATTCTCTAACAATATAAAGTAGAAAATCAATTAAGAGATGAGATATCTAGCAATTCCCTTATATTAGCAAAGAAATCACAAAGTAGCACAAAAATTCCTTCCACTTTATCTTCATCACAAAATCAGCCAAAATGGAGAAAAAGGTATTGTTATATATGTGAAAAAGGACATATCACCAAATTTTGTAGATTTAATCAAAGGAAATATCAACAAACACAAGGACAATCTCAATATCAAGGGCAAAAAAAAAAAAAAAAGGACACATTGTTCAAGAAGCACAAAAATCAAAAGTAGGATATGAAGTTGCACACAAGACTCTTATGGCAAGAGAAAATCAAAATTGTATGTCATCAAATAATGAAGAATTCATAAAACTAAGATCTTGTTTGCAATCAATCCTAAAGAAAGCTAATGAAGGATACTTCAAAGAATGTGTTACAATATCTACAAATAATATAAGGAAAATGTGTATGGCCCTATCTACTCTTGATGATCTACAAAAACAATGTCAAAAGCAAGTTGAATTTATTAAGGAATCAAATAAGAAGCTCAAGATGACAAATAGTAACTTGAAACCCATGATAGTAAATGCATGTTGTGATAGCTTAAAATATTTAAATATAGTTTGTGATTGTACACAAAGTGCTTATAAAAGCTATATTATCAAAATTGATAGTGATAACAATAGCGATTCAGATGATGACAAAGATAGTTATATAAGTTGTGTTGAAATTGAAAGTATACTAAAAGTATTTGTTCAAAAAATTTAAACAAAATGGGATACAAAGGTAGAGGTTTAAGAAAACATGGGCAAAGTATGAAAGAGCCCCTTGTACTAGGAATAAGGCCAAAATGTGAAGGCCTTGGATATATAAGACAGACAAGTAGTAATAAATTTGTATCGAGGACTAATTTTGTAATAGAAAACATTGACACCAAATTTGTGATAGGAATTGATAAAACTAGTTTTATAACAAGTAAAAATGAAGGACAAACAAGTAATAATGAATCAAAAAATGCATTAGAAATTTGTGACAAAATGTATGATAAGGAACAATGAAATCAAATGTGTGTTAGGCATCATTCATACAAAATTTGTTAAAAAATGAAACAAATGAAAGGAAGAAAATTTACAATGTGAAAGCAAACATGGACATAAGATAGATAAATGTTGGGACCTCCATCGTATTGTGAAAGCAAACATGGACATAAGATAGATAAATGTTGGAACCTCCATCGTATTGAAATTTGTGGAAGAAATAATCATCGTCAACACAAAGAGATAAAAAGAAATGTTATATGGTTTCAACAAAAGAAAACCAAGTGTAGTGAAAAATCAAAGTTTGTTGAGTTTTTCCATGGAAAAATATGAAAATATTATGATCCAGATATAGCTTGGAAGATAGACCTGCAGTAACAAGGACTTATAGAAGAATCTAGAGGCAGCATCCTAAGCAAAATCACCCAGAAAAAATGATGATCAAAGGCAACCCAGAGACAAAGGCCTAAAGGCAACCCTAAAATATTGATGATCCTGAGGCAAAATATCCAAAGGCATTGACCCAAAGGCATACCTAGACAATTCAGATAGTTCATAAAAATAAACCTCAACCTAGTGGAGGTTGAATAAATCCAGAACCAAAGAATGATTTTTATGGTGAAGAATATTATATTTAATATTTGTAATTATTGAAATTGTAATAAATAATATTCCATGAAGATGTGTGATTTTGTATTTTATAATCATAATCATTAGAAGTTTAATAAATAGTATTCCACGAAAATTTGAACAAGGACGTATCTCAAGAGATTAAGAAGGGATAGTTGAAAATGAAGATAGAAAATATAAGACAATGCTTCATTCTCTATAAAGCTATGGCTAAAAGAAACAATGTAATATGTGTATGAAAATATGTATTATACATCTGTCCAAGAAAATATGTATTATACATGAATCATATGTATTTTGTGAATATATTTATTTGTGTTTTTATTAAATTTGAACCTTAAGCTATTGTAGCAAATAAATTATTAAAAATATAATATATGTAAATATTGAAAAATAAAATAATTCGTTGGTCTTGCCGCGTTTTGAGCATCTAATGGCTTTGAATAAATAAATTCAAAATTTTAAATTGATAGTGAATAATTATCTATTTGAGCTTACAAGTAATAATATAAATTAAATTTAAATACTCATAGTACACAACATAAACTACGATGATCAGCTATTTAGGCTTACAAATGAATACTATTAAAATTCATAGGTAACAAATTTTGTATAAACACCTAGATGTATTCATGATCGTCCCCTATGACCTCCAGACATCCCAAAGCCACCTTCACCACCGAAGACCTGTGGGTCCACGATTGACTTCAGTCTTGTTGTGCGCCGTGCTGGCACGCAGCTCAGAGTTGGGCTCCTCCGTGGCGCTCGAAAACCCTTGCCACGCGTCATCGGCAACTGCGGGCCCCGAGGGGAGTTGACGGTACTGGTTATCTATCTCTTCCTTCCTCGATACCGCCTTGAAGCGATTCTCCGTCTTCTTGTTTTGCGCTTTAACCTCCGCCAGTTCTCCCTTCGCCTCCTTGCGGTCCTCCGCAGCTTTGCGCTCTACCTTGTCATGAGCTTTCATCTTCTCCACCTGTAAAAACTCAAAAAATAAAATGAATAACTGCTCACCCTATATAAAATCCTTCGATCTCGTCGTCTCCAATAACATTAAAGAAACAAAAAAATAATAATGATTTGAAGTTGTTGCCTACCTTCTCAGTTGCAGAGGCTTTAAACTTCTCCAGCGTTTCTTCCGTGTCGGCGGCCAGGTTGCCTATTTTCTCCTTGGCGGTGACGGTGGCCTTCTTGAAGGATTCCATTCTTTTGGATTTCTGGCACTGTAGTAACGATAATGGGTTGTTGTTGATCACTCTCCGTGATTTTCGAGGGCATATTTAAACCTCCATGGGAATTCTGTGTGCTCTACGTGGTAAGTAAAGGCATGTTGTGAGCAGAGGCATGTGTCGGCCGTTACATTGGTGGAGAGACAGCCGCACTTATCCAAGTCCAGAAGGGGGTTCCCGTTCCCCCTTGATTCATATATGCTTTCAATAACAATCTTGGTGTTAAGTAAGAAAAAACCTACCCTTTACATAGTTAAAGATCAATATGATTTTAATAATAAATTGAAATTGTCCACGAGGGTTAGGTGGATTGGTAAGACGATTGTCCGCGAGGGTTAGGTGGATTGGTAAGACGTTTGGTACTTATCAAGAGGAGACCTAACCTTGCGGGTATGCCCACTCTAGGGCAAAGTAGTAGTCTGACTAGAATCCGCTGAGTGTGCGCCAGCTTGATGACACTTGTACCAACTTGAGCCACTAAGGGTCTCCCTCACTTTGAGTCTTGTTTACCGAGGCGAGGTAGGGGTTATAGTGGTAGCTCCATGATTTGATGCTACGACCAGAGACAATGTGATTTGACCCTCTGAGCAGTTGTTAAAAAAGAAAAGGCAGTTGTCAATTCCCCTATGTATCAAAAATAATAATAATAATAATAATAATAACTTGAAATGACCTAGCCTTTACATAGTTAAACTTTAAGATGATTTTGAGTAGCTAAGGAATACTTAACAACTTTTGCCATATTTTCTTATATTTTTTTTTGGGAAGCACCATCAAAATCAAATTTTTATTAATTTAATTTTTAGACATTTTTATTTTATCATAAATTAACACATTTTTTTTATGCTAACTCCATTGTTATAAATAACTTTTTGTACATACATTCAAATCCTATAAACAATAGGCGAGCTCCTCTTTTGCTATACATGAGACCTCCCATGATGAGCACTATGATTGTAAACATTTTGCAAGAGATGTACCAATAGGGTTCCAAACTTGGTTAATGATTGTGAGATTTAATTTTTTAAATTCTTATTATTCATTTCAATACATAATCTCTAGCAAATAATGGGAAGATCAATCCTCCATAGCATGCATATTAATCCTTTGTAGCATGCATATTGTTTTGCTTTGAAATAGCTAATCTTAGTTTTCGTCAACTCTTCCAATGTTCATGGAGGTACTAAGTATGTTCTCTTTGTTTTGAAAAAGCAACCCAAATAGTGTATGTAAAGCATCAATGAAGAAGTAAATGATCTAATGTTTCTAGATTCTTCTTACACAAGGTCACTTAAAAGGTCCATGATATCCTCTTGTTGATCTTTCATAAAGAAGGCACACTTAAGAGGATAAGGCTTCAACCAAACATCACACCAAAAATTTGTAGGATTCCTTTTATTGATTAGCAACCTAAGATGTTTTTTGAATAATCAAAAACTCTTTACTACGAAGTTTCATGTCGTTGAGGACCTAGGTAGGGTTTGTTTCTTTAACAAGTTTTTTTCATCCTCAAACCCTCTATATATTTTTGAAGTAATATTTTTGCCCAACTCTTTCTTTGATCCTTGAATAATCTCCAGGTTATGCCCTTAATTCCAAACTCGTAAGTGTGTAATTTCACAAGACCACCCCTCCAATATTCTTTCCTTTGTAAATCATACCCTCCTTATAAGAGGACACCTAAACTTTTGCTCACATCCATTCCAAAGAGAATCCTATTGAATTATGTTAAATTTAAATGCATTATACTTGTTAAAAACCTTCAAAGTAACATCATATATAAGGATACATTGCAATGTAGCCTTTATGAGTTGTTGTCTTCTAGCCATGGTTAAGAACTTATCTTTCTAACCTACTAAACAAGATTTTGTTCTAGTTAAATTTGAGTCCCAAAGATCCTTTTTTCCCTTTATTGGTCAAAGGAATACCTAGATATGTTAATGGTAATTTTCCTATTGTAAAACTTACAACCTCCACAACAATAATGAAAAAGACCATATATTTTGTCATATTAACAACTATTTATCATCCTTCTCATAGCATGAGATTATTAATTTGAATTCATGAACTCATTTATGGATGACCCCAAAGAAAATTATTAATAATAGATTGAAGATGAAACTTAAAGAAACCATTCATTGCAACCTCAATCCTTTGATTTTGCCTTTCACTTTTACCTTTGATAAATCCCTTCCTAATACCCCTATAAGAACAATGAAGATATAGGTCCGAGGTGTATACCAATTGGTTCGAACAAACCCCGTAAGGGGGCAGAGGTCCAAGGTTCAAATCTTGGGCCTCACTGGACTGAACGTTTGTCCCTTTCTTGGTGCTTTTAGCGATGTAAAAGGTTTAAAATGATTATGGCATGGTGGTTATAGGGGTGTATTGTGCGAGATCTATGTGGCGACTTCTAGAGCAGATAATGCAGAATATTGCGGCGGCCATTAAAGCCAAAAAACCTGCCCGGATTCGTGGTGGCTACCGATTCCACCATGTAAATTCAAAAAAAAAAGAATAATGAAGAGATAAGGAGATTGTGGGTCACCCAAGTAGACACCATAGGATGATTTAAAGTACCCAATGGGAGATCCATTGACCAGAATTCCATGAATCTTATATAGAAACATCAATAAACCCTATTATATGCTTTGTTCAAATCTAAATTTATAAGCATATATGAATAGAGAGAATTTATGGCCTCTTGTCCAATGATTATACCATCAAATATTTTCTTACCACAAATAAAACCACCTTGTTCCTCCAAGATAACACAATACCTAATTATTTTCTATCTATTGTTATCATTTAAAATTATTGCATAAATCATGTTATAATGTTAATTGTATGAAACCTATCAAAATATTATCTTACCTTTTTTGGGAACTATAGTGCAAGGTACTATCTTAATCCATAGTGAGTGACTTGACAATAGAAGCTAGAGTGGTGATTCCCTACATTTGCTTGTTAGTTCTTTTTTATAGTTTATGCATGTACAAGATAAAGTCTTATTACTATTATTTGGTCTCCCTAGAATGGTATAATTGATCACACACTAATCTCACTACAATCCCTAGAAGTATTTACTTACATGTTATTTCAATCTCTTTCACCTTTACCTTATTGTGTTTATTTTCATTTGTTGCATTTACTTTTATGTATTATATTAGGTCAAGTTAGCATAGGTTAATTAGGATCCAACCTTAATTCAAAATTCAAGGGGACTTAAAACCCCTTTTTCCAAGGCGTTGGAGTAGAGTGTGGGTGTGATCTTAGATCAGTTATTGTGGATCAACAATAATTTTTTGGCATTCCCAATGTGACCTATCCCACCTCATCCTATTTTAATTTTATTTGCAATGGGTTATATGGGATTGAAATGGGTCCCACTTGTATTACATCATCACCACATAGTGGTATTACAACAAATCTTGGATATTATCCATGTATCATTTGGTAATATTCAAACCTGGGTCTCCTTGAAATGTTGATTAACTTAACCGGTTGAGCTAATACCATTTGATACATCATCCTATTTTATTAAAACTTAGATCTATGTCATTTTACATCAAGTTTCATCAGATCAATTTATTCTATTTATTGAGATCTATTAAACCTAATAACTATCTCACAAATTGCTACCTTGAGTGGAGTAGATCTAATATTTTCATTTCTACTTAAGATCCAAGAAATCTATAGAGAAATAAATTAATCGATGTGGATGACAACTCCATTATGTAATTGAACCCAAAAACAATTGTTGTCTCAAATCCAATGGTTATTTAGGATAGTCTGGTGATTTGTCAAAAGGTCCCTCGCTACTATCTTACATATTTCTTTTATTAGCAAGCTTTGAAACACTTTTGGAGCTAAGTCTAAAATCTAACAATTCATTGGAATTAGTTAGCAATTTGTTGAGAATTACACTTATGTCAACCTCATGTTGCCTTCTTTAGGCATGACCTTTATTCATTTTTTAATTAAGTCTCAACTTTGATGATTCACCAAAAGAATCCAATGATTCATTGAATAGTCTACTCAAATATCATTGATATCATCATTCTACCTAAATTTTAAAAGGCTAAGTGTTCATTCCTATGGTTTATTGTGCTACAATAAATAACCAAAACATCTAGCTATTGATTGTATTTGCCCTATTTTTCTTCTCTTCACAAAACTAATCCATTCTTGAGTTTCATATTTTGATAGGTGTAAGAATTTTATCATTGATTGAAAATATCAATCCCTCTTATGAATATGAAATCCAAAACACAAGGCAAAGGTAAAGAACAAGAACATATGAGGTTGATCAAATATAGACAAAAGGGAAGTAAGGGAAAGAAACCATAAGTGTAGAAGACCTTATAGACCATATTGAACAAGACTTGATGGCTAACTTCACTATTTGATGAGGAATAAGGCAATAATGTAATATTTAAAAATATAAAAATGTAATAAAATATTATGTAAGGTTTATGTATTAAAATATTCTTATGTAATGGACCTTCTAGAAAGGTCTAGTTGGTACATTCTCTAGATATATATCCCTCTCTAGATCTTTCCATTCCTCTAGAACCTTCTCCTTCTCTAAATATTTCCATTGCTCTAGAACTTTCTCCCTCTCTAGATCTTTTTGTTCCTTTAGAACTTTCTATTCCTCTACATCTTTCGATGATGGGTCTGCAAAGCTTATAAATATGTAATAGTTTTTTATGGCAATGCAATTTTTTGAATTGTAAATCTTGCTTCTATTTCAAAGAGTCTCATATCAGCTGGTATCCCTTTGAACTTGGGTTTGGGTTCACATTTTCAATCCAGGGTTAGGGCTTATATTTTTGACCATGGGTTTGGGTTCATTGTTTTGATCCTTGGTTAGGGTTTCATCTCCTTTTGTTCAAGGATTGGGTCCATAATTTTTATCCCTACTGATAACTCTTGGGTATATTGTTCTTTTTGGGGCTCTAAATGGATTTTTTACCACAAGGCTTGGGTTTCCTTTCCAGTATCTAGTTAGGGCCTAAGATTCTAACATTGCTTTCTGCCTGTGGCAATATTTCGATGGATTTATTGTCTAAAGTTATTTTTTTCTCTCAATTATCAACAACAATCCTTTTGGCATCGCATTTTTTTTAAGCAACATATTGTTTCATGCAAGGTCGCATCCTTATCTTGCATAACATGGGTTGTGGGCTTTCTGCATTTTTTCCACGTTGTGAAGGATTCAACCTTTTTTTTGCTAATAGAGTTGGGTAATTTATTTGCCCATATTGTTCTATATAATTTCCCGCATCGCAAGGGTCTGCATTTTTTGCCAAAGCACTCTGCAATTTGTTTTTCTCTAACTACACGTTGTGCTACATTTTTTTCTTTATATTCGTTGCATGTAATACAAAATATTATTTGTAAGGCCCATCCTTAGGATTTAAATTAATTTGTTTTTATGTTTAAGCAAGACCTTTCCAACTTTATTATTGTAATTTCTAAAAAAAAAACATATGGCACATGTTGATCCCTCCTTTTCATCCCCTTATCATGTGCTCCATGTAGCGACATCCCCTTCCCCCTTTGACTTATTTGAAAAAAAAAAGGGGGCCCATGTCCATCCCCCAATCCCTTATATCATCTCCTCTCCCCTTCCTCCCATGCCACGTGCATGTTTTTGCACACCCCCCTTGGCCTCCCTTTTCCCACCCCTCCCATTTCCCTGCCACATACGAGACTTTTCATGCACAATTTTCCCTCTTCACACCCCTCCTTTACCCTACCCCTCTCCCATCCCATTCACATGCATCATACGCCATGCACTACGCGTGCAAATTCCCTTTGAGGAAAAAAGAAAAAACAAATTCTTTCTACTTTTTCTAACGTTTTATTAAAAATAAAAAAGAGGCTTCAAAAAAATTTAAAAAAAAAAAAAAGAAGAAAATTCAAAGAGGCCTCTTAATAGCAACAAGGGGAATTTTAGCCACAAGGCAAATTTTACCATAGTAATAATTGTATAAGGCAAAAATTTTCAAGGTAGTTATTTTGTCTTATGAGGGGTTGTTTGTATTTTAGGAAGGTTATTTTGCATCCTAAGGGGTACTTTTTATCATTATACTAGAGTGCATTTTTGGTGGTACCCTACACTCCTAACTACATAGAGGGGTTTCTTCTTTGCATTCTAAGGGAGAAGTTTTATCTTTGTATTGGAGTGCATTTTCGATGGTACTTAATGCTGCTCAAAATATAAACACCTCTTTTATCACATTTATCCTTGCCTACTATTCCCCTAGCTAGGACTCGAGGAGCCATGACTAGTAATTTGGCAGAACAAGTAGCCATAATTGCTAATATCGTTAGCAATTTGGCGAACAAAGTTCATAATATTAATATTCAAATAGAGGTCAAAATCAACAATTCTTCTCATGTCAAATGTGAAATTAAGGTTTATGATGGATCTAGAGATACTGAAATCTTAAACAGTTGAATCCTATACATGGAGACATGGTTCTCCTATAGTCAAATGGCCAAAAAGGACAAGGTTCCTTTCACAAATTTGAAGCTTTGTGGTGTGACCAAAATTTTAATTTTTGAGCTACAACTCACCCAAGATCCTATCACCACTTGGGATGAATTAGATGCTACCTTAAAAGCCACATTTTATCCCTCCAATTATGATCATGAATTTTCTATAAAATGGCTTCGATTATGCCAAGATCGTAATATGTTTGTGCGAGACTAAATTTACCAATTTAATAGGTTATGTATCCTCATGTGTGTTCTAGATCTTGCACCAACCCTCATCCTAAATTTGAAGAGCAGGATTCAAGAAAATTTATTTTGAGAGTTAAAGTATGCACCTTTTGCAACACTGGATGCAGCTTTCAATTAAGCTCGACTTGCAAAGGAGAAACTAGCTACCCACTCAAGGGGACTATGATCATCATAAGCACCAATATTTTTCCAGCCCTCCACTCAACAACAAAAAATACCTTAGAAGCAGAGCTATACTTTATTTTTTTCTTCTTCTTCTTCACCCTCTTCTTCATCTTCCTCTTCTATTTTTAAAGCCAAACCTTGGAAAAATTGTGATTATTGTAAGAATCAAGGCCATTCCAAATCTGAATATTTTAAGCTCAAGAAGAAGAATATGATTGTAACATCTCCTGGAGAGGACCCATAGGAAGGTCCCATAAATATTGTATGTGAAGACACACCCTATCAAGAGCTAGAGGGTAAGCTTGACCACATCACCCTAATTAATCACTCTTCATCTCTAGGTAACCATGGCAATCTATTTGTCACGTGTGCTCACCTTACTCACAATTATTTCATAGATTATATACTTGAAAATGGATCACATAAGAACTTAATTGTGAAATACATCATCGATAAATTGCATCTACCAACACAACCACACCCTCATCTAGTGAAGGACTACTCCATCCAACACTCACTCAATACTCAAATCACATTAAAATTTAGAAGAAACACAACATCTGATATAATTTCAATAAAAATGTAAATCCAGAATCAGAGTTACAATGCTACGACCACAAGGCCAATTTTATCACAGTGAAAAACTCTTCGAATTCTGCAAGTTGGAGCTACGATCTATCTTCCCCTGACTGTATTTTTGTGATCCCTCTTCCTCCTTTAATAACTTCTTTAGAGCAGTCTGGAAAGTGTAAATCCCCTTTTCCCACATAAGAAGATATTCATCTAAAATTTGAAATTTTTATTTTTTGCCCAAAAATATATTTCGGTGGCACAGCTTCCCAGAACCGTAATGTTTAACTCGAATGTCCAATTGGCTTTCGTAATATATCGTTGTAAATATTATGAAGATATCTACAATGCTTGAGGTGATTTTTCATCCTTATTTGAGTCTTTTAAGGTCTTCAAATTTTATTTTTAAACCTTTTTGGAGAGATTTATCAAGATGAAAACTTTAATATCTCTCAAAATTTTTAGGCTATTGGGGTGATTCTTTCACCATCGGATATATTTTTCAATCCCACTCCTAGGGTAAATTTTCAAATCTATGTGTGTCCATCTAGGATGACTTACTAAAAATATTCGATGACTATTTTTTGCCTTTTTGGACTTTTGACTGACTTATACCTCCCAAGTGTCATCATGGACTCGAAAACAACTAAAGAAATTTACAACCAAAAGAGAAAATGCAATTTCTTTCTTTTAGGTGATGCAAGATTGCTCTTACACCACTATAGGCTCCTAAATCATCATCCCTACACTCTAGGATGTAAGTATGGCAACTGCACCTCACAAATCACTCCCACATGTACTATCTCTTTTGCTTTAGGTCCCAAGTTTGTGGACAAGGTCACTTTTGATGTGTCACCCATGGATTGTTATGGATTGCTTCCAGGAAACCTTGCCAATATGATAAGAAGGCATAATATGATTCTTATAATAATACATATACTTTGCATCATGAAAATAAAATATTTCTTATTTTTTGAATCAAAAGCCCCACATTTTTGCTCCATTCTACCCAACCACATAAGATTGTGCTCATCTTTAGTTGGCCACATTCTCAAGACATCAACATCATCACTTCATCACCTCATGAGATAGAGCATCTCACTTGTTCCCCATTGGTACCTCCTCTTGCTCTTGCTCCTACTATGATTCCTCAAGGCATTCAATGACCATCCTCCTTCAAGTCTTCTTCATCCAAGCAAGTTCCTATTTTGCAAAGGCAACAACAACATCGACCATAGACCATTGGTCCTCGTTGACTTTGTCCTTCCTAGGTTGGCAATTGAGTTTTGACCAAGCTATGTCTTTTAGGTCAAGAATCTCTTGACATGTTGTATATCATCAATTATCCTCTCAATGTGGAATCATATGTACAACATCCACTAGAGCATGATCGCATTTTTGGCATGTCTACTCTTTTGCTTTCCAAGGTTCGTATGACACTAGTTGATTATACAAGCATTGGATTCCAATGCTTCTATGGTGGGGAGGGATGATAAGGAATAAGACAATATTTAAAAATATAAAAGTTTAATAAAATTGTATGTAATTTCTATGTATTAAAATATTATTATGTAATTGACCTTCTAGAAAGGTTTGGTTGATGCATTCTCTAGAAAGGTTTGGTTGGTATATTCTCTAGATATTTCTCCCTCTCTATATCTTTACATTCCTATAGGACCTTCTCCCTCTTTATGTCGTTTCATTCCTCTAGGACTTTCTCCCTCTCTAGATATTTCTATTTCTCTAGAACTTTCTATTCCTCTATATCTTTCCATGATGGGTCTGCAAGGCCTATAAATATGTAATAGATTTTTATGGCAATACAATTTTTTGAATTGCAAATCTTTCTTCTGGTTCAAATATTCCCATATCATTATTTCTAAATGTGAGTTCCTATACATCTTGGATAGAGGTAGGCCTCCTTGACCCCCACCTATAGGCTATCAATATTATGTGTGAGGTGTTAGCCAAGCTTAGGCTACCATTCCTCTTATTGTTCCTAGTATCATCAATAATACCTTTTTCAACATGATTCAAGCCTTTCAAGAACTCCCAAGTCAATTAAACACTCCATAATTGAGTTCTTATACCTTGGTATCTAAAGGAGATATTGTAACTTCCATTTGTGCTACACAAATGATGAACCCATTAGCATCCCAACCAAATAAAATTTTATAGACCAGATCTAGAAAACTGACAAGTACTAACCCATATCAAGCTAGTACCAACAATATAGCAAATACAATCCAACAAGTGGGCCACTATGGCCAAATGACTCCTACAATTTTGACTTAATACCTGGATGAAATGACCTAATGATCTACTCACATCTCCATAATCTAGGGGTCCATATATTCTATAGAATCTACAAGACAAACATATCCCTAGGTGAATGCCTAATAATAACATCACTCAAAACCAATATATCCCAAACATGTAAGTGGTAACTCAAAACCCACAACTATTCTCTAGAGGCTATACTATCCAAAATTTTCAACCACCACCTCTCAATCTACAAATTCCATGATAGTTCCTTAGAGGTATGAACTATCAACATCCACCCAATCTACTTCAACTAGAAAACCCCAATATCTATAATCTCATAGCACCAAATCCTCCTCTGGTGATGAACCATAATCAACAAAAAATCTATCCCCACCAACAAATAGTACCTATCATACAAAAACTTCAAGTATATGTTTTCCCAACAAATACCTTGTTACCCATAGATACCTTATGGTTACCCTCCATCAAATTATCAAGTCCAAGTACCTTCTATACCTCAACAACTATTGCCTAACTGGACATATCAAAGACCTTTGAACTTGATGGTTTATTCCCCTATACTAGAGTCCAACATGAGGATTTTTATAACTTTTTTATGGTAATAGGAACAAAACTACTTTGGATCACCTAAATGAATTTTCCATCCTAAAACCAATACATAGTATCCAATAGGAAGACATTACGATTCAATTTTTTATTTATCACTAAGAGATAATGTTATTATAGGTATTGAAGCCTACCTAACAACTTTATGACTAATTGGACTTCTATAGTTGAGTCATTCATGAGGGTATTAGACATAATTAATAATGGATATTTGGCCCTCTTCAAACTCAATATGATACAAAGACATCCTCATAAGAACATCTATGATGACATCCCCAAATCTATGAGGACCTTATATTTGATACCTCCCAATATTAGGCCTTCATATGAGCAAGCTTTTACCCTATTACATTAAAGGCATACAATTTAATTTGGCCCTAATGTATTGTAATTCCAACCCCTATACCTTTTTTAGATATTTGTAAGAGGTTTTCTAGAGTAGAGGATGTATTGATCCAATTGGGAAAACTAGCACCTATTCCATGTATGACATATGCCACATACATGAATCCAACTCCTAATCCATCAATACAAGGAGTCCCATCTAGTATCAATAATATCCAAAATGCTTATATTCTCCCTATATAAGCACAATATAATACACTTGCCTATCCTCAAGTCAATTCTCCTTACATTGTCACACACTAAAGTCAAAATCATAATCAACTATTACCTTCCAACCACAATAGGTAGCTTTACCTACTTCCTCATGGACTAATGATAATTTCTAAGCAATTTTGGAACAATATAAGTTTGTCATGATAGACACACTAGATGTGGTAAAGGCCTTGGTAAATCAAAATAATACAAAAAGGATGCAATGGTAGTAGAATAGTGGATGGCAACAAGAATAAAATGGTAGCCTAGGAAAATACCCTATCTCACCAAGGACTAGGTACTATGATAAAATGTTTTTAAAAACTCTAACCAAGTGTAGAATAATATGGTTAACACCAATACAAATATGGATGTCCTCTATTTTCTTGTATGCAATGTTAGATACAATCCAATCAAGTGGTGTTAGCTCAATCAGTTAGATTCCTCAATATTTCAAGGAGACCCAAGTTCAAATCTTGCCAAATGATACATGGATAATATACAAGCTTTGTTGTAATATCACTATGTGGTAATGATGTAGTATGTGTGGGGCCCACTTCAATCCCATATAACCCATTGAAAAAATAATGTTGGATACAATCCATTAGACTATGTTGATGTGATAATAAATGCTCAATCTTTGATATATAAAAAACATTATCAAGTGCAATACAAAAAGATGATGGGCCAAGTTGTGATTCCTTTTGCACCAGTAGCTAAACTAAACTAGAATATGAATATGGTAGACTCATCAACAATGGTCTAGTAGTGGATCACAAACTTAATCTATAAAATGTAATTTTGGCAAGCTTTGGTGATTGTAATGATGATAATAAGCAAATTCTTAAAGAAAAGGTAATCCTAGTTAACCAACAATAGGGAGTTATAATGAGGAGTAAAAGTAAAGTAGTGGAAGAATAAATGATCCAACTAATCCACCAAGACCACTTGATCCTAACATAAAAAATATTATTCTAATAAGAGGATAACATCCTCTACACATCAATGATAAAGGTTCAATAGCTACAAATCAAGAGATAAGATATATGGAGAGACTAGCAAGTAATACCATATAGACTCCTAGGGAAGAAGCACAAAAGATAAATTTATAAGAAACTAGGAAAATGAATTATGGCTATAAGAGATTAAATGAGTAGGAAAAATTATGAAAAGAATTTGAAAGCAAATTGAGATATCCTTTGTTAATTAGTGAAGGTCAATTGGTAACCACTAGGTAATACATGAAATCCACACTACATAATAAAGATAACTCAACCACGGTAGGTTTTAATATTGCTCAAGAGTTGAAGAAAACACCGTTTAAGGTGATCATGCTAAATGCCTTGGTGCTACTAGGTCAAAGGGATTTGCTACAAGAGGTGTTAAAGAAACAAGAATAAAGTTATATAAAGGGCAAAACCTTTATTGTTGATAACCTAGTGTATATGTTCAATGGAATCTAATGACACAATACCCATCATATCTATAAGTGAATGATGTACACCCAGGTGTTGTAGGTGAGTTGGAGAGGAGAGGGCAATCCTCCAAGGGAGTTCCCAGGTTCGAATCTCCATCCTACCAAAACATTGAATTGGGTACCCAAAATTCAATTGATAATGTTGGTGAGGGTAGGTCCGGGCATGACTCTCGGGTTACTTTGATGGTGTAGAACCCCCTGGTCGTGATCTCTCAGACCAAGGCAGCCCTGCAAGAGGCTTTTCACTTACAAAAAAAAGTGAAGGATGTATATGTTTTAAATGCTAAAAAAATAAATACAATGACACTACCTCCATTTTATATTACTCTAAAGACCAAAATTATATCATAAGGTGTTGCACCATTGATTTCAAAGCATGACTAACAATTATGTGAATAGTTTTTTGTGAAGATATGAAGCTTCCATATACAACGATGGATAGTATTGAAGGACGAACATTTACACCATACAAAATAAGATGAAATACAATGCAAAATAAAATGACAATGAATATCATATATTAATTTGTATTGATTCTTTCAAAGTGTTACATAGAGTCATCTTTGGGGGATTTCATCGATGATACAATATTATAATAAGGGACATGATTCCCCTTTTCATCAAAAATATTTTTCCAAGTGTAATCTTTGATATTCTCGTACCAGCATAGTGTTTTGAGAGTGGATAATCAATATCATGATCATCATTAGGATCTATGGATGAATTATGAATAGTGATGCCCAAGGTATCAAGGTTAGTGGAGTGATGGATGATGTTCTAGTTAGGGTGAACATGTTGCCATTCAAGGATGACAAGGTCTTGTGGATCAATTGAAAATTGATCCATGACTCTTGGTGATGGATTGGTAGTGTGTGTTTGTGATTGTGCATGACTACATGTTACGACCATATGCTAGGAAAATGGTACGTAAAGAGCTACAACAATACTTTCAAGCACTTTCTAAGCTATGTAAACAATAGCAAAACAAAACAATCAAGAAAGCACTCTTGTTTTTTTTTTTTAAGATTTTGATTTTTTTTTTTCAGTGTGTTTTTATTTTGAAATTCTATTCATAAAATACTAAGGCAAATGGAATGAATACTATAGAAATATAGTTTACGCACAATCATTTATCAAGCAATACAACACAAATGATAAAAATTTATTCCTATGATGATGGATAAATGATAGGTAATGCTATAGAAATAATAAATACCCCCTCCAAGGAAGGATCACGTTGTCTAAATCCTGCTACTTTTCCAATCGAGCTTTCGCTTCACACTCGGGCATGCTTGGATACAAATGACAACTATGCTACACAAATTATTAAGCCCTATGGTTAAATGACATCTAAACCTAACTTACTTTGGGATGCACCCAAAATTAGGGGGCTTCTCGGTGATAAAATCCAAAAAAATGCTTGTAGGGGCTACTATGGTGTTTAGGGGGTGAACTAGTGAAAGGAGATGAATTCCAATGTTGCTAGTCTCGATTGGGGGTTGGTGATTAAATCTAACCTTACCAATGTTTATGTACCTCATGGTGTGTGTGTGTTCCTTTTATTTATAAAAAGAAATCAAAGAGCACACAATTATTCTAATCATGCAAGCTATGAAGAAAAATGCATTTATTTTCTCTAAGTTATAAACTATCTTTTCAACAAGCAGCAATGTAGGAAAATGGTAAGAAATACAGAGACCATCTCGACCTAATATGATCACAAACAAGGTACCATCTCAACCTAATATGATCATAGACAGGGACCATCTCAACCTAATATGATCATAGTCTGATAGACTTAAAAACTAAAAATGCATGCAACTATGCTATGTTTTTATAGTTTTGTATTTTGTTTTTCTTTTCAAAACATGAAATATAACAAAAATGATCAAGAAAGATGAAAATCTAACCTTGAAAACCATCATTCAATGTTGAAATGTATATTTTTAGTTGTTTGACCTCTGATCAGTGAAGTGCATGGTGGTGCAGTTTAGTAATCCCTCCCCACACATTGTTCATCCCATTGTGATCACCATTTGAAGGATAAAAAATCTCACCATACAAAAGCGTATAACTGAAACACAATGCTAAATAAATTGAAACAAATCACATGCATTATATTTATAATGATATTTCAATTTTGTTACAAGAGGATCCCTTGAAGAGATTTATCCAGTGATACAATGTTACAATAGGGGTGTGATTCCCCTCTTCCCAAAAAAGAGGTAATTCTAATATTCCCATGCCAGCATAGTGTTTTAAGAGTGGGTTTTCTTGTGACCATCTGCGAGAGTTGGATCCTTGAACCTTGTAACCTAAATATAAAGAAAAAAAGTGGATTAGTAGCACATGCAGGGTCCACTAAAGGTGGGGCCCGTATCAAATCTAAAAACGTAAACTGAGATAAGAAATAGTAGAATGCATAAAATATAAAATATCTAATGCTAAAATGCACATGCAAACTAGGATCTAAAATAACATGCAACAAAATACTAAAAATTGGTCACCTGATCAATACCATATCAAGTCAAGATAGTTTCATCTGTGGATCGTCTCAAGGCAATATGGTCGTTATTGTGGGCCTGCACTTCTATGTAACTAGGTTCAAGCAACAATTTTGGTGATGCTAGGCTGTATTTTCAACAAATGTTTGGTGTTTAAAGGTGAGTAAGAATGAGTGGATGATTAATCGATTAATGGGAAGGATCATGCAAGAGGGATAAATGCAAATTTGATATCTACGCAATGATCCAACAACATTGATTTATTAGTGGGAAGGCATGATGGGTCAATTCGATAGCACTTCATTGCATGAGCATTTGATTTTTTAAATCCTCTTTCATAGTAGGGTGTGCTAATTTATATCCTTGGTATAGGGTAAGAGAGGAAATGGGGTAGCAATCAAGGCCATCTTGATTTTTGTTGCTTAGGCAATAGAATGTCACCAGTAAGTAACTACAGGTGGTAGGCACTTCCAATAGACACCAATGCAAAGTTAGACATGATGTTGATAGGCAGTTAGCTGTCTATTAATTTTATTTTTGATTTCATGTGATTATATTAGGTTGATATGATTGATAAAGCATTATTGTCTTGGGTCGAGATGATCATGACCCTAAGACCGTCTCAGGTCAAGATGGTTAGGCTTCCCATGGAGAAGAACCCTGCATTAGCCCTGAGTCTACCCACGATGGGTTGTATGGATTAGAAGGAGGTCTCTTTGAGATTCTCTATGTGATGATGCATTTTAGGTATCTATAGATACCCTTTTTGGAACACTTTGTACATAAGCACAATGCGAAGAAAAAATATATGATCTAAAATGGTTGAGTTGATGATGGATGATGAAAATGAGCTTGAAGGGGAGTGGTGTAAGATGGTAAAAAATAAAATTCAATGTGGGATATCCCAATTATGGAAAATATACACATTGTTAAAACATTACTTTTGATAAATTGATGAACTTAATTTTGGTAAACCTTTCAACTGCGGGTAGACATGCGTTAGTCTACAAGCTTTAAAATGCCATAGAGTACTTCACAAAGTGGGTCAAGGCGATTCCTATGACCACTACGACTAGACCTTGAATTGTGAAGTTCATACTCCAACATATTATATATCATTTTGGTGTTCCCTCAAAAATCATTTTTGATAATGGTAAGTCCTTCAAGAACAAGGATGTTTGAGCACTATGCAACAAGTATAACATCCAACATAGTTTCTCGACTCCTTATTACCCATAGGTAAATGGATAAGTTGAGGTGACCAATAAGACATTGATAACCATTCTCAAGAAACTTGTAAAAGAAAATCATAGATATTGGCATACATAAATCCCCTTAGAATTATGGGATTATCGAACAAACATATGAACACCTATAGGGGAAACTGCCTTTTCACTGGTCTATGAAGCCGAAGCAATCATGATCTTGAGCTTGAGATCCCCTCACTGTGAATCACATTACAAGAAATCATGGATGACTACACTACTAGACAAGCACGTCCTGAACAACTCACACTCCTTGACGAAAGGTGAATCAATGCCTTAGAACATCTACAAGTGTATCAAGATCGTATCAAGTGTGCTTATAATGCAAAAGTTCATCTCTATGAATTCCAATTAGGAGATCTCATTCTCAAATAGAACCAACAAAATACCAATGCATTGTTGCACTTGCATGACAAATTCATGGCTAATTGGTTAGGTCCATACATTATCAAGAAAAATTTAGGTTCCAAAACATATAGGCTTGCATATTTAGAGGGAATAATGGAGCCTAAACCATTGAATATCATTCACCTGAGAGTGTTCTATGCCTAATGTGAATTATATATATACATATACATGGCTAAAAAAAATACAAAAATAATTGCATTACCAAAATTTTGTGCATCACCTACATTGCATACATACATTCGTCGCCAATCCAAACTGGCCAAATGATGACTTATATTGCAAGCTACATGAATGAATGCAAATTATACGAATGTATGTATGCAATGTTAACATTAGTTGCCAATCCATCAGTCGCAAGCATTTAGAGGTTTTCTTGTGGTCTTTTGATCATTATGACCATCAACAATGATTATTATACGGCCACTAACAATTTTTTGCACACCCCTTAGTTTTCAAAATCTCATAAGGAAAGTACAACTACATCTCTCATAACACAAAGTTTATCAAATAATACCTAGGTGTTTTTGGTCACTCAACCACTCCTAGTGTTTTAAGCAACCTCAATCAAAGGTCAAACAAGTTTGAAGTGCTATAGGTTGGTCTTGGCCAAATCAAGTTTTCTCTTTGACCATGCACATCAAAACATATTAAAACATTGTGAAGTCTAGGAATGACGAAGTCATGAATAGCTATTTCCATAAAGTGAATAATTTTTCCTGCTCATCCAATTATGCACATGGTCTAGAAAATTGAGAATTGGCAAAAGGACAAGCTCACCCTTCTCCAAAAAAATCCCTTGCTCTTCCTCAAAATGAGCAAGTATCCCAAAAAGCAAAATAAATCGCATTGCTCTCCTAAAAAATGGGCAAGTTCCAAAACAAAAGTCCCCTTGCTCTTCTTCAAAATGAGCAAGTTCCAAAATCAATAAAATCCCCTTTGCTCCTCTACAAAAATGAGAAAAATATTGAATAAAATCCCAAATCCAAAAATCAAATGAAATAAAATAAGGAAAAAAGATATTGAATACCTAGAATTCTTAGTATTTTGAAAACCTTGGGGTGATCCCCATTACAAAAATGGGCTCCACGAGTTGGCCTGGCAATGAGGTATCCTTATGTGTGGTGACATGTCTGTCATATTAGCGACCTTCTTTTGTACATACCTATATCACTCTCAAATGAGCTAGCTTATTGGCATAAGTTACAATTGATTAGTCTACCCTAGCTCATGATTGGAAATGAACATTCACTACACACATAGTTGGTCATTGGAAATTTGACTCCGCTAGAACACCATTGGCATCTTATAGATTTGGGAGATTAATAAATGAGTTTTTTTTAAATAACTAGGATGTTTGAGTCTTTGAAAAATCTACAATAATCATCCCTAAGGCAAATAAATATAGCAGCCTACATTCCATGTCATTTCATACCATAATACATTTCATAAATCAAATTCAGATGTCGGTGTCCCTGATTAAGCGATTAAGATAGATTCAGTTAAGAAAATTTCTAAAGCACCTATGAATGATCATTAAAAAATAATACCATCACCTCATTAGCATACATCATCATAATAAATTAGGCATCTCATTCATTAAACATGCATTCCATTATACACATATGCATCCATCAATCATCAAGAATAAAACCATACAAAAAGCACAACACAAAAACATCCACAAAACAAAATCCATGTATATATATGAATCGCATATATAAAATTTTACCCGAAGGTTGTATACATTAGATCACTAAGGCTCGCACAAAAATAGAAAACCACAAAAAGAGGTAATAAGCACTAATAGGTAGCGCCACTTTCATCTCTCAAAGTACCATGAGAAGATTTATTTGACCTTGATGGATCACAAAAAGTAGGAGCCCTAGAATGATAATTGCTAGACCTAGACTTGCTCTATCTGCTAGAGTTGAACGTAGAAAAAAAAGGTTGCATAGACAGTAGAATGTGATGCTGAGAAAGCAGATCCTCAAGCACCTGAATGTACCTATCTTGTGATCGTGAATGAGATAGATTCTATCTTTGTATTGACTCTTACATTGTGATCTCAACACAAAGAGCAGCAATCTGAGCACCATCACCTCCTACACCTGGGGCCACTTATAGCCCCTCCATCTCACTCCATAGCTGATTTATCTTAGTGTCTCAAGCTATCAATGCATCCTATAACCTTGTAATATTTGTATCCTAGGATGTTGTAGCCTATAAGAGGTGATCTTGCTCCTCATCCAAGCTATCCTGCTTAGCCTATAGGACACTCCAATCCTCCTCACTATGCATTCAAGGTCCCTTTGGAACCTCCTCTATGGTATCCACACCCTCACCCCCATATCCATCACCCCCAATCCTAGCATTCGAAGGGATATCCATATTAGCCCTCACTCACCTCTTATCATCACTACCTCAATGACATATTTATCATCGAGGAGTGTCCTCCATCGCATCTCAATAATCTCCACTAACTCCATCATCCATAGCCTTACTAGTTGCCCAAGGATACTATGAATCAAACCATGCATCATACTTAGTAGTACTCCTAGTTTCATCCATGTTTGGAGCATCAAACACCTCATCATCATTGTCATTAGTATCCCAATCATAATAAGGATAAGGGGGACTAATTTCATCACCCGAACGCATATATATTACTAGGGCACCTTCCTAAACTATCATAGAACACAAGAGAAGTAGATCAGCTCCCTCTCTCTCCCATGCCACCCAACCACCAATCTAGCCCACTTCACTCATCATAGTTTTACTTTGTCCTCAACCCATGCAACTCCCATCCATGGTTGCAAAATAACATATGAAATGGTCAATCCTACCCACATCTACTGATACTCCTAGCTACTATGATTAGGATGACTCGATGGAAGCTCCTCATTGGTTTTCCAACAAAGAGCACAAGGGTGTAACCTATCCCACTCGTAGGGTAAACCAGTTGGTCGAGCAACTCTGAAGTACTCCCATACCCAAATTTGTAGAAGCAAGTTGTAGCCTAACCCTTTTACTCCTGCCTCTCCATATCATATAGCTACATATACATCTAGTAGAGTAGATTTGGTAGCCAAGCGTACACATGAGGCTCATCAATCATATCCATAATAACTATTCTGATATGGTTCCATGGGAACCTAGCTCCTATGTTGTTTTGGCAATAGCATGGCTGAAATAATATACATCAAAAATGTAGGTAGTGGTTGTAGCTCTCCCTTTTGGAACATCTCCAAATATTGAATCTTACCCTTGCTCACATCCACATCCCTCCATCTATCACAAAATAGAGGCCTAATTTCATGCTTCTTATTATGGCCAATGCGGATTGATAGCCCCTCCATAGGAACATGAAATATGTGATAAACATCCTCTAAGGTAATGGTAATCTCCCCTGTCGAGAGCTAAAATGACCCCTTGTCAGGGTCCCATATCTCTACCAAGGTTGATAGGTACTCCTCATCAACCCTCACTCTCTCCACTTGATCGCATCTAACCAACCCACTATCTCCAACCACTCCCAGTGGTCATTAGTCAATTTCTTCCTCACACGAGAAAGGATAGGAGGCCAATGGTGGTGAGCCTCAAGAAATTTCACCTATATCAAAAATGAAATCAAACCATCATCAATATTTCATTTCAAAAAATAACACATGCTCAATTCATTTCATCATCATCTTTCATTTAAAAAAAAAAACATGTCCAATTCATTTCATCAAAAATACAAAAATAAAAACATATTTTTCAACTTTAAAAACACAAAACAACAAAAACATTTCATTTTGTGCATCCTTCATTTCAAAAACAATTGCCCACCTCTTCTTTCTTTCCAAATATATATAGATATATATATTTCCACCCCCCTTCCTGTGCAAAAAATAAATAAATAAAAACACACAAGAGAGGAATCGGGACCTACCTCAACCACTCGAACTACAACTCTAGTTGCACCACCAACCTCGACCACACCAACAGCTTCACTAGTCTCTCCCACCATTGCAACCGCTTCTCTCAAATCTCTCAAATGCATAAATGAATCAAATTTGGCCCTCCATGCCTATTATAGCCAAATTTTACGCTACCAAATACAAGTCCACATTTGGTGAGCATGCACAAATGCCACTCCATGTTTGGTGCCACCAAACATGAATTGACGTTTGAAAAAAATGAATTGGCTACAAAACCTCATAAAACCATAACATCAGATCAACAAGACATACAAAACATCATTCCACTTCATCTCACCCCAAATATGATAAATTTGATAACCTAATTTAGGAATGCGACTGCATTCAAGGAACTTTGTTAAAGTTATCTTTCATCCTCTTTGTGAGGTCATAATATAGACACCTAAAACACGTCATTTTGAGGAGACTACCTATATAGACACCTTTTCAGGCCATATGACCCATCTTGGGTAGCTTTAGGGTTTAATAGTGATTTTGACCACTCAGATGGGTAAATTGCCTTTTGCAGCCTAGACCATCATACCCAGGGATGATCCCTAGAGGCTGCCTTACCCTAGGACATCCAGCAGTCACAGTTGCCCTACCTTGGGATGGACACACCTATGACAAACTCAGGCTCTCGAGCCAAATTAAAATCAGTTACAGGAAATTTAAGCATCAACTATAAAGTGCGAGAAGGTTCTATAATCAATGTTTGGTCTTCCTAGATCCTAATCGTTTCTTGATTCTTGGCTTCTCCTACAAGCCAAGATTCCCATTTATGAGATCTATAAGAAGACACCTTTCCTTCATGAAAAATAAAGCAATTGGATGATAATGAAGTGTTGTCGAATTAAATACCAGAGATATTCTACTCTCATAAGCAACAAAGTGCTGCTGGATTTCAGTCATGGAACTTCCAAGTGCAACAATGGAGTATCTCAAATCTTGAATATTAAATTCAACACTCTTTCACCATCAATGACCTTATTTCACACCCATTTTTGTAATTAAATCATGCTTCAAGAGTGCGACCCTTGAACTATCAATTTGGCAAATCAATCTCGATGTTTCGTGCATCGATCACAAAGGATTTCATCCATAATTCAGCAGCCACCTCACTCTGAGGCATCCCATAGGTGTCGCTGCCCTACCCTAGGATGGTTAGCAAACTAGACCACTTTGCATTATGATGGCCTCACAGATAGATATGTTTTACTACTTTTCTTGTTTTTAGTAGTCTTAGCAACATATTTAATATCTTTCTAGCACGGTTTTATTTCAATTTCATGCATGTATATTATCATATTTTAGTTTCTTTATATGCTTTCCTTTATCATGATCATGGGCCTCATCATAAAAGGCTCTAACAATGCTATTAATATATTTTAAGTGTTCTTGGGTGCATATTTTAGATCTTAGAAGGATCTATCAACATAAAGATTATTCAAATCTACATCATACCTAGTGGAGGTCATAAGAAACTCCTTCCAAAATCAGTTTGAGAGTTTCAAAGATCGTGCATGTTACACCTACTATGTTTTCTTGATTTATAAAATTGTATCAAATTGGTATTCAATCCCTCAGAGGGATATCATTGTAACCTCCTTTTCAAGGACATGATTGAATTTTAATGAGAAGGGTATCATTTATTTATTTCTTGTCTTTATCTTGATGGTTACATGATTATGCTTTCAATTTGATTTCATATAATTGCTTAGGTGTACAATTTTTGCATACTACAATGGTGATCATGATAGGACTTTGGCCATTTTTTGCAATTTTTTTTGCTAATTGTTGCTTTTCTTGATTTTCTTGAATTGCGGGTACCACTGTCATGGGCTAAGACAATAAACAAGCATAACCGTCTTACCCTAAGATGGCCCATAGTCTCAGCTATCATACCCAAAGATGGCCCCAGAGCAAAATTCAAAAATGGCAAAAACAACAACTTCATCAAATGTAGGCTTCGCCTATAAGTTTTTATGTATTTAATAACATAACACTCTCTAGCACCACCTTAGAGTGGTATAACCAATTACCAAGACATAACATCTCTAGCTTCGAACAGCTAGCTAACGCTTTTTTGGAATGCTTTTCATTTGGTATAAAAAGAATACTAACCTAACTGAATTATCAAACCTTCACCAATTCGATGATGAGCCAGTTATGGATTACAAAAATAGGTGGAGAAAGGTAATTTCTAAATTGCCTTTCATTGTACTGGTTTTAGAACTGCAGACACAAAAAATTGACCCACTTTGAGTGGGAAATCTTCCTTGTAACCCCTAAGAGGCCCTCAACCCCTGCCAAGAGCAAGGGAAGACCTCTTTGCCCCTCCTTTTTAGTTTGTTTTGTCTTTTAGCGAAATCGTGCCCCATCTTTATGAGGCGCGACTTCGCGCAAGCGATATCGTGCCCCATTAGGATGGGGCACGACTTCGTTGTTTTTAATTTAATTTTTATTTTATTCTTTTGGGCCCGCTTAGACCCAGGTTTAAACCCTCCAACGTGTTTTGGCATCGGCTTTGGGTTTATTTTTCCCACCTTTTTCCCTTCGATTTCATCTATAAAAGGAAGGATGTTCTTGCTTAAAAAATATGTACAAGTGATATGTGATATTAATGCAAAATTTTGATTATTGATTAAGCTCAAAATATTTATGATAGTTCATTCTTCTTCCTTTTCTTTCTCTGCAAGCTAACCTTAAAGTGCAAATTTTAGATTTGATCTTCTATTGCATGGATTGGATTGATTTGTTGTGTGACTTGGTGGATCCATGGTGTAGTTCGGAGAGATAGAGTGCCCGCTTGGATACTTCAATCTTCTCTACCTACTTCTGCGATGTCCATTAGGGTTTGCTTACTTTGTTTTTGGCATTTATTTCATCTTCTACACTCACTTTTTATTTTTCATTAGTCTATAGTGATATCATACCCAACATTAGCGAGGTATGACTTCGCTTGCCCTAATTAGGGTAAATTAGTCTGTAGAAGTGAAATCGTACCCCATCCAGGTAGGGCATGACTTTGCTACTGCGTTATCATGCTCACTCTAAGTGAGGCATGATTTTGCCCTAGGGCACATCGAGGGTAATTTCTAGATTCTATTTTCACTATTGCATTCCATTTTGCTTCTAGATCATACTGTTGCATTCTATTTTCTATTCTCTGTTACTGTATTTTTATTTTATGATTAATTCTCCAAAGGTCAATTTCTGCTTTTGTATTAAAATGTCATCTAAAAGGACCTAGGGGGCTTGACTATTATGCACCTCCAAGATATTACATAGTGGCCTAAGCAGGCCCCCTAATGCTAATTCTATTTTTTAGTGTTTCATGAGTGATCTTGCAGAAATAGGTATTCTTGATATCATTGGATAAGAGGCAAAAAAAGCTAAATCAACCACCGGTCTAGATAAGTGCTCTAATCATTCTATTGGTTGGAGATCTGATTTAATTATTGATTCTTAGGCATCTGAAAGTGAAAGGCATTTAGTTTGCATCTAGGGATAATTTTTGTGCATCTATTTTGTATATTTCTGCTTTAAAGGTTTTCTGAAATAAACCCTAGGTTAGTGAGCATTCAAAATAAAGAATCATTTTAGGCTAGCTCTTGTATGCTTGCATTCTATTTTTAGTTGTCATATTCTATTTTTTGCATTGTCCTTTATATTTTCTAGCTTAGATCTAGAAAGGCCAAACTTAGGTGTTTGTCTTAAAACTGAATACATCAAACTATCCTGAATATCCTGAGGACTTGGAGCGAGTCCTTAAACCATTCTTGGTGAACCCTTCCCCCTAGCATCGAGTGTAGAGTACAACATACCCCCATGGTTCACCCCATAAAAGGTTCTCTCCTTGCGGATCCAACCTTTTTTTGGGAATTGTATGTGGTAGGGTAGTTTTCCCCCTCTACATATTTGGTGAACCCGATGTGAACACCTCCTTTTCTTTTAAACACTAAGCAAGATCATTAATTCTATTTGGAAAAATATTTAAGTAATTAAGAATTTTTTTGTTAGTGTTTTCCCCTATTTGTTTTTCACTACTTCTAATGGCTCCTTTCCTTAGAAGTCAGAGGAAACAATTAGAGTCTGATTATGTTCCTTTGGAAGATGATCATATTGATAGGGAAGACCCTAATGTAGATCCAGAAGAGCAAGAAGAGGTAGACATGGAAACTGAAACTAATCCTGATCCTTTTGTTGGACCTAATGGAAGTTATGTCTTTTCATCATTTGATCACATTTGGGAATTCATGAAAGCTCATAAGGAAAAACTATTGGAATATGTGGAATGAGAAGCTCATCTTGAAAAAGAGGATGCTACTCCTTCCCCTCCCAATAGGTCTCCTTTGCTTCATCATGGTATTCCTACATCTCAATCCTTGCATCAAAACAATTTTAAGAACCAAGTGACTTGTGCCATTACTAATACCACCAATGTTGGAGGGAATTTGCAAGTCCCTCTAACTAGTAGTGGCCCAAAAAATTATTCTCAATTTCCTCCTTCATCCTCTAATATCAATACTATTGCTTCTATTCCACCAAATGTTAGTTATCCACAAAGTGCCACATACAACCAAAGTATCCAAAGTTTGAATCCAACATCAGGGTTTCAACATACATACATTCCTCCTTTGGGAAGTCTGGGAACATACATAATAATTCAGAAATGCAGAATTTGACAAGTGTTGTGAATCAATTGGTTTCAAGGATGGATATGATTCAACCTTCAGGGTTTACATACAACTATAAAGAAATGTGTAGTCAGCCATTGGATCCTATTGTTGTTGCTAGACCTTATCCTAAGCATTTTCCTATGCCAGTATTGCCAATCTATAAAGGGACTGAAGATCCAATAGAGCATTTGAGAGGATTCAGGATAGCTTGTCATGATCTTATTTATGATGATATGCTCTTATTGAAAACATTTCCAAAGAGTCTTGTTGGAATGGCATTAGAGTGGTATTATCGGTTGCCCAACTATTCTTTGAAAAGTTTTGAGAAGACTGCAGAGATGTTTGTTCATCAGTTTAGTGCTTATATTGAAAAGGAAGTAACTATGAGAGATTTATATGATTTAAAGCAAAGTAAAGAAGAAATTTTTTCAGAATTCTTAGCTCGTTGGAGAAGTTTAGTTGGCCGATTAAGACAACCTATGTCTCATAAAGATATGCTTGATATATTCATTGGTAATTTACAAGAACAATTATCTTATGCTCTAGAAACTACTACTATCACATATTTAGATCAAGCAATTGAGTTAGCAAGAAAAGTGGAACAAGCTCTCATTAGAAGAGGTCAACTCAAGGTTAAATAAGATAATCCAATTAAGTCTCAACCTAAGAATAAGCATATAGGAGGTAATAGTGATAGTAGGCCTGTTAACAATGTCACTAACAACCTACAAAATATTGTACTTCAGAAACCTCCTCAAAGGAACTTCACAAGACTTAATATCCCTATGGAAGCAGTTTTAAAGCAACTATTGGATGCTAAAGCAATAGAATTACCTCCAGTAAGATAGCCAGATACTACAACTCATTGGTATAAGGTAGGTCAATATTGCACTTATCATAGAGTAGAAGGACATTGGATGAACACTTGTAAGAAGTTGAAGCATGTGGTTCAAGATTTGATTGATGCAGGATGCATTGATTTAGGAAATCTCCAATCAACAAGTAATCAAACTCCTACTCAACAAGTTCCAACAACAAATCAAGATATGGGGATATTTAAGGATCCTCTACCTAAGCATGAGCAACAAGCAACCAATCAAGTGGCTCATCAAGATGATTCCCTACGCCATAGCAATGTGGTTGGTATGGTTGGGGTAACTACAAGGAAACAGGCTCAGAATCAACAACATCAGCAAGGATAGAGTTTAGTATCTCAGCCTAGTACAGTTTTAAAGGAGAATCAGAGAAGAGATTCAGCTACAAGGATTCCACCTATAGTGTTGAGGCCACAGTCACAGGTTTCATTTGATCTTCAGAAGTAGTTAGCTAGTACTCCAACAAAGATATCAGTGTTAGAAATTTTGTAGACTTCTCCCGATCACATAAATGCTTTAATGAAATTTTTACAACAATAATCTATTTTCCCAGATATCCCTCCTGATGCCATAGTTGACACCGTAGGTTCTTTTGGGATACATCATGTCTCATTCTCAGATGATGATAAACCTTCCTCAAACTTACATGGAGATTCATCACTTTACATCACCACACTTATTGGGGATACCCTTATCAAGCGAGTTTTGATTGATAATGGTTCATCCCTCAATTTGTGTACATATCAATTCTTTCAAAAATTTGGATTAAAAGAGGAAGATTTAACAAAAACTGATATCATCATTAAAGCTTTCAACAATGAGTCCCAAGAGGCCTGTGGTGTCATATCTCTCCCCTTAAAAGTAGGGCCAAGAATATTGGATACTTTGTTTTATGTGGTACATTGTCCTGCATCTTTTAATCTTCTTCTTGGGTGACCTTGGATCCATGCTATGAAGGTCGTCCCTTCTACTTTTCATCAGTGTCTCAAGTTTGAATTCAAGAATCAAGTTATCACCATTCCGGGTGACCCTCGACCATTTGAATTTTGTTCAAATATAGAGTTAGCTCAAATAGATTCTTATTCTTGTCCTTCTATTTCTTCAACAATTTCTCCATGTTCCTCATCTCAAATTTTTGAGCATTTTCAAAGTTTAAAAGTGAGTGAGGAACATAAGACCCATTCTTTCTCCTTGGATCATGATAATCAGTTTCTTCAAGAGCCTCTTCTAGATCTAGCCAAGCTACCACCTTCACCTCAAACTATGGGCTTGCCTCATAAGAAGGGTGATGTTGTACACATTGGCACGTGTGCTTTTATCTTCGGAGGTATGGCTTCTGAAGAGAAGCTTCATGGTAGCAACCCATCTCTCAATGAGCACTCTTTTGCTCAATGCTATCTCACTAATGATTATCCCCTTCCTAAGAAGATCCTGTCCGGTATGGGATATGCAGGTAAAGGATTGGGACCACAATAGAAGGGTATTCAAGAACCCTTGGATGTTGAGATTTGGCCTGGGAGATGTGGTATAGGTTTTATACCTAATAAGAATGAACCTTTACCTTTTGAGGATGATGACCATCTTATGACTTATGCAGAATACATGGAATATCAAAAGTTGTCAATAGATGATAATAAAAGTGTTAATTTTTCTTTTCCTTCAAATATAATATCTTGTAATATGGTTGGCTCTATCTGTTCTAAAGATAACTTTGCTTCTGTGCTAGAGAATGATGAATCTTTGTATGATGTCTTTTATGCTAAAAGGAATGGTGCTATTAGAAAATGTTGTGATTATCGTGCCATGAATGTTGAACGAAGAGCCTTAAAAGAGCTTCTCCATGATTTTGAGGATGTCTTCGATCCAACACCTCATGGCACACCCATTTATTTTGATAAGATGTATGGTGCATTTAGGCTTTGCATTGATTTTAACTCTCCATAAATGAATAATAATAAAAATATATAAAAAATACAAAACTTTCATATAGTTGCATCTTCATTTTCCATTGCATTTTTCTCCTGCTTGCTCATATTGCATTATTTCTTGTCATCCTTGCATGATTGCTTGACATCTAAACTAACACCTTGCATGTCTTCTTGTCATAAATGCATGATTGATTGTTCATGACTACTTGCTCATATAGATTTTGGGGATCTTGCGACAATGGCATGTGATGATACCTAGTTAGGTCATAGCTCACATGCATTGCACTTCTCACTAGGACTCTGATGCCTAGCAAGATCCCCCTAGGGATTATTTCCTTCCTTCTTTTATTCTTATGATCACTTATTCTCCTTTTCTCGATTTCTTCATGATGTTGACAACTCTTATTGCACAAAATATTTCTCAAAGTCCCAATCTGGGATAGCACTTGCATACTATTTTTACACATATTACACCCCATATGGGATACTTATACATCCTAGTGGGTATTGCACTATTTATGATCTTCTATCGGGTCATACTCTCTTTTGACTCAGCAGGCTCAACACCCCATTACAGGATAAGCTCCTTGGTCATTTTTAGTAGACCTCGACATACATCCTAGTGGGTAATCACCTCACAATAGTCAATAAGGGAGCAACCACCCATAGTGGATCAAACCTCCACACACTTTTTCACATTGATGCAAGTGCTATACCCATAGCGGGTCTAGCTACCTCATTTATCCGATCCATAGTGTCTGGCTACACTGGTTCACTGCAACCTACGCTAGCCTTATACTTTGGATCATTCATTCTTCTCCTTTTTTGATGGTTGACCTTTGGACCTCCCTATTTTCTCTTCTTCTTCTTCCTCTCTTCTTCTCTTCTTCTTCTTTTCTTCTTTCTTCTCTTTCTTCTCTCTTCTTCTTTTTCTCTTCTTCTTTCTTTCTCTTGTTTTTCTCTTGCTTGATCTCATTTCTCCTTCCTTCTTCTCCTTGTTCTTATTATTTTGCATTCATTCATCCTCATGTAGTTTGCATTAGGATAGTTTGCATACATAAAAACACTTAAAATAAACAAGAAAAATATATAAAAACATGCATTAAAACATTACACATAGAACACATAAAATCACAATAATATCTGTAGCTATGTATTACTCGTAGGAAAAAGAGTACATCATGTGAGGTTGGTGTACCACAATCTAGACTCGGTACACTCAACCTAGGGATGCACACCATAATAAAAAATTGGTGCATCATCTCGATCCCTAGCCTCTCCTAGCTCTAAGAGCCAGCTCCCTCTGGCCCTCCCTAGGGTGGAGGCAATCTCGGCTGTATCACTAACTATTGAGATGTCATCGATGCCCATGATCAGGATCATGATCTACTCATTGATTAAAGGGATGGAGGAGGCTCCATCCTCCACTCTAGAGGGATAGTTGTGTAGTAAGCCATCTCAAAAAATATGGCTCTTTAAATGGCTATCTCCAACCTATCGTCGATACATTGTAGTTCTTCTTGAAGGAGCTGCACTGCATCCCCTACCTGGCTGCTCCTAATGGTAGCCATCCCCTTAGCCTTGGCCCATTGGCGCTCTCCATCTAGTTGGGCTACCTCTCCCTATATTTGGGTAACCTCTGCTAGTGTAGTGTCCCTCTCAACCTATAGTTAGGCCATCTGTGTCTGTAGAGAAGCTAGTTGTACTTGTAGCTCCTCTATCCCCTAGATCTAGCCTCCCACCACTATTGATGTGGATGCCTCCCTAGGGTATCTAACCTATGGCCCCTCTACTTGTGTGGGGGTATCTCTCACCCCTCCCTCTCTGGTCCCTACTCTTGGGATGGTCTCCTCTACCACCTAGATCTAGACCCATGTCAGCCTCTATCTAGGCATAGTAGGAGCCTATTGTGCCCTCTCTGTGGCCCTATGAGCTACCTCTCAGAATACTTATTGCATGCCTAGGTCCATCACCTGGTACCTCTATACTAGTATAGGTAGGGATATCCTCTAGGGTGTAACTCCTCTGTACCACCACCTGTACTCGATGGCCACCCCTACATCACCTACCCTTGGGTTGATGTAAGGAGGATCATCTATGTCCTCCTCGGCCCATCTGGTGAGGTCTGGCTCACCTCCAACCCCTACTGGGTCTCGGGTCACCCTTCGGTACTAGTAGTCCCCTAGGTCTAAGATTCCCTATAAGATCTCAAACTACCATAGGACTCGATCGAACCTGAGTACCTCTGGCTCTCCCCTCTTTGACCTTAGCCATCTGATCCTCCTCACCCTCTCTAGCTCTATCCTATCATCTACCCAGCTAGGGTGAAGCCTCCATGGTCTCTATATGAGCTATGTATCTTGAAACTCATCGATCACCCACCTCGCTAGTGGTAGGTTCCCTACATAGGCCCTCGTGGTCCTCTCTAAGGATCTCGACCATCTATATGTTGTTGGCCACTCTAGGTCGAGTGATGGTCCTGGTAGTGCTAATGGTATCTACACCATGATGTGCTCCCAACACCACACCTAGAGCAAAGTCGTACACACCAGTCTTGTACGTCTTATACATGATGTTGTACAATATCTTGTATAGGTGGGCCAACACATAAGGGCCCCATGCGAATCGAACTCCCTGATATCGCATGTCTACCACTACTCCTACTAGTACCCATGGCAAGTATCATCTGCTAGTGTGGTATGTCAAGAGACCAGCCACAACCCTTGAGAGTACTATGGTCAGAGGGTCCACTCCATAGTGATCGACTAGGTCATCAACTGCTATGGTGCCCTCTCGCACCTGGTGGGTGAAACCTATGGAAAATTATTGTAGAGTAGCTGCCTTCCCATGGGCCCTATAAACCTCATTCCCTTGATGGGGATCCTCAAGATCCACCACACATCCTCTAGTGTGATGGTCATCTCCCCTATTGGTAATCGAAAGTAGAAGTCTCCGGATACCACCTCTCTGCTAGGGCGGTCAACATCGCCCTATCTGTCTCTATCTATGGCATCCTCACCATGTGGTCTAGCCCAACCACCTCTAGTCTAGCCCTCTCCACTACCCTAGAGCATCTAGCTCTACCAAAGCCCCTGCTCACCACTCTCGACTCTCGAGAATACCTAGCTGCATTCAACAAATAAAATAAAATTTAATCAGTTCCATCATAAAGTTAAATAAATTAAAATTAATTCAGCATATGGAAATTACAATTCAAAATTTACACTTTGGGTTTTACTTGTTTGCTTTCTTTTTTCTTTTTATCTTTTTCCTTTTGATTTTCTTCTTTTCCTTAGTTTTTATGAAATCGCATCCCCTTTTTAGGGCGTGCGACTTCGCTTTCATGAAATCGCACCCTTTTTTTGTGCATGACTTCAGAAGTCGTGCCTAGTTTTTCCTAGAGCATGATTTCATCCTCTTTCACCTAAGGTAAAATCTTCCTAAGCCGCAAAGTGTGCACGGGTCGTGGCATAAAATTCATTGATTTTTACGATTTTCCTTTAAAATCCCTCAAAATCCTAATCAAATCATGAAAAAAAAGATTAAAGCAAGTGAAAGAGGGTCAAAAGCAATCCTTACCCATTCTTGAGCCTCGACCTCACCTCTCATGTTCATCGCTCGGTGAACTAGAAGTACCATTATCCTTTTCTCCCAGAGCTCTATTTTCTCTCCTCCTTGCGGTAAAAATGAATTAGGGTTTTACCCCTTTTTACCTTTTTAACCCTATTTTTTTTTTTCTTTTTACCCCTTTTTCTTCGCTCGATTGTCGCTCTTTCTCTCTCTTTCTTCTGCATCAGTTCTTTCGAGTTTTTATGAAATATTACTTTTTCATAAAAACTCGAGGGGGCACCCTGACCTATAGAGGCATTAATGTCCCTAATGCCTCGATTTACATGTAAATTTAAAAGTGTCTAGAATGACACTATTTTTGCACCACTCCTTTCTTCTAACCTGACCACCCCATTTTTACTTGTTTTTTTCCTAGTGTGTGTGCCTACATCCTTTCTTTGATGCATTTAATAGGCCATAAATGCATCAAAGAGGGGGTAAAATGTAGACATGGAAAATTGACCCACTTTGAGTGGGCAATCTTCCTTGTAACCCCTAAGAGGCCCTCAACCCCTGCCAAGAGCAAGGGAAGACCTCTTTGCCCCTCCTTTTTAATTTCTTTTATCTTTTAGTGAAATTGTGCCTCATATTTATGAGGCATGACTTTGTGCAAGTGATATCATGCCTCGTTAGGATGGGGCATGACTTCGTTGTTTTTATTTAATTTTTAATTTAATTTAATTTTATTCTTTTTGGCTCTCTTAGACCTAGGTTTAAACCCTCTAACATGTTTTGGCATCGGCTTTGGGTTTATTTTTCCCATATTTTTCCCTCTAATTTCATCTATAAAAGGAAGGATGTTCTTGCTTGAAAAAAGATACAAGTTTTTGGATATGTGATCTTAATGCAAAATTTTGATTATTGATTAAGCTCAAAATATTTATGATAGTTCATTCTTCTTCCTTTGTTTTCTCTACTACAAGCTAACCTTAAAGTGTGAATTTTGGATTTGATCTTCTATTGCATGGATTGGATTGATTTGTTGTGTGACTTGGTGGATCCGTGGTGTAGTTCGGAGAGATAGAGTGCCCACTCGGATACTTCAATCTTCTCTGCCTACTTCTACGATGTCCATTAGGGTTTGCTCACTTTGTTTTCGGCATTTATTTCATCTTCTACACTCACTTTTTATTTTTCATTAGTCTACAGCGATATCGCACCCGACATTAGCGAGGCACGACTTCGCTTGCCCTAATTAGGGTAAATTAGTCTGCAGAAGCGAAATCATGCCCCATCCAGGCAGGGCATGACTTTGCTACTGCGTTATCGCACCCACTCCAAGCGAGGCACGATTTTTCCCTAGGGCACACTAGGGGAAATTTCAAGATTCTGTTTTCACTATTGCATTCCATTCTGCTTCTAGATCATACTGTTGCATTTTGTTTTCTATTCTCTATTATTGTATTTCTGTTTTATGATTAATTCTCCAAAGGTCAATTTTCGCTTTTGTATTAAAAGGTCATCTAAAAGGACCTAGGGGGCTTGACTGCTGCACCTCCAAGATCTGTTACACAATGGCCTAAGCAGGCCCCCTAATGCTAATTCTATTTTTTAGTGTTTCATGAGTGATCTTGCAGAAACAGGTATTCTTGATATCATTGGACAAGAGGCAGAAAAAGCTAAATCAACCACCGGTCTAGATAAGTGCTCTAATCATTCTATTGGTTGAAGATCTGATTTAATTATTGATTCCTAGGCATCTGAAAGTGAAAGGCATTTAGTTTGCATCTAGGGATAATTTTTGTGCATCTATTTTGTATATATCTGCTTTAAAGGTTTTCTGAAATAAACCCTAGGTTAGTGAGCATCCAAAATAAAGAATCATTCTAGGCTAGCTCTTGTATGCCTGCATTCTATTTTCAGCTATCCTATTCTATTTTTTGCATTGTCCTTTATCTTTTCTAGCTTAGATCTAGAAAGGCCAAACTTAGGTGTTTGTCTTAAAACTGAATACATCAAACTATCCTGAATATCCTGAGGACTTGGAGCGAGTCCTTAAACCATTCTTGGTGAACCCTTCCCCCTAGCACCGAGTGTAGAGTACAACATACCCCCATGGTTCACCCCACAAAAGGTTCCCTCCTTGCGGATCCAGCCTTTTGTTTGGGAATTGTACGTGGTAGGGCAGTTTTCCCCCTCTATAAGAACTTACCCGAATTTTTACCAAAAGTTGATTAAAACATATCTTGCTTGTTCTTCAGCCTTAACAATATCAAACATTTGAGGATATTTTGGCATAGGCCAAAGTTATCAAGGACATAAATATTTAGGAAGGGGATATAAAACTCTAGAAAAAGGAGTGGAATAAAAACCCTCAAAACAACTATACTAAAAAAAAACCATCTTTGATCAATCAAATTGTCCTAAATATGCCTAAAATGGAGAAAGCACCCTAGCAACCTAATTGTCAGGCTCAAACCCCTCCAGTGTAGTATAACAATCAGTGCCAATGGAACCAAATGTAATATGAGCCATTCCTCCCTAACCGTACCTATACACCACTGCCTAATTCTTTGGTGTCCCTTTTCAATAAATTATACGATGCGAAGGTGATTACCTTACCTAAAATATGCCTGGTAGTTCTACCCACCCAAAACCTAATGGGTGCAAAGAGGATTTGTATTGTGTTTATCACCAATAAAATGGTCATGATATACAAGCATGCTTTGGATTCAATAACTTGGTACAAAACATGTTAGATAAAAACCAATTACAAATCAACAACCCTATTGTCCCTGGCAATCAACAAATGGGTAAGAATGGATGAGATATATTATACAACAAAATGATTACAATATATAGGCATAATCCTATATGCAAGACATGACAAGTGTCAAAGAAATATGACAAGTATCAATATAGAAGGCATAGTGCACATTAATTCTAACATCTCCAAGACGAAGGATATACACTTCTTTTTTATCTGCACATCTTGTTTTGATCACACTTCTCCTTGTTTGATCTTTCGATTGTTAAGGGGTCCTCATAGGATAGGATAGATACCGCATGAATATCATTTATGGTGATCATATGACCATTGACTATTCTATGCACATATTTTAGCTATTGAAATTTCAATAATAACACACACACACATAATTTTTTTACTACTCTCACCTATCTATATTCTATATAGCATGTGCACACACAACCCCCTTTTGCTTTGCTTTGCACAATCATCTTATCTTCTTCAACAAGCTAACACCCCTATTGGGTTACACACTCCTTTTGACCATCAACACACACTACACACCTATCAGGTTACACTCCTTTTAGCTCAATGAGCACTACATGCCATACATGATTGCTTCATGGCTGCCAATAAGCACAACCTCCACCTTAGGTCATTTGTGAGCACACATCCTAGCAAGTATCTCTCCATACACAACCACTAGCGAGCACACACCCATAGCGGGTTTCACTCCACCTTTTGGTAACTAGTCAGCATACACCTATAGTGGGTAACACTCCACCATACTTGTTCTTATCAATGAACATTGCACCCTCACAGGATAACTTCATGGCCACTCACGAGCATCACACCCATGGTGGGTTTCGCTCCATCCTTAACCATTTACAAGCATACATCTTCATAAGGTTTGGCTCCATATTTTTCTCTTCTTTTTGATTAGCTTATGTTTGTTTTATCACATTGATCTCTTGGATTCTATGATGTAGATGCATATTCTAAGCATATTTTTTTCTTTCTTTGACCTTTTTGTGACCTACTTCTTATGTTTCTTTTTCTTCTTTCTTCTTCTTCTATTTTTCCTTTATCCCCATTTTCTTCTTCCTCCTCTTGTTACAAATTTGTGATATATCCATATAGGGTAGGAATTCGCTCTCTGTCAAATTTATGGTCACCCTTTATAGGTTGTGAATTTAGCCAAAGAGTTGTATTTCTCTCTCCTTTTCTTCTTTCATCACCTTTTCTGTTTACATCTAGTCATCTAGTAATTTAATCATTAGTTAAGTCCATCATGCATTCATTAGTTAAGTTCACCATGCATTCGTAATCAAGTTCATTCTTCATGCATTTCATTCATTCATCATTCATAATAAAAATTAACAAACACATAATAACACACATAATACAACAACAAAGCAATAATATACATTACTCAAAATATAGAGTACATGTCAACCGATTCGATGTTCCACACTAAAAAAATGACATACTCAATCATCTCCTAGCCTAAGGATGCATGCCACACTCAAAATTGACATGTCATCCTAATCCTCACCCTAGATTTGCAAGCCCATCTCCTATGCTCCACTTACTGGAGGTGGTCTTGGTGGGGGTATGTTCAAGGATCATGAAATATTTCATGTTCATGATTATGATAAACTTCATGATCATGGGGAGGATAATGGATCCACCCTCTAATCCATTGGAATTACTTAGAAGTATAACACCTGATAGAAGATCTCCCTCCATGCCAACACTTATAGGTACTCCTTTGCCCTCTGTAGCTCCTCCTATAGTATATAGATCCCTTGGTCCTATTGGTTGCTATTGATAATGACCATCCCTCTTCTCGGGCCTGCTATCACTCCTTCTCTAGTCAGTCCATCTCTCCCCTTAGGAGTGCAACCTCGACCATCATTGCATCCCTATCTGCTACCATCATGTCTTGCTCTACCCTCACCTAGTTATACTCTATAATGATAGTGTCCATAGCTCCTTGCAACCCCTCTATCCTCTTGATCCTATCCTCTTAGAGCAGGTCCATCTCCCTTTACATACAAGTCATATTATCTCGCATCAACTCCATCTCCACAATCGGGTCATCTTGACCCACAGTCTTGTTAGGTTCTACATTTATTTGCATAGAGGTAACTCCTACTCTCCCAGTTAGTCCAACATGTATCATTATAGGGGTAACTCCCATTGCCCATGTCTTTGTTATCTTCAAGATAGTGATGATATTCCTATTGACTATCACCATATCCACCCTAACCTAAACCTGTGTCTATCAGGGTTGGCTTATCGCCCTCTATCATCACTTGATGGTATATCAAGTGGTCTCTCATAGTGCTAATTACATACCCTAACCCATGATCTAGCACCTTTGCACTGGCACTAAGGGGAAGATCCTTGGAGGTATGATGCTCTTGTACCATCTCCTATACCCGAAGGCCATCCTAACATCGATGTACAAGGGATCATCTAGTTAATCCTTTACAAACCTTGTCACATCAGGGTCCCCTATAACCCCTAATGGATCTCTTTGCACCTGATTACACCATTAGTCTAATAATGTTAGCACCTCCTATAGTATATCAAATTGTAATTGGACTTAGATAAATTGATAGAGCTATAACTCGTCCCTCTATCATCATCCATTTGAATCGTTGAACCCGAGCTAGCTCCTCCCCATCCTCTACCCATATAGGGTGTTGATGCCATAGTTTCTAGATGATATTGTGCTCTTGTAGCTCATCTATTACCTACCTCCCTAGTGGTAGGATACCTGCATAAATCCTCTAGATACACTTCAAGTGACAAGTACACCTATATGTTGTTAGCCTCTTCAATCTAGGCAATGGTCCTAGTAATGCATGTGGTCTCTCGACTACCATGTGCTACCAAAACTATACCTAGAGACAAGTGGTACCCATAATGCTACTTTGTCACTTATACACCATATTATACAACATTGTATACAAGCAAGCCAATACATAGAGACCCCATGCAAATTGTACCTATTGGTCTCGCATGTTTGCTACTACCCCCACCAACACCCATGGTAGGTTTCTCCTTCTCGTATGGTTTCTAGTGCCCCAACTCCATATCAAAATGAAATCTCATAGACATGCATATCGCTTTATCAAATATCATGTGCTAGATTCCTTGACAATCTCTATAATGTTACCATAGGTTCCTACACATTGTATATTTCCCTGCCCCTAGTGGGGATATTCAATGTGCCACACATACTCCAATGTGATGGTCATCTCACCTGTTGATAGTTGAAATATGGATGATTATAGATACCATCTCTCAACCAGCATCATCAGTAGTGCTTTATTCACCTCAATCCAGGGCATCTCTGCTAGATGTAGTAGCCCCACAGTCTGTAGGATATCCCTATCTACCATTGTGAGCTATCTCATAACATCCTTTAGAGTGTTTGATCACCACTACCTGCTCTCAAGCACATCTTGTTGTAAAAACAACATTAATAAGATTTCTATCAGTTTCAAAATCATCATAAAATTAATTAATTCAAAACTAAAAACTATTCAAGGCAAAAATTAATTAAAAGCTAAAAATAAATCAACATTAAATTCTTCTTCTTCTTCTTCTTCTTCTTCTTCTTCTTCTTCTTCTTCTTCTTCTCTCTCTCTCTCTCTCTCTCTCTCTCTCTCTCTCTCTCTCTCTCTCTCTCTCTCTCTCTCTCTCTCTCTCTCTCCTCTCTCTCTCTCTCTCAACCCTTGAATTCATGTTGGGGTTCACACGACTAATTGTTCCAAAGATTAAAAAAATCAAATAAATGCACAAAAACCCTAATATAACCTATTCTAAAGTTAGGTTTCAGTCTGTACCCATGCTCGTTGCACTATTGTGTCAGCCTTGCCTCTCTCAATGGCTAAATGGTGTGTAGGAAGCACCATTTTCTCTAGAGATTTTTCTCTACTCTTTGCACGGTAAAAATGAATTCATTTTCACCCTTCCCTCCCCTTTTATCCCACATTTTTCTCTCTCCTCTTTTCTTTTTCTCTATCTTCTATTTCTTTTTTGTTATTCTACCCCCAACATATTGAGTTTCTTTTCGAAAATTGCATTTATTTCAAAATTCGAAGGGGGACCCCAACCTTAGGGCGATTGATGCCATCATTTTCCCATAAAACATGCAAAATTTCAAATTATTTAGAATGACACCATTTTTGCACTATCCCTTTGCCTAAACTTGCTACCCCTTTTTGTGTTCATATTTTTTTTCCTATAGGTATCTACAACTTTCTTTGATGCATCTATTAGTCCATAAATGCATCAAAGAGGGGGGGAAATGTAGACACAAAAAAATTGACCCATCCAAATAATTTATTTTTCTCTTAGATACCTTAGGTATGAACAAAGCATATGATAGGGTTTCTTGAAATTCTACATACTATTCTTAGAAAGTTTAACTTTGATTATAGTTGGTGAGAGTGGATTAAATGCTTTGATAACAATGTAAAATTTTCTACTCTGATCAATGGTTCTCTTGCTAGTTACTTCAAGTCATCTTGTGAACTTCGTCAAGGTGATCATTTCTACTTATCTATTCATTATTCTTACAGAAGCATTAGGGAGAGCCTTTTTAAAGGAAAAAATAGAAAGAAAAGTCAAAGGTATTCAAGTTGTAAAAAATGGCCCTTTTCAATATCATCTCCAAATTGTTGATGATACTTTTATTTTGGGCCATCCCTTAGTCAATTAGGCCATGGAGTTTAAATCAGTATTATCATGCTCTGATACAGTTGATAAATACTTCAAAATCTATGATTTTTTCATTAATACTACCTTAGATTTACAACAAATTATTGTGAATATTCTAGGTTTTAAAATTAGAAATTTTCCATCAATCTACTTGGGTATTCCTTTGTTTGATAAATGAAATAAAAAGGAGTTTGGATCTCTTTTTTGGATAGAATGAAAACTTGTTTGGTAGGTTTTAAAGGTAAGTTTTTAACTATCGTAGGAAGGCTACAAATTATAAATACTACATTGCAATCCATCCCTATTTATATGATGCCACTTTCAAGATTGCCAACAAGTATAGCATAAAATTTTGATAAAATTCAAAGAGATTTTCTATGAAAAGGTTGTGAGGAAAAATTTAGGTTTCCTTTTTATAAGTGGGATAGGGTTGCAAAGGAAAGAATATTGGAGGAGCAGGCTTGCAAAATCATAGACTTATGAATTTGACATTAGGAGCAAAGCTTGGGTGGAGATCAAGGAAAGAATTGGGTAAAAATATTACTTCAAAAATATATAGGTTCTCTTGATGCAATGAAATATTTAGGAAAATAATTCTACCTAAAGGATCGTCAACATGGAACTTCATATCATAGAGTTTGCAGTTGATATTAGATGCTTAGTTAATGAGGGGAGTTATGCAACTTTTTGGTTTGATGCCTCGTTGAAGTCTTATCCTTTTATCTATGACTCAAAATGGTAACTTTTGACTCAAGCATACCTAGCATGTAAATGTCCAAAGGTCAAATATTATATTATTATGAGCAACAACTCCAGATCATGGTTTTCTTTTAGTAACATGGTTGAAGGAGAGGAAATCAAACAAATTGCAGATAAACTTCAAAATATGCTTCAAGAGTTTTATTTGTTGATTTTTACATGAAAGGATGAGTTGGTTTGGAATTTATCAAAGGATGGTGGATACTTAATCAAGTTGGGGTATGAGGATTTAGAACAACCAAAATTTCCTTCCAAATATTTTCCTTGAAAGAATGTTTGGTCATTAGAGGCTTTCCCTAAAGCCTTAACATTCCTTTGGTTAGCAGTTCAATGTAAGATTCTTATAGGAGAGAGTATACAAAGAAGAGGATATTATGGACTCTATAGATGTGCCTTGTATGAAAAGGATTTAAAAACATAAAACCATTAACTTCTTTATTGCCCATTTGCTCACACCATTATGAAATTATACTGGGTAGCTCCATCAAAATTGAAAGAGTTGATGAAATGTTGGATTAATTATTTCAAAGCTGAAGAAATATGTGTTCTTTGGAGGATTGGCCCTGCCATTATTTATTGGAATTTATGTCTTGAAAGGAATTAAAAAAAAATTAAAAACAATTCTTAAAATCATGCACAATTTTGGAACCGTATTATTGCCTCTCTTGCAGAATGTCTATAAATATGGTGCTCATATGGGAAGTCTCAATTGTAGAAAAAGAGGTGCTAATAACTTGAATACACGATTTGAACATACATGGAAGAGTCATCTATGATAATGGAATTAAAACAAAGGATCTACTTCAATATATGGTAAAATGGAAATTTCTAGAAATTGGGTTTATCAAAATTAATTTTTATGGTAGTGGTATGTCTACGTGTTTTCATCCAAACAACCCAAGTTCAAACCTCAGTACAAGGGGATTGAGGCCCCTTTCAAAAATCCATGCACATATTTAAATAAATCAAATGACATTAGCTCAACCAATTATATTCCTCAACATTTAAGAAGGAGATCCAAGTTCAAATATTTCTAAGTGAATATCTAGGAGGAAGTGCGAGTTGGGAGCGAGTGCGAGCTAAGAGGGAGTGTGAGATAATATTGAGATCTTAAAATATGGTGAAAGAGTAGTGAATTCATTTTAAGTGTATCAATGTTTCAAATCCTTACCATAAATGCAACGAATATTATTTTCAAAAAATTGTTGAAGCAAAATAATTTTGAGAGAAAGAAGAGACATGAGCGAGTGTGATATAGGAGGGAGTGCAAGCTAGGAGGGAGTGCAAGCTAGGAGGAAGTGCAAGCTATGAGTTAGTGTGATCTAGGAGAGAGTGCAAGCCATGAGAGATCCCCATACCGACTCCACTAGTTAGTTTGGAAGGAAGATCATATTTGACAACCCTAATGGGAAGTGAGGATTCCCAAGTTGAAGATAAGTGAAAGAGTAAATATATGGAAAGTTCGATCCAAACAGTAGATGTTGCACAAGAAGTGACCATCAAGGATGAGTTGATTGAGCATGATATAATGCTTTTGAAAATCAAGGGTTTAATATGTAAGTTCTATAGATCCTAGCTAGGTTTTTTGGAGATTCAAGATTAGATCAAGTGGAAGTGGGGGTTGAATTCAAATTAATCTATTAGTTTTCTTCCTAAATATTTTTTCCTTGTCACCTTTTCTAATTTATAAATCAAGGATAAAATTTTAAATGGTGACCCATATTTTAGAGGGAGAGATACCCTTTATTTAAGACCATGGAATTAAAATTATTCTATTGAGAAAAAAATTATTAAGAAGCTTTCGATTTGGGTTAGGCTCTTTGGACTTCCATATTATCTTATCAATAAGGATGTTTTGAAGAAAATTGGAAATACCCTAGAAGAATTCATCAAGGAAGGACTAACTATTAAGGAGAGGAAGCATTCTATATATACTAGAATATGTGTTGCTATGGATATTTCAAAACCTTTGCCACAATTCATTAAGATTAAATTTGAATCAAGAGAATGGGATCAACAAGTGGATTATGAAAACATCACATTTTTTTGCTACAATTGTTATGAGACTGGCCACTTGGCAAGAGTTTGTAAAGTGAAAACTATGAATAAAGAGATAATTTTTTTGGTCATAACATAAACTTGAAGGTGAAGTAAGGAAATCATACATTAATAGAAGGTAGATCAGATCAAGGATATTCCACTCCTAAAGAATAAGCAAAGAAAGCCTATCTACAACATCTTATGGAAAAGGTCAATATAACTCATTTGGATAAAAAATTAGAAGAAAAAAGAAGGATATAAGGGATGAGAAAGTGCAATATGTAAGTTCAATTTTAGAAGGAATTAAAGTTACAAAGGTAAAAATGGAGGAAAATCCAAACACAAAGATGATAGAAGAGATAAATATCTTTCCAGGTAAATCATCTTCGTTTTCCTCAAGTAGTATAGAATCCTCTCTTGCTAATAAAAGTGAAAATAGTATAAAGTTTATCCCTTGCACTTTAGGGTTTCAAGAGCAGCATAATAAGGAAATAAAGATGGAGGAAGTCTATAACAATTTAGTGTTTTTAGGGTAAAATCATAAGGTAATTGCTTTGAAAGATCATCCTTGCACTTTAGGATTTCTAGGACAATATAAAGAAGAATGTGCTTTTGAGGTTATTCCTTGCTCTAGAAATATTGCACACTAATACAAACCTATAGATGGTAAGTCTTACTTTGAGTAGTGCAAGAAGATTGAAGAGATGAATGAAGATGAAAGTATTGGTGAAAATGAAAAAAAAAAGGAAGACCAAAGAAGCAAAAACAAAGAGAAAAAGAAACCCATAGGGATATTGATATGGGAAAACAAAAGCAAATATCACAAGTGTTAACAAGAAGTGGGGCTAAATGCACAAATAAAAACAAAAAATAACAATGAAAATAATATCTTGGACTATTAGGGGCATGAATAAGAACTCTAAAAAAAGGTATTAAGAAACTCTTAGATTGTTATAGATAATATATTTATATTTATAGATATGAAAAATGGGCAACAAATATTTTAGCCATTCATGGTGTTGAATTTTATCTTGACAACATTTCAATTTTAAAAGGTATTTGTATGAAATGATAAAAATGAGTTGATTATGGAAACTTAGTACTGAGGAAGATGACAAATATCTTTGATAAGAAAGGAAGATGAAATAGAAATGCAGGATGGATATGATTTAATTAATTTGATAAAAATGTAATGAGAGGAATGTAATATTTTGTTTTTGTAATGGGAGTGGCCTCCAATAGAAGCCACACGTAGCTTATTAATTTTTTTTTATGGTGCTTCTAATGCAAATTCAAGAAAATTTGGTGGAGATGGTCTTTTTAGAAATAATGAAGGTAAAATTCTCCTCACTTATTTAGAATCATATGGAACTTCAACTAACAACTATGCAAAGGCTAGGGCACTTCTTACAAGGATTAAAATTGTAGTAGAAAAAGGATGGAAATATATTTCAATTGAGGGGATTCATAAATTATCATCAATGCTATTAAAAAAAATAGATGTGGATACTGGATAAAAAATAATATTATTGTTGATGTTCATAATCTATTACGAGAGGGAATCTCTTGGAAATATGAGCATATTTATAGAGAAGGAAATCAGGTGGTAGATAAATTAGCGAATTGCAGTTTTGATCTTCATCCTAGTGAAATTCAAATTTTAGAAGGCAACTGGCCAAGTGAGATTTTATCTCTTAATAAAATTAATGTCAAGGAGCTGATCATGGAAACATAACACTTCTAGGAACTTGAAGAATGTACTTAAAAGAAAAAAAATAAAAATGTTGTGATAAAAAGGTATGCTGCAACAAATGTAATATTTTGGTATTTTGATGGGAGTGGCCCCCAATAGAAGCCACATATAACTTATTAAAGAAAAATCAGTACCCCAAACTATGAGAAATCAGCAAGGTCTTGCTAACCAAAAAATCAAGTGCAAGGGTTGAAGTCTTTTCCCTCTAATAAAAGTCTTTAGAGAATATTCTTGGAATATTCCTTTAATGTTCTAGGGTAATAAAAATAAGATGAACTCCATGTTTTTACCTGCATCCATCAATCACAATGAACAAAATTATATTTTAAAGTCTTTAATAGCCTTTTTTTTAGATCATGTGGGATATATTAAGAGTTTAAGTTTTGTAAAAATCAATAAATTTATATGCAGGGTCAATGCCTTTGCTTTTAGACAATGGTGGGAGGATTTGTCTTGCTCTCCTTTAGAGCTTTATTTCATGGTGTGGTGCTTTAAATGGATTAGAAGTCATTCCCACAAATAATGTAGGATTAAATTAAACACATTTCTCCTTCCCAAAGATGTGCACAGACAACTAGATGATATTACATCTTTCAACAATCCAATTAGACATTTTTATCACCATTGAACTTTGAATTGAAGGACTTTTTTTTGCATGCCATAAAAAATATCTCCTCCAATGATCTTTCAACTAGATGGTTGGATAGGAGGTCTGAGGTGTAGACCAATTGGTTCAACCAAACCCTGTAAGAGGGGCAGATGTCCAAGGTTCAAATATTGGGCCTCGTCAAACTGAATGATTATCCTTTTTTGAGTGTTTTTAGTGGCGTAAAAGGTTTAAAATTATTGTGGTATGGTGTTTATAGGGGTAAACTATGTGAAGAACTATGTAGCAGCTTTCGAGGCAGACAACACAAAATACTATGGCGGCCATAAAATTTGGATAGCCTGCCCAGATTGGTAGCGTCAACCAATTCCACCATGTAAATTAAGAAAAAAACCTAGATGGTTGGACATTGCTAGGTTTTCAATTGTTTAAGAAATATTTTTTTTGTTGGTACATTTCCACTACTTTTGGAGGGTGTAGGCTTTTTCATGTAATGTGATGTAGTTTAAATAATGCCAAAATAAGTTCTTGACAACATAGAACATCCATTTAAAGCCCAATATATCTTACGTTAATGGGATGACATTGATATAGGGTTTTCCAATGATATCTATGCTAGAAAAATACTTTATATCTCCTCTATATTCCTCTAGATAAGCAGTAATGGATGTCTCCTTTCCACCTTTAGATGATGTGTTTAAAATATGACTATGCTACTCAGTGTCTACATTTGTTTTTTTTATGGATGCACAAAATAACAACAACAAACTATATTTTTTAAACTTCTACATTTTGATAACACTTTTATCAAACTATCTTTGATTCCTAAAGAGTATGATGTGGCTTTATAATGCCTCTTCTTCCATGATATGTTCAACACCACAATCATTTTAGTATCAATATAGCTCCAAAATATCTCCAAATCTATGTCTTTATGTTCTTTCACATAAACTAACTATGCCTCCTTTCTCGCAAAGTTTAATGTTTAATGATGGTCCTTATAATATCTTCAAATAAACTTATTGCTAGACAACCATATGACTAGATGGCTTGGTCAATGAATGGTAAAGTCAAAGTTTAAACTTTCACTTTAGACAGCTTTAGATGACAACTCTTCTCTAGATGAATCAATTTTAAGACGACATAATTAAATGGCCTAATCACTAATAATTAATCTTTCTCCACTCTTGTGCATCTTTGACATGAACCATGTTAGTAATATATAAAAAGTATTATTGCCAAAACTCTCTCAAAAAATATTTTATATCTCCTCAAATCTCCTCCAGACAAGCAATAATAGATGCCTTATTTTCTACATTTAGATGATGCACCTAAAATAGGACTAAACTGCTTCCAATGATTATAATTATTCTTTTCAATGGACGTATGAAAGAAGAAAAACAAACTACAATTTTTAAAATTCTACCTTTTGATAACACTTTTAGAAAATTACCTTCAATTCTTGAATGGGATGATATGGCTATGTAATGCTTCTTCTTCCAAGAAGCTACGTTTAGCACTGCTATTTAGTAATAATGCAACTCCTGACTATCTCAAACTCTAATTTTTTTTCACATAAACTGATTGTACCTCCTTTCTAGCAAGTCTTCATGTTCAATGGTGGCCCTCATAATAGTTTTAGTTAACCTTATTGCTAGACAAGATGGCCTGATCAATGAATGGTAAATTGAGCTTCACTTTAGATGATAACTCCAGATGGAAGCTCTTCTCTAGACAAAATTATTTTGTGATGACACAATTAAATGGCCCAATCATGGAAAATTAATCTTACTCCTCTCTTGTGCATCTCTGACACAAACAAAGTTAACAAGATACAAAGAGGATGATTTCCAGACTCTCTTTGATGCAACACTTTAGATAACTTATTATTTTCTTTAGATGATAGGTTTCTTGCATTAGATGACAATGATCAACATTGTGATGATAACCTTTTGACATGAATTAAATACTTCTTGAACAAATCTATAACTCATCCAGATTAATATATGATTGTAGCATCTATAAACATAAACAAGAATAAAAAGAAGAAACTTTTCCCTTCTTCAAATGATAAGGTCTTCTCCTTGCTCAAAACTTGTGTATGCTCCTTTATTAATTCACCAATAACAATGTGATATCATAAATGCTAGGAGGTGTCTCTCACTTCTTAGAAATTGGTCCATATTCATAAGTCAAATCTTCATTTTGATATTAGCCTTCTTTGATACCAAATGTTAGAAATATAGAATGTATTCATGAACTATGATCAAACTTGGTATTGATGTAATAAAAAAGTAAATACATGGATAAAGAATGTATGAGGTTAGGAGTTACAACCACCTCCTCAAATACCTATCATCCTCGAAACCATAATGTGATACATCATAAAAAACCTTATTCACAACATAATTTGTAAGAAAAATAGATACACCCAAGCAATGTAATGATAAAACAAACAACTTGCGATAAAATGAATAATCTTTGAATTAATAAGGGAAACTTGATCTCCTCTTTTTACAGCAATATCCTCGATGTGCTGGGGTTACAACTGTATGCTTTATTTTTAGGTTACTATAAATAAAAATGGGAAAAACCCCTTTTTCTAAACAAATGAACTTCGGTTGTCTTCGATCTCCCTTGCTCCAATCAGATTGTTGAGTGGGCTTATGTATCCTTGGTGAGCCACTCTTTTGCTGCAACAACCTTCAATAACCTATCATCTATATATGTATGAATGCAAAAAAGAGAAAGGATTAGTAGCACATTAAGGGCCTCCATTGTGTGAGGTCCTTTTTAATATGAATAAAAATCTACAAACCCTAAAATAAATGCTTGTAAAGAGAATAAAATATGCAAAGAACAATATTGAAAAACCTTGTTGATTTACTTGATTTGATACATGTTTGTATGTGGCTAAAATTTCTCCTGTTTAAACATAAGTCTTCATTGGGGTATTTTTTTATCCAAATGATCTAAAAATTTGTGGAGACGTTCTAGGGGTTTTAGGCACCTAGCCTCAAAATTTTAGCTCAATTCAAGTTTGGATGAGTGAAATATGGCCGAAACAAGTTTGATAGTTTTAGCAGTCCTATGAAAACATGGACAATGTCTGATATGATATATTTTTGTGCTCCTCTTATTTCTCTCTCTTTCCTCTATTCATTCACAAAAATGAATGATGTTTTATAACTTTTTAGAAGGTTAGGGTTAGGGTTTGGAAGTGGTAAGGTAGTGTTTCCAAGTGGCAAGCTAGGATTAAAGTATGATTAGCGGCTAGGATTTGTCTATATATATAAATATAAATATATAAAATATTTATATATTTATATAAAAATATATAAATAATAAATGGTTATAATTTGGTGTCTACATATGCCCCTTTTTGTACTACGTTGTGTAAAACACAATGTTGTGCAAAAACAAGAGACACCTAGTTTTATTGGATGAAGAATGGACTCTTTCCTCATAATGCAAGAAGAATGATTTTTGGAAATTTTGATTTTTGCTTACCCCCTCAATTGGAAAATGGATGAGGAATGAAACCCATGAGTCAATTGATTTGATGTGGATGATGAAAATGAGTGGATGTGATGGATGCAAATGTTGAAAATCAAGATCAAGTTGGTTGTCCCAAGTTCATGGTAGATCTGTGTTGTCAAAATTTTGCCTTTGGTAGCATTAGGTGCAATTTGATATATGAACCAACCATTGCGGGTGTAGTTGACCCATTTGTGATTGGAGTGGTGCGGTTGACCAATTTGAATTTTTTGAGAAATTTTCACTTTACAACCCTACGAAGAGGGATTAATGAAAACCTTGGGCAAATTTTCTTGAACATAAGCGCATTCCAAAATTAAGGGACCAAACTGATTTTATTCTCAAGCGTGATGATATGGGATGATATTTTTGATGCATTGATGGGCTTATTTGATGGTTTTGTGGAATTTTGTGATATGAGATGGTGATAGGTTGATGTGTTGTAGTGCTATGGTGGTGATAATGTTGATTGAGGACCCAATATCGATCAGGGCTACAGGGGTAATTGCATTTCATTCTTGCATTTGAGAGCTTTCAAGTCGATATTTGAGAGGAGAAGAGTGAAGGAGGTTGGTGATGGTGATGTAGGGAGATAGTCCAGGGCCAAGGTAGATTAGCTTCCTACGATTGGAGGTGATGGTAGGATTTATATGGAGGAGGTTCCAAAGGGACCTCTAGTACAGAGTGAGGAAGAGTGGGGCATACTCTAGGCTGAGCGAGATAACTTGGCTAAGGAGTGAGATTAGATCCTACAGGTTGTGGCTAATTAGAATGTGAAGTTGGGATAGTTGTAGGGTGAGGTAGAGAGGCTACAGGGTGCCCCAAGTGGAGGTGATGTTGTAGTTGTGATAGCTACCCTTTGCATCGAGATAGTAGAGAAGGATGGATGGATGAGACAAGATTTGTCTCTCCTTCACATGGAGGAGGATTATATGTGGTCACAGGAGGTGTATATTTGATTCTTAGAGGATCAAATTGTGTAGGGAGGTATGTCACTACCTTTGTGGCCCTCTTATTTGAGATCTAGCTCTAGTAGACGGAGTGAGTCTAAGCACAATAATTTTTGCTCTAGATATTCATAGTATATAATGTCTTCAAACTCTTAGTAATTTGGTTTGGGTTCTCCATAGACCACCTAGATATTAGAGTGGCACTGTCTAGCAACGCTTATCCTTTATTTTTTATACATTTTTCATTTTTGTATATCAGCCTCAGTGCTCTATTGTGTATACAGCCTTTGAGCGTACTTTGTACTTACAATTTATATATATATATATACATGACTTTTCTTTTGTGTATCATTTTGTGTTGTACTTTTTATGTTCCTTTTATTATGGATGTATGTATGGATGCATATGTATATGGTGGTATGAATGCATTATGAATGATGTGCATACTTTATTATGATGATGGATGTAAATGAACTGATGGTATCATGCTCTAATGATCATTCATAGAGATTCTTGCTTGACCAATTTTATCTTTGTTGCTTAATCAAGGACACCAACATCTAATGGTGAAATATGAAATGGATTATGAAACTTATGTAATGATGCAATGATGATATGGAATGTAAGCTTACCTATGACTTGGTTTGCCTTAGATATAAAGAATCTAGAGTTGTTTTATAGAGACTCAAACATCCTAGTGATTTCAAATAAACTCATCTATTAATCTAGAAAATCCATAAGGTACCAAGGTTGTCCTAGCAGAGTCAAATTTCTCAAGGACCAATTGTGTGTGCAATGGATGTTCATTTACCAACCATAAAAATGGTAATGACTCAATCCAATTAAAACCATTGTGTGTGTAAATGAATTCATTTACCCATCTTGAGTAAGGTCATATTAAACCAGTCATGAAGAGAACCAAAAAGCTAGCTTATCATTATGTGCATTTAGAGGTCTCTTTAAGAGAGAGATGTCACCATGCATGATAATAGTCCAATACTAGGGCCTTCAAGTTTTAGAGAATCATATTCTCAACCACTCAAATCGAGTCCTGTTGAGAATTATATCCTATCCTTACTACTTGAAAGCTTGTTATTATTATTGTGTTTATAAAGAGAGAGCTTTGGGGAATCAAATTCTCAACCACTTGAATTGAGTCTTGATGAGAATTGTATCCCATCCTTACTACTCACTCTATTATGAGATTATTGTTGTGACAAGAATTAGAGCTTTGGGGAATTGGATTCTCAACCACTCAAATCGAGTCTTGATGAGAATTTTACCCTTATCCTTACTACTATTTTTATCATTTTTGTAAATTGAGCAAAGATGTATATTTAAAAGTGGTGAAAACCACTGTTTTCATTGTTTGGACTATGTGCATAATGGGACAAGAAAGAAAAACTTTTCGCTTCAAGGTTCAACCCAATCATGGTATCATCCTTCTCTAACACAAGATGTTATTAATAAGTGTGATATATGTTTGGTTCAAAAATGGTAGAGTCAACTCCTAAAACTCAATTTTCGTAGTCAAAAGTGTGTTTTGATCCAAGAGTAAACTTGACATTCAATGGAAGTTGCTTGAAACACTAGGAGTGGATGAGTGATCGAAAACACCTAGAGTTGCAGGTTTTTTCTCATTGCTCTTTTTTTGACATAGTTTTTGGATTACAAAATGGGATTGATGCTAGATTGAAGGTGCCCTTGATTAATGCAACAAGACTTGTTAGACTAAGAAGTATCTAAATTGATTAAATAACAACTAATACAACGATCGAGCTTAATGGATGCAACTGATACAAATGCATGTATGCAATGTAAGTGGAATGCATGAATGGATGCATGAAATACAATGTGTATGATTGAGTGGTAATGAAAATATGTATTTTTTTAAGCCATGTATATATGTACATATATAATTCATATTAGGTTGACCAAGGTGGTGGTGGTGGTTCAACAGGTGGCTCAGATCATTCTAGCAAAAGAAGCAAATGGAAGATGGGTCGATGGATAGGAAATATTCTAATATATAACTCATATTCCATGGTGAAAGATGCAATGGGTACTGAATCTTCTTTAGAGCTATCAGAGGCAATAGAGCACATGCCATATTCCTCATAATAGTGTTCATCAGAATCATCATCGAAAATGACATTTATCATAGCAATGTACGGTCTAATTTCTGAAAAGGCCTCGTATAGAAGAGGCATAAACTTAGGTTCTATATATTCATCCCTACTATCATTGCTATCTGAATATTCCTCACTATCCTCTTTGAAATCTATAGTGACTTGTTCAAATGCCTACTCGATGGGAAGAGTAGAGGATAATGGCCTGAAGCATAGGCCAAAGCGGTCATGTGCTTCATGATAGTAGGGATCAATGATGTCACAACTACATTATTCATGTCATCCTAGACCATATCCTTACCAGTTAACCCGATGAAAGTATCTCATTGGAAAATTTGGGTTGGACATATATTCTATATTGGCACAAACTTGTTTTTTGGGTTCATTAAGATGGAGTGGATAGGACAAAGAATCGACTCCCCCATATACGAAGTTAATTTTATTTAGAGCTGAACCCATGTTATAAATCACACCTATAGCTAGAGATGGATCACATGGGTGATTGTAGTCTCTAACAATGCCAATAGTAGGCAGGTTTATTTTGACACTCTCAACTATGTACTCACAAATGCTAGAATTAGTGAGATGAATTGCAACTTGAAATGGAATGGATTCAGATGAAACAGGTGTGGAGGTGGAGACTTCAAGATTGATTGATGGCTCAAGGGTGCCTCACAATTAGATAAATATACCTATGAGACATTGGATGATGGATATAGGGATGGATCCTACTGAACAGGATGACTAATGGCTATAGACTCAAGTTGAGATGAGATGATGGATGGTGCTTGTGAATTTGGAGGTATAGATGATGAAGGATGATTGGTGATTGGTGATGCGAAGAATATGGAGGCTTGTCTCTGGTGTGGATGTTTGATGCAATTATTGGACCTGATAAAATGTAATGGTGTAGGTTGTGATGAAGGGTGATATGTGGAAAGAATGTGATGAGATGTTGAAGTGGAAGCTTGATTTGGGTGGATGGTTTAGGATGTGGATGGATGATCAACTATGGGAAGAGCCTCCAGGATGGGTGCTTTGGATGATGTGTTTGTGTTTGAGGTGAATCTAGTGGTGAGTGGAGTGATGGATAGATGAGTGGATGGGAGTGATGGCTCATAGGGGTTTGAAATGAAGTTGCAATACTTAAATGGTTCTGTGTCGGTTGGAATGCAATGGACCTTTCCCTCATGCACATATTTCAAACATTGGTGCAACATTAAGGGAACACACCTCATGTCTCTAATCTAGGGGTGACCAAGAAGTATGTTGCACTGCATAGCCCTATCCAATATATGGAATAAGATATTAATTGTCTTCACCCCCACTATCACAAGTAGGACAACCATTTTGACTATAGAACATAGGGCATCATTAAAAGCTCGTAAGGTAAAGGTTTATTTTGTGATATGTGAATATAGGAGATTAATATGATGAAGTGATGTGGTGGTGATGATTGTATGCAAATAAAGACAACACCAAGCAATAGAAATTGAAACAAGCAAATGCACAAGTAAAATGATCTTTGTATTAAATTTCAATGGAGCCTTGGTCTTCGTTTACAATGCTTTTTCTCCGAATGTGCAGGGGTATGATTACAAATGATTGATTTTAGAATACAATGAGCAAGAATGAGGGGAAGCTCCTTTTTTCTAAACTTAAATAATGATGGTATCTTCAACCTTCTTTGCTACAACCAAGGGGTAGATGGGCTTTAGTTATCCTCATGGACCATCTTCACTGTAGCAGCTCTCAATAACCTATAACCTACACATACATAAATGCAAACAAAAGAGTCAATAACACCTATTGATGTGAATATAAATAGCTACCATAAAAACCCTAACATGGATGCATATAAACTAAAACATGATGTACAAGAAACAAAAATAAAACATTAAACATATGCCCTGCTAATTTTACCTAGTTGTGATATGCCTATCATAGACTAAACCTACTCCTAAGAAAACCCCGGTGCATGTTTGGGGCTAGCTAAAAGTTGGCACATGTTTGGGGCTAGCTAAACATGGGTGGTCATTTGTGTAAATGCAAAGTCACATTTGCTACTATGTAAACACCCTCTAATGTTTGATATTGAAATGGCAAAAACCCTAGGGTTTGGTCCAAGATCTTGATGGCTCAATCTCCAAGAAATTTGGTTACCTCTTGCAATGATTTAGATAGCGTAACGATATATTTTCTAGCCTCCTTTGCTTGATGGGGTGATTATTCTTTTATAGAAATTTTGATATTTTGGATGGAAAGGGAGGTGGCAAGCCAGGATTACCAAGTGGTAAGCCAAGATAGCCAAGTGTTGGGGACAGTTAGAGTGAGTCATTGAAAGTGTCTCACTTAACTAGGGAGATGTGGCAAGTGGGTAGGTGCAAGTGGAGTGAGGTGTGGAGTGAGGTGTGATATGTGGCAAGTGGAGGGGTAGTGGTGGCTAGGACACATGTCCAATGGGGAGACAAGGTATCCTAGGGGGATTTTTCAGATTTAATAAAATTTGGAAAATAGGATAATGTGCAGGATTTTTTATACCTAAGTTTATACTTAGGTATATTTTATTATGCAAGATTGTGGGGTGAATGGGGTTTTGCAAATGCCTAGGTTTTGGTGTCTACAGATACCCCTTTTTATATCATATTACACCAAGTATAATGCGGTGTAAAAATAAGAGACACCTATCATTATTGGATGAAGCAACAAACTTAGATTATCTCGATGCAAAGAATGAATGAATTTTGAAATTTTTTATTTTGACTTACCTCCTGAAGTGACAAATGGGTGAAATATAGAGTAAATGAATTATTTTGGATGGTGAAGGGATATGTTGTGACTAAATTAAATGTGAGTGATAAAGTTCAAGTTGGTTACCCCAAGTTTGGAGGAGGTTGCATTTATGAAAATTTGCTTTTGGAATAAATAATTTGTACTTTTGATGTTGTAGATGGACCAGCCAATATGGGTGTGCGCATGATGCTATTTTGAGGTTAATTTGCCTCGATTATAACCACCGCATTCAAACCCTTGGTATGATGCATGCCAAATTAAGAAATTTATGCTTTTATGTTTAGTATGCAAAAATCGTACACCTAAGAAATTATATGAAATCAAATTAAAAGCATAATCATGTAACCATTAAGATAAAGACAAGAAATAAAGAAATGATGCCTTTCTCATTAATATTGAATCATGTCCTTGAAAATGAGGTTACAATGATATCCCTCTAAGGGATTGAATACCAATTTGATACAATTTTACAAATCAAGAAAACATAGTAGGTGTAACATGAAGGATCTTTGCAACCCTCAAATTGGTTTTGGAAAGAGTTTCTTGTGACCTCCACTAGGTATGATGTAGATTTCAAGAATATTTATGTTGATAACTCTTGCCAAGAACTGAAATCTACATACAAGAATACTTAAAAGACATGAATAGCATTGTTAGAATCTTTCATGATGAGGCCCATCATCATGATAAAGGAAAGAAACTAACATTTGATAATATGCATGCATGAAAAGTGAAATAAAACTATGCTAGAAAGAGATTAAAATGCTGCTAAGACTATTGAAAATAAGAAAAGCAGTAAAACAAATCTACCTGTAAGGTCGTCATAACGCAGAGTAGTCTGGCCTACTAGCCATCCTAGGGTAGTATGGTGGCACCTATGGGTCACCTCGGGGTGAGGTGACCACTGAATTACAAATGAAATCCTTTGTGATCGGTGTAGGAAACGCCAGGATGGATCTGTCAAATTGATAGTTCAAGGGTCGCGCTCTTGAAGCACGATTTAATTATAGAAATGGACACGAAATAAGGTCGTTGGTGGTGAAAGAGTTTTGAATTTGGTCTTCAATATTTGATATACTCCATTGTTGCACTTGGAAGCTCCATGACTAAAATCCAATAGCACTTCATTGCTTATGAGAGTAGAATCTCTTTGGTATTCAATTCGACAACATTTCATTTGGTAGGGTACCTAAGAATAGATATTTGGGAATATATTATTATATTGTATAAGGGTTGGCATGGGCCACACATAACCCAAGGTTGATTGTATTATAATATTATATAATATTATAATATTATATTATATTATATTATATTATAATATTATATTATTATAATATAATATTATATTAGTAGTAGGCTCCCCAAAGTAGAATAAGAAGATGGATATATAAAGAAGGGATATTTGTTATTGTAATCATCATTGAAGAAGAATATTATGTAATCGTCTATGCCCATGAAGTGGCCTCTCACCTTGGGAGATCTTGTGGTGTTATTCCTTCCTTAAGGATTATTATTGGTGTTTTCCTACCTTAAGGGTATTATCTATCTCTCTCATTTATGGATTGTTATTGTGGATGAAAGATTTTCTATTTATGCATATTGGTGAATGGTTTATGTTAATGATAATAAAATTATGCAACAAGTGTTATCAGAGCTACGATTTTGACAAATTCAGGATTTTTGTGTGAAATTGCAGAATTAGGGTATTTTTTTGGATAAATATCTCATTTTTTAGGAGCCATATCTCTGCATAAGTTTATCTGATTCAAGTGATTCTTGGATCATATTGTGCAGAATTTGAAGAGCTTTAAAATGAATGGTCATATGAAGGAATCCTAATAGTATTGAGAGAGATATGAACTTTTGAAGTTAGTCATTCAAAATAAGGATAGTGACAAATTTTATAGATTTTTTTTTGGAAAAATGTCTCATCTTTCAGAAGCCATATCTTTGCAAAAGTTTATCTAATTCAGGCGATTCTTGGATCAGTTTGTGTAGAATTTGAAGAGATTTAAAATGAGTGCTCATATGAAGGAATATGAGTAGTACTGAGGGAGATACGATCTTTTGAAGTCATCCATATGGAACAAGGGTAGTGACGAATTTTCAATTCGTAATTTTGAAAGATAAAATTTGTTTAGTTCGGGTAAGAAAATCAGTTGCACTTTATTTTGTTTGGAAGAAAAATTGCAGATCTAGTTATCTATGTGGATTTTTAGTTTCAAATAAGTGAGAATATATTTATTTCCATAAAACCCTAGTTTACATTAGGGCATGATATATATTTTCAAAAAACCCTAGTTGCATTAGGGCATCAACTATGTCATTGGAAAATTTTAATGGAGAAAATGATATTGATGTGAGAGTGGAAAATTTTAATGGAGAAAATGATATTGATGTGAGAGAGTGGTTGAAAATAGTAAAATCTCAAGTTAGTGAAAAAAGGTTACAATATAGCTATGGAGGAGTAGTGGAGGAGAAGCGGAGGCACAATGGTGGAGGGCAGGAACCTTGAGCTAGCGACAGGTGAGGATCCAGAGGATGGAACCACGATAGAGGATGGATGAGATGTAATCTCTAAGCAAGTAGGCACGATGAGAGGGACTGATCCTCTTGACAAAGATCCTGACAAAGGGACCTAGGAAGGTGTTGCGAGGCCCAAAAAATGATGGTCATTTGTAGAAACCCTAAAAGGCAAAAGGGGTGACTTCTTTAAGTCTTTCCCACCCCTCATACCTAGAAAATAATAGAATAATAGCTCCAACAAACATAATGGATGGATTTTTGTCTCTGGAGAAGCATTCGCTCGTAGGGAAGTTCCTTGGAGGAAGGCCTGACATAGAGACTATAAGGGCATGGGCTTGGACCAAATGGAAAATTGTAGGCAATTTGGAGATTGTGGCTCTTACCAGGGGTTTTTTCATTATTCGACTCAACAATAAGGAAGATACGAAATGCATCCTAACAGGAGGGCCTTGGTTACTAGGTCAGTGTAGCCTCTTCCTCAAACATTGGGGTGAGGATTTTGATCTTGAAATGCAAAATATTAACATGGCCCCCATGTAGGTTCACCTTATGAAATTATCGATCCAGTTATTTCATGAGTACTGGCTTCGAGGAATCACCAAAACAATAGGGGAGTTGGTAGCTATTGACCACTCCACTATGGCAAGGTCAAGAATGACCCAGGCAAGAATATGTGTAAATGCGAACCTTGAATCGGAGCTCCCAATCTGTGTTGAGCTAGGTTATGGGGAATACCTAAGGAAGCAACCTATTGAGTATGAGAACAAACCAAATTTTTGTATCAAATGCAAAACCCAGGGCCATCTCAGAAATCAATGTCTAAGTCTGGCCACCAACAAATAAGGTCAGAAAAATTTTGAGCTAAAATGGTTAAATGAAATAGGGCATACCAGAAACCAAGGACATCGGGTCCCACCAGGAAAAGGAGTTTATAGGCAGGTCAGGAACAACCAAAACCACATAGAGCAACAATTTCAAGTCAAGCAAAAGGAGAAAGGAAAGCAACAAATCAAAAAGGAAGATCAGGTAAGTCCTAAAACTCTTAGTTCCAATAGGTTTGAAATTTTAACCGATGGGGATTCGGATGAGGTTAATGTGGAGGACAATGATCCTTGGATAGACTGGCCTAAAAACCTAGAATCTCCATCGAAAGCAGGTCCTTCCAAGGCCATGACACAAGGCCTTAATAGCCTTTACAACATGTCCCAAAACCTAGGAGAGTATAGGCAAAACTTGGAGGGAGCAGAGTCAAGCATAGATATAATAAGCACCAAAAGGAATACTGGGGGGTCTAGCCCCATCCTACAACAAATAATTCCCCCAAATTTTAGTCCAAAATAGACAAGAAGCTCAGCAAAATATTCGATCGATTTTGGGAGCAAAAAAAAGAGAGGACGGATGTCAGAGGTTGAACATTACAAACTCAAGATTGACAATGAAATAGCAAATGGAAAACAGAGGACACTTCTACAACAAGTTATCACAAGTCAGGATGATAGCAAAAACAACAAATCTCCTCCACCTCAGGGAAGGGGGAGAGGGAAAAACTCAAAGCAATCTAAATGAAGATCCTCTCATGGAATGTGAGAGGCCTTAATGGCCCAATCAAACAAAGGATGGTCAAGTCATTAAGGAGAACAATCAACCCTACAATAATTTTACTACAAGAAACAAAAATAGATGAAATTCAGTCAAAATCAATAGCTAGCAAAATATGGAAGCACGGGGAAATGGCTTTTAAGCAAGTGAGAGGAGCTTCTAGAGGACTCATGATAATGTGGGATCCAAAAAAAGTGGAGGGCAATGTCATTCAGGCGGAGGATAGGGTCCTTAGCATCCTCTTTCATGATGTGGACAACAATAGGTCATGGATCACATCAAATGTGTATACCCCCAACACCGTGCAAGACAGATCTTCACTATGGGAGTATCTAAGCCACTTGAACGAGGCTTTCCATGACATCCCTTGGGTGATAGCGAGAGATTTCAACATGCCCTTATACCCATCATATGAAAAAGGAGGATCTGGCCTACCCTCTAGGAGTATGGAAGATTTCAATTTGTTTGTCAACTCAAATGAATTAATGGATGTTCAGTTGAAAGGAGCCAAGTACACTTGGAGCAATCATTGGGTGGGAAATCAATTGATTCAGGAGAGGTTGGACAGGTTCCTCTTATCAAAAGGGGCAATTTTGGCTTTTGGGGACTCATCCCTGCATTCTCTTCCCAAGATTACCTCTGATCACAACCCCATCCTACTTGAGGTTCCCCAAGACTTATGCCTTAAGAAGCCTTTTCGGTTCGAGGTAATGTGGACTAAGCATAAAGACCTCAAGGAAAGAATTAACCAATGGTGGAAGCAAAATTTTCAAGGTAGTCCCTCGTTCAAACTCTCCCAAAAATTGAGGATGGTGAGAGACAACCTCAGAACATGGAACAAGGAGGTTTTTGGAAACCTGTTTGAGAACAAGACAGTGGTAAGTGATAGGCTGAGAGCCATTGAAAACAACATTCAAAATGGTATGTGTGATGAGGCAATCAGAATAGAGGAGAGAACTTTATTGGCTGAGTACCACAACATTTTGGCCTATGAGGAGATGTACTGGAGGCATAAATCAAGAGCATTATGGCTCAAGGACGGGGACTCTAACTCTAAGTTCTTCCATGTGACCACCCTAAGAAATAGAAGCAACAACAAAATTAGAGAACTGACTAAAGAAGATGGATCTACCACCCAAGATGTTCATGAGATCAAAGATGAAGCAGTGGCGTACTTCAGTTCCCTCCTGGGAGAAGAGACCCAATGTCGGGCTACAGCAAGAGATTCCCTCCTACAAGTTATTCCTCAAGCCATCGATAATGACATTAATGGAAAACTCATTGCTCCCTTTTCAGATGAGGAAATCAGATTAGCCCTGTTCTCAATGGATCCGGACAAGGCCCCAGGATCGGATGGGTTCTCACCTCGTTTCTTCTAAACTTATTGGGATACTGTGGGGGCTGATGTTTGCTTGGCTATTCAAGAATTCCAGTCATCCAAACACATTCCTAAAAGCTATAACTCCACTTTCATAGCCCTGATACCTAAAGGACCAGCCCCTAAAACCATGGTTGACTTCAGACCAGTGAGCCTATGTAATGTGTCCTACAAAATCCTCACTAAAGTGATAGCAAATAGGATGAAAGGAATTCTACCCCTCATCATTGACCAATGCTAGGGAAGTTTGGTACAAGGGAGATCTATCCTTGATGGGGTTATCACTGTCCATGAAGCTCTTCATTCAGCTAATCAAACAAAGAAGGCATCCTTTGCTCTAAAGCTTGACATGAACAAATCCTACGACCGCATTAATAGGAATTCTTAGAGGCTTTTTTGATCATATTTGGATTTCACCCTATGTGGGTTAAGCTTATATGAGGATGTATCCATAAGCCCTGGTTCTCTGTTCTGGTCAATGGGGCACCCACTGGGTATTTCCAAAGTTGCAGAGGCCTTAGACAAGGGGATCCTATTAGTCCCATGTTTTTCATCATCATAGTTGAAGCCCTAGGAAGGACTATCAAAGTTGCTTGCTCCGTAGGGCTCATCTCTAGCATCAAGGCCATGTCCCAAACATCCCTAGTCACCCATCAACAATTTGTGGATGATACTCTAATGCTAACCTTGGCATCGATTGAAGAGGCCAAAAGAATCAAACACATTTTAAAATTGTATGAGGAAGCGGTTGGACAGAAGGTTAACTTCAATAAAAGTAAGATTTACTTCCTCAATACCCCTATCCCAAGGCAGACCAAGATTGCAAGGATACTGGGGTGTTCCATATCCACTTTTTCGACTTTGTATCTAGGCTTCCCTCTCTTCATAGGGGCACTAGTGGAATCAATGTGGTGGAAAGAATTCAAAAAAAAATGGCTGGATGGAAAGGTCATTTGTTGTCACAAGAGGGCAAGGCAACTCTAACCATGGCTTCACTCCAAAGTATCCCAGTTTACTTCTTGTCTATTTTCAAGGCCCCGACACGCGTATTTCAAAAAATTGAGCAGCTACAAAAGAATTTTCTATGGTTAGGGATGGAAGGCAAACATAGGATCCACCTTGTAGGTTGGAGCAAGGTGTGCCACCCCAAATAAAGTGGAGGCTTGGGCCTGAGGAAAGTATCCCACCTCAATACAATGCTTCTTGCTAAGCAAGCATGGCATCTCATCACGAACATGGAGAACGAATGGACAGCTATTGTAAAGAGGAAATACCTCCAAGGAACTACCTTTCTGAATACCTCCATCCCAATGAGAGGATCGACCTTTTGGAAAGCCATCTTGGCAAGCCGAGATATAGTAAAAAAAGGTATGCGATGGATAATTGGCAATGGCTCGAAGATCAGGTTTTGGGATGACAGATGGGCCAGGGAGGAGGCTCTTGCCATGGACCCCATTTTAGTGAAGCTTAAACAATATACTGATGATACCTTTGGGACTCAGGTGGCATATTTTCTGAGGTAGGAAAGGGGAATCCTGAGGTGGAAACCTATCAAGGTTCAGGGGATGGAAGCCGAATAAAAGGAGTTGGAATATATTATATCTCAGTAATTCATATCCATAAGAGTATATGAGGATCACTTGAGGTAGGAAATGACTAAAAGTGGGGAATTCATAGTCAAATCTACCTACAGGCTGTTACTTGACCCCGAGGATCCTCCGATACAGACCAACTTGGTGTGGATCAACAAGTTAATTCCCAAACTGGCCCACTTTGCATGGATTGTCATACAAGGAAAAATTCTAACCATAGATAATATGATAAGAAAAGGAATGATTGTGCCTAATCACTATTATTTGTGCAGGGCAAGTTGGGAATCAATTAACCACATCTTTCTAGAATGCCCTTGGTTAGTCACCATTCTCAATGGATTTTTCCAAGCCCTTAATATATCTTAGGTAAAGCCAGCCACAATTTATGAGCTCTTCCAATAATGGCCTAGTCCTTTTGTCAGCGTATAGCTTAGGTTCCTTTGGAAGATTTTCCTTCACCATTTCCTTTGGAATATTTGGTTAGAAAGGAACCACAAAGCCTTTAATGAGTCCAAACATGATCCGGTGTAAGTTATCAACAAAATTCTAGACTTTGCTAAAGAAAACCTTAGTATTTGTCCTCCTAAGCCTCAATCTATCCCATATAGGGAGAAACACCTTGCCCAATCCTTAAATATTAATCTGGAGGAAATCCTAGATGTAAGCAAGTCAAATCCTAGGTTGGAGACTAAGTGGAATCCCCCTCCAGTGGAGTGGATCAAACTCAACTTTGATGGGGCAGCTAAGGATAATCCTAGAAAAGCAGGGGCTGGAGGTGTGGCCAGAGACAATTAAGGCCAGATAGTCCTAGCCTTTTTAGAATACCTCTAAACCAAGACAAATAATAAAGCTGAAGCTAGGGTACTATGGAGAGGATTGCAGTTGATGCAGGAGATCCAAGGTAAATGCATTGTGGAAGGGGATTCATTGAATATCATCAACCTTCTTAATAATGAAAGGAAACCTCCATGGAGGATCGAGGCCCTCATCAATGAAACAAAGATCCTTTTTGAATCTTGGGAAGAAAGAGTAGCTCAACATGCTTTTTACAAAGCCAACAAGGTAGCTGACACATTGGCTAACATTGGCGTAGAGGCTGAAGGGCTTGTCATGTGGGTGCAAGGGGTCCCGCATGACATGGAGAACATAATCCAATTTGAAAAACTATGATTGGGTTCACGTGGATCAAAGGTGAGTGAATTCAGATCACGCACCCCATTGGGAGTCCCGCTAGGTATTAGAATAGGGTCCAAAATAGAAATACTATCTTATTGGTTGAGCTTCGGGTGGAAAATGCCAAGATCTCGAGCAAGGCCAGTTGGTCAAATCAAGAAAATCATAGTCAAAACTATGAGGCAGTGGGTATTTTCTCAAAAAAAGATATTCATGCAAGGAGATGGTCCTGAGGGAGACGGTGGAAGTTTCCAAAGAATGGTTGGAGTGTTTTTGATTTTCTTGAGCGTTGGTTTTATGACAGGCACACATTGTCAAGGTCTCCCATGATTACAAAGATAACAAATCCTACAAGCGTTGATGAGGGATACGATGGCATGTTTTTTTTGCTAAAGTGGTAGGCAACTCAAGGTGAAGGGGGGTGGAGGCATGCTCCCACACATGGCACCATCTCCAAGGATGTGATAACGGACAGTAAGGGAAACCAAAGGCGCTACCACCTTCCTATTTATCACAATTGCAAGAGGACGTGGAGAATTATGAGTGATGAGCATCCTAGAAGCCAAGCGAGGAAACTAACTGAGTGTAATGAAAACATGATTTACATCGAGCCAAGGATGGTTGTCATGGAGCGGGTAGCCCAAGCCATCCTGAATGATAGAAATTTCACCAAGTTTTTGATCTATTTTTTGGGGTGGAGGAAGACATCACGTTGGCGGTGATGGAGACTTGGGAAGATGGTAAGGTGGAGATCAAAGGATGTGAAATTCTCATTGAAATTACTCTACTTGCTACAATAATAGGGCAGACGGTCAAAGGGAGGTCTATTCACAGGAAAAAGCACCACTGGGAGGTGGATCTTAAAGAATTCAAGGATAACCTAAATATATTCAAGGAGGCAAAGAACGGGCTGATGAGGATGGACCTCCCAACCCCTTGGAACACGGTTATGAAGAACGTGATGGAGTTTATTATGGTTGAGGACCCTAGGAAAGTTATTCTGAGTTTCCACTATGCCTTCGTCAACTTCTCTCGAGATGTCAACCCTATTAGCATTCCTCAGTTCCTGATGAACTCCCTAAACTACACCATAAATTTGTGTAGCAGTAAGAAAGGCTATGTTATGCCTATGCACCAAGGCCTTCTCAAGGTTATTTACAAATATGTTCTTGCCACCTCTCCCCAAGCTGAACCCCCTGCCCTACCCCAAGATGATTCCCCTTCTACCCACGATGAAAGCTCTAAGGGGAAAGACAATCTTGAATTGTCCAAACCTTTTCATGCATCCCAGACCAAGAAGAGAGAGGTTGATATGAGCATTAATGGAGGTCCTGCAAGGAAGAAACTGAGGCTTGAGGAACTGGCCATGTGGTCTTCCCTAAGGCTGAAGAATAAGTAGGCACAGGGAAGTGGCAAAACCATTGAGCTCAATTCTGAGGATGAAGGTCCCGACCCGTCAATCATGGTGCTTAAGCGGTTTGTTCTGAATACGTCGGCCAACATAACTCACCAGATGTAGGAACTTTAGGATGTATTTTCAAGGTTTTCTTCAATGAGGGTTACCAGAGAAACAAACTTGCAGAGGTCAATCCGGAGATGGATGATAATATGGATAATAAATACGAGGACTAGGAGGAGGACGAAGAAGAGGAGGACTAGGATCCTCCATGTTTTGACTCTGTTCAAAATTTTGTTGTGTAAAAACTGAATATGTATATCTTAGCTAGTGTCTTGTTATGTTATGTGCAGAGCGTGTGTCATTTTTTGTTGGGGGTCTTTGTCTTGGTAAACTTTTGGGAGTGCATAGGAAGTTTCTAGTTTTTAAGGCCCAGTAAGGGCTTTGGTGTCTTTTCACCATTTGTGCCTTGTCTGGGTTGGGCTGACCAGTGTGGAGGATCTCAGTTAAGGAAGTTTAGTAAGGATAGAGGATGGAGGATCCTTAGTATGCTTAAGTCCCGGTTCCTCAGCATAAGGCTGAATTTTGTAAATAGGTTTTGGGTCAACCTGTAAAACCCGGTATGAATGAAATATTTTAATTAACAAAAAAAAAAGGTTACAATATGTCTGTCATACTTTGTTTATGGGGAAAGCATTACAATGGATAGACAACCTTACTAGGAGTAAAGGCTTGTACAAATGGGATCAAATTGAATCAACATTCTTGAGCACATGGGTACCTATTCAATTACAAAGAAAGTTAGATATTTGTAAGAGAAAACATGAAGGAAGGGATAAAAAGATAGATAGCATGTGGGATGTTATCGAAGACCATAAAAATAACGTACAGGGAATTCAAAATGAGTGGAATGCAGTAAAATGAGAATGGGAAGTTTTCAAGAAACAAAATGAAGAGTATGAAAAAGAAATAAAATTGCTCAAAAAGAAAGAGGAAAAGGTCAAGGAAGATAAAAAATATGTCAGTATGCAGACAGAGGAAACCATACCTTTGGTAGAAGATAAATTAGAAAATGGACAAAGAAATTTGTTTGAATCTAAAAAGTCTATTTTGCAGGTTCATGGAAGCATTCAAAAGGAATAGGTTATTATTTCCATTGACCCTGGTAGCAAATATAATTTTATTAATATTGCTTTGTCTAAGAAGTTGCAAGTTTAAGCAACAAAAATTAAGGACATACAACTAGAGGGTGAGCATGTTCGGATTTTTGAATATTTGAAGATCACCATGGATAAATATGTTTCACATTCAGATTTCTATGCTATTGAGATGGATGAGGAGGATATTGTTCTTGGTTATACTTGGTTAGATTCTTTGGGTACTGTTAAGATTAATGTGCAAAAGAATTTTATGAAGTTATGGTACATGAAAAAGAAGATAACATTGCAGGATATTTCTCATCTTAAGGAGCAAGGATCTAAGGAAAATCAATAAGTGGTTGTAGAGAAATAGATTGAAGAACCTGAAATAGAATACAAGAAGGTAGTAGCAACAACAAAGTCCATGGAAGAAGTAGCATCAACTGATTCAGTGGAAATAATAGTAACACAGTCCAAGGAAGCTTTGATAGAAGAGCACAAGGACACACCAAAAAAAGAGAACATGAAATAACAATGTGTAGAAGAATTTAAAGCAATGGAGCCAAATGTTGGAAAGTCAAAAAAGGTAGAACATCAAGTTAAGGTTGCACCATATCGCCATCCACACCACCATGAGCAACAACAATCTTGGAGGTATGGTTCAAGACAACAATATTATGGTTCCACATGGAATCATAAGGGCACCAACTATGGCAGAGTTTGGAAAATAAAGCATAGTAATCCTAGTTTTCAGAGTAGTTCATCAACATCAAGGAACAAGTGGACCTATCATTCAAGTTATCAAAATACAATAGTAGAAGCGTGGAGCCAACAAAGCAAATTTGGATACTCAATTAACAAAATGGCATACCAACATCAACGTGTTTCACTTGGATGGATGGATGATCAAGATTGGTACAAGTTGCTAACATTGCTTAGCAAATCATATTATCATGTTTCTTCATATGTTTTGAGGATGAAACATTTGTAAGGAGGGTGGCATGGTAGGGTACCTAGGAATAGATATTTGGGGATATATTATTATATTGTATAAGGGTTGTCATGGGACACACATAACCCAAGGTTGATTGTATTATAATATTATATTATATTATAATATAATATAATATAATATTATATTAGTAGTAAGCTCTCCAAATTAGAATAAGAATATTGATATATAAAGAAGAGATATTTGTTATTGTAATCATTATTGAAGAAGAATCTTATGTAATCATCTATGCCCACGAAGTGGCATCTCACCTTGGGAGATCTTGTGGAGTTATTCCTTACTTAAGGATTATTATTGGTTTTTCCCTACCTTAAGGGTATTATCTATCTCTCTCTCATTTGTGGACTGTTATTGTGGATGAATGATTTGATATTTTTGCATATTTGTGAATGGTTTATGTTAATGATAATAAAGTTATGCAACATCATTATCATCCAATTGCTCTATTTTTCATGAATGCAAGGTGTCTTCTTATAGAATTCCCAAATGGAAATCTTGGCTTGTAGAAGAATCCAAGAATCAAGAAATGATTAGGATATAGGAAAACCAAACTCTGATTCTAGAACCTTCTTACACTTGATAGTTGATGCTTAGCTATCCTGTAACTGATTTTACTTCAACTCGGGATCCTAAGTTTGTTACAAGTGCAGCCATAACATGGTAGGGCGGTCGTAACTTTTGGCCATCCTAGGCTAATGCAGCCTCTAGGGACCATCCCTGGGTATGACGATCCAGGTTGCAAAAGGCAAATTGCCCCTGTTTGAGTGGTGAAAACCACTGTTAAGCCCTAAAGCTGCCCAAGGTGGATCATATGGATTGAAAAGGTGTCCATATAGGTAGTCTCATCAAAATGGCGTGTTTTAGGTGTCTACATATGCCCTTTTTTGGGATGCATTGTGTGACAACACAACACAAAGAAAAAATAGATGACCTAAAGTTAAATTGAAGGTTGATTGATGTTCATTGACTTGATCAACATTAGATGCTCTAATCATGTAAAGAGCATGCATATTTGAATCATTTATTCTAACTCAATTAAAGAGCTTAATTCAAGTAATTTTTTTTTTTGGTAATTAAGAAGCATCTTCACTAATATCAAGTTTTACAGGTGCACCCAAAACTTGTTACAAAGATTAGCATTATGCTGTACAAAAACCAAACCTTGCTAGGGACAGTATGTCCACTAATACTACTATCCTTCAGAAACCCCACACCTAGACCTAATACAAAGATCAACATTATGTTGTACAAAAACCAAACCTTGCTAGGGACAGTCTGTCCACTAATACTATTGTCCTTTAGAAATCCCACACCCCAAGACACCTCGGACTTAGCTGCATTTACGATCGTTTTGAACAATGATATCCACATCACTTGGGACCCCTTGTTCTCATGTGACCAATATGTCAGCCTCCACCCTTATGTTGGACAATTTATTAGCTGCTCTATTGGCTTCTCAAAATATGTGTTAGGCCATTCGATCATTACTTGCTTGATAGAAGATCCTGGCCTCTTCGATGATAGTCTTCACTTGCCACGAAGGATTTTTCCTATTTCCTAGGAGGTTTATGATATGCATTGAATCTCCTTCGACTATTAATTTACCTTCAACCTAATTCAAGTAACCTTTTGATGAGGCATACTTGATCTCAATTTACTATTCCAATGCAAGGATACCATTTTTTAGTTTAATTTTTTGCTTGTTATCTGCCCCAAGCAAAAAGGGCATTATTGTCTTTGGTAATAATTTGTAGGCAAATGCAATTAGTATGATTGAGTGTTTGATTATTGATTTTGATTATGAATTTTGTGATTATATGACTACCTATTCAAGTAACGAGTCGATGAGGATATAGAAAGTGATGAAAGCAATGAGTCGCTTGACCAATATGACTTGTTTGGGCTTTGTAGGACTATAATAATTGAGATGGGGAAAATCCCATTACAGTTGTGATTTTGACCATTATTGGTAATTGTACATCTCTATCCCTTGGAGCAGTCCATCCACATGGATTTCTTAGGGAATTGAAATAATAATAATTCAATTTACTTTAGAGATAAATCACTATGTTTGATGATATCTTGAAATTGTATGGAAGAACAAAATGTACACCTCATTCCCTTGGAGTAGTCCAACTGCATGGCCTTCATGGGGATTGAAGTGAGATCACTTCAATTCGATGATGAATTATTTTTGGGTTCAAGTGGCCATATGGTAACTAACCCATCTTACCAAATAGTATGAATATCAAGTCACTATAACCACTACAACCACCAAGTTTATAGGATGAATTACAAGGTACGAGGCTCACTTGAGATTTTTGTTTTATTGATTTTTTTGGTACTTTTGAAGTTTTTGATTAAAATGAACCATTAGATGTTGTTAAATGCCCCAGTTGAGGTTTGTGATGCTTACTACATGATTGCATTTATTATCATTTTAAGGCTATCCTAGGGTAGAACGATGGAATATTACAAATTTTGAGGCCATCCCAAGGTAGGACGATTGCATCGAAATGCGACCACCCCACCCAAGAGCGGTATCAAACTTTGAAAAATATAAAATCAAATTTATCATATTTTTGACATCATTTGCATAGCTGGTAGTGAGAGAAAATGGGAGGTGAGGTGGAGGAGAGAATTTTTTAAGTGAAGCGCTACTGCAAACCCAACTGAAATCTACCATGGACCAATTTGAGGCATCGACCAGTGTAGGAGATGATGATAAGAAGGTAAAAAATTCATTCCTTCTCTTGTGATTTTGTAATTTAAAAATGCACCTCACTAAGTAATGTGGAAAATTGAACCTCACTAAACTTGTTGGAAATGAAAATCACATTAGATTATGTAGTCTAGATTAGAATAGATTAGGTTTAGATTAATTTAAATTTGTGAGATTTTATATGGGGTCAAACCCCTATTCAGGTGCCACTCCGAACATTAGGTATCAGAGCACACACTCTCTTCTGCCCTATGTAATCCCATGAGGGGGGATTTCCCTCATGGAAATCCCCCCTACCCCATTTCTCCCTTATTTTTTTTCTCCATTGCTTAAGGAGTATGCTCTCCACTCTTGTGGATCAGAAACCAGAAAGCAATGAAGAAAAATTCATGGATGCCCCTAAAGCTTCATTGCTTGGAGTCATGAGATGTTGAGGAGTAGAGTAAAATTTTTTAACTATTTTTTCTATTGTTATAATTTTTTTCTCAGGTGGACGATACGAAGTCAATATTATTTTTTTGATGGCCCTATAGCGCGTGATGGTGAATCTGATTCAAACCAGTAGGCCCTCTAAGCTCTTATTGTGATCTGCGACCATTTTCAGCTGGGAACATCAATTTTTCCTATGTAGTGTCTATTTTTTATTTTTTTTATTGTTGTGTGATATGCTTTCGTTGGTATGCAGGCTGAGCGTTGGTAGCCACGATGATTGATTCATCATTTGGCGCAGTGTCAGAATACCACATTTATTTTTTGGTCTTCCTTGTTCAAGATGGTGCATGTTATGTGTTTCCATCAAGAAATATCTGCAATTTATTTTTATCGCATCTTTGTGAAGAAAAAAATATTGCACACGATAAATGAAGAAATCAGTGATTTTATTGTGATTTTTAGCTATAATTTATATGTAGCAATGATAAGAAGTGGGTTGTTGTAGACACTACCATAACTGTTGCATTCATTAGCATAATTCAATCGTGGTGGATGTGCAATATTTTTTTAATAGAGTCGAGTCATAGTGAAGTAGTCACCACTTCCTAGTGAATCTTTTATCTAACGACTACAGCACAATTGAAGTTTGACGTGCAAGCCCCCATGTGTTGTTGAAATGATAATAGTTGGAGCTACTATTGATGTGGGAGTGCTCTACGAGTTCGTGAAGATGCCAAAAAAAAATTTGCTTGGTGCACGCTCCTAGGACAAATATGGTCTATCAATTTCAAAATTGGAGATGAATACCCTGTCAGTGCAGTTAGATTGCAGCGATGTAGTTTGATTACTAGAGATGAATACCCTGTCAGTGTAGTTAGATCATGACGATGTAGTTTTATTTCATCTCCAATAGCTCAATGAGATTATCGATAATGTAGTTAGTGGCAGGAAAAATTTTAATGGCTATTGACATCATCATGATAACTCTGGTGTACCTGAGGGTGATAGAGCGAAGTGGCATGGTGCTAATCTAACGTGATGGAGCGTGCTAGTTCGAGGGTGATCATACTAAGTATTACTACGATGAAAGGGGTTGTGCACCGTCACTTTGTGGATATTGGTAGACTATCCTTCAATCATGTCTACATTGGTCAAGGAGAAGCTACAGGGCAATAATACCCATTTGAATAAAAAAAATTGGTTGCTACCGCATCACGATGAGGATAACATAGCCAAGAAGGAACGTACACGATGAAAGAAATTTTGATCAGATGCAAATTTTATCAAAGCCCATTTTGCAGATTCCTAATGTGTAGGAAAGCATCTCTGAGAAAATCATATGTTAACAGTCACCCCTTTGTTGTTTGTTTTTCGTAGAAACCTGGAGTGTGTAAGCGAGCCGCGAGCTCAAGCGAAACCATATTTCTTCGATAATAATAGGTATGCTCAAATTCAAATGGTGTCCTCATAAACTAATCGGGATCTCTTTTTCAGATAAACAATGAACTGTAAGCTCCAACGAAATCATATTATCATCGTTGAAGAATGTTGCTGCACGATGCCACCTATGTTTTGGGTTTCTACGACCTCATTTTACCCATTTTCAATGCAAATGATATAGGGGCAGAATCAATTTTTTAATGTGTAGTTTAATTTTTTTATTTTCATCACAGAAGTGTGTATCTCCGTCTGCTTTGAGAATCTACATCTGCAAAGTTCGTTGCAGCTTCTGAACACCAAATTTATTTTTTGCTCTTCCTTGTTCAAGATGGTGCATGTTATGTGTTTGCATCAAGAAATATTTGCAATTTATTTTTATCGCATCTTTGTGAAGAAAAAAATATTGCACACGAAAAATGAAGAAATCAACGATTTTACTATGATTTTTTAGCTACGATTCATATGCAGCAATGATAATAAGTGGGTTGTTGTAGACGCTACCATAACTGTTGCACCCATCAACTTAATTCAGTCATGGTGGACGTGCAAGATTTTTTTAATAGAGTCGAGTCGCGGTGAAGTATTCACCACTTCCTGGTGAATATCTTATCTAACGACTACAGCACAATTGAAGTTTGACGTGCAAGCCCCCATGTGTTGTTGAAATGATGACAGTTGGAGCTACTATTGATGTGGGAGTCCTCTACAAGTTTGTGAATATGCCAAATGTTTTTTTCTTGGTGCACGCTCCTAGGACAAATATGGTCTGTCAATTTGAAAATTGGAGATGAATACCCCGTTAGTGCAATTAGATTGCAATGGTGTAGTTTGATTACTAGAGATGAATACCCTGTCAGTGCAGTTAGATCATAGCGATGTAGTTTTATTTCATCTCGAACAGCTCAATAAGATTATCGATAATGTAGTTAGTGGCAGGTAAAATTTTAATGGCTATTGATGTCATCATGATAACTTTGGTGTACCTGAGGGTGATAGAGCGAAGTGGCATGGTGCTAATCTAGCATGATGGAGCGTGCTAGTTCGATGGTGATCGTACTGAGAGTATTACTACAATGAAAGAGGTCGTGCACCGTAACTTTGTGGATATTGCTGGACTATCCTTCAATCATGTCTATGTTGGTCAAGGAGAAGCTACAGGGCAATAATACACATTTGAATAAAACAATTTGGTTGCTATCGCATCATGATGAGGATAACACAGCCAAGAAGGAACGTACACAGTGAAAGAAATTTTGATCGGATGCAAATGTTATCAAAGCCCATTTTACATGATTCTCGATGCATAGGAAAGCATCTATGAGAAAATCATATGTTAATAGTCACCCCTTTGCTGTTTGTTTTTCGTAGAACCATGGAGTGTGTAAGCGAATCGTGAGCTCAAGCAGAACCATATTTCTTTGACAATAAGAGGTATGTTTGGATTCGAATGGTGTCCTCGCAAACGAATCGAGATATTTTTTTTAGATAAACAACGAACTGTAAGCTCTAGCGGAATCATATTATCATCATTGAAGAATGCTGCCACACGGTGCCACCTGTGTTTTGGGTTTTTACGGCCCCATTTTGCCCATTTTAAATTCAAATTATACAGGGGTTGAATCAATTTTTGAATGTGCAGTTTAATTTTTTTATTTTCATCACAGAAGTGTGTATCTCCATCTGCTTTGAGAATCTACATCTACAAAGTTCATTGCAGCTTCTGACATGATGGAAAGCCTAACATTACAAGGTAAGGGCTCATGGATCTGAGGGAGATAAATGTTGTAAATAAATATAGCATTAGCAGTAAGCATCGTCGTTCTGTTCAAGTTTTGCAAGAGAAAATTAACTGGAGGACGCACCCGTTCGATGCCCAAGCCAGCTACAACCGCATTATTCTGAAATATTCGATGATTTTATTTTAGTAGTGCATATTTGCTTGAAAAACAGTAGGCGGGGCAAACAGTTTCCACTGCATAGTGAGAAGATTACATGGAGCAGTCGCCAGCTTGATCCATTTATTATTGTTTTAGCTTTTACTATTTTTTTCAGAAGTGGAGCGAGTCTTTTATTGTTGATGTCCTGCAGATTTGTTTTCGGGATAATTGTTTGTAGCACTCAAATTTTTTGTTTGTGCCTCCACTTGCTTCTTGACATAATGCCAAATTCATGTGCTCCCTCCCTGGTGACATCAAGGTTACCGCTAGTTGTGGTTGGGGCCCGCCCATCAGTTTTTCAAATCTTCCCACCTATAGGATGTTAGCGATGTCAACAACCTCATGGCAGTACTTTTGCATATGGTTTCCCCTATTGAGCTAAATATAGTGATTGCTCTAAAATAACTTTCATTTTGGGTATATTAAAAATTATTGCCATGTGCAATTTTTTTTAATATGTTTTCTTTTTTATAAAAAATGAGGCATAATTTATCCTTTAGGGGAACCATTTTATTTTTTCAAATTGTAAAAATGTGGATGGCTAAAAATTAAGTGGGCCCATAAAATATCTTTTCATTTTATAATTTCGTATGATAATTCGACTTTTTCCCTTGTGAAAGAAGAAGAGGGCTATTGTTTTTTTTCTATAGATGAAGGCCCCAATGAGAATGGAACATAGGGGTATTTATAGTTGTCAGAAAGGTTTTTTTGAGATGGACACAATGGTGGTGTCAAATTGTAATTTTGAGGTAGTTTGATATCATTTTTTTAGCCTCAAAATTTTATACCTTGGAGTGCACTCTCAGTTGTACCCGACACTCCCAAGGCATTTGTGTATGTGATCCTTGTATCTAGTCACCTTATCTATTGAACCTGGAGGATGTAGCGGTTGGTTACCCATGTATTCCAGTGGGATGAGGAGGTCACCATAAGGACACCTACTCTAGGGACTACATATATAGACACCCTAGACTCTATCCAAGGACTTTTTCGGATCAACTTCTAAAGACTACAGACGAAGACACTTCAAAAGATTATATTCTCTTCTTTCTTCTTCTCCTCCACATTTGGATTCTATGGCTCATTTTTTATTGTATTTCATGGCTTGTATTTCTTTTGTATTAAGGTGCATTTTTGGTAGATATCGACACCTTCTATATTGATTTCACCATGAGGGGGGATGATATTCATGGTGAATCTAGTCAGTGACCTACGAGAGGAAACATACCTAGAGGATGACCTGCAGAGGCAACAGACCTAGAAGTGGCTAACCCTAAGGCACACAGGATGACCCTGAGGTACTTAGATGGTTGACCTAGTGGTAACAGATCCAAGGAAGTGGCTGATCTTGTGGCAACAGATCGAGATGTATACATCGTTGATCTAGCATTATTCATAGTTGGAGAGCCAAGTGCAAAGAACACGAGCCTAGACCAAATCATGTAATAAAGGAGGATGATAGGTTTCTTTTAGTGAAGTCAACATTAAGGGAGAATGTTACCTAATGTTGACTTGTTTTTTTATAGTTAGGATAGTGCACATTAAGGGGGAATGTTAGAATTAATGTGCACTATGCCTTCTATATTGACACTTGTCATATTTCTTTGACACTTGTCATGTCTTGCATATAGGCTTATGCCTATATATTGTAATCATTTTGTTGCATATTATATCTCATCTATTCTTCATCCTAACAAGAGAGAAGAAATGATTGAAAATGTGCATAGAACAAAGGATATACAATATATGAACAACTATATCCCTTGAATTAGAGAAATTCAGATATTTTTATTACATTCAACATCAAGGAACATAGGAGAATGAAAGAGAAGAAAGAGAACATATATCCCTTGACTTGGGAAAATTTAGATGATTTTTTGAAACATTCAAGGTCAAGGAACATATGAGATAGAAAATAAGTATGATTGGTGCCAACAAAATATGTGCCCTAGGTTGGGGATTCGCTAAGCATCAATGACCTAGTATGAGTGCAATGCATATGAGCTAGAACCTAACTAGGTTTAATCATTTACCTTATTACAAAGTCCCAAAAATCCTATATGATCAAGCACCTATGCAAGTATGATCAAGCAATCAAGTAGCTATAGGACAAGCATTAGTGTAAAAAGAAGAGTATGTCAAGTAGTCCATGCAATGTATGACAAGCAATTGTGCAGTATGAGCAAGCAAACCGATGCAAGTTGGCATAGAATAAGAAGATAGATGATGATAAAGAAGAAAAATATGGAATAAGGGATATGATCAATAAAAAGAGAATAAAATAAGGTAGGTGATGTGAATTCATGCATAATATCATTTCAAGTGCATCGTATACATTGGTTCTTTTATATCTTTACCATCTAATGTTGTCAAACGATAGGCTCTTGAGTCAAAATTGGTTGTTATGACAAAGGGGCCTAACCATTTGGGTTGAAACTTGCCCTTGAGATTTGTGCAAGCATTTGTGTTATTTTGGTTTTTCTTGAGAACAAGGTCCTCAACTTCAAGAGAACAAGTGCAAACTTTATTAGAGTAAGTTTGCATGAGCCTATTTTGATAAGCTCGAAGATGCTCTAAGGTATGGATGTGCTTCTCATATAATAGCTCCAACCAGTTTAAACAATATAAACAATACTCATCGTCGATCGAGGCATCTTGCAACAAGATACACAAGGATGGGACTTCTAGCTCAAAGGATAAAATTGCCTCGGTGCCATAGACCAAGACATAGGGATTGCCCCTGTAGGATTTCATACACTAGACCCACAAGGTGGGATACAATTGGATATACCAGTCTCAATCGATCTTACTAACCAACTTCTTAAGGATCTTAACTAGGGACTTTTTGGATGCTTTGACTTAACCATTACGTTGAGGTTAATATGGGGTTGACCATTTATGCTAAATTTTGTACTTAGCATAAATTTTATGGACATCCTTGTTCTTGAAAGGAGTTTCATTTTTAGAGAGGATTATCGAAGGAATTTTGTATCTATAAAGGATTTGGTTCAAGATGAACTTGGAGACTTGAGTTCTAGTCATCATGGCCAAGGGCATGGCTTCTACCCACTTGGTGAAGTACTTTATTGCCATGATGATAAAATTATGACCATCAGATGATGTGGGGTTAATACTTCCAATAATATCCAATCTCCACATGAAGAATGGCCAAGGAGAAGAAATAACCTAAAGGTTTTGAGAAGGAGCATGAATAAGGTTGTCATGACACTAAAAATTTTCACAATATTGAACATAGTCACATGCATCTTTCTCCATGGAAGTCCAATAATAACCTATCCTAAGGATCTTCTTGGAAATGGCATTGTCGCTAAAATGGCATCCACATGATCCTTCATGAGCTTCACTAAGGGCTAGTTGGGATTCATCATAGTTAAGGCATTGTAAGAGGATGTCCTCGAAAGAATGTTGATATAAATTATCATCGATTATCACAAACCGATATGCTCTTTTTTGCAAAATATTTTTCTTGTTGCGATCTAAGCCATCAAGCATTGTATCATATTTAAAAAATTTAAATATGTTTGTGTACCATGGCTTAAGTGGAGAGGCTCCGATGTTTAGGATATCTAACGAAACTAGGCTAGAGCTAGGGGTTGATGGTTCTTAGAGTTTTCAAATGATGATAGTTGCTTGATCATATTTTAACTTCAAGGGGATAAGAGATGTAGTAGTGGCCATTGCATCTGCATGGTGGTTGGAGGATATAGGGATAAAATCTATAGTTACCTTTTCTAAGAGATGAACTAAGGTTATCATATTGCAAAATAATATGTTGGAGGGAGAATGGGAGCCCTCATCATCATCAATCCACTCTAAGTCATGATTATTTATGAATTTGGTATAAGTAATGACTTGATCATCATTGATTGGTAAGGGTTGAATTTTATTAGGCATGTAGCCTATGCCACATCTCCCATGCCATAGGTCAACTTTCAAAGTCTCTTGAATGCCTTTTTGTTGTGGCCCTAAATCTTTACCTTCATATTCCATACTAGATAGGATCTGCTTAGGAAGTGGGTAATAATTGTGTTGTGGCTGATCCAAAACACACCCCAAACTTGGGGACCCACCTTTTTTTTTTTTTTTTTTTTGCATTCTTTCAAAGAAGATCTCAGTGACCCAGATGCTAAAAATCAAGAAAAAAGGCAAAGTTGCACAAAATGAAAAAGTGTCGCGATATCGCGACATGTCGCTCCGTCGCGGCCGAAAATGAAAAAGTGTCGCGATATCGCGACATGTTGCTCCGTCGCGGTCCAGAGAGGAGAGAGAAAGGCAGAATGGAAAATGGTCACGAAATCACGACATGCCACAAAATCGCGGTCAAACCAACAAACAGGGCAAGGCACTAAAAGCATCGCGATTTCGCGACAAAAAAGCAGCAAAGGGGCCCGAAGCAGAAAAGAGTCGTGATTTCACGACAGAAAGCAGCAAAGGGGTACGAAGCAAAAAAACATCGCGATATCACAACAGGTCACGTTTTTGCAGCTCCAAGCAGCAAAGTGGTATGGAAGGAAAATATGTCATGATTTCGCGACATGTCGCGTTTTCACGGCCAAATACAGCAAGAGCAGCCCAAAATTGAAAAGCGTCACGATTTCGTGACAGAAAGCCACAAGACATGCCAAGGATGAAAAGCGTCATGATTTCACGACAGAAAAACAACAAAGTGTACGGAATGAAAAGTTGTCGCGATATCGCGACATGTCGCCATTTCGCTGTGCATGAAGGCAGGAAAGGTTGCGGGCATAAAAATGTCACGATTTCGCGACATGTCGCCATTTCGCTGTGCATGAATGCGGACAAGGTTGTTGGCAAGAAAACGTCATGATATCGCAACATGTCGCGTTTTCACGATGAAAGTAAAGGAGTAAAGTTGCATGCATAAAAATGTCGTGATATCACGACATGCTATTTTTTGTTGCGATTTACATGGGGGCCATTACAGAACATGCAAAAAAGTGCGGAACACGTGGCGTACATGTGTAAAGGTTGTAGGGGCGTTACAGTTCACAGAGAAGATCAAGCATCTCAATGTCAAGCATAAAGTCAAAAGCAATTCGAAAGGCGGGGAAGGTGAAATGAGGCAATCTGGAAGATGAAACGAACCGTCGTGGAAGGAGAAGCAATTTACCAAAACTTTAAAAGTGAAAGCACAGATTGATATAGGGTTCAGAAACCGTTGTGGGCAGATTTGCAGTGCCGAAGGCGAGATGCCATTTTGGGCCTGCTTGGGAGTGTTTTTCTGCCCCTTTTTCTGGTTTTGAGAAAACCAGAGATGCTGCTATTGTAACATGATTTATTTTTAATGCAGGAGTGTTCAAAAATTTGCATCTTGTGGGCAAGAAAGAAGGAGATCTTCTGTGCATGCTATAAATTTAATGTTTATTCTTTCATTTTTCAGATTTCGAATTTATAGATAATGTTAAATGTCACTTTTGTGGGTTGCATTAGGTGAATGTTCGAAATTTGAATTTTATTTCAAAACCCTTTGAGTCAGCACTTAGCTTATCGAGATTGTGCATGTTTGCAGGTCCAATAAGTTAGGTTGCATGCATGGAAACCTCACATCTTCGATTTTGCCAGGACGGGATAGCATCAAACTGAATGCAATTTTAATTTCTTTTTCTTTTGCATTTTATTTTCTTTTTGCTGCACTTTATTTTCAGAAGTTCCAATCTTAAATTTTCAAGCATTAAAAAAAAATTAAAAAACTTTAAAATCCATAAATAATTCCTTCATGTTATGGCATTTCATTAAATTTTATTTTGAAGTTACAACATGGTCATATAGAGACCAAATCACATTTGCTTTATTAGGGTTCAATGAACAATCATTAAAGTTTCACGATAAAATAAACCACAGTGCCCCTTGTTTTCAGTTACTTGCAACCACTAAGGTGTTCCAAGCATTTTAATTGAATATCTTTATTTGAGATTATTAATACACGGATGCAAAATGCTAACATAACAAGAACCTTGGAGAAGTTACTTGTTTAATTTCTTTGCAAGCAGAGGATTTAGAACCCAAATCCTATCGGAGAGTGTGTTTTCACAATCGGGTGAAAACACCACTCAATAGATTGGTGCTAGAAGGAGGGCCGAATGGGTTTATTTTAGTGAGATCTAAAAATTTTTTATATTTCATGCCCTACTGATTGTTATCTTTAGCCTCTAACACCACTCAACATATTTGCGCTAGAAGGAGGGCCTGAAAGGGGTTTATTTTATCATGATTTTAGATGCTACGGGTTTATAATTGTTTAAGAGATTTACATTGCTAAATATTTCAAGTCCATTTGATTAGCATCTTCAGCCTCTAACACCACTCAACGTTGGTGCTAGGAGGGCCACGGGTTTATTTTAGTGTTATTTAAATTTAAATTTTTTATCTTTAGTCCTCTAACACTCGGCAGATTGTTAAAAGGACGGCCTGAATTTATATACTTGTTCTATTTTAAGCAATTCGGGTATGTTGTATATTATTCTACCTTTTCCGATTGTTCATACAGAAATATGTGATTTGATTTAATTTTGAAAATCTTGGTCTCATGCAATTACTTGACATTTGATTTTAATAAGTACATCTCTTAGTTGATGCTAACTTGATTTTTTTTTTTTTTTTTACATTGCAAGTTGAATATTCAACAGATTTGGTTCTAAAATTGCATTTTAAGTTTCACTAATGGCAACACTTGAGGAGCAAATGGTATCCCTGAAAGCTGAAATAGTGTCTCTAAGAGAGAGAATGGTATCAATGATAGAGGATCATTATAAGGGTTTATCTATACCTGTGGTACTCTATCAAATTCCTAAAATGTTATTGGATTTTTTATGGTGTTTTAATCAAGAGGTGCCACTAGGATACTTGTAAAAACTGCATGTCTACAAGGATACATTATGTAAATTCCAGGTTTTCTATGAGGAGGTGGCTTGTAAGTTATTTGCATACATTTTGGATGATAAACCATTCTTTTGGTACAGCCAACTACCCATGGAGGTTAGGACTTCTTGGATACAACTAGAAGCAGCCTATCTTTATCATTTTGGTAATCAGGTTGACTTAGAAATCTTGAAAAATCGGTTTACCTCCATATGTAAAGAGCCTAATGAATCCTTGAGTCAATTCAATGGAAGATTTCATGAGTTGCACTCCCAAATGTGGGAAAATTTTAACACATTAGAAGAGGAAGCCATGGAAGTATACCTAGGAGCCATACACCCCACACTTGCTTCGCTCATTGAGGAAAAACTGAGTGGTTTGTCCCTAGAGAAAATCCATGAGGTCTTAGAAGAGTTGGAATGGCAAGGTCTTGAAGAAGAAAAGGCACAACATTTTCACATGAGAGATTTTTCTTTTGATGCCAACCTACACCAACCATCAAACATAGCACCCTCCACTCCAATGATACCTAATGTGAATGATCAAGGGGATGAATTTGAATATCCAAATCTTACAACCACCTTAGATGTAGTCCACGAGGAGGTGCAAATGGCTAAGCCAACATCCGCTAGTGAGGATTATGCAGAAATGATCTCATTCATAGAGATACACGATTATCTGGATGAAGGGGTTCTAAATTCAACAATGTTTAATATATGTGATAGGATGGAACCCACCATAGAATTGAATGAAGTGGTTGAAAGTGAAATTGGGAGAAAACCAATAAATGAATTTGAAGACATGATAGAGTCTCACCACTTGTTCTTGGAAGATATTATTGATGAGATGTGTAAAATTAAAGATCAAGAAATTCTTCACCCTCCAAATTATGATAAAATTGAATCATGGGTTACTAATTTGGACGATGATGGCCTTACAAATTTGAATTCAAGAAACGACCCACTTTTGGAAATAATTGAACCATCTAAGGAAGGTGAAGATGAATTTGATGAGAAACACATTGATGAATTGAAATATGTTGAAGAAGTAGTTGAACGCCACCACTTGATTTTGAAGGATGATTATTATGATGCTTGGAAGAAGTGGGAAGACTACACTCAATCCAAAACCACTAATGAAATTTGTGTGCCAATTGATATACAGGACAATATAATCGCCTACTCGAAGGAAGATATTACAACTCCTGTACAATTTGAGGATGTTTTGGAAGAGGGTTTCAAATCTCATCAAATTTTGGAAGATTATAATGATCCTATTACCAAGGAAAAAGAAAGAAAAGAATTTAAGAATGAATCAAAAGATCATGTCACAAATGCCATGGAGTTTCATCCCACATGTTTGGAAGATAATTTTTACAATGGTTGGGGAAGATATGATAATGCATTCTTTTCTCACATCCCTATAGATGAAACTCATATTTTACTTGATATGCAGGATGTTGAACCTTCTACATCATACGAAGATCTCATATTCATAGGATTTGAAAAGGTGACAAAATTTGATCATGTTGAATATAAATTCATTGAAAGTATGGATGCAAGTTTGCATGATGATTTGGAGGATTCAAATGAAGAGATACCATGGATAGTGAACAAAGAATTGGAACCAAATGACAAAGAGATGGATCAATTGGAAGCAACTCAAATGAAGGATCACCAAGATGAGTCATGGGACATACACTTTGACCAAGAATGTTTGAGGATTGAAAATGATGACCATATTTTGAATTTAAATAATTTTTATGGTGAAATGTCATTAAAGGTAAATGAAAAGCAAGGTATAATTTTTAATCACACCTTTAATAACATGGTTTTAATGAATGGAAAAGAAGTTGATGCACTTGAATTGTTAAACCAAATTCATCAACAATTACTAATTGAATCTAGGATAAAAACTTTTAATGATCCTAATTTAGTAAATATCCTAGATGCTTGTAAATTGTTACACAAATTTGATTGGCCTACAAATTTGGAAAATGATTTGGCTTTGAAATTTGTAGAAATAGGCTACTACTTACAAAATTGCATATTTGAAAAGGATAGCCTAATTCTAAATCAAGGAGGGAATTATGAAGTTTACATTTTAAAGAATAGACATGATAAAATTGAAAATCATTTATTGTCTAATCATTCTAGTAATTTGATGCTCACCTATGGGAGTATTATTGGAACTAAATCAAATTGGTATGGTGAGCATGGCAAGTGGAAATTTGTTGCATTGTTTGGTCTAGTCTTGTTTTTGTGGGATTCCCACAACATTTGGCATGCATATCACGTTATATTTTTGTTGAAATGTTCTAATCATGTTTGGGATCCAGGAAAGTGATAGTCCAAGCTTTGCATCATCTTGTATTATATTGTACATTTGTATATAGATTTTGGTTTTTTGGGTTTTGGTTTGTGTTTTCAAACTTTCATTTTTGGGATTGCAGTTTGGTTTTGGATTGAATAAGTTTTAATTTAAAGTTGTGTGTTTATTTGACATGTTTTGTTTGTCTATAAAAAATAAAAAATTAAAAATAAAAATAAAAATAAAAAATGATGAAAAAGTTGTCTTGAGATGCTAACTTATGTTCTAGATCGGGGAAATATGGAACATTGGAATTATGTGGTAGAAAGCTCCGCAAGAAATACAAACAATTTAATAATATCGTTTGAAACTTGTGATGCATGAAGTAGTCAGTTTTATATGGCAATATTTCTTCTGCAATTCAAAAGACAATGCATTCATATTACATCTCACTTTGCACATGCTTGCCATCTTAGTTGCATATGCATTTCAAATACAAATCATTAAAGTGTGTCAAATCCTCTTAAGGTTATGCTATCACATAAATAAGAAGAAAATCCTAAGGTTGGGAACTGAGTCTTGAGATATCTAGAACCAAGCACATTTTATACACATTAAAAAGGATCTTGAGCAAAATAATCAAAACTTTGCTTGGAAGAAAAGGTTGGGCGAAAGAAGTACTTCATGTCTATCCTATTATGCAGCATGATCCTTAAAATAGTGGTTTTTACCACTTCCATAAATCTTAAAGCCTAAAATCAGAGTAGTAAGGATAGGGCTAAATCCTCATCGAACTTAGGTTGAGGATCCAACTCCCAAAGCTTTGATTTGACTACATGGGTGTAGGATGGGCTTTCTCATCTCATTTAGGTTGAGGATTCCCCAGCTCCTTGCATTTCATGTTAAATTTGATTGGAAGGATGTCTATTGTCCTCGCGCGATGGGTATCTCCTGCTCAATTTTTCTTTTCCAAGCTTGGATTGGAGTCCTACTCCTACATTTCCCGTTCATTAAAGTTGTGTTGTGGTTGATCCACAACACACCCCAAAATTGGGGACCCACCTTTTTGCAAGCTTGCAGAGAAGAATCTCGGTGACCCAGATGCTAAAATTGAAGAAAAGAAAAAAATGCCTAAGTGTTGAAAGGTGTCGCGAAATCGCGACATGTCGCGAAATCGCGACGTGTTGCGAAATCGCGACCGAAGCTGAAAAATTGTCGCGAAATCGCGACATGTCGGAAAATCGCGGTCAACGCGGTCAACGGCAACAAAACAAAAAAATGGTCGCGATTTCGCGACGTGTTTCGGGGAGGCGTACGAAAAGAAAAAGCGGTAGCGATATCGCGACAGAAAGCTGCATGAAGGTCCGAGGGGAAAAACGTCGCGATATCGCGACAAGTTTTGCCAAGACGTACGGATGATGAAAGGTGTCACGATTTCGCGACGCATTTTGGCATAGTTGTACGGTACAAGGAAGATGTCGCGAAATCACGACGAAAATGAAAATCAGGCTCGAAGCAGGGAAACGGTAGCGATTTCGCTACGCCTTGCGGAAAGAAGACTCAAAGTTCAAAACGGTAGCGATATCGCTACAAATTTCATAAAGGCCAGTCTCAAAGTCAGAGGGTAGCGATAGCGCTACAAGTTTAGTGAGAGAGGGCTTGAAACAAAAATGGTAGCGAATCGCTACCATGTCACAAGGAGAAGGCTTGAAACGAAAGTGGTAGCGAATCGCTACCACATTTCAAAGGGACGCTGCAAGGCCAAGGTGGTAGCGATATCGCTACCACATTTTGAAAAGGGCTCAAAGTTAGAAAGTGGTAGCGATATCGCTACCATTCGAAGAGGAGGGCTCAAAATGTTAAAAGGGTAGCGATATCGCTACGAGAAGTTGCCGGAGGTAGACAAATGAAAAACGGTCGCGACATCGCTACGGGGAGCTGATGAAGGCGTACGGTCGGGAAGCATGTAGCGATATCGCGACATGTCGCGATTTCGCGACATGTCGCCATATCGCGGCTAAGAAGATGAACAGGCGGACTTGCAGTTTTGTCATTTTTTTCACAGTAAGCGTTACACAGGACGCAGGAAATGCGGGACACGTGGCGCACGGGTGTCAAACTTGCAGAGGCGTTACATGCAGAGATGAATTTCGAAGCGTTTTCAAATTTGAGCGTGAATCAAAGCGGGAAAAAGCAAGAATTTGAGGGGTCATGTGCAGGAAGGTGAAATGAAGCGACAGAGAAGATCGAAGAGCCGCGTCAAACATTATAAGACCAGAATTGCAAATCGAAGAAGGGGTTGGAAATTGCCGAATACGGAGTTGCAGAGACGAGAGCTTTGTGCTATTCTCGGGCCCGTACTTGGGCAATTTCCTTCTTTTTGTTCCGGGATTTTCTTTTACACTGGAACATTTTTGAATGTAATCGAGATATCATTTAAATACAAATACGGAGAGTTGGCATCTTATTGGATGAGAAAGAAGGAGTAACTTTTGCATGCATGATTTAACGTTTATATTTCCCTTCCAGATTTCTTAGGTTTTTAGGTGAAGTTAATGCAAGATCTCTTGGTTGCTTCATGCGAATACCTATTTTCTGGAATTACCACAGAAACCCTCGAGACTCGCACCTGGCCTATTTGGATTGTGTGAAAGTGCAGGTTCATTAGGTTAGGTTGCATGTAGAAAGCCTCAGTATCTTCGGTTTCATCAGATTAATGACAGCTTTCTGACTGTAATTTATTTTACGTTTTTATTTATTTTGCTTTGCTTTTCAAACCCATATTTTATTTTCAGCAGTTTAATTACTGTGTTTGAATAAATCACTGAAAATCCATCAAAATTAAAGGTTAAAACAGATTTTATTCATTTTGAGTCCATTGAAAGTTCAAAATTAATAAACCACAGTGCCCCTTGTTAACATCCACTTGCAAACCCTAAGGTGTTCTTAGCATTTCATTTTAAACAGCATCCTTGATAATCAATAATTAGCATAATAAGAACCTTGGAGAAATCGTTTTTCTTTGCAAGCGAGAGGATTTAGGACTCGGATCCTACAGGAGAGTGTGTTTTCACAATCGGGTTAAAACACCACTCAACAGATTGGCGCTAGAAGGAGGGCCGAATCGGTTTATCTATTTCAATTTTTATATCTGAATATTTTGTTTTTGATTTAATTCTGAAATTATTTACGGCTAAACTGCAACACTGTTTTTGTGTTTGTTGCAGGTTTTCTTCGAACTAGCCGAGGGTTTCCTCAGGCAGGCTGGACCCACCACGCCGTATTGCGACCAGGTCTCAAACAACCGGAGAAACCATTTTTCACGACCTTACTGGTACTCCCAAGGGTAAAGTCAAGCAAGTCGTAAGCACTCCAGTAGCAAAAGGCCTATTTTCTCCAGGAACGTCGAGTGGACCTACGCCAGTAATATCCGTTGCCCCTAGTGTGCCTATAGTTTGTAATATTTCTTCTGCTATTGTAGGTCTGTCTACATCAATTCTGAGTCAAATGGCTCAAGCTCCAGCAACTCCTTGGTATGGAGCTAACAATACTCCTTTGAATATTGCTGGGGATATCCATGAAATCCCCAAGAACATTGAAATATTTCTGCCTAAATACAAGCCAGATGGCCTAAGAACAACAGAAGAACATATCCAAGCCTATAGAGATGTTTTAATTAGGCTGCAAGTTCAGCATGAAGATGTAGCCTGCAGACTTTTCCCCATGAGCTTGGATCCAATAGCATATGAATGGTATATATGCTTGCCAACTGGTTCAATCACCTCTTGGACACAAATGGAAAATGCATTTGTCAATCAATTTAGGTCGCCCTTAGATCCCGCAACTATTTACAATCGGTTTATTACATGCAAACGGGGCCAAGGGGAACCAATCCGAATGTTTAATCAGAGATTCCAAAAGAACTATAACAGAGTAATTAGACATTTTGCCATCGATCCTGCAGTAGCTTTGCGAGATATATTTTGGGGCATTGGACCCCATGACAGCCATGTTTGCAAGGCGTAATCCTCAGGTCACCACGCTGGCTTTGGCCTATAATGAAGCCATGACTATTGAGAAGCAATTGACACCGCAAGGCTACGGGTTTACCCGGATGCCTATGTTGGGACCAGTGTGCTCCATATGGTCAAGTTCCCCAAGCAAATCAACTCATGGCACCACAAATGCCAAGTATGAACGCCTTCCCATATCAATAGCCGTATCCACCAGCACCCGCATATGCACCCATTCCAATCCAACCAATCACAGCCATTCCACCTGTTCCTGTATTTTTGCAGAACAGTCAATCAACTACGCAGGAAACTAGTCAAGTCAATCCTAAAGCCATAGTTCCTTTTCCGAATCCAATCCCAATTCAAGGTATCAATCCATATGGGAATCCAATTCCTCTGAACCCCACCCAAATGTGGAATCAAGACCCCATCAATTATGCAAATCCAATGGGGGTTAACAACAATGTGGTTCCACCGAAGGATGTCTTTTCGAAAGTCGAAGAGCTCAAGAAACTAGTGCATAAACTAAGTAATGACAGGGTTCAACAGCAGAAGCATGAGTCCCGTGCCCCTCACCCAAGTCAGAATTTTAACAATAGAGGGAGGCCCTGGAACACTAAGCCAAACAATGGGGGAGTTCCTGCTCCCATTGCTAATCAATTAGATGCTTCTGCGAGGCCCTAGCCAATCCAATTCTCTTTTGAATCTTTCAGATTTGGCATGGGAAAGAGGGTGAAGGTTACATAACACAAAAGAACACAATGAGAGGAATTGTCCCGAGATCGCTAGATACACTCATTGTCTTCGAGCACAAGTTGATGATTTGGAACCGGTATCAAATGAGGATCCATCGTATCAGCAAGATGAAAATATTATGGTGATGGAAACAGTATATCACCAAGAGGGTGAGAGCGAGGAGGAAGAAGACGAAGTTTTGGAACAGGAGGTGCAAGCTTTTCGAGATTTCAGAAAGGGGACTCATGGGTACCATTTGAGGAGTAAGTCTAAAGCCCCTAAAACCTCATCAACACCTCCAAACAGCTTCTATTCTTCCTCCGAGATACAAAGGCAAGTAACAACCCTCCCCCTCCACTCGGAAGAGAAATGTCTAATGACGTCCGGAAGACAGTCAAATTCGAAAAACCAAATTATGACGTAGTGGAGGATATGAAGAAGTCCAAATCTAGCCTTTCATTCCTCGGACGCAGCTAAATTGCCCGGTCAAAAGGAGGCGTTGATAAGAGCTTTGAACTCACCTGATCCGATGTGGAAGGAAAAAAGAGCTGAATCCCATCTGATTTTGCGAAAGGAGAGAAGGGATGTCCCGCCATTCTTATTAACTCTGAGAATTGCGGGTAAGAACTTGCATAACTGTTTGGTAGACACAGGAGCCACGAGCAACCTCATGCCTACGGAGATATGTCAAATGCTGGGTCTACAACCGGTTTCATCCAAATGCACGGTCTTGCAATTGGACCGTTCGGAGGTAAATGTAGTAGGGACCTTATATGATGTCAAGATTCAATTAAATTCTGAACCCAGGGTCCAGCAGGTTGTAGACATTTTGGTGGTTAACATCCCAAGTAGGTATGGAATGTTACTTGCGAGAGATTGGATGAAAACGCTGAATGGCTATTTTGCAACAGACCGCTCGCATATGTGGCTGCCATGGAAGGGCATTGCTAACCAAATCGAGTGGAAAACGAACCGAGGCTTAAGGAGATTATAACAGATTTTAACAAGCCGAATGAGGTTCAGTTTTTCGAGCCAGACCTAGGGGTCTATGCTCTTGATGTTGAGAAAGCTACTGATGAACTTAAAGAAGAAGTGTGTCATGGTGGTTCTTCTGAGGAGAAGGATTACACGTGGTTGCTCAAGTTTGATGGATCAAAATCTAGACAGGGAGCAGGAGCTGGAGTCGAGCTCACTGGTCCAGGAGGTAAACCATTATTGGCTGCCTACAGACTGCAATTTCCTTGCACAAACAATGTGGCAGAATACGAAGCATTGATCTACGGTTTACGTCTAGCATTGAGCAAACATGTTAAATGCTTGAAGGTTTTGGGAGATTTCGAGTTGGTTGTCAAGCAAATCAAAGGACGAGTATACATGCCGCGACAAAAGACTGAGCCTTTATAGGACTAGGGTTATGGACCTCATGGAGGAGTTTGATGCATTCAACATAGCCCTTATTTCTAGGAGAGGAAATCGAATAGCAGACTCTCTTGCAGTCGCCGCGGGCATGTTAAACCCGGTGGATATAAAAAGATGTAAAAAGTTTTCCATTGAGCTGGTTCCTTGTCCATCAATACCTGATAATGTGAAGAATTTCCAGGTTTTTGAGTGTGACAGGCACATCTTCAAGTTTGTCACAAACTCGGGTATTTTTGAAAATCAAGTGATCGATGAGGAACAAAGGTGGGAGGATGAAACAGAAGAAAGTGAAACTGCGTATCAATCCAACAAAATTCCTAAAGACGTGGTTTCATTAGAAAAGATGTTCGACATGGAATGCAAGAACAAGAAAAGAAAAAGAGTCCCGCTCCCCAAAGATGCATGCGATTCAATTAATCTGGGAGTGCGAGACAATCCAAAGGAGGTGTACATAGCAAAGGCATGTAGAGAGGAAGAAAGGAGCAATATAATACGAGGCTTTGAAGCATTACATAGATTGTATTGCTTGGAACTACAATGAGTTGAAGACTTACAACCAGAACATTATCACGCATACCATCCCTTTGAAGCCAGACTCCAAGCCTTTTAGGCAAAGACAACGAGTTGTTAACCCGCTATTGGAGCCTTTGATCGAAAAGGAGGTTAAAATATTATTGGAAGCGAAAATCATTTTTCCTGTTAGGCACTCAACCTGGGTGGCCAACCTCGTTCCAGTAAGAAAAAAGAGTGGAGAGATTAGGTTGTGCATAGATTTTCGAAATCTTAATAAAGCCTCTCAAAAAGATAATTATCCATTACCATCAATCGATGAAATTCTGCAAATGGTAAATGGATCTGAAATGATGTCCTTTCTCGATGGATATTCTGGGTACAACCAAGTTCTTATACATCCAGATGACGAGGATGAAAACAGCCTTCACTACCAAGTGGGGGACATTTGCATATAAGAGAATGTCGTTCGGACTGTTAAACGCTGGTGCAACTTTTCAACGCGCCATGGATTACGCATTCAAAGGACTAATAGGCAAATGCATCATCGTGTATGTGGATGATATCCCAGCTTTTCTTGAAGAAGAGAGAGGATCATGTTAAAGATTTGAAGAAAGTGCTTCAAAGATGCAGGGAACATGGAATTTCATTAAATCCCAAGAAATGCATTTTTGGAGTGACAGAAGGGAAACTGCTAGGTCACATTATTTCAAAGGAGGGAATATCCATCGACCCAAAAAGGATACAAGCTATCCAAGACCTACCTCTCCCGAGCAGTAAAAAGAATTGAGGTCTTTCTTTGGGCAAGTCAATTTTGTGAGGAAGTTCATTTCTAGCTTTGCTGAGATAGCTAAACCTCTAAACCAGATGCTCAAGAAAGATGTGGACGTAAGGTGGAACGAGGAAAGTAGAGTGGCTTTCCAGAATATCAAAGACGCCATTTCCAAAGCCCCGGTCTTGATAAGCCCAGACTATTCCAAGCCTTTTTACATTTATGCTTTTGCATCGGAACACTCCTTTGCGAGTGTCTTAACCCAAAAAGGTGAGGATAGTGCCGAAAAGCCCATTGCATTTTTAAGTGCCCCCCTAAAAGATGCCCAATTAAGGTATTCAATCCTTGATAAGCAAATGTATGCACTTTTTAAAACTATGAAAAAATTTAGGCACTACATCGTGCACAACAGAATTATCGCCATCGTGCCCGATTCTGCTGTCAAGACCATGTTTTTACAGAATGAACTAGGTGAGAAGAGAGGAAAATGGATTTCGACCATCCAAGAATTTGATCTCGAAATCCAACCAATGAAACTAGTTCGAGGACAAGGACTGGCAAAGGCGATCGCAGAAAATGATCCGCAAATAACAGGTCAATGCTCAAATACAGAATACATGGCTAAGGAGGACTGGTATGTTGATATTGTGCAATTTTTATTGACTGGTAAGTGCCCTTCTAATTTGAATTCAACACAGAGGAGAGCTTTAAGGCTTAAATCTGTTAACTATCTGATAAAGTCTGGTGTGCTTTACAGGAAAAATCATGAAGGTATCTACCTGAGATGCTTGAGCAAAGATGAAGCCGCCAGGGTGTTGCAAGAATTTCATGGCAAGCATGGAACTGGTCATGGTGCAGCCAATGCTACAGCACATCAAATCCTGAGAGCAGGATATTACTGGCCTCATATATTCAAAGATGCACATGCTCATGTGCGATCTTGTCACATCTGTCAAGTGGCTGCAAATAGAGAAAGAAATGCAGCCATGCCGTTGCAACTCGTAGTTGAAACGAGACCGTTTGCACAGTGGGGACTGGATTTTATCGGGGTTATTAACCCAAATTCTTCCGATTCTCACAAATTCATTTTGACAACTACGAGACTATTGTACAAGGTGGACAGAGGCGATTCCTACTAAACATGCCACCACGGATGTTGTGATTAAATTTCTTGAGGATCAAATTATAACAAGATTTGGGATGCTCGACTCTATTGTCTGTGACAATGGTAAAGCTTTCATTTCCACACAATTTGCAGAGTGGGCATATGATAATAAAGTGAGCTTGAAATTTGCATCCAATTACTATCCTCAAGGAAATGGGTTGGCCGAGTCTTCAAATAAGAATTTGTTGAATACTATTAAGAAGTTGCTGGAAAAGAACCCTCGGGACTGGCACAGTCAACTAAAGTTTGCCCTTTGGGCAGATAGGACCAGAGTGAAAGAATCCATAGGGAATACTCCCTATCATTTGGTCTATGGGCAAGACCCGATATTTCCAGAAAATTTGAAGTTGCAGACCTTACATTTCATACAAGAGTACTTGGGGACAGATGATCAAGTTGAAGCCAGGTTGAGCCAGTTGTTGCACCTTGATGAAAAGAGAGAAGAGGCCGTGAATCACATGAATAAACACCAGGAAGTAATCAAGAGATGGTTTGACAGAAGGGCCAAAGTTAAATCATTCAGAATTTCAGATTTAGTATTACTATGGGACAAAAGACATGAGGAAAAAGGAAACCATCAAAAGTTTGATTGTCTTTGGTTAGGCCCATATCAGATTTCGAGAGATTCTTGGGAAGAATACCTTCAGGCTAAAAACCTTAGAAGGGAAAGATTTCACGCTGCCGGTTAATGGGCAGATTTTAAAACATTATTTTAGCCCTTAGGTTGTGGGACTTTCATATCATTCTTTGATTTTGGTGGGATTTTCAGATCTTGTTTCATTGTTTAGGATTTTCAGATTTTGTTTGATTTAGGATTGTTAGCTTAGCTAGGATTTTGGTTGTGGATTTGATTTCGATTGACATGTTGTTAATTTTGATAAAAAAAATAAAATAAATAAATAAATAAATTGAGATGCCAACTTATGCTTAAGGTTAGGAGAATATGAAATATTGGAATTATCTTGTAAAGGCTCCACCAAGTAACACAAGCATATTAAGTTATATTGTTTGATTTTGTGATACATGAAAAAATCAGTTTTGCATGACATATCATTTCATTTGCAAAGATAAGGCATTCATATTCCATCTCACCTCACATACATTTCATTTTAGTTACATATGCATCTTATGTACAAGCCATGAAAGTACGTCAAATTCTCTTAGGGTTATGTTATAACATAAATGTAAGTAGCTCCTAAGGTTGGAAACTGAGTCTTGAGATATCTAGAACCAAGCACGTCTCATGCATTAAAAAGGATCTTGAGCAAAATGATCAAAACCTAACTTGGAGGAAAAGGTTGGGCGAAAGAAGTTATTCATGTCTATCCTATTATGCAACATGATCCTTAAAGCAACATGATCCTTAAAGCAGTGGTTTTAACCACTTCCATTAAGCCTAAAGCCTAAAATCAGAGTAGTAAGGATAGGGTTAAATCCTCATCGAACTTAGGTTGAGGATCCAATTCCCCAAAGCTTTGATTTGACCCACATGGAGTAGTAAGGATAGGGTATAAATTCTCATCTCGGTTGGTTGAGAATCTGATTCCCCAAAGCTCTTATGTCTCATTTCATAATCAGTCTTGGATTGTAAGGATCGTACTATTTGTCCTCTGCAAGGGATGGATAGTCATCCCCAAGGTCTAAGTAACAAAATTAATGATTTATATCTAAGGTTTGGATTGTAAGGATCGTACTACTTGTCCCTAACCAGGATGGGTAGTCATCCCCAAGGTCCAAGAAATAAATAAATAAATAAATTTTTCCCATCTCATCTTTATTTTGGATTGTAAGGATCGTACTACTTGTCCTCTCGCAAGGGATGGGTAGTCATCCCCAAGGTCCAAAGAAATGGAGATAAGTTTTGGATTGTGGGGTTAGATATGCCCATGCATGGCATCATGTCTTGCCTAAAAAACAAGACCACCGATTGTCTAGAGGGTTAGACTAGCATGACCATTTCTTCCATATCTGGTTTAATTATTTTGCTTAAAGTGAGGTAATGAACTCTAAATCAGAATAGTAAGGATAAGGTTAAACTCTCATCTCGGTTGGTTGGGAGTCTGATTCCCCAAAGTTCTGATTTCACATTCACTTGCACATGGGTTCTAGATAGTAGGGACTCATAACCAACTTTGGGATACAATAAGGTAATGAACTAGTGGATCCTAAGAGGGTTTGGCAATCTTGAATGCTTGTACATAGTATTAGAAGAAGGACCATGCCTCTTATGGAAGCAAATCCTCCTTGCACATCCATTAGGGTACACAAATCATTCACCATCCCATATATGCATTCATGCAAAACTGATAATGGAATGTTGATCAATTTCAAATGATAGGGAAGGAATTCACATTGCACACACTGAGCTAATACTTGAGGATTCTAATGATTCATGTACTTCTGATCTTTGGGCATTTGTTATTTTGCTTATGTGCTAACATGTATTTGCGAGTTTGTGATATGTTTCAGGTTGGGTTCTTACTAAAATGCTCAAGAGCATTTGACAACAGAGTCGCCATTTGTTGTGGTTGATCCACAACACACCCCAAAATTGGGGACCCACCTTTTTGCAGGCTTGCAGAGAAGAATCTCGGTGACCCAGATGCTAAAATTGAAGAAAAGAAAAAAAATGCCTAAGTGTTGAAAGGTGTCGCGAAATCGCGACATGTCGCGAAATCGCGACTGGTTGCGCCATCGCGACCGAAGCCGAAAAATTGTCGCGAAATCGCGACATGTCGGAAAATCACGGTCAACGCGGTCAACGGCAACAAAATAGAAAAATGGTCACGATTTCGCGACGTGTTTCGGGGAGGCGTACGGAAAGAAAAAGCGGTAGCGATATCGCGACAGAAAGCTGCATGAAGGTCCGAGGGGGAAAAACGTCGCGATATCGCGACAGGTTTTGCCAAGACGTACGGATGATGAAAGGTGTCACGATTTCGCGACGCATTTTGGCATAGTTGTACGGTACAAGGAAGATGTCACGAAATCATGACGAAAATGAAAATCAGGCTCGAAGCAGAGAAACGGTAGCGATTTCGCTACGCCTTGCGGAAAGAAGACTCAAAGTTCAAAACGGTAGCGATATCGCTACAAATTTCATAAAGGCCAGTCTCAAAGTCAGAGGGTAGCGATAGCGCTACAAGTTTAGTGAGAGAGGGCTTGAAACAAAAATGGTAGCGAATCGCTACCATGTCACAAGGAGAAGGCTTGAAACGAAAGTGGTAGCGAATCGCTACCACATTTCAAAGGGACCCTGCAAGGCCAAGGTGGTAGCGATATCGCTACCACATTTTGAAAAGGGCTCAAAGTTAGAAAGTGGTAGCGATATCGCTACCATTCGAAGAGGAGGGCTCAAAATGTTAAAAGGGTAGCGATATCGCTACGAGAAGTTGCCGGAGGTAGACAAATGAAAAACGGTCGCGACATCGCTACGGGGAGCTGATGAAGGCGTACGGTCGGGAAGCATGTAGCGATATCGCGACATGTCACGATTTCGCGACATGTCGCCATATCGCGGCTAAGAAGATGAACGAGCAGACTTGCGCTTTTGTCATTTTTTTCGCGAGAAAGCGTTACACGGGGCGCAGAAAATGCGTGACACGTGGCGCACAGGTGTCAAACTTGCAGAGGCGTTACATGCAGAGATGAATTTCGAAGCGTTTTCAAATTTGAGCGTGAATCAAAGCGGGAAAAAGCAGGAATTTGAGGGGTCATGTGCAGGAAGGTGAAATGAAGCGACGAGAGAAGATCGAAGAGCCGCGTCAAACATTATAAGACCAGAATTGCAAATCAAAGAAGGGGTTGGAAATTGCCAAATACGGAGTTGCGGAGACGAGAGATTTGTGCTATTCTGGGCCCGTACTTGGGCAATTTCCTTCTTTTTGTTCTGGGATTTTCTTTTACACCTGGAACATTTTTGAATGTAATCGAGATATCATTTAAATACAAATACGAGAGAGTTGGCATCTTATTGGATGAGAAAGAAGGAGTAACTTTTGCATGCATGATTTAACGTTTATATTTCCCTTCCAGATTTCTTAGGTTTTTAGGTGAAGTTAATGCAAGATCTCTTGGTTGCTTCATGCGAATACCTATTTTCTGGAATTACCACGAAAACCCTCGAGACTCGCACCTGGCCTATTTGGATTGTGTGAAAGTGCAGGTTCATTAGGTTAGGTTGCATGTAGAAAGCCTCAGTATCTTCGGTTTCATCAGATTAATGACAACTTTCTGATTGTAATTTATTTTACGTTTTTATTTATTTTGCTTTGCTTTTCAAACCCATATTTTATTTTCAGCAGTTTAATTACTGTGTTTGAATAAATCACTGAAAATCCATCAGAATTAAAGGTTAAAACAGATTTTATTCATTTTGAGTCCATTGAAAGTTCAAAATTAATAAACCACAGTGCCCCTTGTTAACATCCACTTGCAAACCCTAAGGTGTTCTTAGCATTTCATTTTAAACAGCATCCTTGATAATCAATAATTAGCATAATAAGAACCTTGGAGAAATCGTTTTTCTTTGCAAGCAGAGGATTTAGGACTCGGATCCTATAGGAGAGTGTGTTTTCACAATCGGGTTAAAACATCACTCAACAGGTTGGGAGTCTGATTTCCCAAAGCTCTGATTTCACTTTCTCTTACACATGGGTTCAAGATAGTAGGGACTCATAACCAACTTTGGGATCTAATAAAGCAATTCATTATACATATAGTTGATCCTAAGAGGGTTTGATAATCTTGAATGTTTGTGTATGATACTAGAAGAAAGACTATGCCTTTTATAAAAGCAAAATCTCTTAGCATATTTATTAGGTTACACAAATCATTCACAATCTCACATATGCATTCATGTAAAATTGATGATGGAATGTTGATCAATTTCAAATGATAGGGAATGAAACACATTGCACACACCGAGCTGATACTTAATGATTCTGATGATTCATGTATTTTTTATCTATGGGCATTTGTTTATATTTCTTATGTGCTAATGTTGGTTTTCGAGTTTGTATACTTTCAGGTAGAGTTCTCACTAAAATGCTCAGGAGCATTTGACAGCAGAGTCGCCATTTGTTGTGGCTGATCCACAACACACCCCAAACTTGGGGACCCACCTTTTTTTTTTGCATGCTTTCAAAGAAGATCTCAGTGACCCAGATGTTAAAAATCAAGAAAAAAGGCAAAGTTGCACAAAATGAAAAAGTGTCACAATATCGCGACATGTCTCTCTGTCGCGGCCGAAAATGAAAAAGTGTCACGATATCGCAACATGTTTCGTCGTGGTCCAGAGAGGAGAGAGAAAGGCAGAATGGAAAATGGTCGTGAAATCGTGACATGTCACAAAATTGCGATCAAACCAGTCAAACAGGGCAAGGCACTAAAAGCATCGCGATTTCGCGACAAAAAAGTAGCAAAGGGGCCCGAAGCAGAAAAGCGTCGTGATTTCACGACAGAAAGCAGCAAAGGGGTACGAAGCAAAAAAATGTCGCGATATCGCGACAGGTCACGTTTTCGCGACTCCAAGCAGCAAAGTGGTACGGAAGGAAAATATGTCACGATTTCGCGACATGTCGCATTTTTGCGGCCAAATACAGCAAGAGCAGCCCGAAATTGAAAAGCGTCACGATTTCACAACGAAAGCCGCAAGACATGCCAGGGATGAAAAGCGTCATGATTTCGTGACAGAAAAATAGCAAAGTGTACGGAATGAAAAGTTGTCGCGATATCGCAACATGTCACCATTTCATTGTGCATGAAGGCAGGAAAGGTTGCGGGCATAAAAATGTCATGATTTCATGACATGTCGCCATTTCACTGTGCATGAAGACAGACAAGGCTTTTGGCAGGAAAACATCGCGATATCACGACATGTCATGTTTTCGCGGTGAAAGTAAAGGAGCAAAGCTGCATGCATAAAAACGTCGCGATATCGCGACATGCTATTTTTTGTTGCGATTTACATGGGGGCCGTTACAGAACATGCAAAAAAGTGTGAAACACGTGGCGTACATGTGTAAAGGCTGCAGGGGCATTACAGTTCATAGAGAAGATCAAGCATCTCAATGTCGAGCATAAAGTCAAAAGCAATTCGAAAGGCGGGGAAGGTGAAACGAGGCAATCTGGAAGACGAAACGAACCATCGTGGAAGGAGAAGCAATTTACCAGAACTTTAAAAGCGGAAGCATAGATTGATATAGGGGTCGAAAACCGCTGTGGGCAGAGTTGCAGTGCCGAAGGCGAGATGCCATTTTGGGCCTGCTTGGGAGTGTTTTTCTACCCCTTTTTCTGGTTTTGAGAAAACCAGAGATTTTGCTGTTGTAACATGATTTATTTTTAATGCAAAGTGTTCAGAAATTTGCATCTTGTGGGCAAGAAAGAAGGAGATCTTCTGTGCATGCTATAAATTTAATGTTTATTCTTTCATTTTTCAAATTTCGGATTTATAGATAATGTTAAATGCCACTTTTGTGGGTTGCATTAGGCGAATGTTCAAAATTTGAATTTTATTTCAAAACCCTTTGAGTCAGCACTTAGCTTATCAGGATTGTGCATGTTTGCAGGTCCAATAAGTTAGGTTGCATGCATGGAAACCTCACATCTTCGATTTTTCCAGGAAGGGATAGCATCAAACTGAATGCAATTTTAATTTCTTTTTCTTTTGCATTTTATTTTCTTTTTGCTGCATTTTATTTTCAGAAGTTCCAATCTTAAATTTTCAAGCATTAAAATAAAATTAAAAAACTTTAAAATCCATAAATAATTCCTTCATGTTATGGCATTTCATTAAATTTTATTTTGAAGTTACAGCATGGTCATATAGAGACCAAATCACATTTGCTTTATTAGGGTTCAGTGAACAATCATTAAAATTTCACAGCAAAATAAACCACAGTGCCCCTTGTTTTCAGTTACTTGCAACCACTAAGGTGTTCCAAGCATTTTAATTGAATATCTTTATTTGAGATTATTAATACACAGATGCAAAATGCTAACATAACAAGAACCTTGGAGAAGTTACTTGTTTAATTTCTTTGCAAGCAGAGGATTTAGAACCCAAATCCTATCGAAGAGTGTGTTTTCACAATCGGGTGAAAACACCACTCAACAGATTGGATAAATAACAATGGGGAAATATTTGCTCTACTAGAAATGGGTTTCTCCTATGGATATTTTCTTCATGGGACGTACCCATGTAGACAAAGGTAAACATACCTATGTGTATTAATTCACCTTTTATGGGGTAAACCCATAGATCAAGGTGAAGGTGGTAGTTGAGCTAAATCTATAAGAGGACTTTCGATGAACTGAGTGACTTGATCTTGTGATGAGATTATGATTGGTGGTTCCTCACTTATTCTAAAGTTTTCAAACTCCTTGGTGATTTTAGATGATGAATAAGGATAATGAAAAGAAGTAGAAGTAGAAGGAGGGAGTTTGTGAAGAGAAATAGCTCGATAAAAATTTATTTTAGATTGAGCTTGTTCAACCATTGAACAATATTGGAATGGATGAGGGTCACCCAAGATGGTGATAAGTTGATTTTTAAATTTATACTTCAAACATTGATGAAGAGTAGAAGGGACAACCCTCATTGTATGGATCCAAGGGCATCTAAGAAGAATATTAAAATATGTTGGATAAGATACCACATAAAATAAAGTGGGGATAAGATATCACAGGCCTCTTGGGACTCATTGTTGAAAGCTTTTATGATAACATCAAATTTGGTTAAATCTTCCTCCCTAAGTCCAAAATTTTAGAAGAAATTATAAGTGCATATATTGAGGGAGGAACCATTGTCCACCAAGATCCTCTTAATGAACTTTTCTCCAATATATCCAATAATGTAAAGGGGAGAATCCCCTTGTAGGTTTGAGGAAGGAAGATTATCATCATAAAAAGATATGTGATTTATCCCAAGAGTACCTACAACATTGGCTAGGTTACTAGGGGGAAGATCTTGTGGGATAGATTGTTGACTTAGAAGCTTCATCAAGGCTTCCCTATGAATAGGGGAAGTCTATAAAATCTCTAAGAGGGATATCTTGGTAGGTGTGTTACTTAACTATTGTTGGAGGTTGAAGGAGACTTTTGGTTGTGGTTTCAACACTAAGGTTGGTTTTTCTACACTTGTGCTCCTTTTTTGGGTACTCTTAAGAACTAAGAGTGGACTAGAGGGTTAGTTGGATGTGTAACTTGTCTTCTCTTGATTTTGTTGATTCAGTTGAGATTGAGCTTGTTGCCTTGTAGTCATAGCTATCATACCAACCATGTTATTATAGGGAGGTGGCATATTATTATATGGCACTTGGTTGGTTGTCTGTTGTGCATGATTGGGTAGGGAATTTTAGAATATCCCCATATCTTCATTAGTTTTAGGTTTCTATTAATATGGAGGTTGATCAGTTGGAGGTTTTTGGTTAGGATTCATTTGGGAGTCATCCACAACAAGGTGACATTCATCTATTAAATCTTGAACCATGTGTTTCAACCTTTGACATGAACCTATAATGTGCCCCTCCACTCTATGATACTTACAATGTTGATCAATCTTATACCAAATTATCATGGTGTCGGGTTGTCTTATGGGAGGTAGTTTGACATCTTAGCTTCCAAAAGTTGCTTAAGGACCGACGAAAGAGGTTGGTTGAGTTTAGTGAAGTTTTTAGTGAGGGTTTTTTGAGGTTTGCTAAGTACCAACTTCTGCAAGGTACTAGCGGTATTGACATTATTAGTTTACATGTTATCTGTTGACCTCTTCGAATAAGAGCCTTCTCTACTCTTCTTTGTAGATCTATTGCTTGTTCAAAATAGGTATAGTTGTTTCCAATTTATATGAGATATGCTCTTGCAAGTTACCAATAAAGACCTCTAGCATGTCTTGAGGAGGTAGGGTGTATCTTAATCATCCTAATAAACATATCCATCAAGATAAAAATTCCAAAAATAATTTATCCTTTGCTTGACTTTAAAAGGTATAAATCTTGGAGAGTTGCTTCTTTCTCCACATAATCTCTAGATTGTTGAACAAATAAATCAGTTGTTTCCTAAAATTTTCTCAAGGAACGGTGGGGTAGTTGATAATAGCATTCCAAAGCCATACCTCCAAGGATTTTAGGGAACGTCTTTAGTAACAACATATCATCATATATGATATCATGACATGTTGTTATAAACATACTTAAGTGTTCTATAGTGTCCTCTATTCCCTTATAAATGGGTTAAATGGGTGTTGAAAAATGCTTGGGGTAGGGCCTAGAGGCTATCATAGGTTCTAAAGGTTCATTGCACTTTTCCTTGTAGTTATAAGTGAAACGTGGAGCTTGAAGTGTATCCATTCTCAATGCCAATTGTTTCACTAAAGTTGTCAGACATTGCATGTCTGGATTGTTGTTGTGCAATGTAATATAGGGTGTTGCTGATATGTTTACCCCAAGGTCACAAGTAGTCTGTTGAAAGAGAACTTGGTTAATATTGGAAGAATTAAAACTATTATGGTATGGGTTATGGAATGTGATATTTTGTGTAGTATCTTGTTGTGGAAAATAATTTACATTTGGAGGAATAGAAGGAATGTTAAGAGGAGGAACATTGTTGGAAGAAGAAGGAATAGAATGAGAAGGAAATTGAATATTATTTTGGGGTATGCCACTAGTTGGAGGATGTTACGAAATTCCCCCAATGTTGGTGGTTGTTGTAGTAGCATATGTTGGTTTATGGAATGGATTAATATTATGAGAAGATTGAAACAAAGGATTGATGCAAATATTATGAGGATAAATGATTTTATTATGAGATGTTCCAGCTTCTTCAAAGTGGATGTCTCTATCCAAGTCTTCATTCATGACTTGTCTATTTTGCCTAAAGAAATTCATGAAATGACTAGGTGATTTGAAGATCAGTTGACCATGAGGTCCTTCAATAGGATCAAAGTCATCTCCAGTACTTATGTCCTCTTCTACTTCTAGATTGAGATTCTTGCTATCAACCTAATTATCCTCATGGTATAGAGGATTCTCTTATGGATCTCTCATCTTTCGCTTACTCCTGAGGCTTTGGGCCATAGGATTAATAGAAAGATAAAGGGAGAAAAGCTAATGCAAAAATATAAAGGACACAAAATAATTTATTAAGTTTTGTTTAGTTTTTCTAATCTATGCAAACATATTTAAATGGTCTTATTTATAGTTTAAAAATAAAACAAAATGAGGCAAAAGAAAAATACTTCCTAAATGGCCACTAAGGATGTGTTTCACATTTGGTTCACCAAAGATGTAGAGGGGGAAAATATCCACTACAAATGATTCTCGATGAATTTTTGGGAGCTGAGGTAACCATGGGGCTATTGTTCTCTATACCCTAGGACTAGGGGATCGAAAGGTTCACCAAGAGTGGTTTTAGGACTTACTCCAAGTCTAGGGTGGAAGGTTTGATGTGTTTATTGATAAAATACCTAAGTTTGGCCTTTGAATATGAATTAAACTATAAAGAAATGAAGAACAATACAGGGCAAACAACGATGTAAGCAAACAAATATTGTTCCTAAAATGACTCTGTATTTCAATGAAGACTATACCTAAAATTGCAAGAAACAAACCTTTATTTTTTAATCCTTTTAGCTACAAAAAATAGATAGGAGACACAAACACATCGCAAACAGCTAAAAAGAGCTATCAGAACACACACTTGATCTAGCGGTTGATCCTAGCCAAATTCATGCTTTAGAATTCTTGATCGTGAATTCAATCAATCATAAAATTCAACAACAAAAACTTGGAAAAACTGGTCCATATTTGGGGGATTGGTTAGGTTGATATGTGACTAAGCTTGGATGTACAGCAATCGAGCCCCCTTGGTCCTTTTAGCTAATTGTTTGAAAATGAAAGCGATTTATGACCTTTGGTAAATAAGCAAAACAAGATGCAACATCATAGAACAATGAATATAAAGTGCAAATAGAAGAAATGTAATAGAAATAAAGCATACAAGAAATAAACTAGGGTTTTGGGAGCAAAAATTTACCCCCAAATGCTAGTAACCAAATCTATGCCCCATAATGGTTAGTAGGAAATTCATAAACAAATATAGAATGGCAAAACCCAATTTCATGCCCTATAAGGATAGGGTGCAAATTCATAACAAAACTTTTATTTGATCTATAAATGTATAAAATGCAATGCAAAATAGAAGATTAATGATCTAAGAAAACTAATAATGCAAGAAAAACCTGATTAGCCTATGGTGGAAGCAAAAGAGCAATGAAAGAGTGAAGGCAACAATCCAAAATGGTAGACCTCTCCTCTTTGCACAAGATTTGTCATCAAGGCTCCTCTACTTGCTCCCCAAAAGTAGCTAATCACAAGAAGCACAAAAGCAAAGTAAAAATAGAACATTCCAAAAGTAATTAACCATTCAGAGCATCAAAAGGCACTTGCAATTATCAAGGATGGATAGGATTCTAATAAATGGCCTAAAAAGGGAGTCTAATCCTTCTATTTATAAGAGGTTGGGAAGGGTTTTAGGCAAGAAAACAAAAATCAAACTTGGGTTAGGGCTGACATCACAAAAAGTTGACATAGGACTAGGGTTTTAATAGGAAAAACATAAAATTCTTGAATTCATGTCCTGTCTCGGATGATCGTGAATTTGGCAAGGCTAGGAGAAAAAACAAACAAGAGGGGGAAAAGAAGCTCAAACTTGCACTTAGAAATTTTGAGTGACTTGTAAGGGATCTAAGGGAAAAATAACTCATTTGGATGGGTCAATTTTCCATGTCTACACTCACTTATTATAGCCTTCCTTTTTTAGGCCTCTTCAACCACAACTAACATATCACTCTTCAATAAATCCCAAAAAATATGAAATAAAATGGCAAGAAAACCATCAGGGCCATGGGCCTTGCTGTAATGAACAGAGAAAACTGCTTTATGGAGCTCATCCATAGATATCTTATTTATCAAGCTTTCAATTTCTCCCTAAGTTATAATTGATAGAATATTTTGAAGAATTTTTTCTTGTTCCTCCTTATCTTGCCTAGTATCTAACAAAATATTTTTGAAATAATTAATTGCTTCCTTCCTTATATCTTCTTCGTCCTCAATATTTCTTCCATCTAGAGTTAAGATATTTTTGATGTGATGAAAAGAAAATTTTATTTTTGCTATAGCATGAATTTTTTGTGTATCTTTATCTCCTTCCTTGAGCCATTTCTCTATAGATTTTGGGAACCAATATGACTCCTTTTTTAATGCATTATGATATTCAGAAAGTAATTGTATTTATTTTATATAATAATCCTGATCCATTCCGTTAATTTCTACTATCTCTTACAAATTTTTGAGCTTGGATTCAATTTCTTTCTTTTCTTTAAAAATGCTATAAAAATATTTGGCATTCCAAATCTTCATTTACTCCTTTAAATATTTCAGCTTTTGAACAAACCTATACATACATAATCCTTTAATTTTTTATTCATCCCACCATAACATAAGCATTTAGAAAAAATCAGGATCTTGGAGCCACATAGACTAGAAGCGAAATGGCTTTGGATGACCATAATTAGGTAACTCACAAGTCAAAATAATGGGTTTGTGATCTAATATTGCTCACAATAAAATATCTAAAGAGATCGTATACTTTGTTTGCAATCATTTATTGGATAACAAGAATCTATCTAGTCTTTTTGCTATATGATTTTACCCAATGTGTCTGCTATTCCATGTATATTGAAAGCTTGAAAGACTAACATCCCAAAGGTCATTTGAATTAACAAATGAAACAAAATTTTGCATTGATTTAGACCATCCTATAATAACACCCTTCTTTTCCAAAGGAGATAGAATAGTGTTAAAATCACTCATAGGAATCCATAGATTATAGTGAATCATCATTGTATTTGATAAAAATATGTTAAAGTCCTTCCAATATCTTTCACGAGTAACTATAATTGGAGCATATACATTTATAACCCCAAATTTGATGTTTTCCTTGTTCCTAAACAATAATCCAACAATCCAATAATTTTTTGCTTCTAATAATTGCTCATCCCATTTGCACTTGTCCCATATTATTGCAATACTGCTTGAAGCTCCTATAGAAGAAATTTCTAAACAATCACCCATCTTCTAAATCTTATTAAAAGCATCTTTACATTCCTCACTACTTAAATTTTGTTTCTTGTATTAAAATAAACTCAAAGATTATAACAACCTATTAATTCCTTAATAACTCTTTTTTTAGGGGGTTTATTGATACCCCTAATATTCCATGATATTGTTTTCATCATTAACACTTTTTACTTTTATTAGTTGGTCTAGCCCCACTTCTTGTTAACACCTATGATATTTTTATTTGGCTTGCCAGATCAATACCCTTTTGAGTTTCTTTTTCTCTTTATTCCTATTTGATGGCCTTCCTCTCCTTATCCCATTTCTTTCAACACTCTCATCTTCATAAATCTCTTCTATTTTTTTCATATTGTTCATAATGAGACTTATCTTCTAAATATTTATGTTACCCTAAAGAATTGAAAGTTCAAGGAATAGCCTCATTAGTATTTTATTTTTTATGTTACCCTTAAAATTCTAAACTGCATAGATGATTCTCCATAGTTGTTACTTTCTTATGTTGGTTTGGAAACCCTAAATTTCCTTGGATATCCTCCATAAGATTTTATTTATTGTACTTCTCTTAAAACCTTAAATTTCAAGGAATAGACTCTATACTACTTTTTTTTTTGGTAAGTAGATTAATTTATATACAAAACGGGTTTTTTAAGAGGATCCCAAAACCTTATAACATGAGAGGCCGAAGCCTTTACCAATAGAAGGAGCCCCTTGGGCTAATACATTAGGTACCATATGAAAACTTTCCAAAAAAAACAAACCCCAAAGTGATGCCCATGAGGGCTACATCAAACCCTCCCAACGGGGGTCAAAACAACTGAAAAAACCATAAAAAAACACATAAGCATCCATTATATAGATCGCTGCCACCAGACGACAAAAAGGATCACGTCCCAGGAACCTCCCTTACACGTCCGGATCCTCCTGATCCTCCTGCTGGACCACCTTTCGAGGGCCTTTGGGAAAGGATCGTTCTCGTTATGCCTGCCACGAACCATCATGACGAAAGTGCCAATTGGACCCGGTGGCACAGGTGTCGTGGCTCTCCCCAATCCCGTCCACCTAGGCCCGGTCCTTTCATCACTCTTATGTGGAGACATTAATAATGTCCTGGCTGGCGATCTTCTCAATGTCCGTTGGGAAACACTGACGCCACACCACAAGACATGTGGACTTTAAACCTTTGTTTGCTAAGTGGTCAGCTAGACCATTGCCCTCCCTATAGGTATGCTTGATCTGGACCTGGTTCCTCCGAAGTAGGATGCTCCTGGCCTCAGTGATGATATTGTAAACCTTCCACGTCGGATCCTTGGAAGTCGTCATGTATTTGATGATGTTCAAAGAGTCCCCTTCAACAACCAAGGGATGGGGATCCTCCGTCATGAGCTCGAGTCCTCTCAGCAGTCCTCTAGCCTCTGCGACATGATTGGTTTGATGCCCTAAGTTTTCATAGAAAGCCATAACAAGCTTTCCATTGTGATCTCGAACTGACCCCCCGTAGCGGCCGCCCCTGGGTTGCCACGAGATGCCCCATAAAAATTTAGCTTCAACCACCCGTGAGGAGGCCTGACCCACCTGACGTTCTTCCTGGAGACCCGCGGATCCTCCTGCTCCTTACTCTCCCCGGATAGCTTCAAGGATTTGAACAATCCTTCTTCGAACACATGTTTGGGCCAAGGGCTGGGGATAAGCTTGGCATTCTCAATGGCAAAGGCGATGGCCCTATGAGCGACTGAGGGAGGATCCCTGGGGGGTGACCGAAGACCCGACCATTGCGTTCCAACCATACCTACCACAGAAAGTGGTGGAAGCAAGCATTCCATAGGAAACGAAGCTTAGGGTTTTTAAAAGGATTGACCCATTGGAAGAAAGCCTCCTTGATGGTCTTGGGGGAGACCCATTGGATCTGGAAGGTGGAGAGGATGGCGCCAAGGACCGACCCAGTGTAGCCATAGTGCAGGAAGAGATGGTCAGAGGACTCACAGGCAGACTCGCACAAGTAGCATCTATTGGCCAAAGCAAAACCCCTCTTATGAAGATTGTCAATAGTGAGGGCTTTGTTCTGAAAAGCAATCCAAGAAAAGAAATTTACCTTTGGGATCACTCCTTTCCTCCAGACCACGTTGAAAGGAAAGTCCGAATTTAGCCCTTTGCACTGAAAACCATAGGCAGTTTTGACAGAGAAACCCCCGTCATCGGTCCCCCTCCAAATCAATCTGTCCGGTCCTCTGCTAGTGGGGATGATGATGTCCTTGAGGATGGAGGACAGGAAGTCGGCCTCCATCTCTAGCCCTTCTGCATTGATGACTTTCCACTGTAGGGAGCCATTTCTCCATTCAATGAAATCGGCCACTTTCTGCCCAACATTGTTATCCAGGAAACTTTTAAGTTGAACCAGCCCGGTCTGTTCTGACAGAGGATCCTCTAGAGCCCACCTGTCCTTCCAAAAGTCTATACTTTGACCATCCCCAAGGATCCACCTGATGCCATTTTGGATCAACTATCTGGATTGGCCAATGGCTTTCCAAAAATTTGATCCCCCGGTGGGTATTCCACCCTCAAAAAGGGGAGTGTTGTTGAGGTATTTCCTCCTGACAATCCTAACCCATTCAACCGGTTCTTCGACTAGGATCCTCCAAGTGTGTTTGGCGATGAGCGCTAGGTTCATCATGGCCATTCTTCTGAGCCCTAATCCACCTTGCTTTTTGCTTCTACACACTTTGTCCCAGGCTACCAGAGGAATCCTGGACTTATTTTCATTGCCTGACCAAAGGAAATTTCGTTGAGCCTGCTCGATCTTGAGAAGAACTGAGGCAGGCAATCTGAAAATAGACATGAAGAAGGTCGAAATCCCTTGGAGGCATGCCATGGTAAGGGTTGCCTTGGCAGCTTGGGACAGGAGCTTGCCTTTCCACGATGCCAACTTTTTGTGGATCCTCTCAATCACCATATTCCACATCCCTTCCTTTGCACGCCCACGAAAAAGAGGGAGGCCAAGATAGGTGGTGGGAAGGTAGTCAATAGAGCAGCCCAGGATCCTTGCAATCTGAACTTGATGCCTGGTCGGGGTGTTGATGAAAAAGATCTTGCTTTTGATGTAATTTACTTTTTGGTCGACAGCCTTCTCATAGAGTCCAAGGATTCGTTTGATGGATTTAGCTTGAGCTACTGACGCAATGGTGGACAGAAGTGTGTCATCCACAAACTGTTGATGGGTGATCGCATCAATCTCTGAGGTAGGGAGGATACCTGTCACCTTCTTTCGATGTTGGCCATCCTTGAGAGCTCTTCCCAATGCTTCTGCAAGGATAATGAAAAGGATGGGGGATAGAGGATCCCCTTGGCGTAAACCTCTTGAGCTCTGAAAGAAATCGATGGGAGAGCCATTGACTAGGACCGAGAACCAGGGAGAGGAAATGCAGCCCTGGATGAGATCGACCCACAGGGGGTGGAAGCCAAACTTGAGAAGGATCTTCTGGAGGAAACATCTGTCAACCCTATCGAAGGCTTTGTTCATATCCAGCTTAAGAAATAGGGCAGCCTTCTTAGACATTGAGGCCGAATGCAGGGTTTCATGGATCGAGATGACCCCATCCAGGATGTTCCTCCCTTTTACCGAGCTGCCTTGGGATTGATCAATGATGAGGGGAAGTATGGCCTTCAGCCTATTGGCCATAACCTTGGTCAAAACTTTGTAGATGACATTGCATAGGCTGATGGGCCTATAATTAGAGATGGATTTGCAAGCAGAGACTTTTGGGATGAGGGCCAAGAAGGTGGAATTGAAACTACGAGGGACGACTTTGGTTTCCTGAATTTCTCTAATAGCCTTACATACATCATTCCCCACCACATCCCACATAGTTTGGAAGAACCTTGGAGAGAAACCATCCGGTCCAGGGGCTTTATCGGGTTGCATTGAAAACAAGGCCTCTTTAACTTCATCGCGGGTGAAGGGATCCACCAATCTGGAGTTCAAGTCCTGAGGAACGATGCAGGGGATATTAGCAAGAAGAGTATCCTGAGCTTGACTGTCACCCTCCGAGGCACTTCCCAAGAGGTTCTGGAAGAAAGACACTGCTTCGGTCCTGATCTCCACAATGTCAGTGGAAGATGATCCGTTGCTGCACACGATCTCCCTAATCTTGTTGGATGCTCTATGTCGCATGGTGGAGGCATGAAAGAACCTTGTATTGGCATCGCCTTCCTTGACCCATAGGTCTCTTGACTTCTGCCTCCAGAAGGTTTCCTCTCTAGCCAAGATATTATGGAATTCTGCTAGGAGGTTCCTTTCCTCCTCCCTAGTGGGGCTGTTGTGATCCCCTACTTCGATTCTCCTTTCTATCTCCTGAAGTTTCTCAGTAATTGCTTTCTTATTGGCAAAAAGGTTGCCAAAGACCTCCCTATTCCAGATTTTTAGGTTTTCTTTGACCATCTTCAGCTTCTGAGCCAACTGAGAAGTGGCAGACCCTCTAACATTTTGATGCCACCAAGAGGACACTTGATTTTTGAAATCCTTGTGTTGGGTCCACATGGCTTCGAAATGGAAAGGAGTTTTGAAGGAGGGAGGCCTACCAGATTCAAGGAGGATGGGATTGTGGTCTGATCCGATCCGAGGTAAGGCCAACAGAGTGCCATCGCCAAACCATGGGATAGCTTCTTGAGAAATTAGGAACCTATCCAACTTCACCTGGATGAGTCCGCTATCAATCCTCCTGTTGCTCCAAGTAAAAGAGGATCCTTTGAGCTGAACATCCATGAGCTCATTGGTATTGACAAACCCTCTAAAATCCTCCATGCTTCTATTGTAAGAGTCGTTGCCTCCTCTCTTTTTAGATGGATGCAAAGGACTGTTGAAGTCCCCTGCTAAGATCCAAGGAAAAGTGTTAAAGGTGGTCCTCATTTGAGTTATTGTTTCCCACATCGCGACCCGCTCAATGGGTGAGTTTGGGGCATAAATATTTGATAGAATCCAAGACTGCTTACTGGTCTTGGAATGAAACAAAATGTTTAGGATCCTATTCGAGGATGACAGAAGCCTTCCTTCGACTAGGGTAGGGTCCCAAAGACACATAAGCCCCCCCGACGTGCCTTGAGCAGGACTGATAAGGCAATCTCCATTGGCCCAAATGGCCTTGGCAGCCTTTCGAGAATAGAATTCATCAATCTTGGTTTCTTGCATAATGAATATGGAAGGATTGATCCTTTTCCTTAGGTCAGCCACCAACCTCTGCTTGGTTGCCTCGTTTAGGCCCCTCACGTTCCATGAGAGGACCTTCATCTCAAGGGTTTAGGGTTTTTCCTGCCTCCCTTCACCAGCTGGAAGGGGGGTTTGGTTCCTTGCTTGTCATTGTCGGACTCATCGAAGAAAAGCATCGACTGGGTCCCATTTGTGATATCCTCCACTATTTCCTTGTTTCTTTTCTCATTGTCAGTGGGTCTCCCTCTTTTCCTTTCACTGCCATAGTCTATTGCTTGTTTCTTGCTCCTGGTGTTCCTGGGGCTGATCCTTCCCGAGAGAGATGGGCCTTCTTTTTTAGATGAAGGAGAAGGGGGTGCCTCTCCCCTATTCGAGCAATTTGGGGATTTTCTATTGCTCACCAGGTACTCATCCATATAAGAATTTGGAAAAACAATTTTGGGAGGGGGTTGTACCTGGGCCGTTGGATCCTCTATGTTAGGACTGGTGAGAACCAAAGATTTTGGGAGTGCCTCCTGCTCCTTTTGGCCTGGCAGGGATCCTTCTCCTTGCTCACTGGTTTGCTTACCTTGTTCTACAGTGGCACTCTGGCCAGCCTCCTGAGGTGCTCGATGAGCAGGATTACGCAAGATGTGTTTCGGGCCTACCGACGGTTCCTTGTTGAGAGGGGGGATACCCTGGTTCCTCTGCATGCCCTTGGTTGGACCTACCACCTTTTGGTTCTGGGTCCTCAAACCAGGGCACTGATTCGGTAGATGACCTTGGGTGCAGCAGTGAGTACAAAAGGTAGGCTTGTTTTCATACTCGATGGGCTGCCTCCTGACCATATGGGATCCTCTATACAAATTGATGAAGGAGGGTAGCTCTATTTCCAAGTTAGCAGAGACACAAAAGCGGGCATGGACCATCCTGGATCGGACTTTGGTGGAAGGATCGATGGCAATGAGCTCACCTATGGAGCGGGCTATCCCTCGAATGACATCCTCATGCCAGAACTGGAAAGGGAGGTTTGGCAACCGAACCCACAGAGGAGCTACGTTTATGTTTTGAGTTTCGGGGTTAAAATCATCCCCCCACTTTCGGAGAAAGAGGCTCCTACGTCCGAGGAACCAGGGTCCCCCAGCTAAGATGTTGCAGTAGTCCTCCTGAGTATTGAGTCTGATGGTGAAGAAACCTCGAGAGAGAGCAACGATTTCCATGTTTTCGCTGGTTTTCCACTTGGAAAATGCCCATTTTTGGATGGTCTCCATGTCTGGTCTCCCTCCTACAAACTTGCCAATCAGAGTGAAACGCTCAAGCTCCATGTAGCTATCCATTAGGTCTTCAGGGATTACCAGGTCTGTTCCACAAGGAAGCAGTTCCTGGGAGGGTTGCTTTGTTGAGGATCCTGGCCTCAGGACCTGAGCGTAGGACCCTTTTTGGTTTAGGTTTAGCCCACCCTTTTGTCCCTCCTTGTCAGGAGGGTCTTTACCATGCCTGTCCGACCCATCCGCCTGGGTCCCTGATGCATCAGCCACTACCCCATCAACCGTGCCATGACTGGTCCCTCCTGGACTCTCGCCTGACCGTCCTGCCTCCTTTCTGTCGTATCCTCCCGGTCGCTCTCCATCCATCGCTCGATCGCTACCTTTCTCGCTCTCCATCTCCTCGTTCGACTCTATACTACTTTCTTTTTTATTGTAAGGAGAATATTTTATGCTTCTTGAGAAAAATAAAGGTGATTTACCCAAATTAAGTTCGACCTCCTTCACTTCATTTACTTTAAAATTTGCTTCCCCATCTTCCTTTGCTTTAATATTTACCTTCCCCTCTTCCTTTGCACCTTTAGCTTCTTCTATATTTGAACTTGTGCATTGTATTTCCTCATCCCTCATATCATTTTTTAATGGTTGAATCGGGTGAATTGTAATGGCCTTTACCATTTGATGATGTAGAGGGTTTTTTCTTGCCACTTTATTAGGAGTGGAAAATCCTTGATTTGACCTAGTTTCTCCTATGATATGATCTCCTTGTTTCAAATTGAAACTAACCTTATACCCAAAAATTTCCATCTCTTCCTCCATCATTTTCAGTTTGCAGTCTCTTGCCATGTGCCTAGTTTCTTGATATTTGCGACATCGAAATGCAATATTTTCATAATCCACTTGTTGATCCCATTCTTTTATTTTAGATTTAATCCTAATAAACTATGGTCAATGTGTTGAAATATCCATGGAAACACATATTCGAGTGTATACAACATGTCTTCTTTCCTTAGTGGTTGGTTCCTCTTGGATGAATTCATCTGTACTATTACCAATATTCTTCAAAACCTCTTTATTGATGAGTTGATAAGGAAGTCCAAAAATCCTAATCCATATTAGAAGCCTTTTAATAATTTATGTGTCCATAAAAAAATTCTCACTTCAAGGTCTTAAATATAATGCATCTTTACCCCTAAACCACAAGCCTCCATCCATTATTTTATCCCTTATTTTTTAACTAGAAAAAATAATGATGAAAGATCCTTTTGGAAGAAAAGTCATGGAGTAATATAAATTCAATTCCCCACTTACACTTGATCCAATTTTGAAATTTAGAAAAACTTGGCTAGTATCCATGGAACTTACATATTAACCCTCTCATTTTAAGAACCATTATATCATGCTCAATCATCTCATCCTTGATAATCACTTCTAGTGTAGTATCTACTACCTGAATAAGGTTTACCATAGATTCACTCTTCCTCTTATTACTAGCTAGGGCATCCATACTTCCAACTAGGACATTTTTACTTTTAGCGACAACTTTCTCTCCATGTTACTTGGATTTTCTTCAAATGAGTCCTTTAAATTCTCCCAAGATTTAGAACAAGAAGTGGCACTTGTTCCTTGATTGCACTTTGCTTTATACTTTCTACTTCTTGCTTACACTTCATCCTCTCTCCTGGCTCACACTAGTTGCTTCATGCTTACACTTCCTCCTCACTCTTGTCTCGTACTAGCTGCTTTGCGCTTACACATCCTCCTCTTGAGGCATTGATTGATTATCAAGTATAGGTGTATATATACTTGTTGGAAAGATCTTTTCAAGCCCGTTCTAGTGAAGGAAATTTTTATAGTTTGGTAGATATTTTCTATAGGCTATTAATACCCCAAATATGTTATTACTTGTTTTTTAATTACTAAAATGTGACAAATATGTTGCTTGGAAGATAAAGTTGAAGATTCACCTAGAGTTTGAAGATCTATGGGAAGTGGTATCTGAAATTATGCAAAGATATGTTGAACAAAAAAAAATCAATAAAGGTGATTAGAAAGTGAAGTTGATCATAATGTTTGAAATGACTATGAAATCAAGCCATACGCTCACTATGTTGCAATCGTGATAGATGAATAGGAAAAACTCAATACAATGTCTGAGTCTAAGAATAAAAATCAAATTATATACCTATAAAGCAAGTTGTATTGCTTGAAGATGAATAGTGGTGATAAGTTGAAAGACTTTCTATGATGGATTGTTATGTTGTCAGCCTCACTACAAGAATTAGGTAAAACTATCAATTATGATATGCTTGTTTCAATCGTGTTGTGTGCATTATTGCCAACATTCAATTTTTTAGTAATAACTCTAAATATGACAAATTAGAGTCCCACTTTTGAGACTTTTATGAATTTGATTCAATAGGAGGAAGCAATTTGAGAGATGAATACTAAATATAAGCATGCTTTGATCATGCATAAAAAAGGTAATAATTTGATGAAGTCAAATAAATATGGAAGATCCCCGACAAGCACCAGAAGCAATAAAAATACACAGAGAAAAAACAAGAATAACAAAACATCACATGTTTGATATGGGAAACCAGAACACATACTTCGAAGTGTTAGTACAATATGTTCTTACAAGGTTCTTCTAAGAACCAAACAAATTAATGAGGACACAAGTATTGGCAAAATAAAAATACACCTCATTGCCAACATAGCAATGTAGTTGAGAATGTTGACTATGATGTACAAGGATAATACTATGTATGTTCTATTCAATCTCTTGATGTTGTCTTAAATTCAAGCCTAGTTTTATACATTTATTTAGGAGCTAGCAAACACATGACAGGTGAGAAGGAATGGTTTTTGAGCCTTGACCATTCATCTTACTATGGGAAAGTTACACTTGGTAACAATTTGACATACATCATTATTGGAAATGGTGATGTTTATTTGCATCTTGGAGAACATACCTATTCGATGACTCAAGTTCTTTATGTTCCTAGGTCATGAAGAACTTACTTTCTATGAATCAATTACTTGATTACAATTTGCATGTTGAGTTTTTGAAAACATGTGCAAAGAAAATTTATCTCATTTGACAAAAATGTAGAGGTTCAACGATAATTACTTGTACAACTGGCATAGGCAATAAGTGATGGCTTTTGAAGCCTTACATCAAATACAAAACTCATAGGAATATAATCACAGGATTGAATATAATAAAGTTGCAATATAATGAAACTAATATAATAACTCAGAATATGACATCAAATAGAATAACACAAGAATAACTCAGAATACTAAAAATACTATTGAATAAAGGTCTACTAATGCACGCAATAAGGTATGCAATTTCGATACAGATTACAATACTTTGTCACAAATATATAATTGAATGTGACTCCTCATATGTTGCACTTTTGACCTTCACTCTTCTTTGAAACTCTTCACTTTCATATTCTAAGGACACATGTGCACTCTTACATAATGAACACTTGTGCACATTTACACTCACAACACTTGCACACATAATTACATGACACTTGTGCATTTCTTGTATATTATTATATTACATGAAATATTAACTCACACTCTAATATAAGACACACACCTAATCTACTAATGTACCAAGGTGGTACATTGGCATGCACTAAATAATATAATATTCTCCAACACCCCTTGTATTATATTATTTGGTTCAATACAATCTTCATCTTCCATGTGTTCTTGGGACTTGTGTTTTCCTTGTTCCTTGCTTTCTTCAATCTGTAGTCTTTATGTATTCTGAACAAGTGAATGATTAGTATCTTCATAAATTAATTTTTTTGCTAAAAGAGCTTTAACTTCATTGTCTTTTGTAGTTTCTTCTAGTTCTTGAATATCTTGGATTTCTTGAGCTAGATGACCCTTTTGATTTCCTTCTCTATATTGTAGTTGAGACTGATTATATTGATATTGAGAAGGGTATTGATGTTGAAATTGTTGCTGATGTGGATGGTATTGAGTTTGATATTGTCTTGGTTGTGTTGATCTATTTGTTTGACCACTTTGATTTATTTGATTTCCTTGATACTGATTCCTTGGATTGTATCTACAAAAATTTGTACTATGTCCCCTTTTTCTACATACTTGATAATATCTATTATTCTATTTTGATATATCTCTTGATGATGAAGCAACATTCCCTTGTGAGTTATCTTTTGATACTAAGGCATTATTAGTCATTTCATCTTTGACTGAATTCTCTACCTCATATTCTTGAAGAATATTGACTAACTCATCGAATGAAATATCTTTGCTTAGAATTTGTAAAGATGTAACTAGGTGCTTGTAGTTTTCTGGAAGAGCTCTTAAGATCACTTGAACAAGAAATTTATCTTCTATATTTTTACCTAAGGTTAATAGTTTAGCTTTTATATCTACCACTCTTCTTAAGAATAATTCAATGCTTTCACCATTGTTAACTTTTAAAGAATGCAACTGAGTTTGAAGATTCAAAATAGTAGCTTTGTTATTTCCTTCAAATATCTTGGCTAAAGTATTCCAAGCTTCTATAGAGGTTACTATTGAACTTATGTAGGGTTGTATCTCATCTATAATTGCAAATGTTATTATCATGAGAGCTTTGGATTATTCTTCTTCATATTTTTGTATTTCTCTATCACCTTCAGGAGGTTTAGTTTTTGTTCCTCTAACAATGTCCCAAATTTTTTCTACTATCAAAATTGATTTCACTTTGTTTTTCCATGAAGCATACTTAGGACCTTTGAGAAGTTGAAATTTTAAAAGAAATAATTTAATGGTTGTTATGGTGACACTCATATAATCTCTGAAATTGACTACCTTATATCTCCTTAGTTTTTGAATAATTATTTTCAATTTAAAAATAACATTTGTATTTTAATACCTTATGGCTCCCTAATTAATTAGAAACTATAAAAATTAAGAATTTTGCAAATATAATTTTTCTATGTTTGATGTAGAATACCTTATCTCTCTATAATTAAATAATTTGCATAAATTCTCTATATCATGAACTTTAAAAATAATAAAATAATGCTTTGTAAAACTTCAAGTTAGGGGGGGGGGTTTTGTTTGGGGGGGGGGGGGGGGTTGGGGATTGTTCGTTGTGGTGTAAAAAAACTATCTTCTTATTACTCCAAAAATTAACAATGCACTTAAAGTAACTAAGGCTTTAGATATCCTATTAAATTCCTTATCTCTCCTTTAAGCAATTTAAACCTTAGGATAATAATTAATCATAAAGTCTCCTTATCTCTCCTTAACCTTAGCAAAAATTAAATATAAAATTTGAATTTGAATTATACCTCCTTGATGGTGTGTTGCTTTTGAAAAACGTCTCCTAAAACTGCAATTTGGTAATCCACCTCTTTATGACTGCAAATGTTCTACTTCCTTATGGTTGCAAGTATGTGTGTTGTCTTCCTATCACTGTGTGTGTTCTTCTTGCCTATCATTGCATGTGTCTTGCCTTCCTATCACTACATGTGTTTTGCTTACCTATCACTATGTGTGTTCTACCTACCTATCACTACATGTGTTTTGTCTACCTATAATTGTGTGTGTGTTGCTTACATTCCAATGTGTGAGAGTAATTAATGGGTATAATGGGAATTACTCTTGCTTTTGTCTTTCACTTCCCAAGTTGGAATTCTCCTTCTATGTTTCCATGTATCAAGAGGGTATTTTGCATGCTTGGCATTTTATATTCCAATGCTCATAATGTTCAATTCTCTTGGTTGCATTAATAACCTGACACTCTGATCGTTTCATTATATTTTGTAGTAGATTATGAGCAATAGGATTTCTAAAACTTGGCTCCTGATTGTTGCACTTCCTTTGATATCCAAGTTGACCTAAATTTTGTGCTCATTCAATGTTCTAACTTTCTCTAACCTTTTGCACTTCCCTGTGGTTGTTACCTACGATGCTTCGATGCTCCTACTCGGGACAATGGATGACTTTTCAACATCTTATTTCATACTGTAATGAGCAATGTTTTTGGTGTTCCTTCATTGCAATGATTTTGGAGTTTGATGTAAATTTATATCCTTCATTTGACATAGTCTATCTTATATGGAATGATAATGCTTCTACATTGGATTAGGGTTCTTCATAGTAATGATGTTATACTCACATTGATCATCTATGGAACTATCCACTTTTTGTTGTGCAATGACACTCTCTCTCTGCTCTAACAATGGTGCTTTCAATATTTGTAATACTTATCACATTGTATGCAAGTAAAGCATGACTTCAAAGATTGCTCCTGGAGATTTACACTTGTAAACTTTTTGACTACACCAGATCCCTTTCTCTATTTATTGCTTGAACAAAGTTTTCTCTTATATGTAAGAAACTTTGTCTCCTTCAATGTAGTGTCTCTTTTTATTTTACTAATGTAATAACACCCTTTGTTTTGTAATAAATTAGAGAAGGTGACAAAGAACACGTCTCAAAATGATGACTGAATGGATGCAAACTTCTAGCTTTATGCTTTGATGTAGAGAATTTCAAGACTTTTAAAATTCCTTAATCAATTATTTATCAATGCTATCTTCTATTGCACTTCTAGACATATCTTTCTTGATGATGCCTTCAATACTATAGATTTCACCCTTGCTTGCTCTATTTCCAATGTAGTTTTATTTTTGGCCAAATCTATAGAGATATCTTATTTCTCTATTTCCTAGTCTTCACAAACTTGTTGGCCTTTGATGTATGCAATATTTGGCAAGATACTTGCCTTCCAAATGCTACCTGGTCTATCTTCAAACCTTGATATCCTCAAGACTCCTTGTTGTCTTGAATTTTTCAAGTTCTGCCTCAATCTTCACTGGAATATCCTTCAATGAGTCTCCTCTATCTCTTATGGGCTTGTCATCAAATAGTGATGATTTTCCCAAACTTGATGTAGGCACTCTTTTTGGAAAATTTTTTCTCTCTTTTTTCTTACTTAGAACAAACTTATTCAGTCTTCAAGAGGACCTCTTTGCTTGTGTCTCTTATTTTGAATTCAATGGCTTAGGACCACTTTCCCTAGGTCTTCTATCTTTGCCAATTTTAGGACCTCTTACCTTGGGTCTCCTCTTTTCTTTGACTTCTATGGGACCACTTTTCCTTGGGTCTCCTATTTCTCATCTATGGGACCTCTTCTTGTGGGTCTCCTACTGTAATGGGACCTCTTCTTGTGGGTCTCCTTCTATATTCAATGGGACCTCTTCTCATGGGTCTCCTTTTTTTACAACTTGAATCAATCCTTGCTTGAAGAAAGCTCTAGGCCTTCAAACAATCAAATATGAAAGTCTTATCTATCTATGGTAAGAGGTTTTCCAAATTTTGAAGATCATTTTTCACTGTAGTAATATCTTAGATAGATTTTCTAGCATTACATAAGAATGCAATATTGATGTCAAGGGATTTCTATCCCTAAAAATTTCTATTAATATCAAGGTTGGCTATGCCTTGAATAATCAATTATCTTCAAGTTGATTCACCCAAATAGGGATCCTAGTCTTCATAGGTTATTCTTCAACCTTGTGGAAAGATCCTTGTTGAGTCTTAGTCTTCACAGTCTATCCTTCAACATTATGGAAAGACTCCAACCTTCTGCAACTTTCAAATCCTGTGCAAACAATCTTGTTGCAGCACTAATACAACTGATGGATTTTGAAGCCTTAAATCAAATATAAAATTCATAGGAATATAATCACATGATTGAATATAATAAAGTTGCAATATAATGAAACTAATATAATAACTCAGAATATGACATCAAATAGAATAACACAAGAATAACTCAAAATACTAAAAATACTATTGAATAAATGTCTACTAATGCATGCAATAATCTATGCAATTTCGATACAAATTATAATACTTTACCACACCATAATTGAATATGAATTCTCATATGTTGCACTCTTGACCTTCACTCTTCTTTGAAACTCTTCACTTTCCTATTCTAAGGACACGTGCACTCTTACATAATGAACACTTGTGCACATTTTCACTCACAACACTTGCACACATAATTACATGACACTTGTGCATTTCTTGTACATTATTACATTACATGAAATATTAACTCATACTCTAATATAAGACACATGCCTAATCTAATAATGTACCAAGGTGGTACATTGGCATGCACCAAATAATATAATATTCTCCAACAACAAGTTTCAAATTTCTATTGTAATGCAAGACAACCAAGCTTTGGTAGAAAAGTAGATTAAACAACCTCAATATGGCATAGGCAATTTGGAAAACTAATATTTGGTCACGTGAAGTCACTCCTAGATCATGACATGGTACATGGACTTCCATATTTGATGAAACCTCATGACCTTTGTACAATTTGTTTGGCCAAAAAAATAGCATTGAGCCCATTTGGCTCAAGCGGTTATAGAGCAACTAGTTCATTTGACCTAGTGCATACTAAATCTATGTGGAGTCATGGATACAAGTCTTAGTGGATTTAGATATTTTCAATTGTTCATTGATGACTAAAAGATGTGGGTGTATTTCCTAAAGACCAATGATGAAACTTTCCATTATTTCTAGGAGTTCAAAGCTCATGTGGAGAAGATTTTTGGTTAGTTCATCCAAACTCTGATTAGATCAAGGGGGAGTACACCAATAATCAAATTTTTTCTATCCTAAAGCAACATAGCATCAAACGATAGATGATGAATGCCTACATGTCTCAATAATAGTGTGGAGTTATGGAGAGGTAAAATCAAACCATTAAGAAGATAGTGTGATGCATACTGAGTGATGCCAATTTAGAGCTAGTATTTTGGGTAAATATAGTTTGTACTATAATCTACCTATTGAACTATGCACCTACACATTTATTGAAGGGTTTCACACCTAAAGAAGCATGGGTGGGAAAAAAATATTTTGTGTCATATATCCACATATATGGATGCTCTACAGTCATGCACATTCTGAATAAAATGCTAATGAATTGGAGGATAAGTCCAAGCAATGTATATTTATTGGATACAATAGTCATTTGAAGGGATAACAACTCATGGATATACCAATAAGTTTTATAACAGTAAATATATTGTGTTTTATGAGAAGAATGAGTGTACCTTTTCTTCTAAGTCATGCATTGTTGACAAAGCACTTATTATTTTCTTGGTCTGATGATGATGATGAAGTCTATGAGAAAGAGGATGTTGATTCTAATAAAGATGATTTAGATGTTCCTAATGGAGACAATGGATATGGTGACCCAATACCATCCATTTTAAGTACCACTCACTGGCCAAAGTGGTATCTCAGTATAGTTCATGATAAAAACTTAGATTATGTTCTAGACACATCTAGTTGTAGACTAAGAATTTAGAGCATAGTTTGAAATGAGGCCAACCTAGCCCTGATAAGCATTGTGGTGTACACATATAAACCTTTAATATTTTGTGAAGATCTTACATCAAATAAGTGGAAGAATTCCATGAACATCAACTATCAAGCATTGATGAAGAACAAGACATACAACTTGTTGATCTTTCACCTAGAAAGAAACCTATTGGTTGCAAGTGGGTATTCAAGACCAAATACAAATTTGATGGGAGCATTGAAAAATATAATGCAATACTTGTTACAAAGGTGCATACATAGAAGGAAGGAATAGATTAAAAGCTTTTGTCAACACCGAATATTAAGGATGGTTTTTGCAATGGTTGTGTATTATTAATGAAATTTTTATCAAATGGACATGAAAACTATATTTCTTAATGAAGATATCAATGAAAAGTCTACATGACATAGTTGGAGGTATTTGTTATACTTGGTCAGGAGAATAAGTATGCAAGTTTATCAAATATTTGTATAGGTTAAATCAGGGACCAAATGTTTGGTATGTAAAGATCGATGAGCATATTCTATGACATTAATTCTATCATAATCCATATGATTTGAACTAATACTTCAAAAGGAAAAGAAGAGAGACCATGATCATCATCATGTATGGTAATGACTTGGTCATCATTGGGAGTTTGGTGAAACTAATTGAAGATATCAAGAAAGTATTGAAGTGTTCATTTGATATGACTAATCTCAGGTTAATGTATTATTGTCTTAGCTTGGAGGTTGTAACAACCCAAAACTACCAACCCAATTTTTTCTTGTTTACAAGCAAGTTCATAAGAAAAAACCATTATCTATTTATCGTAGCATACAAGGCTTTGCCACATTTGAGTTCTAAGTTGCTATAGATAACACTCGGTGGACATGAGTGGCCAACTCCTATGTTTTCTGGGGTTCACCTTACTAAACCTACATGTTTAGAAGGATACCAAAATTGGTCCTCCCAACTTTCCTATACCTTCATTAGCATAGGACCATGTTCCCATGATGTAGGGATTATCCTTTAAAGACCATAAAACTTAAAGGGGTATTCCTATTCCCTAACCTGACTCTAAGTCCATCTAGGTCGATTAATTAGGCATAGAGCCTTGGTGCTTAGTTACCACATCTCTTTGGGCTAAGTAATGTTATTTCCACTTCAATTACAACTAACATGATCACCTAGTCTACACAATCGAGGGATCACCACTACTAACTTGTGAATGGTTCCTCAACTCCTTATTGGGATACACCCAATCCTACTCGTTCAAGGTGCAAAGATTCACAAGATACATGGCTATTGTATTCACACAACTCCTTCCAGGTTTATGAGATATTAGCTATTGCATCCTTGCAAATCCTTCTAAGGAAAATATTTATCCATGCAACTCCTTCCAGGATTGGGGTTTTATTATGTTTTCGATCTACAAGAGTAAAACTAACCACCCTAACCCAAGGTAATAAACTTGCATCGAAAACAAAACTCCTTAATAAAACCATTGCATAAAACTATATGAAAAGCATTTTAAAAATATCTACTTGATTCCACATGTTGCAATTTATAAATAAATATTCAACATACAACTAAGCCAAATTGCACATATAAAAAATACTTAACATATACTCCAGTGTTCCATGCATACCTTGACACAAGATATCCAATTTTCAAAATAATGTATTCTAGCAATTGAAGAACTCGTTTCTATCTATATATGGCAAATATTGTTGAACACATCTTAGAGTTCAAAACTTAAAACATATTTTAACAATATATCCTTTAACTCTATACAAAAATCAAGTTTACAAAGCTATTAAACAAAGTATTCCTTTAGAAAAGCCTTTGATTCATTTGCATCAACCAAACTTTTCTAGAGTCTATGAAGCCACTCCATAAAGTTCTCCAAGCCTTCTAAAGCTTTGCAACATTTTTTGAGTGGAGAATCCATCCACAACTTATGAGAGATACCTAAGGATCAGGGCAGCCCTTAATGCAATGCAAATTTGAAAAGAAACGTGTCATCTTCTAGTATACAAGCAACCATGCATAATACATACAAATATAAACATGCCAATGAGAAGAGAAGTCCATACTTCTCTTTATAATGATTCCCTAACCCACAAGAGTCCTAGGAATCATCATAATTAGTTTCTCTTCAAAACCAACATTCAATATCTCATTCAACATAGAGAATCCCATACTTCTCTTTTATAAGGATATCTTAACTTGCACGATTCTCAAGAATCATTATAATTATTCAATATTTCATTTAACAAGAGAATCCCATACTTATGTTTTATATTATTTCCTTAACTCACACAAGTCTCACAAATCATTATAATTAGTTTCTTTTTCAAAACCATAATTCAATATTTCATTTAACAAAACCTTCTTTCTATTCATTTTCAAACACCTCCATTTATTTTTCAAAAAATAAAATACAACAACTATGCATTTGTTAACTATAATATTTTCGATACATTTGAGATCAAAAACCCATGAACATAACAAAAACAAGAAAGCAAAGATATTAAATCCTCTTCTCAAATATTTTTTTCCAAAATAATAATAATAACTCGAGTAATGGATAATTGTAACAACCCAAAACTACCAACCCATTTTTTTTTAAAGAGAAATTACCACAAGGGCTCATAAGGAAGAACCCTTCCTTTTATTTATCTTAGCATGCAAGGCTTCACCACGTTTGAGTTCCAAGTCATTTTAGATGACACTCAGTGGACAGGAGTGGCCAACTCCTGTATTTTTTGGGGTTCACATTACTAAACCTACATGTTTATAAGGATGTCAATAAATGGTTCCCCTACCTTTCCCATACCCTATGCAGCATAGGATTATGTGAACACAATGTAGGGGTTATCCTTTAAACCTACACGTTTAAATGGTAACGTACAAACCTAAATCTAAGTCTCTCTAGGAAGGTTGATTAGCATGGATCCTTGGTGCTTAGTTACCATGCCTCCATGGGCTAACTAAGGTCATTGTCATTTTAAAGATAACTTACATGATCACCTAATCCTACATGATTGATGGATCACCACTATTGTATTATGAGTGTTTTTTTCCATATTAAATAGGACACACTCGATCCTACACGATCAAGGTACGACGATTCATAAGGATCCTGACTATTGTTCACACATATCCTTCTAAGGTCATGAGTTCCTAGCTATTGCATTCATGCAACTCCTTCTAGGACTCATATCTACCTGGTTATTACATTCATGCAACTCCTCCCAATATTGGGCTAGTTTACAAGAGGAATATTCTACCCACCCCAAGGATAGATAATCATTACAACATTTACCATAAAATTAAACAATGCACTTAGCATAATAACAAGTAGTACATAATCCATAAAATTTGAAATGTGCAACAAATATTCCTCTTAACCATAAGCCAACTATGCATATATCAAGTGCTTGATTCAAATACTTTCTAACAACATAAATGCATAACATAATATACCTCAATTGATAGAACTCGTTAATAACTATCCAAAGAGATTATTCAAATCACATAAAGTACAAAAACCCTAGTTGTCATTAGCAACATAAACTTTCAATTTTTACAGTAATCAATATACAAAATATATTGATCCACTCAATCATTACAAATCCTCTAATATTTTATAACTTCTAATAATTCAAAGCTCTATGAAGTTGTTCCCAATGATCCTCAAACCAACTACAATTCAGCAAGCCTCTTCGAGATGGAGAAATCACCCACAGATTTATGAGGTATACTTAGGGATCAAAACAATTTTTCATGCAATGCAACTTAAAACATGCCTTTCTCTATTATGCAAACATCCGTGCATATAAACAAATCAACCAAGGAGAATCCCATACTTCTCCTTATAATAATTCCTTAACTCGCACAGGTCTCAAGAATAATTATACATGCAAAACAATTCTTCATGCAATGCAACTTAAAATAAGCCATGCTCTATTATACAAACAACCATGCACATAACATAAACAAGCTATAATAATATAATCCTTTATTATAATGATCCCTTAACCCACAAAAGTCTCAGGAATCATTATAATAATTTCTCTTACAAACCAACATCAACATTCAACATCAATACAAGATAATCCCATACTTCTCTTCTATAATGAATCCTTAATCTACCCAAGATCTCAAGAATTCATTATGATAATATCTTTTCAAACATTACATAACAATTTCATGCAAGAGAATCCCATACTTCTCTTTAAAATGATTTCTTAACTATCTCAAGTCTCAAAAATCATTTAGCAGTTTCTCTTTCAAAACCAATATGCATTAATGATTCCTTAACTAACGCCAATCTCAATAATAGTTTTTTATTCCAAACCAAAAATCAAACAATAATCCATTGATTCTTAACCCAAAAGATCATTGTATTAGTTTCTCTTTCAAAATCAAAATCAAACATTCAAATGTTACAAGAGAATCTCATACTCTTCTTTATAATGATTCCCTAACTCACAACAATCTCAAAAATAATTACATTAGTTTCTCTTTCAAAACCATAAAGTATTCTTTAACTTTAACTTTCTATACAACAACTAAAGAAAGGAGTAAAGCACTTATTCTAACATAAAGATTTCTTTAACTTTAACTTTCTTTACTACAACTAAGAAAAATTGAAGCACTTAATCTAACATAAAGCTTTCTTTAACTTTGGGGAGAGGGGGGAAGATGATGGTGGGCGGGAAGTCCTCTGCAGGAGAGCACAGGAGCGGCAACGGTTCGAACCATGGGCACAGCGAAGCAGATGGAGGACAACTGGGGTCCAGGGGTACTGAGGCGTCCTTGCCAAATGAAGGAGATCGGATTGACGATGATGTCAGTCAAGGTAAGGACCCACCAGACAAAGGTGGAGGTGGGCCACAGAAGTCGTATGCTCAGGCAGCGGCTTTAGAAACCCTAAGCGGTTATTTTACCAAGGAGTTGTTTTCAACTGGGGACATGTTGGACATCCCGGTGGAAGTCCTCTCAAGCTTCATGGAGTATGAGAAGTATACTCTCATTGGTAAGTTCATTGGTGGTCGTCCCGACATGGAGACCATTTGCAAGTGGGCGACAAGCAAATGGAGGACCTTTGGGCATATGGAGTTGGTGGCCCTATCTTGGGGCTTTTTCGCTATTAGACTGAACAACAAGGAAGACTACTATAAAATCCTGGCTGGAGGCCCATGGTTTCTGGATCGTAGAATCCTGTTTCTTAGGAAGTGGGGCATGGACTTCAATCATGACACCTAGAACATCAACATTGCTCCAATATGGGTTAGGCTCTCGAGTCTTCCCCTCTTCGGATGGCATGAAAAAGTAATAAGAGGCATTGCCCGCTCCATAAGGGAGTTGGTCACCATTGATCCTCCCACCTGAGCTCAAACAAGGTTTGTCCAAGCTCATTTCTACGTGTTGACGGATTTGGAGGCAGACCTCCCATCCTCCATCACTCTCTGGTCTAGAGGCACTGTTCTCCACAAACAAGCTATTGTCTATGAGAATAGACCAGCTTTTTGCCCCCAGTGTCGTTCTCAAGGGCACCTTCAATCCAATTGTCCTCTTCAAAAATTGGGTAAGCAGAAGCAGGAAACCTGTAACCCCCTGGAACATGGTGAAGGCCAGGTGAAGCAGTCAAATTTTCCAAATGCGAAGGGCCATGATTCTCTAGGCCCCTCTAGGGACCACGATGAAATCTCCCAGCTAGAAGAGGATATCACCCACTAACCGGACTCAGAGCAGTTTGGCAAAAACACCCAACAAGGAGCAAACTCTCACCTGGAGAGCCATTCACAGGAGGAGGAGGATCAGTCCCCCCCCCAAAATACCACTTAGTCAGATTTACCCAAGCTCCAGGACCAGGGCCATCCCAATTTTAACCATTCACCAACTTTGCTAGAAGATTACCTCCTAGGTAGGAGGGGTGAACATTCTAGTCATATTAGCCCTCAAAATACGAGGAGCCAAAAGCAAAGTGTGGATTTTGATAGTGAGAGGAAGTAGGGCCGTCCTCCCAACAAGTACAGGTAAGACAAAGAGACAATGATAGACGTCACAAATGGAACCCAACGTCTGCTGGTTCTGGATGACTCTGATACTTAGATGGACGAAATGCATGTACCAAATTCTCCCCCCCAACAAGGAAGGGGAGGCAAGAAGAACCTCAAACTGTCCATATGAAAGTTCTCTCATAGAATGTGAGAGGACTGAACGGAGCAGCCAAACGGAGGTTAGTGGTTGATTTTTGGAAGACTAACCCCTCCATCCTAATTTTGCAAGAGACCAAGACCGATGCTATCTCCTTTGATAAAGCTGGTAAGGGCATTTAGGCCAAGGCAAAATTTTTTTCTAGTCCTGTAGTGGGAACAGCAGGAGGTCTCATGGTTCTTTGGAATCCATAGAGTATCGAGGGCAGCTTGCTATCAACCTCCAATAGGATTATCAATGTGATGTTCCATTCCAAAACCACCAATTTTTCCTGGATCCTGTCCAATGTTTATGCTTTGAATTCTACCATAGAGAGAGCAGAAATGTGGAAAGCTATTTCCCATATGAGGGAAAATTTTAGTAATTTTCCTTGGGTCTTAGGGGGAGACTTCAACTGTCCTCTTCATCCATCTGAAAAGAAAGGAGGATCCGACCATTCCAGTCATAGCTTGGAGAACTTCAGAGATTTTGTCTCTTCTAACAGCCTGCTTGACATCGAACTCAAAGGGGCATCCTTCATGTGGAGCAAAAAAAGGATTGGGAGCAGCCTGATTCAAGTCAAGCTCGACAGATTTTTCATATCCCAAGAAGCTATTCCCATCCTTTGTGGTGCAACTCTCTCGACCCTACCTAGGATTGGGTCTGACCACAACCCTATTTTTTTGGAGATGAACGACGGGCCTATTTTTAAGACCCCCTTCAGATTTGAATCCATGTGGGCTTCTCATAAAGACTTCAAAGGATTGGTTTCAACATGGCGGCAACAGGAGGTGGCAGGAACCGCTTCTAAGAGAGTGGCTATAAAACTCAAGATGGTGAAAAAGAAGTTGAAAATATGGAACAAAGAGGTTTTCGACAACATTTTTGAGTCCAAAAGGTCCATCTCGAAGAACCTAAAAGTTTTGGAGGAGAGAATGGAGCTCGAAGGTTACACCGAGGGCCTCGGGGAGGAAGAACGAAGCCTCTTGGTGGATTACCATTCTATTCTTGCAAGGGAGGAAACCTTCTGGCGCCAGAAATCTAGAGACCTTTGGTTGAAGAATGGAGACTCCAACACGAGGTTTTTCCATGCATCTACCATGAGGCACAGAGGGGCCAACAAGATCAAAGAAGTGTCTTGCAAGGATGGGCGTGTAACCAGGGAGATAGAGGAAATCAGGAGCAAAGTGGTTGACTTTTTCCAAGACTTTCTTGGCGCTCCTCTCGACAGAAACATACAAGTCCAAAAATCTTTGCTTGCTAACTTTTCGATTAAAGTCCCCCATGAGGTAAGCATCAAGCTTCTGGAACCTTTTTCCTCATCTGAGATTAAAGAAGCTTTGTTCTCCATGCAACCAGACAAGGGCCCTGGCCCTGATGGTTTTCCCCCCCATTTTTTTAAGTAATTTGGGATGTTGTGGGTCCGGATGTGTGCGAAGCTATTCGATATATTCAAGCTTCCATATCCATTCACCAAAAACTCAATTCCACCTTTCTTGCTCTCATTCGTAAGTATCCCGCCTGTAAAATTTTCTCTGACTACCAACCCATCAGCCTGTGCAATGTTTTTTACAAGATCCTCACCAAGTCTATAGCCAACAGACTGAAACCCGTTCTCCCTCTCCTGGTTGATCCTTGTCAGGGAAGCACTGTTAAAGGCAGAAACATTCTTGACGGGGTCATCACTATCCATGAAACTCTTCACTTTGCTTACCTCTCCAAGAATGCTACACTCTTTCTTAAGCTAGACATGAACAAAGCCTTTGACAGAGTTGATAGAAGGTTCTTGTGTGTTGTCCTCCTCAAGTTCGGCTTTCATCCTCACTGGATTGACCTTGTCTGCAGTTGCATATCCACTCCTTTTTTTTTTGTCCTAATCAACAAGTCCCCTGATGGGTATTTCCAAAGCGCCAGAGGCCTCAAACAAGGTGACCCGTTGTCACCCATCCTCTTCATCCTTCTAGCAGAGGTTCTGATCTAGTCTTTGAAAGAGGCTCTTCGTTAGAACAAGATTTCTGGCATTCTACCCACTTCTAGAGTTGAACCTATCACTCATCAGCAATTCATGGATGACACCCTCATCTCCACTGGGGTGTCTGTTTCCCAAGCCAAATCCCTCAAGCGGATCCTCTCCTGTTATGAGCAGGCTATCGAGAAAAAGGTCAATTACATCAAGAGCAAAATCTACTTTATTAACACTCCCCTGCGTAGGCAACTCCGGATTGCCAAAATTTTAGAATGCACCATTGACTCCCTGCCTACATCTTATCTGGGGTTACCCCTGTCTTGCAATGGTCGTGCCAGTGGAAGTATGTGGAACATGAACCTGGAACGCCTTCATAAGAAACTAGGCACTTGGAAGGGCAAACTCCTGTCGTAAGCCAGGAAAGCCACCCTTACCAAAGCTTGTCTTCAGGGGATCCCAACCTACTTTATGTCTATTTTCATGCTTCCAGTTTCTATCCACTCCAAAATTGAGAAGATTCAGAGGACCTTTCTGTGGTCTGGCAATGAAGAAAAATTCAGAATCCCTCTTGTTTCCTGGGACAAGGTTTGCTCACGGATAGACCAAGGCGGCTTGGGGATGAGGATATCAAGACTTATGAACTCAGCTTTGATCGCTAAGCATGCTTGGATGATCCTAACAAGTGACCCTGTGGAGTGGGTTAAGCTAGTCAAAAGGAAATATCTAAGCTCCAATTCTTTTTTCGATGCTAAGACTCCCCTTGAAGCATCGGCTTTTTGGAAATCTGTGCTCCAAACCTGTCATTTGATCAGCTTGGGAGCCCGCTGGATTCTGGGTGATGGCAACCTCATCCTCTTTTGGAAGGACAAGTGGGCGTCTGAAGAAGCCCTTGGCTTGAGGGCGGACCTTGCTAGCCTGAGAGCTCAAACGAACCCAAATTCCCAACTCAAGGTGGTGGATTTCATAGATCGGAGCAACCGTTTCCCTCGATGGAAACTTCCAGTCATGGATGGGTTTAATAATGAGGTTACCTTTCTAGCAAACATCCTCCAATTGGTTTTAATCTCATCTGTTAGGAGGACTAATAGAATCATTTGGCAAGGCATGGAGGATGGTATTTTCTCTGTCAGATCCGCCTATGAATTTCTTACTAGCGAGACTTCCCTGGATTATCGGTGGAAAGTTGTCTAGAGGAAAGGGGTCATCCCTAAAGTGAATTTCTTTGCATGGATTTCTTTTCACAACAAATCCTTAACCATTGATGACCTTCACAAGAGGGGCTTTGCCTTCCCCAATAGGTGCTACATGTGTTTAGCGGAGTGCAAGACGAGGGATCATTTATTCCTGCACTGCCCCTTTTCCCACTCGGTCCTCAGCATTGTCCTATCCTCCTTCCAAATCCTCTGGTGCTCTCCTCGCTCCCTCAGAGATGCTTTCCATTAATGGCCCAATCCTTTCAAGAATCCTAAACTCCGCTTCATCCTTGAGGCCTCCTTCCACCACTCCATTTGGCAAATTTGGTTAGAGAGGAATGCCAGAGTCTTTGGCAAAGCCCCAAAAGTGCCTCCTTGTGTCGCTCAAAGGGCCTGATCCTATGCCATCGAGAACTCTAAAGATGTTCCTAGTCCCCGTCCCCACCTTTCGAGTGAAGAAGCAATTTTCAAAAGGATGGATCTCTGCCCGTCTTTGAAAGCTGTTATTGGTCCCTGTCGCATAAGTGTTATTTGGACCAAGCCCCCCGAGGGGTGGATTAAATTAAATTTTGACGGAGTGGCAAAGGGTAATCTTGGGCCCGCTGGATCAGGTGGTGTTGTTAGAGATCATGATGGGAATCTTGTGGTGGCCTACTATGAATATTTTGGCTCCCAAACGAATCACTATGTCGAAGCCCGAGGCGTTCTGAAAGGAATCCAGATCCTCTCCGAGGATCCTCGGCCTCTAATTATTGAAGGAGATTCACTCAACATTGTGAACTACCTCCTAGGCACCAAAGACCCATCTTGGAGGGTCTTCAACATCGTTCTTGAGGCAAGATCGCTTCTTTCCCAACGTGGCAGGTGGAAAGCAGGTCATATCCTTAGAGAAGGCAATCGCGTGGCTGACCACATGGCCAACAAAGGGCTTACGACCACGTGTCCGATCGTGTGGCGATCTTGCTTCCCATTCGAGGTGGAAAGATTGGCCAGAGCAGATATCCCTTCATGAGGTGTTCCCCGCACAGATTTTGAAAGGTCCTTCCCGATGAGTATCGGGTTAGGGTGGCAGCTCTATCCAATCCCCTGAAGCAGGCCTATAAGCGTCAGAACTCGAAGGATCAGGAGGATCCAAAATAGCAGTTTTCTTTGTCTGGTGTTTGGCTATTTTGCTTCTGCTCTCCATGTTTTAGTTTCTTCGGCTATTACTTGTTGTCCGGATAAATTTTTGTTTTGTTATTTGGTTAATCAGGATTAAATGCCCTTTCTGTAGCCTCAGGGCATTTAGTCTAGGTTTTGTTTTCTTGCAATCGGGCTTATATTTCCAGCCAGGAGGCATGATGCATCATTAGAAGTAAGGCTAATTTTGTACATAAGTTTTTGGGATCCTCTATAAAAACCCACTGTTAATCTATTAAAATAATTAACAAAAAAAGAAGCTTTCTTTAACTTTAACTTTCTTTACCACAACTAAGAAAGATTAAAGCACTTAATCTAACATAAAGCTTTCTTTAACTTTCTTTACCACAACTAAGAAATATTAAAGCACTTAATCTAACATAAAGCTTTATTTAACTTTAACTTTCTTTACCACAACTAAGAAATATTAAAGCACTTAATCTAACATAAAGCTTTCTTTAACTTTAACTTTTTTACCACAACTAAGAAATATTAAATCACTTAATCTAACATAAAGCTTTTTTTTTACTTTAACTTTCTTTACACAATTAAGAAAGATTAAAGCACTTAATATAATATAAATATTTCTTTAAGTTTCTTTACCACAACTAAGAAATATTAAAGCACTTAATCTAACATAAAGCTTTCTTTAACTTTAACTTTATTTACCACAACTAAGAAAGATTAAAGCACTTAATTTAACATAAAGCTTTCTTTAACTTTAACTTTCTTTACCACAACTAAGAAAGATTAAAGCACTTAATTTAACAAAGGGTACTTTATCAACACAACAACTAAACCATCGTCATAAAAGAGAATCCCATACTTCTCTTATTAATAATTCCCTAATTCACAAGAACCTCAGAAATCATTAAACATGGTTTCTATTCAAAACCCTAGGCAAAACATTAATCCACTTTTTTTTTAATTAAAAGGAAAAGCATTCATACAATATCTAATTTATTTATTGAGCCAACTAAGCATTATAAATCTAATTTATTATCTACCAATTCCTTGCCACCCTTATAACTATGACAACATATTAATATTTTGGAGACCCTTAACCAAATATTATCATTCATTCCATTAAAGAAAATCATATCAATTCCATTCAAATAAAAGGACTCTTACCACTTAGCTTTATAACACTTCTTTAACATGCTAAAAAACTTAGAAGGTCATGAACAAATCATACCCTAAAATGTTCACATGCCAAAAAGATAAAAGAGATTCATAAAAACAAGAAGGGACCCTTATATTCACATAAGAACAATGAAGGTAATACTAGAACAATCAAACCTTGAATTCACTCAAGCTTATCAAGCTACAAAAAATAGATCAAAGCATAAGCCAAAATGAAAGGAAGACTTAACAAAAATAGGCAACACGGGTTACTGACCAATCAGCAAGTGAAGGTGCTACCAACCAACCTTCAACCTGAGATAAACATCACAAACAATGATGCAGGGATACTTAAAAAAATCATGCACACCCTATGGATTAACTATATGAAAAAAAACACACATGCTATACGTACATGGCCTACACAACAAAGAAAGAAGCTATGGCCATCTTGACAACTCCAACAATAACACACTAAATAAATAAGTCAAAGCAAGTGAACTCAAAGCGATAGAAGGGATCATCTTCAAGATGTGACGATAGCAAGATGTACTACCACAAGATATGGATTAAACATAGGTCTCACATCTCAAGATCTAAAAAGGAAACAAACAACAAAAACCCTTGTGTAGGTAGAAAATAAAGTTAAGGAAAAACAAGCTCAACTTTGAAACATAAAGCATGGAGAGAAAACACAAAGGAACACCTAAATAAATGATCTCCTACGTTATTTTGGATCTTCTATCGCAGTGCTCTCGAATCCTTTCTCCACCAACTTTCCAAAACAAGCTTTGCCTCCTTTTTCTTTTCTTTTTTCTTTTGTCCCTCTCATACTTCTTAAAGAGAAATACGGTATGGAGCGCTTCCTCTTTCATGGAGACACTCAAAAAATAAAATGTTCAAGAACATATTTCCACCAAGACTAGTGTGCCACCTCGATGCTTAATTAAAGAGCCACTCAAACATACCGAGGAACTCTAAGAAGAGTTAACTTATTTAATTTAACTTTTGCTAAATTATCCCCAAAACATTTAATTCTAAAATATTAGAATCAAAACATTCTTCTAAAGTATTTTTAAACTCAAACTTTAATTTACTTTAAAACGGATAGTTAATCCAATATTTCAACCAAAAATTAATTAAACTTGCTTCAAATCTATGCATACTAAGCACAAATATAGATTCATTCCAACAACATTTCACACCATATTTTTATCTTTAAGTAGACGGTCTTATTTAGGATAGTCTAATGTTATCACTGACCTATTAAAGAGGCTCATTACAAGCAACTTCTTAACCCAATGGTGTGAATAAGGAAACAAGCAAAATGCAAATGCATCTACATGAAGGGAAATTTTCCATGTTACATCGAGTTGTTGATGAACAAGTCATCATCATCATCATTTCCCTAAATATATCTCTTTGTGAGTGGTTCACCCCTATGGTCCTGCCAAATATATCACCCGGTCCTACACCCACAAATACATCAAAGATGAACTCATCTTATCAAAAGACATTGTAATATGCAGTTATGCCATATTATACACACATCAACTCATATCTTATTGTCCATAATGAGATTTTCCAAGGAGGGGTGTTATAAGAACCCCATAACAATCCATTCACTAATTCCACTAAACATAACCTTTTTAAATCTCAAATAAAAAGATATACATGCTAAGATACTTTATTTACTTCCAAATATTCATAAACATAGTCTCCTTATATTTTATTTTGATTAAAATAACTATAAAGCATTACTATTAGAATTATGGCACTTAAAAAAATAAAGAAGTACAATCAATATTTTGCTATCTAATAATATTCAATTTAAAAAAAAAGCTCTAAACTCATAAGAATGTATTCAAGATCAACAATCCCACAAAGCAATCCAACATAAAAGCAATGATACCTAAAAAATTAGGCATCCTTACACAAGGATGTGCTCATTGTAGATGTGGTGCCACTACACTGGTCACTCCAAAACCATGTGTGGCCATCCACAAACACACAAAAAAATTAAAGCATTAGGAGGGGGACTAGAAAACCTGACTCTTCCTTCTAAACTAAGAACGCAAAATGAAACACAAAGTTGTAACGCCTCTTAAATTGGAGACCATCAAAGTTAAGGAGACCTCTATGGTTGCTTGAGTCACCATAAAAAACCCAGCTACCCAGCTAACCATAATCAACATGGAACTCCTTGTCTATGACTTAAATATTACACGATGCATAGGGTCTTAAAACAAACACAAGCTTAAAATAATATTTGTGTAAACAAAATTTAAACCACACATAGATCATATTATAATTCAAAGACAATAAAGGTGAACGAGAATCATAAACATAGACTATAAAATACACAGTCCAAAGCCTCTCACAATAAGCTAGTTTGACTATGGTACCTGCTCAAAAACTCTACTAAGAAACCATCGAACAATAGACAAGCAAAAAGGGATATTGCTAACGTCCAAGAGTAACATTGAAGACACAAATAATACATTGCATAAAACATAGGAAAAAAGCATAGGGTTACCTCACCACACTTTCCTTTCAAATCTAAAACTTGTGTCCTCTGACTCCTTGCTCCTCTCTACTTGCTTTGCTCCCAAAATCAACCTTCCTGAAAACCCAATGTTGAGCCTCTTAAAAGCAACTCGAATCCAAGCAATGAGTGGGGAGCCTTTTCCCCTACCCATCATTTGATGGCCACCATTCCCATCATGATTTTTTTGGTTTTGTGTAACATTTCTTCAGGTGGCGCCAGCAAGTTTTGTCGAGGTCTAGCAAGACATCGTGGGTAGTACGCTTTTAAAGAAGGTAAGGAAGAATTAAAAGAAATAAAATCACAAAATTAAATTTCAAACTTTAGAAACCTTAGATTAATTTTTTTTTCAATTAATCCTACCTCTTTGATTAATACCAAACAAATCAATTAATCCTTCTAATAAGGTATTTTTCTCAATATTGAGGAGAGATCAACTAGTTGCTAATTAATACCACATGTCGATATTAAATTATTGACATTGGTAAAATTATTTAGCATTAATGACATTTCCCTTAAAAATACCTTAAATACAAACAACAAGAATATATTCTCCATCTCAAATTATACAATTTTGTTTTCTTACCAATCAAGCATAAATGCAATGCAACTATATGAAGTAGCCTTTTTACCTAGAGTTGTTGATGAACAAGTCATCATAATCATTTCCTAAAATATATTTCTTTATAGGTGGTTCACCCATATGATCCCACAAAAGAGAGAACACCTGGTCCTACATCCATAAATACATCAACAATACCATATTCCAATCTCAAAGAATATAATTATTCCATAATATAGACATCATAACATGAAACTATGCCATTAAAATAGTCACACCAAAACATGGTTCATTGTTCAAAGCAAGGTTTTCCAAGGTGGGGTGTTACATACTCCCTTCCTTGGATTAAACACAGTCCTCTATGTTTCCTACAAGTGAGTAACCAAATGTTCATTCAAATAAATATGGAAATTGTTGTCTCATTTCTTTAGCATTTTTCCATGTGACACAATTTTTAGAATATTGATCCCACTAGACCTTACATTGATCTAGGTTTTATTTCGTCAACCTCTTGGAATGAAACCCTAGAATCTTAACTGATCTCATCTCAAAGGTCAAGGGATCTACCATCTACAATTTAGAAATATTCCACATGTGAGTAGGATTAGCAACACATTCCTTAAGTAGGGATATGTGGAAAGTATCATGGATCTTTGATAGTTTAGGTGGTAAAACGAGCCTATAGGCTACTAGGCTAATCTTATCAATGATTTCAAAAGGCCCAACATAGCGAGGATCTAATTTGGTTGACTTGATGGCACTTTTCATGGGTCTTACCCTTAAGAAAACTTTATATCCCATAGAGAATTCTCTTGGTGATCTTTTTAGATCAACATAGCTCTTTAGGCGATCGACCACTTTCTTGAGCCTAAGTCATATTTCTCTAAGTTTTTCCTCCAACTCTCAAATGGTTTATGGTCTGATCATCACCTGATCCTTTGAATTATCCCATGATAGAGGTGTTCTACATCTTTTGCCATACAAGGCTTCAAATGGGGACATCCCCAATGATGCATGGTACCCATTATTGTATGCAAATTCAATAAGATGCAAAAAGTCTTCCCACTTAGAATTTTGGTCCATGCAATACATGCATAAAATATCTTCCAAAATTTGGTTGACCCTATCAATCTAATAATTTATTTCGAGGTGATATGCAAAATTAATATTTAGCTTCGTGTTTATTACATGATGTAGAGCCTGCCAAAACTCTGATGTAAATCTAGAATCCCAATCTGATATGATCACCTCAGGAAACCCATGTGACCTAAATATTTCTTTGGAAAACTTGTTTGCCGCCATCGGTGCATCATCCTTATTATTTTATAGTATAAAGTGTGTGACCTTGGTCAACTTATCAACCACTACCAATATTACATCATGTTGGTACCTAGTCTTAGGTAAATCCAAAATGAAATCCATAGAGATTTTTTGTCATTTCTACACAGGAACATCATGTGGGTACAATTTTCTTTTTGGGTGTTAATGTTTGCCTTCACCTTCTGGAACTCTAAATATATTGCAATGAAACTAGTGATATCTTACTTCATTCTAGCCCAATAAAAGGTTTTTTATGTTTTCCCTCATTTTTTACCCCCTCGAATGAGAAAAATAAGGAGAATTATGTGCTTCTTGCATAATTAGTCTCCTTACATCACCAATTTTGGGTATAACTACCTTGTATTTAAAGCATAAAAGCCCATATTTTATGTTGAAATCCTTATATTCTTTAGGATTTCCCTTGGTTTTATCCTAGATTTCTATGCAATACGGGTCTTGTAGTTGCATTTCCTTGACCCTATCCATCAAATCTATATGGCTCTAGGTCAATGCTGCTATGTGCCTTCTCCTACTCAAGGCATCTATAACCTTATTCTCCTTCCCTTTGATATATTCAATACCAAAGTCGTATTCTGCTAAGAATTCTACCCATCTTCTTTGCCTTGCATTCAGTATAGGCTGGATGAAGATATATTTCAAACTTTGATGGTTTATCCTTAGCTCAAATAGTCTTCCCAACAAATAATATCTCCAAACCTTTAGGGCATGCACCATAACTATCAATTATAAATCATACGTAGCATATTTTACTTCATTATTTTTTAGCTTTTTGGACTCATATGCTACTGTATTCTCTTCTCGTGATAATACCCCACCCAAACCTTTTAGGAAAGCATCGATACACACCGTAAAATTTCCAATATGATTCGATATCTTAAGAATCGATGTCATTGTTAAATTATTCTTTAAAGCCTCAATGCAGCCTCACATTTATCTATCCATTTGAACTCTTTTTCCTTTTTTTGAAGATTGGTGATCAAATAGGTAACCTTAGAATAATCTCTCATAAAATACCTATAATAGCCAGTGAGTCCTATGAAACTCATAACTTATGTCATATTTGTTGGTGAAGGCCAATTTAATATAGCCTCAATTTTCTTTGGATCTACAACAATTCCTTCTATCGATATGATGTGCCCCAAATATTGCACCTATGAGGTATAAAACTCACACTTGGATAACTTTCCATATAACTAGTTCTTCCTCAAAACTTCTAGCACTAACCAAATATGGTGATCATGTTCTTCTTTAGAATGAGAATAGATCAAAATATCATCCAAAAATACCAAGATAAACCAATCTAGATAGTTTTTTAACACATTGTTCATCAAGTTCATAAAAGTTGCTAGCGCATTTATCAATCCAAATGGCAGCACTATGAACTTATAGTGCCCATATCTAGTCTTAAAGGTTGTCTTAGAGGTATCCTCTTCTTGAATCCTTAGTTGGTGATACCTTGATCTTAGATCTATATTTGAGAATATGGTAGCATCCTTTAGCTGATCAAAGAGATCATCAATTCATGGTAAAGGATACTTATTTTTAATGGTTACCTTATTCAACATCCTATAATATATGCATAGCCTCAAAGATCCATCCTTCTTTTTCATAAAAATATCGGAGCACCCCAAGACAACACACTATGCTTGATCAAAATCTTTTCTAACAAGTCTTATAGTTGCACCTTTAGTTCTTGCAACTCAATTGGGGTCATCATGTAAGGTGTTTTTAAAATGGGTTTAGACCCTAGCATTAATTCAATAGTGAAGTTGAATTCTCATCGAGGAGGTAGCCCTGGAAGATCTTCGAGAAACACATACCAAAATTCATGGAGAATTGGATGCTTCTTGAATATTTCTTCATCTCCCTTTTCTCCAGTATTCTCATTAATCTTTACTACATATAGTATACCACCTCTTTAGATGGCTTTCTTTAACTACATAGCTGAAATCAAGTGAGGTTGGAAATAACCCTAGCCACTTTTTTAAGAAATAGAGTCTATTCCATCATTTGAATGTATCTTCCAAGGGACATACTTAGATTACTTTATGTGCAAGTTATCTAGTTACTTCATGCAATGTAATAAATGCACAAGTGTCAATGTGCAAGTTGTCCCTTGCACAGCTAGGTAGAGTGTTGGCCAAGGAACCTATGTTCCTATATAAGAAATACCTCATTGTTAGATATACATATAGAGAGTCGAGGGATATAGTCAGATAGTGTAGCTTAGGGGATAGTATAATTATGTGTACTTCACCATCCATTGGTGATGGGTGTAATGTAGTTTAGTAGCTTTATTAATGGAGTGTTCATTTCCTCCATAGCTACATTGTAATATTTTATATAATTTTTATTTACAGCATATTTTAGTCATCTAGCATATTTACTTTCTTTCATATTATTTTGCATCTTGTGATTGTTATCTCCTAGTGCTCATTCATCAAAAGTTAATAGTGGTATCAGAGCTACGGTAGATCTAGTCTATGTAGGTCAATAGGGAAACCACCATTATCATTTAGCTTGAGTGTTTTGTCAAACTGATGCACCACTGGACCAGCCACTATCAAAAGATCTCAAAAGAATCTAGGTGGTAGAATTAGGGAGAGTCACAAAGTTAGGACTGAAAGAAATCTCAGTTTTAGAAAATACTGAGATCATTTTTGTCTAGAGTATTTTCCACAGAGTTGCAAGGAAAACTCATGAAGACTAGGACTCAACATTCAATCCACTAGATTGACAAATCATCTAGTGAAGATCATCTAGGTTATCTAGAATTTGCTAACTATTGCCTAAAGTTTCTTTTGTTGTAGAAAATTAATTCTTAGAGGATTGGGACTCCTCCTATGAAAAAAATCTAGGAGACTCCAACTTCATTGCCCAAAGGTTGACATGCCCTCATAGTGCAGATATTAGTTCATTGTGCAAGAGGAGAATACTATGAAAGAATACTTCTTGTGAAGGATTGTGGTGAAGACAGGAGACTAAATATCTATTGGATTGAAGAACTCCACAGTTGAAGAACAGGCCATAGGAGCCTTGATACAAAAAGGCCATAGTAGCCTTGAAGAATAGGCCATAGGAGCCTTGATACAAAAAGGCCATAGTAGCCTTGAAGAATAGGCTATAGGAGCCTTGATACAAAAATGCCATATAAGCCTTGAAGAAGAAGCCATAGAATTCTTGATACTAAAAAGGCCATAGAAACCTTGATATTGAAAAGGCCATAGAAGCCTTGATATGAAAAAGGCCACAAAAGTCTTGATACTGAAAAAGGCCTCAAAAGCCTTGATATTGAAAAAAGACCACATAAGTCTTGATATTGAAAAGGCCACAGAAGCCTTGATATTGGAAAAGGCCACAAAAGCCTTGATATTGAAAAAGGCCACAAAAGCCTTGATATTGAAAAATGACCACAAAATCCTTGGTACTAAAAAAGGCCACAGAAGCCTTGATATTGAAAAAAAGCCATAGAAGACCTTGATCCTGAAGAAGAATTCAAAAAGAATATCTGATTCATAAGCAGACTAAAGATTTCAGTACTAATATCTTTGTTGTAAGGAAAGAAGATTCAATGAGTTGGGAAACTTCCTACAAGAAAGTTAGGAAGAGTATCTTCTTCATAATCAACTCAACCCTAAAGCAAAAATGAAGAGATCAGGAGAAGATCTCATTGAAGAACTTCTAGTATTGGAAGAAGAAGAAGGACTAGGAGAGTCCTGCTCAGAGCCAAAAGAAGCAAAATCATAAGATCCAGGAGAAGATCTCACCACCAACACTTCCAAGAGCAAAAGGTTGAAGAGAAGATCTCAAGGAAGACCATCAAAAGTTGCAAGATCAAAGACCTTGAGAAGGTCTCATCGAGCATCCAAAAAAGGCTAGGAGAGCCTTGTTAAATATCATCAAAAGATTTCTTTGGAGAACTCATTGGAGAAATCCACTACCAAGGTGAATTCCTTGATAGTGAAGGACTTGGGACAATTATCACCATCCAACAACAAGCCCAAGAGGAGAATTTGGCAAGGAGTGCCAAATATATGAAGGAGAATTTGGAAAGGAGTGCCAAATTTGTGAAGGAGAATTTGGCAAGGAGCACCAAATATGTGAAGAAGAATTTGGTAAGGAGTGCCAAATACCAGAAGAAGATCCTTCTTGAAGTCAGAATTCAACAAGAAGACTTGAAGATAGAAGAAGCTCACCAAATCTTGGAGATTTGAAGATTACCTCTTACATCAAGAAGGCACCGCTTTAGAGATAAAGACTTCTCCAAATCTACAACATAAGGAGGAGAACAAGCCACCAAATCCTAGGCTCGTGAAAGAAAGTTCAAGACCATCATTTGGTGAAGAAGGATTTGTTCAAGACAACCTACAAAAAGCTGCAAGATCCTACTCGAAGCAGCAACTTGGTGATTCTAGACACCAAGATCTACATCCTCTACAAAAGTGGGAGAAGAGCTACAGAAAAAGGTAAGCAACTTTTGGTGCAAGTAGATTCATTAATTGGATTACTTATCAGATTTATTAGAGCACCTGAATTTGGATTAAAGTTGCAAGAAGAAAATTAGATTACAGTCTTCTAAAGTGCAAAAGGAAAAAGGTTATTTTTAAGGATTTATTTGCACATTTATTAGGAGTTGATTAGATTTCAGAATTGCTTCTATCAACTACCTATCATCTACTTTGGAAAAATAAAAAGAAGACTAAGTCCTACAATACTAAATTGTAGTGAAATTGCAGAATAATTATTGAAGGTTCATTTTAGATTATTCTTGATTAGTTGCAATAAATTTGATTAAGTGCATTATCTTGAGAGTTTATTGGAGTGATAAGGTGAAAATTGTTAGTGCATTAAAAATAAAGTCTATTAGATTTATTTTGCACTATTATACTACTCTCAAAAGAAAATAGATTTGTGTTTTTGAAAGGCACAAAATCTGATCTGTATCAAGTGTCTAAAGACACTATTGAAGCACAAAAATCTACAACACATAGTGGCCAAGTGAAGCCACCAAATAAGGTTAGAATCCTCCAAAATATGGAGAAGAACGTAACTAACAAAAAATAGAAATAGAAGCTTCAAATATTGAGACTTGGTGAGTCCCAAATCCAAAGCATTACAAGGTTAGATGCAAGGAAAGAAAGTGCAGAAAATTGCATCAATTGAAAAGCTTCTATCTACTGTTATCTAAGCTTGGATTTGTTATCAAAGTGTCCAAGAAAAAAGGGAAAGGTGTGTCTACTCATAAAATACAACCTCAAAACCCTTGTATTGCAGGAAAAATCTGCCACAAAACCAGAATTTCAGATCTGGAAATAGAGTGCAAAAGAAGGTACATTAAAAAAAGCCTTATGTACAATTTATAATACATTTTATTGCACTACTCTAATCTGGTTTTTACAGCAAAAGAGCAGATTTGAAAGTGCCACAAAATGGCACATTAACTACAGGGTAAATCAGCCAAGGAAGGTCAAACATCAACACTCTTCTTCCCAAGAAAAAGGAGCCACTCAAAGGGCTCATCTTGGACGTACGAACCTGCAAAATCAAAGCTCATATCAAGCTATCATCGAGCTACATTTACGTAGACAAAAGAGTGCACATCTACTACTAAAAGACATCAAAAATCTACAAAGGAATCAACACGATTGGAGGCATAAAAGAGAAGGATCAAAGGTGTTACATTCAAGGTCTTTAACTTGGAGAAGACCATCCACCAAAGGAAGCTCCAAATTGGCATTCAAAGCTCCATAGTGCATCATCAATCCACCTGCAGAAGAATAGCTTGCTTGTTGCCCAAGCAACGTAGCAAAGCAAAGTAATGTTATACAAAAGGGTTTGAGGAGTTATAATCTCCATCTTTAAAGACGTTACAAGGAAGGACTTCATGCAGAGAGTTTGAATGCCACTTGGCATAAAAGACATCATTCCTCTCTCAATGCTCAAGAAACCTCACGCAGGAGTTACAACGAAGCGGTGACACTTGGTATCCTCCACAAGCTTCACACAAGTGCCCATACATTATAGATTGATCAAAGAGCATTGAACAAGAATTTGGGATATTATAGAAGGAAAGGAGTGCTCACTTGTAACGGATGTGACACATGTCACAAAGTCCATGATTATTCATCCATAAAAGGCACCCGAAGTCCAAAGTTCAACAGGGAGCAAAGCACGATCAAAGATGTCCGAAGCACAACATGGAAGGAAGGAAGAAGGAGCATTAAAGGCTCCTGGTATTGAAGGTCAAACCTTCCTATTTTTATAGTGCCTACATACCAACATTGAAGACAAGCAACTCCAAGGTATCTCCATTGATTCTAGCACCAAAGGTGACACTTATATTGTTGTTATATCCAGCCATAGAAAGTGTCAAATAGTGAGGAGATTTAGCATCTAAAAAGGTAAGGTTTAATCCCATTTTATTATTGCTTTCATATTTGGAGATATAAGGGTTATAAACTAAGGTTAAAACTTAGATTTTGAAAGCAAAAGCTATAAGGGATAACTTATCTCATTGAATTAATATTTGTAATTTAACCTAGGAGAAATAAGGAATTCTACTTGGATTAAATTATTTAACATTTTGCAAATATTATTATTTTTCTAATTTTCCAAACTTGGGAGCCACAAGGGTTACTACATCAAATTTAATTTATTGGAAATTAGAAATAATCCAAGGGATATAAAAAGATGTTATTAGGGTTTTTACTAAGGTTGGATAATTATATTTTTCTTGTCTCAAATCTTCTAAAAAGGGACAAAATAATTCCAATATTAAAACCTCTTCAAAAATTGAAAAGTGCTTAGTTCAATTAGGAGTAATAAGGTGTTAAGAAGTTGATTTTTGATCTTTACAAAATTTGTACAAAATCAACCAGAATTGAACTATATTTTTACAAAAGCACTATATCATACTCCAAAACATTAGGGAGTCATAAGGCATTCTATAAAACTTGATAACAATAATATTTGTCTAAGATTATCAAGTTGGGAAGATATAAGCTTTCTTCAAAACCTAAAATTAGGTGTTCATACTCTCATCACTAGGGAGACATAAGGTAGCCTAAAAACCTAAGAATCTATAAAGGTTTTATCAAATCAAGCTTATATACTTCAATAAGGTATCATATATAAGGAGCTATAAGATAGACTACCAAGGTTCTATCAAATTTCAATTTCAAGAAATAGCAAGAATCACTATGGATGAAATTTTGAGAAAATCTTTCAGTAATGAAGAACTATTCCATGAAGTAGAATTCTACTCTCAAAACTTAATAGATACTCTAGAAGGATATGAGTATCTACCCTCTAACGACAAAGATAAATTCTCCTTATTCCTTAAAGAAGCCAAAGAAGGTAGCTTTATAGTATTGATTAACTATCTTCATGAAATTTTCTTCACAACATGGTGGAACTCACAAAGATTGATTATATTTTCACCAAAATAATATCTGATGATTTATCTATCATTAATTGTGTTTGTACTTACTCAACACAAGAAACAAGTTGGCAATAAAGAACAATACTATTGTGATGATAGACTAACTTGTCATAAAGTAGAGATATCACCAGCACCAAAGCATAATCACAAGAAGATAAGAAGAAAAAGGAAGAAGAGACATACTAAAAGAGGCCAAGACATGAAGAAAGAATCAGTACACCAAAAATGCAAGCACAAAAGAATGAGAGGAAAATTACACCATGCCCTACTCATTCATCAACAATCAGAATCAAATGAAGATACTTGCAAGGAGAACTATAAAGGTGGCTGGATAGAAGATGAATATAAACATGCCAAAGATCATCCAATGAAAGAAGAAGCTCCAAATATAGCTTACTCTACATCATATGAAGACACATATTATCTCCTTAACCTAAATACAAAGAATGAAAAGGAAGAGTATGAAGATCAAGTTGAAGATGATGAAGAAGATCCATATTAAAGACTAAAATTTTTCAATACCTAAATAATGTAATACAGAGGGGTGTTAGAGATAGAGTCTATTCCATCATTTGGGTTATGTAAATGTATCTTCCAAGGTACATACTTAGATTACTTTATGTGCAAGTTATCTAGTTACTTCATGCAATGTAATAAATGCACAAGTGTCAATGTGCAAGTTGTATATGTGCAAGTTGTCCCTTGCACAACTAGGTAGAGTTTTGGCAAAGGAACATGTGTTCCTATATAGGAAAGACCTCATTGTTAGATATACATATAAAGAGTCGAGGGATATAGATAGCTAGTGTAGCTTCGAGGATAGTACAATTATGTGTACTTCACCATCCATCGATGATGGGTGCAATGTAGTTCAGTAGCTTTATTAATGGTGTAGACACCAAAACAGCACCAATCCGATTATGTGACTGCAAACACTAATCGCTTTGACACACACACAGCCCCCAGGGCAGCCCTCAGAGGTTAAATAGTGGTCCTAACCACTTTTATAGCAATTTTGTAAGGTCAAAAGGCAATTTGGCACATTCAGGCACTTTGCTCAGTATTCGTCTCACCTAGGGACGAATTCAAATTGGGATCCGTCTCACCCAGGGATGAATTCTTAATTCGTCTTTGGTCAGGACGAATTCCAGGTTTAACGAGCAAAAAGAAGAATGGCGCCAAGTGGCAGCCAAAGACAATCAATTGATGACTCTTGCCTCGCACGCGCGTGTAGGTGGGTAGATGGGCCGTTAGAAGACTATCACAAGGGCAGTCATGAAAGCCCAAGTCATGGAGGACTTTCCTCTCTCATGAGAAGACATGATCGCCACATGGCACCTATGACCACCACATGGCGCTTATGCATGCCTCTCCAAAGAGACCCCCTGGGTCTATAAAATGGTGGACTTTTCCCACCCAAAGGGACAAGTAGGAGGCATTTTCAAGCAACAAAGTGCTGCCGATTTGATACCACGCCTTTACCCTTTTGATTTACATTTTCCACATCCTTAATCTCTTTCGCAAGAGAGGTTATTGGGTGGCTATTGGAAGTGTGAATTCGAACCCAAAAACCCGACATTTGACCACTTTAATCCACCAATTTGCTGACAACCCCATCCTAAGATATTTTGGGCCGATCCCAAGTGGATTGGTGCCAAAATCAAGTTCCAACGGTGGGCGGCCCACTTGGGCACCCCGCACTTTTTAAGTTTCATTCTAATTTGTTCTTTTGTCATTTGTTCATCTTTCATTTCAGTCTATGCTGTCTAGATAGTTCATATGTTCGATTTCATAATGTTTTGATCAGATTTCATCATGTTCTCGTCGCTTTTATTGTCCCACTAACTTGCAGGTAGCGACGTCAAATTCTCGCTGATGGAGGTCAAATTGGGAGAATCCGACCATCTGGGTCATCCCAAAATGCTCCCAATTAGCTAACCCCTATGTTTGCAGGCCATTTGGAGATCCCGAGACGCGACATTTGGACGGTATTATCTCGACGTTTTATCACAGTCGAATTCGTCCTACTCGAGGATGAATTACAGTCTAATTCGTCCTACCTGAGGATGAATTATAGTTGAATTCATCCTGGCCAGGGATGAATTGCAGTTTAATGTGAATTGGCCGACTGTTTCGATGGCAGTGGCCCTCTGGTAATGTTTTCTGGTCTCTATCAAATTTACAGGTCATTTAGAGTCATTTTGTCTATCGATTTGGCTAATATTTTACATGCATATTTCATTAATTTTAGAGAACAAACATTTTTTATTTGTAGCAAGTGCTACTAACATCTTTGTTGTTTCTTTGATCGCAGGAGGAGTAGCAAAGGTTAAGGACTCATCAACACCAGCGACGATAACGTTTTGGCCCGCCCATTTCAAATGTGGGCACATGGAAGGAGGAACATTAAGTCTTGATTGTAACCAAATTCATTTAACGCTCCTAGCCCCTGAAAAGGGAGGAGGTGTCTTTGTAACCGAGATCAAGAGAGTTAAATAAAAGGGCTGTGATTTCTCCATTTTCTTGTATCTCCATTCAATTCGTCTCTTTCACTTCATGCATTCTACATTTTAGGACTTAAGCGTGTTTGATTTTGAATACATCGCAATTAGTGTTTCTTTCATTTGGAATCTTGTGCTTTCAGTGGCGATCACGGTGGGACCCTGTCTCCTAAATTTTGAGATCACGAAAACTGATTAAAACTTGTGTTTTTGTGCTTACAAGTACCTTTTTCAATTTTGGACTGTTATTCGTCTTTGCCTGTGGCGATTACTTTACTGTAATTCATCTGACCCTAAGACGAATTCTAATTCGTCTCAGACAGGGACGAATTTTGTTCTGTAATTCGTCTCACAGAGGGATGAATTTTTGTCTATGAATTTTCAGAGCCGAAGATCAAAAATAGCAAGTCTAGGCAGAGAAAGGTAAGGGTCCTAAAACTGTTCTTGTCATTTTCTGCTTTTCTATTTTTGTTTTCTGTCAATTTTGCTTTCTTAGGGAAAGTAGTTGCTTCTGCATGTTTCATTTTTCCAAATAAAAAGAATCACACACACTTCACGCAACATTTTTAAACCAAGGAGCTGGTCGTAAAACCCCAGCCCTTGATCAAGACCATCGATGGATTTCATCACCACCTTGGCTTGATTTTGCATCCATTACCCCGATTGTCACTGTTGTTAGGCGTAAATCCTGACGAAAGTTGACCGAGTGTCGCTGGGGTGATTCCCAGCGTGCGAGGATAAGTCTTCTATGGTAGGTGTCATTAACAGGACAATCCCCCTTCCATACCGCCTACGTACCATGTACCATCTACTCTCACGTACCTATAGTTTCCCTCTCATAAGGGCGGGTATATAGAGAGGTTGGTATATCGGCCTGGTTGGTATATTGAAGGGGCGACCATCTATGGGAGTCATATGAGCCAACATACTGCATTTAAACGTTCTTCAAAATTTTCAAAAACAAAACAAAATCATCAAAACGCACTAAAACCAGTCTAGGACACACCATTAATCTTTAAAAGAGATAATCACCGTTTGTGTATGTGTGTGTTCATTTCTGCTTAGTGTAACAAAAAAAATCAAAAAAAAATCATAAACAAAAGATAAAAATTTATGCATTTTGTCACTCACTCCAAAAGCTCCAAGGATTCTCGCAATCGCTTGGTCACTCAAAAATTCCCCAAAGGTGTCCATGAACCCTTTGGTCAACCCAAGAGCACCCTAAAGGTGCCCATAAGTGATGCAGGAGCATCCAACAAAATATGGGAAATCTTATTTTTTTTCCCTAAATTTTAGGGCATTTTGCCGGGGCCATAACTTCTCAACCGTAGCTCAGATTGACATGAAATTTGATAGGGAGATAGTTGGGAGATTTTTAAACAATTACAACTCTTTGGAGTTGTATTTTCCTAGAAAACCAATTTTCGGGGCCAGATTCCATCATCTAGTGCCCCGAAATTAGGTTTTAAAATTACTCACCTAATTTTTTATGCTTTTTGAGCTGTTCTGAGGTCTATATATCCTAGTGTATTTAGAGTTAGAACTTAAAAATTTATTTATGGCTTATCTATTGTAAGAGGGATGTGCACCCCAATTTTGGGCCCCATCTGACTCATTTTCAATTTTAGGGTTTTTAGAGAGACATCGTCATGGTGCTCACCCGCAACCAAGCCCAATCATGGGCGGATGCTGTGGGGAATATCCAAGGAGGCACAAGTCACCTCCGATATAGCCCCAAGGATTTGGTCATACCACCTTGGTAGCCTTACACACAAGGTAGACCCCTCCACACCCTAACGCAATGGGACTATAAGGGCATCCCTTCTAGGGGCACTCCCTGCCAGCATAACACCCAGCACACACCCGTTCAGGAGAGGTATACCCATGGGAGAACTCCCTTGGACACCCGTAATAAGTGGCCATTACGTGATGAAGCGCTAGAATGGCAGGGGGTCCATAAGGGGGGGCCAGATGACTATGCCATCCCTCCTACACCTCGCATCATTGTTAGCAACAATCGGTCAAATCCAGAGCGCACGGCTCTTCAGGCAGGGCGAGCCAACTTCGGTCGTCCCTTTTTCACTTATGAAAGAGAGCATGAGGAAGACCCCTACCTTCCTCGAGAGCAATATACAATGCGAGAGCAATACGCATTCACACCTGCTATCTATCACGACCACTCACTGAGGCCAAAGCCTCGAGGGAATGTCGCTACCCCCAATAGAGGGAGGCGGCCTATAGAGATCTTGGATCACTATGACTGAGATAGATATGTCAGAGAGGCATTTGGCCCTTCTAGACATGATACGGTAAGACCAACTATCTTAGAATCTGCCGAGCATATCGCACACCGGATGCAACTCACGCAACTTAAGCTAGAATGACAACAGTTAGAGCAATGGTATCTTCTAAATAAAGAGCACCTTCAGTGCCAGAAGGATGAGCTATTCCAACACACTATGTAGGAGAGGACTCCAACCCCTCACACGCATAAGACAAAACATTATGAGAGGCACAACCCCCGGGTGAGAGACAAGTCTCCGTGACCTCATCAAGCATCGCCCCCGATGCCTCCTAGACATGAGCGGGAGGCCACTCCTATAACCAATGATGGGCACCTTCCTCAGGCACCCACCTAGGTTTATGGGCCACCCTTAGAAATTCATCAAGAAGCCTATGAGGAATCAGAATGAGAAGAAGAGCAGGATGAAAAACCCTACCAAGGCATGGGGGGTTCTATCTGGCCACCCCTCCATAGGCCCCAAGTTCCTCAACAAGAACCAACCAAAGAGGAGGAACTCAAATCCCCTGATACATGCAAAGAGCTAGAGCACTTCGAGTTGGTAGAGACCAAGATTTTAGAGCTCCCAAGGCCCAACTTACATGAGGCTCCTTTCGAAGAGGATCAACCTCTGACCGTAAGGCTACCTGATGATGCAGTTTTCCATGTATCAGAATCTCCAGATTCTGATGAGCTGTACTCACTAGCCAAAGGTGAGGATAAAATAGAGATAGCCCACAGCATTCACATGCGACAACATCAACATCCCATAAAAATTGAGGAAGCACTTCAATAGATAAACATAATACTGGGGCATGAGTGGCGCGTTAACCCACCGTAGTGGAACAAACTGTTAAATCCACCACTTTGGGCACACAAAGATCAACTTTCACCTAGAGATCCCATAGCAACGTCAGTGTCAAGGATAGATCCCATCCTCATATCTACACATAGGGACAATCCATTCGTGCCCATACCTCCAGAGCCAGATCCGGAGCATAAAGACCATTAGGTTGGGGGTACCTCTATCCCCTGAAGAGCCATAGTCCCAACCAAAAAGCTCCAAGGATTCTCACAATTGCTTGGTCAAAACACAAAAAACTCCAAGGATTATCACAATCACTTGGTCACCCCAAAAGCTCCAAGGATTATCGCAATCACTTGGTCACCCCAAAAGCTCCAAGGATTATCGCAATCACTTGGTCACCCCAAAAGCTCCAAGGATTCTCGCAATCACTTGGTCACCCCAAAAGCTCCAAGGATTATCGCAATCACTTGGTCACCCCAAAAGCTCCAAGGATTCTCGCAATCACTTGGTCACCTCAAAAAGCTCCAAGGATTCTCGCAATAACTTGGTCACCCCAAAAAGCTCCAAGGATTATCGCAATCACTTGGTCACCCCAAAAAGCTCCAAGGATTATCGCAATCACTTGGTCACCCCAAAAGCTCCAAGGATTATCACAATCACTTGGTCACCCCAAAAGCTCCAAGGATTCAATCGCTTGGTCACCCCAAAAAGGCCCCAAAGGATTCTCGAAATCCCTTGGTCACCATCAAGAAAATTCAAAAACAACAAAAACCATCAAAATCTCAAAAAGAAATCTACATCTCATTCTCATGCATACTTCATCAATCAAAGCACTACATAATATTTGCATTAACCATTACATCCATATATCGCACATTTGTTTATCATAGAGGTCAAAGGCACCATGGACTGTCATTACTTAGCAAGCATACCATTTTTCACATTTTCCATACAATATCACAAAAACAACACCATACATAGAGTCACCATATCATAAGTCAGGTTGTCATTTAATGTATCTAGAATTTCGTCATTTAGATGTTAAATTTCTAGCCACGTACTGTACCAAGTCAAACAGATTTTATGAAGGTAGAGTTCTACTTGGATCACACCTTGTTACGTAGCATCCCATCATAAGCTAAAACACATAAAACAATTCCCAAGTTGTGTGAACGAAAGATGAAACCTGCAAAGCAATCCAGGTCACCATAAGTGAAACGGTTATCTTGCTCATCCCCCTATGCGAATGACCCCAAGAATGTTGAGAGTTGGCAAAAGGACAAGCATCCTCCCTACCCAATTCCCCTAGAATCCCAAAATTCTCAATAGTTGCAAAACATCAACAATTTGCACATGTCAAAACTCCAAAAATTTGACATCACCCTCAAAGTGCATACATCAAAAAGCACATACAATAGTGACTCTCGTCACTCCATATCCAAATCCCTTGCTCAAAAGAAAAATATACAAAAATAAACAATGATTTTTATCATTACAAACAAGCAAGTATCCCAATACAATTGAAGAAAAGAAGGGAGTCAAACTTGAATCCCTGGAACTCTTAGCATTTCGACAGGTCATGAGGTAAGCCTCAGTACCGGTTTGGTTGATAGCCTATCGGTCACTGGCGGTAAACTTCCCGCATGACGATATATCTGTCACATTAACTCGTGTACAGATCAATGTTTGCATGTGGATGAGCTAGCTTATGGTATCCTAGATAGCACCACAGATTAATATGACTAAATACAATAAAGGAGTTAGAGTTGTATTTCCCTAGAAAACCAGTTTTCGGGGCCAAATTCCATCATCTAGTGCCCCGAAATTAGGTTTTAAAATTACTCACCTAATATTTTATGCTTTTTGAGCTGTTCGGAGGTCTATATATCCTAGTGTATTTAGAGTTAGGACTTAAAACTTTATTTATGGCTTATCTATTGTAAGAGGGATGCGCACCCCAATTTTGGGCCCCATCTGACTCATTTTCAATTTTAGGGTTTTTAGAGAGATATCGTCATGGTGCTCACCCGCAACCAAGCCCAATCATGGGCTGATGCTGTGGGGAATATCCAAGGAGGCACAAGTCACCTCCGGTATAGCCCCAAGGATTTGGTCATACCACCTTGGCGGCCTGACACACAAGGTAGACCCCTCTGCGCCCTGACGGAATGGGACTATAAGGGCACCCCTTGTAGGGGCACTCCCTGCCAACACAACACCCAGCACACACCCGTTCAGGAGAGGTATACCCATGGGATAACTCCCTTGGACACCCGCAATAAGTGGCCATTACGTGATGAAGTGCTAGAATGGCAGGGGGTCCATAAGGGGGGGCCAGATGACTATGCCATCACTCCTACACCTCGCATCATTGTTAGCAACAACCGGTCAAATCCAGAGTGCACGGATCTTCAGGCAGGGCGAGCCAACTCCGGTCGTCCCTTTTTCACTTATAAAAGAGAGCATGAGGAAGACCCCTACCTTCCTTAAGAGCAATATACAGTGCGAGAGCAATACGCCTCCGCACCTGCTATCTATCAGGACCACTCACTAAGGCCAAAGCCTCGAGGGAATGTTGCTACCCCCAATAGAGGGAGGTAGCCTATAGAGATCTTGGATCACTACGACCGAGATAGATATGTCAAAGAGGCATCTGGCCCTTCTAGACATGAGACGGTAAGACCAACTATCTTAGAATCTATCGAGCATATCGCACACCGAATGCAACTCACGCAACTTAAGCTAGAACAACAATAGTTAGAGCAATGGTATCTTCTAAATAAAGAGCACCTTCAATGCCAGAAGGATGAATTGTTCCAACACACTATGCAATAGAGGACTCCAACCCCTCACACGCATAAGACAAAACATTATGAGAGGCACAACCCCCAGGTGAGAGACAAGTCTTCTCGACCTCATCAAGCATCACCCCCGACGCCTCCTAGACATGAGCGGGAGGCCACTCCTATAACCAATGATGGGCGCCTTCCTCAGGCACCCACCCAGGTTTATGGGCCACCCTTAGAAATTCATCAAGAAGCCTTTAAGGAATCATAACGAGAAGAAGAGCGGGATGAAAAACCCTACCAAGGCATGGGAGTGCTATCTGGCCAACCCTCCATAGGCCCCAAGTTCCTCAACAAGAACCAACCAAAGAGGAGGAGCTCAAATCCCCTGATACATGCAAAGTGCTAGAGCACTTCAAGTTGGTAGAGACCAAGATTTTAGAGCTCCCAAGGCCCAACTTACATGAGGCTCCTTTTGAAGAGGATCAACCTCTGACCGTAAGGCTACCTGATGATGCAATTTTCCATGTATCAGAATCTCCAGATTCTGATGAGTTGTACTCACTGGCTGAAGGTGAGGATAAAACAAATATAGCCCATAGCAATCACATGTGACAGCATCAACATCCCATAAAAATCGAGGAATCACTTCAACAAATAAACATAATACTGGGGTATGAGTGGCGCGTTAACCCATCGCAGTGGAACCAACTATTAAATCCACCACTTTGGGCACACAAAGATCAACTTCTGCCCAGAGATCCCATAGCAACGTCAGTGTCGAGGACAGATCCCATCCTCATATCTACACATAGGGATGATCCATTCATGCCCATACCTCCAGAGCCAGATCTGGAGCACAAAGACCATCAGGTTGGGGGTACCTCTATCCCCTGAAGAGCCATAGTCCCAACCAAAAAGCTCCAAGGATTCTCACAATCGCTTGGTCAAAACCCAAAAAGCTCCAAGGATTATCGCAATCACTTGGTCACCCCAAAAGCTCCAAGGATTATCGCAATCACTTGGTCACCCCAAAAGCTCCAAGGATTATCGCAATCACTTGGTCATCCCAAAAGCTCCAAGGATTCTCGCAATCACTTGGTCACCCCAAAAGCTCCAAGGATTATCGCAATCACTTGGTCACCCCAAAAGCTCCAAGGATTCTCGCAATCACTTGGTCACCCCAAAAAGCTCCAAGGATTATCGCAATCACTTGGTCACCCCAAAAAGCTCCAAGGATTATCGTAATCACTTGGTCACCCCAAAAAGCTCCAAGGATTATCGCAATCACTTGGTCACCCCAAAAGCTCCAAGGATTATCACAATCACTTGGTCACCCCAAAAGCTCCAAGGATTCAATCGCTTGGTCACCCCAAAAAGGCCCCAAAGGATTCTCGAAATCCCTTGGTCACCATCAAGAAAATTCAAAAACAACAAAAACCATCAAAATCTCAAAAAGAAATTTGCATCTCATTCTCATGCATACTTCATAAATCAAAGCACTACATAATAGCTGCATTAACCATTACATCCATATATCGCACATTTGTTTATCATAGAGGTCAAAGGCACCATGGACTGTCATTACTTAGCAAGCATACCATTTTTCACATTTTCCATACAATATCGCAAAAACAACACCATACATAGAGTCACCATATCATAAGTCAGGTTGTCATTTAATGTATCTAGAATTTTCGTCATTTAGATGTTGTTAAATTTCTAGCCACGTATCGTACCAAGTCAAACATATTTTATGAAGGTAGAGTTCTACTTGGATCACACCTTGTTACGTAGCATCCCATCACAAGCTAAAACACATAAAACAATTCCCAAGTTGTGTGAACGAAAGATGAAACCTGCAAAGCAATCCAGGTCACCATAAGCGAAACAGTTATCTTGTTCATCCCCCTATGCGAATGACCCCAAGAATGCTGAGAGTTGGCAAATGGACAAGCATCCTCCCTACCCAATTCCTCTAGAATCCCAAAATTCTCAATAGTTGCAAAACATCAACAATTTGCACATGTCAAAACTCCAAAAATTTGACATCACCCTCAAAGTGCATACATCAAAAAGCACATACAATAGTGACTCTCATCACTCCATATCCAAATCCCTTGCTCAAAAGAAAAATATACAAAAATAAACAGTGATTTTTATCATTACAAATGAGCAAGTATCCCAATACAATTGAAGAAAAGAAGGGAGTCGAACTTGAATCCCTGGAACTCTCAGCATTTTGACAGGTCATGAGGTAAGCCTCAATGACGGTTTGGTTGATAGCCTATCGGTCACTGGCGATAAACTTCTCGCATGACGATATATCTGTCACATTAACTCGTGTACAGATCAATGTTTGCATGTGGATGAGCTAGCTTATGGTATCCTAGATAGCACCGCAGATTAATTTGACTAAATACAATAAAGGATCTAGAGTTGTATTTCCCTAGAAAACCAGTTTTCGGGGCCAAATTCCATCATCTAGTGCCCCGAAATTAGGTTTTAAAATTACTCACCTAATTTTTTATGCTTTTTGACTTGTTCGAATTTCTATATATCCAAGTGTATTTAGAGTTAGGACTTAAAACTTTATTTATGGCTTATCTATTATAAGAGGGATGCGCACCCTAATTTTGGTCCCCATCTGAATCATTTTCAATTTTAGGGTTTTTAGAGAGACATCGTCATGGTGCTCACCCACAACCAAGCCCAATCACGGGCGGATGTTGTGGGGAATATCCAAGGAGGCACAAGTCACCTCCATTATAGCCCCAAGTATTTGGTCATACCACCTTGGCGGCCTGACACACAAGGTAGACCCCTTCGTGCCCTGATGGAATGGGACTATAAGGGCACCCCTTGTAGGGGCACTCCCTGCCAACATAACACCCAGCACACACCCGTTCAGGAGAGGTATACCCATGGGAGAACTCCCTTGGACACCCGCAATAAGTGGCCATTACGTGATGAAGCGCTAGAATGGCAGGGGGTCCATAAGGGGGGGCCAGATGACTATGCCATCCCTCCTACACCTTGCATCATTGTTAGCAACAACCGGTCAAATCCAGAGCGCACGGCTCTTCAGGCAGGGTGAGCCAACTCCGGTCGTCCCTTTTTCACTTATGAAAGAGAGCATGAGGAAGACCCCTACCTTCCTCGATAGCAATATACAGTGCGAGAGCAATATGCCTCTACACCTGCTATCTATTAGGACCACTCACTGAGGCCAAAGCCCCGAGGGAATGCCGCTACCCCCAACAGAGGGAGGCGGCCTATAGAGATCTTGGATCACTACGACCGAGATAGATATGTCAGAGAGGCATCTGGCCCTTCTAGACATGAGACGGTAAGACCAACTATCTTAGAATCTGCCGAGCATATCGCAGATCGGATGCAACTCATGCAACTTAAGCTAGAATGACAACGGTTAGAGCAATGGTATCTTCTAAATAAATAGCACCTTCAGTGCTAGAAGGATGAGTTGTTCCAACACACTATGCAGGAGAGGACTCCAACCCCTCACATGCATAAGACAAAACATTATGAGAGGCACAACCCCCGGGTGAGAGACAAGTCTTCGCAACCTCATCAAGCATCGCCCCCGATGCCTCCTAGACATGAGCGGGAGGCCACTCCTATAACCAATGATGGGCGCCTTCTTCAAGAACCCACCCAGGTTTATGGGCCACCCTTAGAAATTCATCAAGAAGCCTCTAAGGAATCAGAACAAGAAGAATAGCAGGATGAAAAACCCTACCAAGGCATGGGGGTGCTATCTGGCCACCCCTCCATAGGCCCCAAGTTCCTCAACGGGAACCAACCAAAGAGGAGGAGCTCAAATCCCCTGATACATGCAAAGCGCTAGAGCACTTCGAGTTGGTAGAGACCAAGATTTTAGAGCTCCCAAGGCCCAACTTACATGAGGCTCCTTTCGAAGAGGATCAACCTCTGACCGTAAGGCTACCTGATGATGCGGTTTTCCATGTATCAGAATCTCCGGATTTTGATGAGCTGTACTCACTGGTCGAAGGTGAGGATAAAACAGAGATAGCCCACAGCAATCACATGCGACAGCATCGACATCCCATAAAAATCGAGGAAGCACTTCAACAGATAAACATAATACTAGGGCATGAGTGGCGTGTTAACCCACCACAGTGGAACCAACTGTTAAATCCACCACTTTGGGCACACAAAGATCAACTTTCGCCTAGAGATCCCATAGCAACGTCAGTGTCGAGGATAGATCCCGTCCTCATATCTGCACATAGGGACGACCCATTCGTGCCCATACCTCCAGAGCCAGATCCGGCGCACAAAGACCATTAGGCTGGGGGTACCTCTATCCCATGAAGAGCCATAGTCCCAACCAAAAAGCTCCAAGGATTCTCGTAATCGCTTGGTCAAAACCCAAAAAGCTCCAAGGATTATCGCAATCACTTGGTCACCCCAAAAGCTCCAAGGATTATCGCAATCACTTGGTCACCCCAAAAGCTCCAAGGATTATCGCAATCACTTGGTCACCCAAAAAGCTCCAAGGATTCTCGCAATCACTTGGTCACCCCAAAAGCTCCAAGGATTATCGCAATCACTTGGTCACCCCAAAAGCTCTAAGGATTCTCGCAATCACTTGGTCACCCCAAAAAGCTCCAAGAATTCTCGCAATCACTTGGTCACCCCAAAAAGCTCCAAGGATTATCGCAATCACTTGGTCACCCCAAAAGCTCCAAGGATTATCACAATCACTTGGTCTCCCCAAAAGCTCCAAGGATTCAATCGCTTGGTCACCCCAAAAATGCCCCAAAGGATTCTCGAAATCCCTTGGTCACCATCAAGAAAATTCAAAAACAACAAAAACCATCAAAATATCAAAAAGAAATCTACATCTCATTCTCATGCATACTTCATCAATCAAAGCACTACATAATAGCTGCATTAACCATTACATCCATATATCGCACATTTGTTTATCATAGAGGTCAAAGGCACCATGGACTGTCATTATTTAGCAAGCATACCATTTTTCACATTTTCCATACAATATCGTAAAAACAACACCATACATAGAGTCACCATATCATAAGTCAGGTTGTCATTTAATGTATCTAGAATTTTTGTCATTTAGATGTTGTTAAATTTCTAGCCACGTACTGTACCAAGTCAAACATATTTTATGAAGGTAGAGTTCTACTTGGATCACACATTGTTATGTAGCATCCCATCACAAGCTAAAACACATAAAACAATTCCCAAGTTGTGTGAACGAAAGATGAAACCTGCAAAGCAATCCAGGTCACCATAAGCAAAACGGTTATCTTGCTCATCCCCCTATGCGAATGACCCCAAGAATGCTGAGAGTTGGCAAAAGGACAAGCATCCTCCCTACCCAATTCCCCCAGAATCCCAAAATTCTCAATAGTTGCAAAACATCAACAATTTGCACATGTCAAAACTCCAAAAATTTGACATCACCCTCAAAGTGCATACATCAAAAAGCACATACAATAGTGACTCTCATCACTCCATATCCAAATCCCTTGCTCAAAAGAAAAATATACAAAAATAAATAGTGATTTTTATCATTACAAATGAGCAAGTATCCCAATACAATTGAAGAAAAGAAGGGAGTCGAACTTGAATCCTTGGAACTCTCAGCATTTCGATAGGTCATGAGGTAAGCCTCAGTACCAGTTTGGTTGATAGCCTATCGATCACTGGTAGTAAACTTCCCGCATGACGATATATCTGTCACATTAACTCATGTACAGATCAATGTTTGCATGTGGATGAGCTAGCTTATGGTATCCTAGATAGCACCGCAGATTAATATGACTAAATACAATAAAGGAGTTAGAGTTTTATTTCCCCAAAAACCCTGTTTTCGGGGCCAAATTCCATCATCTAGTGCCCCGAAATTAGGTTTTAAAATTACTCACCTAATTTTTTATGCTTTTTGAGCTGTTCGGAGGTCTATATATCCTAGTGTATTTAGAGTTAGGACTTAAAACTTTATTTATGGCTTATCTATTGTAAGAGGGATGTGCACCCCAATTTTGGGCCCCATCTTACTCATTTTCAATTTTAGGGTTTTTAGAGAGACATCGTCATGGTGCTCACCCGTAACCAAGCCCAATCAGGGGCGGATGCTGTGGGGAATATCCAAGGAGGCACAAGTCACCTCCGGTATAGCCCCAAGGATTTGGTCATACCACCTTGGTGCTCGACATACAAGGTAGACCCCTCCGTGCCCTGACGAAATGGGACTATAAGGGCACCCCTTCTAGGGGCACTCCCTACCAGCACAACACCCAGCACACACCCATTCAAGAGAGGTATACCCATGGGAGAACTCCCTTGGATACCTGCAATAAGTGGCCATTACGTGATGAAGCGCTAGAAGGGCAGGGGGTCCATAAGGGGGGGCCAGATGACTATGCCATCCCTCCTACACCTCGCATCATTGTTAGCAACAACCGATCAAATCCAGAGCGCACGGCTCTTCAGGCAGGGCGAGCCAACTCCGGTCGTCCCTTTTTCACTTATGAAAGAGAGCATGAGGAAGACCCCTACCTTCCTCGAGAGCAATATACAGTGCGAGAGCAATACGCCTCCGCACCTGCTATCTATCAGGACCACTCACTAAGGCCAAAGCCTCGAGGGAATGCCACTACCACCAACAGAGGGAGGCGGCCTATAGAGATCTTGGATCACTACAATCGAGATAGATATGTCAGAGATGCATCTGGCCCTTCTAGACATGAGACGGTAAGACCAGCTATCTTAGAATCTGCCGAGCATATCGCACACCGGATGCAACTCACGCAACTTAAGCTAGAATGACAACAGTTAGAGCAATGGTATCTTCTAAATAAAGAGCACCTTCAGTGCCAGAAGGAAGAGTTGTTCCAACACACTATGCAGGAGAGGACTCCAACCCCTCGCACACATAAGACAAAACATTATGAGAGGCACAACCCCCAGGTGAGAGACAAGTCTTCGCGACCTCATCAAGCATCACCCCCGACGCCTCCTAGACATGAGTGGGAGGCCACTCCTATAACCAATGATGGGCGCCTTCCTCAGGCACCCACCCAGGTTTATGGGCCACCCTTAGAAATTCATCAAAAAGCCTCTGAGGAATCAGAACGAGAAGAGCGGGATGAAAAACCCTACCAAGGCATGGGGGGTGCTATCTGGCCATCCCTCCATAGTCCCCAAGTTCCTCAACAAGAACCAACCAAAGAGGAGGAGCTCAAATCCCCTGATACATGCAAAGCACTAGAGCACTTCGAGTTGGTAAAGACCAATATTTTAGAGCTCCCAAGGCCCAAATTACATGAGGCTCCTTTCGAAGAGGATCAACCTCTGACCGTAAGGCTACCTGATGATGCAGTTTTCCATGTATCAGAATCTCCAGATTCCGATGAGACCGTACTCACTGGCCGAAGGTGAGGATAAAACAGAGATAGCCCACAGCAATCACATGCGACAGCATCAACATCCCATAAAAATCGAGGAAGCACTTCAATAGATAAACATAATACTGGGGCATGAGTGGCGCATTAACCCACCGCAGTGGAACCAACTGTTAAATCCACCACTTTGGGCACACAAAGATCAACTTTCTCCCAGAGATCCCATAGCAACGTCAGTGTCGAGGACAGATCCTGTCCTCATATCTACACATAGGGACGATCCATTCGTGCCCATACCTCCAGAGCCAGATTCGGAGCACAAAGACCATTAGGCTGGGGGTACCTCTATCCCCTGAAGAGCCATAGTCCCAACCAAAAAGCTCCAAGGATTCTCACAATCGCTTGGTCAAAACCCAAAAAGCTCCAAGGATTATCGCAATCACTTGGTCACCCCAAAAGCTCCAAGGATTATCGCAATCACTTGGTCACCCCAAAAGCTCCAAGGATTATCGCAATCACTTGGTCACCCCAAAAGCTCCAAGGATTCTCGCAATCACTTGGTCACCCCAAAAGCTCCAAGGATTATCGCAATCACTTGGTCACCCCAAAAGCTCCAAGGATTCTCGCAATCACTTGGTCACCCCAAAAAGCTCCAAGGATTCTCGCAATCACTTGGTCACCCCAAAAAGCTCCACGGATTATCGCAATCACTTGGTCACCCCAAAAAGCTCCAAGGATTATCGCAATCACTTGGTCACCCCAAAAGCTCCAAGGATTATCACAATCACTTGGTCACCCCAAAAGCTCCAAGGATTCAATCGCTTGGTCACCCCAAAAAGCCCCTAAAGGATTCTCGAAATCCCTTGGTCACCATCAAGAAAATTCAAAAACAACAAAAACCATCAAAATCTCAAAAAGAAATCTACATCTCATTCTCATGCATACTTCATCAATCAAAGCACTACATAATAGTTGCATTAACCATTACATCCATATATCGCACATTTGTTTATCATAGAGGTCAAAGGCACCATGGAATGTCATTACTTAGCAAGCATACCATTTTTCACATTTTCCATACAATATCATAAAAACAACGCCATACATAGAGTCACCATATCATAAGTCAGGTTGTCATTTAATGTATCTAGAATTTTCGTCATTTAGATGTTGTTAAATTTCTAGCCATGTATTGTACCAAGTCAAACAGATTTTATGAAGGTAGAGTTCTACTTGGATCACACCTTGTTACGTAGCATCCTATCACAAGCTAAAACACATAAAACAATTCCCAAGTTGTGTGAACGAAAGATGAAACCTGCAAAGCAATCCAGGTCACCATAAGTGAAACGGTTATCTTGCTCATCCCCCTATGCGAATGACCCCAAGAATGCTGAGAGTTGGCAAAAGGACAAGCATCCTCCCTACCCAATTCCCCTAGAATCCCAAAATTCTCAATAGTTGCAAAACATCAACAATTTGCACATGTCAAAACTCCAAAAATTTGACATCACCCTCAAAGTGCATATATCAAAAAGCACATACAATAGTGTCTCTCATCACTCCATATCCAAATCCCTTGCTCAAAAGAAAAATATACAAAAATAAACAGTGATTTTTATCATTAGAAACGAGCAAGTATCCCAATACAATTGAAGAAAAGAAGGGAGTCGAACTTGAATCCCTGGAACTCTCAGCATTTCGACAGGTCATGAGGTAAGCCTCAGTACCGGTTTGGTTGATAGCCTATCGGTCATTGGCGGTAAACTTCCCGCATGACGATATATCTGTCACATTAACTCATGTACAGATCAATGTTTGCATGTGGATGAGCTAGCTTATGGTATCCTAGATAGCACCGCAGATTAATCTGACTAAATACAATAAAGGAGTTAGAGTTGTATTTCCCTAGAAAACCAGTTTTTGGGGCCAAATTCCATCATCTAGTGCCCCGAAATTAGGTTTTAAAATTACTCACCTAATTTTTTATGCTTTTTGAGCTGTTCGGAGGTCTATATATCCTAGTGTATTTAGAGTTAGGACTTAAAACTTTATTTATGGCTTATCTATTGTAAGAGGGATGCGCACCCCAATTTTGGGCCCCATCTGACTCATTTTCAGTTTTAGGGTTTTTAGAGAGACATCGTCATGGTGCTCACCCGCAACCAAGCACAATCACGGGCAGATGCTGTGGGGAATATCCAAGGAGGCACAAGTCACCTTCAGTATAGCCCCAAGGATTTGGTCATACCACCTTGGCGGCCTGACACACAAGGTAGACCCCTTTGCGCCCTGACATAATGGGACTATAAGGGCACCCCTTCTAGGGGCACTCCCTGCCAGCACAACACCCAGCACACACTCGTTCAGGAGAGGTATACCCATGGGAGAACTCCCTTGGACACCCGCAATAAGTGGCCATTACGTGATGAAGCGCTAGAATGGCAGGGGGTCCATAAGGGGGGGCCAGATGACTATGCCATCCCTCCTACACCTTGCATCATTGTTAGCAACAACCGATCAAATCTAGAGCGCACGGCTCTTCAGGCAGGGCGATCCAACTCCGGTCGTCCCTTTTTCACTTATGAAAGAGAGCATGAGGAAGACCCCTACCTTCCTCGAGAGCAATATACAATGCGAGAGCAATACGCCTCTGCACCTGTTATCTATTAGGACCACTCACTAAGGCCAAAGCCGTGAGGGAATGCCGCTACCACCAACAGAGAGAGGCGGCCTATAGAGATCTTGGATCACTACGACCAAGATAGATATGTCAAAGAGGCATCTGGCCCTTCTAGACATGAGACGGTAAGACCAACTATCTTAGAATCTGCCGAGCATATCGCACATCGGATGCAACTCATGCAACTTAAGCTAGAACGACAACAGTTAGAGCAATGGTATCTTCTAAATAAAGATCACCTTCAGTGCTAGAAGGATGAGTTGTTCCAACACACTATTTAGGAGAGGACTCCAACCCCTCACATGCATAAGACAAAACATTATGAGAGGCACAACCCTCGGGTGAGAGACAAGTCTTCACGACCTCATCAAGCATCGCCCCCGATGCCTCCTAGACATGAGCGGGAGGCCACTCCTATAACCAATGATGGGCGCCTTCCTCAGGCACCCACCCAGGTTTATGGGCCACCCTTAGAAATTCATCAAGAAGCCTCTAAGGAATCAGAACGAGAAGAAGAGCGGGATGAAAAACCCTACCAAGGCATGGGGGGTGCTATTTGGCCACCCCTCCATAGGCCCCAAGTTCCTCAACAAGAACCAACCAAAGAGGAGGAGCTCAAATCCCCTGATACATGCAAAGCGCTAGAGCACTTCGAGTTGGTAGAGACCAAGATTTTAGAGCTCCCAAGGCCCAACTTACATGAGGCTCCTTTCAAAGAGGATCAACCTCTAACCGTAAGTCTACCTGATGATGCAGTTTTCCATGTATCAGAATCTCCAAATTCTGATGAGATGTACTCACTGGTCGAAGATGAGGATAAAACAGAGATAGCCCACAGCAATCACATGCGACAGCATCAACATCCCATAAAAATTGAGGAAGCACTTCAATAGATAAACATAATACTAGGGCATGAGTGGCATGTTAACCCATCGCAGTGGAACCAACTGTTAAATCCACCACTTTGGGCACACAAAGATCAACTTCCGCCCAGAGATCCCATAGCAACATCAGTGTCGAGGATAGATCCCGTCCTCATATCTGCACATAGGGACGATCCATTCGTGCCCATACCTCCAGAGCCAGATCCGGAGCACAAAGACCATCAGGCTGGGGGTACCTCTATCCCCTGAAGAGCCATAGTCCCAACCAAAAAGCTCCAAGGATTCTCGCAATCGCTTGGTCAAAACCCAAAAAGCTCCAAGGATTATCGCAATCACTTGGTCACCCCAAAAGCTCCAAGGATTATCGCAATCACTTGGTCAACCCAAAATCTCCAAGGATTATCACAATCACTTGTTCACCCCAAAAGCTCTAAGGATTCTCGCAATCACTTGGTCACCCCAAAAGCTCTAAGGATTATCGCAATCACTTGGTCACACCAAAAGCTCCAAGGATTCTCGCAATCACTTGGTCACCCCAAAAAGCTTCGAGGATTCTCGCAATCACTTGGTCACCCCAAAAAGCTCCAAGGATTATCGCAATCACTTAGTCACCCCAAAAAGCTCCAAGGATTATCGCAATCACTTAGTCACCCCAAAAGCTCCAAGGATTATCACAATCACTTGGTCACCCCAAAAGCTCCAAGGATTCAATCGCTTGGTCACCCCAAAAAGGCCCCAAAGGATTCTCGAAATCCCTTGGTCACCATCAAGAAAATTCAAAAACAATAAAAACCATCAAAATCTCAAAAAGAAATCTACATCTCATTCTCATGCATACTTCATCAATCAAAGCACTACATAATAGCTGCATTAACCATTACATCCATATATCGCACATTTGTTTATCATAGAGGTCAAAGGCACCATGGACTGTCATTACTTAGCAAGCATACCATTTTTCACATTTTCCATACAATATCGCAAAAACAACACCATACATAGAGTCACCATATCATAAGTCAGGTTGTCATTTAATGTATCTAGAATTTTCGTCATTTAGATGTTGTTAAATTTCTAGCCATGTACTATACCAAGTCAAACAGATTTTATGAAGGTAGAGTTCTACTTGGATCACACCTTGTTACGTAGCATCCCATCACAAGCTAAAACACATAAAACAATTCCCAAGTTGTGTGAATGAAAGATGAAACCTGCAAAGCAATCCAGGTCACCATAAGCGAAACGGTTATCTTGCTCATCCCCCTATGCGAATGACCCCAAGAATGCTGAGAGTTGGCAAAAGGACAAGCATCCTCCCTACTCAATTCCCCTAGAATCCCAAAATTCTCAATAGTTGCAAAACATCAATAATTTGCACATGTCAAAACTCCAAAAATTTGACATCACCCTCAAAGTGCATACATCAAAAAGCACATACAATAGTGACTCTCGTCATTCCATATCCAAATCCCTTGCTCAAAAGAAAAATATACAAAAATAAACAGTGATTTTTATCATTACAAACGAGCAAGTATCCCAATACAATTGAAGAAAAGAAGGGAGTCGAACTTGAATCCCTGGAACTCTCAGCATTTCGACAGGTCATGAGGTAAACCTCAGTACCGATTTGGTTGATAGCCTATCGGTCACTGGCGGTAAACTTCCCACATGACGATATATCTGTCACATTAACTCGTGTACAGATCAATGTTTGCATGTGGATGAGCTAGCTTATGGTATCGTAGATAGCACCGCAGATTAATCTGACTAAATACAATAAAGGAGTTAGTGGAGCTAATTAGACGATCCTCAGTACAGGTTTGGTTGAGAGCCTATCTGACACTGGCGGTATCCTGATAGATACCACATAAATGAACTCAATTGCACACACAGGGATGTGAAATAAGTTGGTCAAAAAAAAGTCCGATTCATGCCTTGTTCAAAAGTCTTGTAAGATAAAGTACAATCGTGGCTAGTGAGTTAAAATTGTCTGAGTCTCAAAAAACCTTAGCTACATTTCTAAACCAACTACGCTACTTTTCATCCTTACAATACCATCAAAAAATACAAAAAAAGAAAAACCACATGTATACATATCAAGTCATTTACCACAGCAATCGCTTAAAAACAAAATAACAAAATCCTAAACAGTCTATGGTGCCCTAACCAATCAACACAAATTCATTTCATCCATTACATTTTGCATATCACATATATATCAAAAACATTTGCATTTATCATACCATATACATCCATTACCATAAGCATGCATCCATCAACATCAATCATTGTGCATAACATAAAATAATGACATATACACAAAGCAAGAAAATCAAAATAACAAAAACATCAAATATCCACAGACGACAAACAATAAAAGTGTCGAACAAAGGCACCTTTGCGCCTGACATTCAATGGCATATAAAATTGATGACGGGGTTTACATTGTCACTACCCTACTCCCGAAGAAGGCTACCATAGCCGGACCGCTCCACGGGAGGACGGATTTTCAACAATTTAATCCCCAAATGATGTCACAAAAAAATCATAACAACAAAACATCAAAACAACAAAACAACAAAAACAACAAAAACAACAAAAAATGCAACACAAACAAACAACAATAAACATTGCCAGACAAGTGTGCTCTTGCACTTAACCTCTTGGCATAGCAAAACTGATGTCGAGATTTTCATTGTCATTATCTTACTCCCTAAGAAGGCTACCATAGTCGGACCGCTCCACGGGAGGACGGATTTTCGACAATTTAATCCCCAAATGGTGTCACAAAAAAAAATCATAACAACAAAACATCAAAACAACAAAAACAACAAAAAATGCAACACAAACAAACAACAATAAACATTGCCAGACAAGTGTGCTCTTGCACTTAACCTCTTGGCATAGCAAAACTGATGTCGGGGTTTTCATTGTCATTATCTTACTCTCTAAGAAGGCTACCATAGCCGGACCGCTCCACAGGAGGTTGGATTTTTGACAATTTCACCCCAAACGACGTCACAAAAGGGTCAAAACCCACTCAAAAACAACAAACCACCAAAAACAACAAAACAACAAAAACAACAAAAAATACAAACTAACAAAAACAACAAAAAAAAAAAAAACAAAAAAATGCAACACAAACACATAGCAATAAGCATTGTCGGACACAAGTGCTCTTGCACTTAACCTCTTGGCATAGAAAATTGATGTCGAGGCTCAAATTGTCACTCTCCTGCTTCCCCAAGAAGGCTACCATAGTCGGACCGCTCCACGGGAAGACGGTTTTTCAACGATTTCACCCCATTATGGCATCACCAAAAGGGATTTTACCCACCAAAAATAGGTCCAAATGTCGAGAAATTGCTTAAGCTTTAAACGGAAAACATCTGAAGACACCCTTGCACAAGTCATCTTGGGTCAAGCGACTCGTCACTTTTCTCATGAAGGTCATTCTCTCATCGATTCGTCGCTTGAGGGGGTAGTCACACTTAGTCACCAATCAACAAACACACACCCAATTAAGGAAAATGACATGCATTCAAAGAATCATTGACAAAGACAATTATGCTCTTGCTTGGGGCGGTAAACAAGCAATTATCACAATTTGATCAAACACTTGGCATTCTCGAAGCATGAACACAAGGTTCCCCTGTGGATAAAAGGTTGCGCCCTTTGCCTAATCATGACTGATCAATGTCCAAGCTCAAGTCACACCTCACCAAAACAGGTTAACACTTGAAATCAAATTCCTTAGCTCATCAGAAGCAAGGATTCAAGAATGCATGCCCTTTCCATACTTGGGGCATCAAAATTTGGTTAGGTTATCGAGAAACCCTAATCATTAGTGCTTTGGTTATCTATTTTTGCTTAGCGCTGCGCCATGCACAGCACATCCCAAAAAGGGGCATCTGTAGACACCAAAACAACACCAATCCGATTATGTGACTGCAAACACTGATCGCTTTGACACACACAGCCCCCAAGGCAGCCCTCAGAGGTTAAACAGTGGTCCTAACCACTTTTATAGCAATTTTGTAAGGTCAAAAGGCAATTTGGCACATTCAGGCACTTTGCTCAGTATTCGTCTCACCCGGGGACAAATTCAAGCCGGGATCCGTCTCACCCGGGGACGAATTCTTAATTCGTCTTTGGTCGGGACGAATTCCGGGTTTAACGAGCAAAAAGAAGAATGGCGCCAAGTAGCGGCCAAAGACAGTCAATTGATGACTCTGCCTCGCACGCGCGTGTAGGTGGGTAGATGGGCCGTTAGAGGAGCTGTCACAAGGGCGATCATGAAAGCCCAAGTCATGGAGGACTTTCCTCTCTCATGAGAAGACATGACCGCCACATGGCACCTATGACCACCACATGGCGCTTATGCATGCCTCTCCAAAGAGACCCCCGGGTCTATAAAATGGTGGACTTTTCCCACCCAAAGGGACAAGTAGGAGGCATTTTCAAGCAACGAAGTGTTGTCGATTTGATACCACGCCTTTACCCTTTTGATTTACATTTTCCACATCCTTAATATCTTTCGCAAGAGAGGTTATTGGGTGGCTATTGGAAGTGTGAATTCGGACCCAAAAACCCGACATTTGACCACTTTAATCCACCAATTTGCTGACAACCCCATCCTAAGAGATTTTGGGCCCATCCCAAGTGGATTGGTGCCAAAATCAAGTTCCAACGGTGGGCGCCCCGCACTTTTTAAGTTTCATTCTAATTTGTTCTTTTGTCATTTGTTCATCTTTCATTTCAGTTTATGTTCGATTTCATAATGTTTTGATCAGATTTCATCATGTTCTCGTTGCTTTTGTTGTCCCACTAATTTGCAGGTAGCGAAGTCAAATTCTCACTGATGGAGGTCAAATTGGGAGAATACGACCATCTGGGTCGTCCCAAAATGCCCCCAATTAGCTAACCCCTATGTTTGCAGGTCATTTGGAGATCCCGAGACGTGACATTTGGATGGTATTATCTCAGCGTTTTATCACAGTCGAATTCGTCCTACTCGAGGACGAATTACAGTCTAATTTGTCCTACCCGAGGACGAATTACAGTCAAATTCATCCTGGCCAGGGACGAATTGCAGTTTAATGCGAATTGGCCGACTGTTTCGATGGTAGTGGCCCTCTGGTAATGTTTTCTGGTCTCTGTCAAATTTATAGGTCATTTAGAGTCATTTTGTCTATCGATTTGGCTAATCTTTTACATGCATCTTTCATTAATTTTAGAGAACAAACGTTTCTTATTTGCAGCGGGTGCTACTAACATATTTGTTGTTTCTTTGATCGCAGGAGGAGGAGCAAAGGTTAAGGACTCATCAACATTAGCGACGACAACGTTTTGGCCCGCCCATTTCAAATGTGGGCATGCGGAAGGAGGAAAATTAAGTCTTGATTGTAACCAAATTCATTTAACGCTCCTAGCCCCCGAAAAGGGAGGAGGCGTCTTTGTAACCGAGATCAAGAGAGTTAAATAAAAGGGCCGTGATTTCTCCATTTTCTTGTATCTCCGTTCAATTCGTCTCTTTCACTTCCTGCATTCTACATTTTAGGACTTAAGCGTGTTTGATTTTGAATACATCGCAATTAGTGTTTCTTTCGTCCAAAATCTTGTGCTTTCAAATGGAGTGTTTATTTCCTCCATAGCTACATTGTAATCTTTTATATGATTTTTATTTACAACATATTTCATTCATCTAGTAGATTTACTTTCTTTCATATTATTCTGCATCTTGTGATTATTATCTCTCAGTGCTCATTCATCAAAAGCTAATAACTTTGACCCCTTACTCTCCTCTTATCCTTGTTGGTGTAATCCATCCACCTATATTGGAAGTTGGTTAAGGTTCCATGAGCCTTCAACCAATCCATCCCTAGGATAACATCAAAAGCATAAAGGGGTGCCACTTACAAATTTTATATAGTGGATCCATTGGGTAGATTTATCTCGATTATAGGCAAACATTGATCTGTTGAGTAAGTTTGACCATAACCATACTCAACTTTCCATCCTTGTGCCAAAAATATAGGTCTTTCGTCATATCCCTAATAATACTAGTGTAAATAAAACTATCAGTAGCTCTACTATATATTAAAACTTTTATGGCTTTATTATACAACTTACCATTTAACAAAATCAATGTAGCTTGTCCATCCAGATTTTGACTTCTAGTGGCAGTATATATTTGGTGTGATTGTTGCTCTTCCCTGTGACTTGACTTTGATATTTGGGGATATTTCTTAACATAGTGAGGTTCTCCATATATATAGAAACTTGTCCTAGGTGCGTGTGGCCTCTTATATCTTTTCTCCCCTGATTCTTATTTTTGTACTGATTCTATTTGCTTAGGGGTAAGAGGATTTGAATTATTCCTTTTTTGGAATTTTTTCTTGTTTTGCCCTTGACCTTCATTGTTCTTCTTATTGAACTTTTGATTGCCCTTGTTTGTTTTATTTTGCTCCTTATTCCACTTCACAAAACCAACACTCTTCCTTTTCTTGAGTTCAAGTCTCTCTTGTTCTATCAAGCCTGAATAATTGAAGGAATTTTTAGTTTGAATATTAGTTTCCTCTTGTCTAGCCAAGTCATAGGCCTCTTGCAAAGTTTTAGGTTTGAGCATATTGATCACCATCCTTATTTTAGGGTCTATCCCAAGAATGAACTTATGCACTTTTAGATGTTCATTGTTCTCATAATTTGGAACATACTTCAAGAGTTTCATGTATCTCTAGAAATACACTTATGTTGATAGCGATCCTTGTTGCAATGTAGATAATTCCTCAAATTTCTCTATATAAAATTGCTCAAAAAGAAACCTTTTCTTAAAATCCTCAATGAAATCATCCCACTTGAGTTATGTAGCTTGGATTTTTTGTCTGAACTATATGTGTCCCACCATTATAGGGTTTCATCCAGAAGATGAAGGGTAGCCCACACAATCTTAGTCTTAGATGAATAACATTTCATGGAAAAGAAAATTTCTAACTCTTTCAACCATGACTCGATTGCATCTCCTCCTTTCCCATTAAATTTAGTTACTTTAACATTCTTGATATCTCTTGCTAACTCAACCTCTATCCGGGCCCTACCTTTAATGCTTCTTTTGACAAGGTTCTCTTCTTGTCTATATTTCTATATTTATAGTACTGGCTTCCTTATTGATCAGGATTTCTATCAATATTTATTGTTGTTCCAGTCACTCTTGAAACAACTTCACTACAAATGAGAGATCTTTTGTTCTCTCATTAGATATTATTATGTCCTAAATTTTCCTATCAGGATTTATTGTTGTCTCAAGCCTCTTTATAGAAGTCATTGTTTTCCTAGTTTTCTTACTAAAGTCTCTAGTTCATTCGAACTTTTGCACTGCACCACCTTCTTGTGCAACCATTTTGGTTTTCTTTGATGAACTTCCTTTTTGAATAGGTGTCATCCCTATCCATAAAAAGGAAGTTAGGTAAGTTACAATTCTTCCTCAATTGTACTTATATGCCATTAGCTTCATTCTCCTTATGAGCTAACAAAAATATTATCAGTCCATCGATAATATTTAGGGTCACACTTGTCTACTCACAAGGTGCCTAATCCAAAGTTATACATCAAGTCAAGGCTCAACCTAGTCACACTCCACGGAAGCTTCTAGCCCTACGAACCTAGATATTTGATACTAACTGTAGAAACCTAAAACTACGAACCCCAAAAAAAATTATTTACAAGCAAGTTCACAAAGAAAACACCCTTATTTATTTATCTTAGCATACAAGGCTTCACCACATTTGATTTCCAAGTCACTACAGATGACACTTAGTGGATAGGAGTGACAAACTCCTATGTTTTTTGGGGTTCACCTTACTAAACCTACATGTTTATAAGGATGCCAAAAGTGGTCCCCCCACATTTCCTATACCCTCATCAACATAGGACCATGTGACCATGGTGTAGGGATTACCCTTTAAGGCCCATAACACTTAAAGAGGGATGCCTATTCCCTAACCTAACTCTAAGTCCATCTAGGTAGGTTAATTAGGTGTAGAGCCTTGGTTCTTAGTTACCACACCTTCGTGGGCTAACTAAGGTTATTGCCACTTTGAAAATAACTAACATAATAACTTGATCCTACATAGTCGAGGGATCACCACTGTTGACTTGTAAATGGTTCCTCAAATCCTTGTTGGGATACACCCGATCCTACTTGTTCAAGGTGCAAATATTTACAAGATACCTAGCTATTGTATTCACACAACTCCTTCCAGGTTTATGATATCTTAGCTATTACATCCTTGCAACTCTTTTTAAGGCTCATATTTACCTGGTTATTGCATCCATGCAACTTCTTCCAGGATTGGGGTTCTATTATGTTTTTGATCTACAAGATCAAAACTAACCACCCTAATCCCAGGTTTTAAACTTGCATCAGAAAAAAAAAGCTACTTAGTAAAACCATTACATAAAACTATATCAAAATCATTTAAAAATATCTTCTTGATTCCACATGTTGCAATTTATAAATAAAGATTTAACATACAACTAAGAAGCACATATAATAAATACTTAACATATACTCCAAGGATGCAGACATACTTTAACACAAGAGATCCAATATTCATAATTATGCATTCTAGAAATTGAAGAACTCATTTCTATCTATCCATGGCAAATATTGTTGAACACATATTAGAGTGCAAAACTTAAAACATCATTTAACAATATAGCCTTTAACTTTGTACAAAACTCAAGTTTAAAAAGCTATTAAACAAAGTGTTCCTTTACAAAACCTTTGGTTCATTTGCATCAACAAAATATTTCTAGAGTTTATGAAGCCACTCCATAAAGTTCTCCAAGCCTTCTAAAGCTCTACAACATCTTCCGAGTGGAGACTCCATCCACATATTATAAGAGATACTTAGGGATTAGGACAACCCTTGATGCAATGCAAAATTTGAAAAAAATATGCCATGTTCTAATATGTAAGTAACCATACATAATACATATAAAGATAAACACGCCAACTAGAAGAGAATTCCATGCTTCTCTTTATAATAATACCCTAACCCACAAGATTCCCGAGAATCATCATAATTAGTTTCTCTTCAAAACCAACATTCAATATCTCATTCAACATAGAGAATCCCATACTTCTCTTTTATAACGATTCCTTAACTTGCACGAGTCTCAAGAATAATTATAATTATTTAATATTTTATTTAACAAGATAATCCTATACTTCTCTTTTATATTGTTTCCTTAACTCACACGAGTCTCAAGGATCATTATAATTAGTTTATTTTCAAAACCATCATTCAATATTTCATTTAACCAAACCTTCTTTCTATTCATTTTCAAACAAAGGGAAAAAACTCCATTTATTTATCAAAAAATAAAATACAACAACTATGCATTTGTTAACTATAAGATTTTCCATACATTCAAGGACAAAAACCCATGAACATAACAAAAACAAGAAAGCAAAGATATTAACTCCTCTTCTCAATAATAATCATAACTCTAGTAATGGATAACCCCATAACAATCCATTCAGTAATTGCACTAACCATACCTTTTTAAACTCTTAAATAAAAAGATATACATGCTAAACTATTTTATTCACTTACAAAGCTTCATAAAAGATAGCCTCCTTATATTTTTTTCTGATTAAAAGAACTATAAAGCATTACTTTTAGAATATTATGACACTTAAAAAAATAAAGAAGTACAACAAATCTTTTTCTATCTAACAATATTCAGTTAAAAGTAAAGCTCTAAACTCACAACAATGTATTCAAGATCAACAATCCTGCAAAGCAATCCAAAGTAAAAGTAACAATACCTAAAAAATAAGACATCCTTACACATGGGCGTTTAACCATGTGCTCACTAGAGATGTGGTGCCACTATGTTGATCACTTAAAAATCATGTGTGGCCACCCACAAACACAAAAAACTTAAAGCAATAGAAGGGGGACTATAAAACCTAACCCCCACTTCTAAACTAAGCACGTAAAATGAAACACAAAGTCACAACACCTCTCACATTGGAGACCAACAAGGTTAAGGAGACCTCTATGGTTGCTCGAGTCACCATAAAAATCATGTTAACTGGCTAACCATAATCAACGTGGAACTCCATACCTACAATTTAAAGATTACAAGATGCATAGGGTCTTAAAACAAACAAAAGCTTAAAATAAGCTTTACGTAAACAAAATTTAAACCCCACACAAATCGTACCACAATTCAAAGACAACAAAGGCAAAGTATGATTATAAATAAGGACTATGGTGCCTGCTCAAAAACTCTACTAAGAAACCATCTAACTATTGACAAGCAAAAAGGAAGGTTGCTAACGTCCAAGAGTAACATCAAAGACACAAATAATACATTGCATAAAACACAAGTAGAAAGCATAGGTTTACCTCACAACGCTTACCTTCTAAATCTAAAACTCATGTCCTCTGATTCCTTGCTCCTTTTTGCTTGCTTTACCCCCAAAATCAACCTTCCCAAAAACCCTATGTTGAGCCTCTTAAAAGCAACTCATCCAAGCAACGAGTGGGGAGCCTTTTCCCCTATCCATCTTGCATTTGATGGCCACCATTTCCATCATGCTTTTTTTTGCTTCGCATAACATTTCTTCGGGTGGTGCCAACAAGTTTTATCGAGGTCTAACAAGACGTCATGGGTAGTGCACTTTTAAATAAGGTAAGAAAGAATTAAAAGAAGAAAAATCACAAAATTAAGTTTCAAACCTTAGAAACCTTGGATTAATTTTTCCTTAAATTAATCCTACCTCCTTAATTAATACCAAACAAATCAATTAATCCTTCAAAAAAGGTATTGCTCTCAATATTGAGGAGAGATCAACCAGTTGCTATTTAATACCATATGTCAATATTAAAATATTGACGTTAGTAATAATATTTAGCATTAATGATATTTCCCTAAAAATACCTTAAATACAAACAACAAGAATATTCTCCATCTCAAATTATACAATGTTGTTTTCTTACCAATCAAGCATAAGTGCAATGCAACTATATGAAGGTAACCTTTTTACCTATAGTTGTTGTTGAACAAGTCATCATCATCATTTTCCAAAATATCTTTGGTTATAGGTGGTTCACCCATATGATCCTACCAGAGAGAGAACACTTGGTCTTGCATCCACAAATACATATATAGTACCATATTCCAAGATCAAAGAATATAGTTATTACATAATATAGACATTATAACATGAAACTATGCCATTAAAATAGTCACACCAAAACATGGTTCATTGTTCAAAGCAAGGTCTATCAAGGCAGGGTCTTATAGAGGTGTGGCAAACTGAGAACCATGTGTTCATGTCACAATTAAACTATGTTAGGGCATTGCTTAAGAAGTTTTGAATGATAGATTACAAGCCCATGTACACTCCAATGGAAGTAGAATTTCAACTTTCCTGCTTTAATCTATCTTTATAGGTGAATGAAACTCTCTATTACTAGTTTATTGGGAGTCTCATTTATATAGCATACACTAGACCAAACATCGACTATATTGTGATTATTCTTTCATGGTTATTGCAAGAACTAAATGTGTGTCAATAGAAACCAACAAAACAAGTACTTAGATATATCCATGGTATGACTAAGTATGGTCTAGAGTACAATAAGAATGATCAATTATTCTTGATAGGTTTCATGGATGTAGACTATGCAAGATCCCTTGGTGATAGGAGATCCACTTCTAGATATGCAATCTTTTTGGGATCCATTCTAATGAGGCAATATGATTACATCGCATCTTGTTAGGAATAAGCATCCTATAAAAGAAACCAACCATCCTAATTTTCGATAATTAAGAAGTTCTAAAGCTTGTTTACAACCATTTTTCTAGGAGCATACAAAACACATCGGGGTTCATTGTCATTTCATCCATGAACATGTTCAAGAATACAACTCCAATATTGTCCCACAGCAATAATATGCAAACATTTTGACAAAGTCTCTTGCACGTGTAAAATTTAAAATTTTTAGAATTTTCCTTGTATATACATTGATTGAGCATTGATGTAATAGGGGGAATGTTATGAATACGATGTCTTTACGATGTATCGTATTATGGTTGAGGACTACAATTAGTTGAGGAGGTGGTTGTAAGTGTTGATCTCATACATTATTAAACCTTTATGTATTTATTTTGCTATCATATCAATGCCAAGTTTGATCACAGTTCATGAGTGCATTGTGAATTTCCAACAACTTGAAGATGCATTTCATGCATATGGTTGTTCTATATTTCATACGAAAGGTTTCCTCGCATCCAATAAAAATAAGAGCAATTGTTGCATTTTATGAGAGAAACAATTCAATTGTTATCAAGACCTACTAACATTAATAATTGTAGGCATAAAATTGACCATAATATAAATAAACAACCCATCCATAATATCTAATAGACCTCAATTTTTATTGTACTAACTCCCATCAAACCTTCCCTCTTATGCTCAATTATGGGAGCACAATTTCACAATAAAACCCTCCAATGACCTCCACCCTCCACCAAAGTAATGGAATAGAATCTTTCACCCTACCAAATCCAAACTAAGTGTCAATTATTATTACTTTTAGTTAGTTAATATGATGGATTAGATCTTAGCCATGCTTAGTCAATTTTCTTTAGGCTAAGCCTCGTATCTTCTTCCTCAAACTTCGTATACTCCAATCTATCCTCATTTATGTTACTCACCTTCACTCTAAATGTGATCGACATTGAATTCCTTAGCAATGCAATTTTAAAAATCATGTGGTATCTACATGCAACTACCCTTTCTATTATTTTTGGCCCTTTGCATACTCACCTAACTCTTTTTTGTTGTTAGGTGGAAGCCCACCTTTTTTTTGATATCCTCAATCTTCTCAAATATATCCACCCATCAACCACTTCAATATTAACTGCAACTCCACCTACATTGATTTTGACATGATTAGAGGATACAGATCGAGGCCTCATGACATGGATATAATATAGAATATATTTAGTTGTCTCTAATTTCACCACATTCCTTTCGGGCTACAAAAAAATTATTCTCCTCCTTGTTTATTTCATACCAAAGCAAGCATGCAAACTCTTAAATATAAACAACTTTTCTATTGTAAGGACTGGGCATTACGTGATACTTCTTAGTATTTTCTTCCTCAATTAAATACATTTTAATTATTAATTGTTTAAAATGCTTGCACATATTGCACTTAATCATCTTATTGTTTAAAATATGAATGATGTAAATTATGTTGTTTCTTCATACAATTTTTGGACCTAACAAATATTATCTTTGAGGACTCAAGGACAATATGATGTTGTTGGAGGAAATTGTCTACTTAATCCACTAGGGAGGATCCCAAAATATAGTCTATCAATTATGGAGGTTTTTGACCATAGAATGCTTCAAATAGGGTCATCTCAAGGGGAAATAATATGAAGTATTATACCACCATTTGAATAAGGGAAGTCATTTCACCCATTGATACTACTTATTTTAAGCAAAGCATATGAGGTATGTACCTAGGCACTTGCTCACAATATTTGATTGGCCATTTGTTTGAGGGTGATAAGAAGATCTCGTGTTAAGTTGAATGCCACTAAGAGTGAACAACTCCCTCTAAAATTTGCTAATGAGAATAGGATCATGATAACGATCACAAACAATAGACTTGGGCATACCATGCAATTTGAAAATAAAATCAAGAAATATCTTAATTATGGCAGTAAATGGATGTTGCAATACATAAAAATAGGCATACTTTGAAAGGTGATTCACCACCATAAAATCACTATCTTGCCCTTTGATTTGGGAAGACCTTCAATGAATTCCATAGAAATGTGTCCCCATTAGAAATATAGGATGGAAAGGGGCTACAAAAATCTTGGAGACTTAATAATTTTCCCTTATTACTTTGGCACACCTCATATTTAGCCACAAATTGCTTGATATATGCTTTCATTCCTTAAAAAAAAATACTAGTTAACCTAATGATAACTTTAAAAAATCTAGAATTCCCTACCAATGGCAAAGCATGTAATTCCTAGAGGATGTTGTTCTTGACCTTGGAATATTGAATGAAACAAATGTAGTTCTTCTTCCTGAGAATCCCATCAACCTAAGAGAATAATGGATTGGATGGGTTGAAAACCTTTGGAACATGAATCAAGTGAATATTCTTAGGATCTGAATGCCATACATCTTGAAGTTGGGAGAGCCATTGAGGAAGGGGGCTAGAGATAGCATCATCAACAATAAAGCCTTTTTATTTGTGAGAAACGACATCCACCACCACATTATCCTTCCCCTTATTATATTCAATTACAAAGGCATAACCCAATAGCTTGGTCAACTATTTGTTTTGTTTTAGAGAAGAGAGATATTATTTCAAAAGTGGCTAATAATACTATGATATGTTTTGATAATAAAATGTCAAACCAACAAATAAGACTTCCATTTTTCCATTGTCTACAAGATGGATAACATCTTCATCTCATAAGTGGAATGACCCAAATTCTTACTAGAGAATTGTTTGCTTTCAAAAACCAATGGGGTGTCATTATTGCACTAAAACGACCCCGATACCTATTCTAGAGGTATTACAATCAAGGATAAATGACTTGTTCAAGTTTAAAATAGATAAAATAAGGGTGATGCACATAATCTCCTTTAATACATTGAATGCTATGGTAGCCTTATTATATGAGATAAAATCATCCTTCTTGGTGAGAGTCGTTAGGGGAGCTACAATCTTCCCATAAGTCTTCACAAATTTCTTATAATTCCTTGTAAGGCCTAACAATCCCTGAAAACTCTTTAGTTATTGAGGCAAGGGTTAATCTTGCTTGGCCTTGATATTATTGGGTCCACTTCAATACCATCATGAGACATAATGTTACCCAAGTACTCCACTTTCAACACATCAAAGCAACATTTGGATTGCTTAACATTAAACTATTTCTTTTATATAATGCGAAGCACTTGTTCAACATGAAACAAACAAATTGCTCAAGACTTATTATGAAGTAGGATATCATAAAAAATACCAATACAAATTTACCAAGAGGAAGATAAAATATAAAATAGAAGTAGTAAGACCAAAGGGCATGACTAAGAACTCATAATTACCCTCATGCATATGAAAAACAATTTTACGAATATCCTCCTCTATAACCCTATTTTGATAAAACCTAGAATGCAAGTCATGCTTGGTAAAAAAATTTATACCATGTAGTTCATCCAACAAATAATCAATAACACAAATATGGATCTTCACCATAATAATGTTGAGTGAGAGAAAAATAGGGCACATTCTCCAAGAATTGTCCTTGCATCATACAATGGCCACTAGAGATGAATAAGGACTAGTACTAGGACAAATAATACTTAGCTTCGACATCTCTTGAATTAGCTTATCATTTTTGAAGTTTGAGGACAGTGATAGTAGTAAGGGTGAACATTATGTGGCTAACTTCTTGGAAGAATGTGGATAGCACGATCATGAGTCCTCTCAGGTGGAATACCCTTGGGTTCATTGAATACTGGAACAAATTTGCCAATAAGGGACCATATGTTAGAAGGAAAAACAAGTGGTATTTGCTTGATAACCATGAATTCCAAGCAACAAAGTTGGGCAAATAATTCTATTGTACCCTTATTCAATAGTTTTTCCATTTAGTGGGAGTTGACTACCTTGGATGGCAAGGGTGCATCCCCTATAGATATATGACCTTGTCATTTTTTGTCTAGTGTACATACAACCTTTGTAGCTTCAAAGTAACATCCCCTTAATGAGACAACCTTTAAGCTCCCAAGATAACATCCACACTACCCAATTACATCACATAAAGGTTGTTGAACCAAATTTAAAAACCCATATAATTATTGATATTAGTAATATGATCCATACAGTGAGACTTACCCCCATTGGAAATCAACACATGGAATTTTTTATTGTATGAATTATTGATATACAACCCAAGGGATTTAATCATCTTATTGTTGATGAAATTATAAGCACTACCCTAACCAATAAACACATTGACTCATTGTATTTAAATAAAGCCTTGAACCTTGATAGTGTGACGAGCTTGCAATCCCATAAGGGAAAATTTTTAGAGAGCCATAATATTTGTATCTAGCTCAAGCTTATCATTTTTTATTAGTTATGCCTCTCTTAACAGGCTTCCTCCTCTAAGACATATTCCTCCTTAGCTTCCATGTGAAAGTTATGCCTTGCTTCACATGCTTGATCTTGAGAGTGGTGTGATAGGCATTTCAAACAAAAGAACCCCTATGGGCCTTCCTCATTATAGTTATCAAAGTAAGACCAACAAGGATCTAAATCATGACATTGATGGAATCAAGACAACTGGGATTTCTCTTTAGTTGTGTGAGTTAGACATTCAACATCATGCAAGATGTATAGATCATCCATAAATATTTCTTGCCTAATGTCATCCTTGAGGTCATGACCAATTGTCGAAACCACCTTGACTAGATGATAAGTATATATCAGGCGGTTGATGAAGTCGATGCAATATTCCTCCATTGCGTAGATTTTTTTTTTTTGCATTAATAAGACCACATACGAGGTAGAGGGACCCTTATCAAATTTGAGTAGGAATATTTTTTAAAATTTGGCAAATAAATATGACAACGATGGTGCCTTAGTCCCCAAATAATCCATTGATGAGCATGGGTACCCAACTTAGAAGTCACCAAAGTAATCCTACCTTGATTAGGAATTCAATGCAAGCGTATGAGGTATTCCATCTTAAAAATCTAAATGTGAGGATCATTACCCACAAATTTTGGGATATCAATTCTAAGAATTAAAACATCATGAAGACATTCAAGTAAAAATGTAAAACCACCTATATTGGAAGCAATATCAATAACAAATTTTAAATTAAGCTCACCCATATATGTAGGATTTCCTTGTGCATATTGGGCATGCATGTGGGTAGTATGAGACTAACTAAGATCTTTCCTGAGAGGATATTGTTGGAAGTATCTTGGACCTTTCTTAAAGATTATGTGTTAGTTGCGATCTAGATTTGGGTGTTGAAAGTGCCTTGGATCTTGGTCATAGGGTAAAATTTGGATGTGCCCTATATCTTTATATTAGAAGTTCCCTACAAGTGGGGGATCATCCATAGGAATCTTAGTTCCCTTCTACTTATCTTGTTGTTGCTCAAAGGATACCTATTGGAATTCGAGCTCTAAAACCCATTTGGTTTGAGGAAAGTCCCTTTCATATTGCTTTATAAAATGATTCAACTTGGATTTGATGTTATTGATATTCTCAAAGTAACCTTATAGTAGTGATGCATATGTATCTAATCCATTGTGCTTGACCAACAAATACTTATGAAGCTCAAATGGAAGGTTTTTAGGAAGGTTCATAGACAAAACTATTTTCCTTGATAAAAGTGGAAGGAATGCTCATGGTGTCGAGAAAAAATTAAGCAAGAGGGTTAATGATTCTTCTTTAATCTCATACTTACATCATTATATGGGTCGTACATACACTACTAACCAATGATAAAAACCAAGTATTTTTTTAATCGCCTACAAAAAACATCATTGAAGATACGTATTATTATGATAAGCTCGAAAGATGATAAAAAAAAGATAGATATCTCACAAGTTTCTAGAGACATAATACGTTTTTCAAATTTAGGAATGCAAATGATTTTATCTAAATCATCATATTATAGAAGAAAATTGCACTAGAAATTGGTAGCAAAAAAAATTGATAGAAATTACTTGCTTGGAAAACACAAATTTGGCTAAAATATTTCTTGAACATCTTGCCCACACCCCTATCACATTTTTATGTCATTATAGGGAATCAAAATTGTAGTTCTAATTACATTTATCATGAAACAACTTCCAAAAACAACAGATTCAAAATATAATATTAGGGACACGTACATAGAAAATTTGCAATGAAATTTAGATCCTACAACAATAATTGTTTTTTGTTGGAAAACAAGGTATTGTACTTGGGTCCCCCATTCTCAACAAATCACAACTCTCTCCTTTAGATCTTGAGAGTTTACAAATAGATACAATTCTCATCTCAATTGAGATGCTATAGCTAGAAATCTACATCATTTTACATAAAATGTCTGAATTCTTGATTTTCATTTTTTGGATCTTCTTCAATTTTTTATGTGAATACAAATATTCCAAAATTTAGCATCCTTCTTCTTGACATTTTTCTATAGCAACCTTCACAATACCAAAACTCCACCTCTACTATCTATGCATTGCATCTTAATAGAGTAATATTTCCAAAACATCGCGCTATCATAGTCCACTTTACCAGATTTGGATTGCTAGTTTCCTTCTTGAAACATAAGTGCAACCACAAAAATTGTAATATAAATGAAAACACATTATTGTTATAAAATAAAGAAGATATTACTAATGGAAAACATTAAAGTAAATCTTAATCATTATTTGATTCGAGCAATCAACATTTTCTTGTCAGCTTCAACTAAACTTACTACTTCCTCTAACCATGGAAAGAGAGAATTTAACTTCATGATCCTCAATCAAAACCCCTCTATTGGCTAGCCTATCTACACATTTGTTTCCTTCCCTTAATGTATGTGTAAACCTGATTTCTTCAAACTCTTTAGCAAGATCTTGAATTTCCACAATTATCTCTTGTATGTTCCATGGAGCCTTTGCTTTCCTCAAAATTGCATTTATTACTATGAGAGAATCACCTTCCATCCATACTCTGTTCCATTTCATTTGTTTACATATTTTTAACCCTTCTAAAGTTGCCCAAGCTTCAACTTCATTATTTGTCTTAAATCCACTATTGAAAGTGTAATGAGACAAAATCTCTCCTCTATTATTTCTAATTATTCCTCCTCCTATTGGTCTTAGATTTCCTTTAGATGCTCCATCAAAATTTAATTTAACCAACTCCACATCTGGTGGTTTCCACTTTATATTCTTTGCCTTCTTTTTGCTTCTCTTATACCCAACATCATAATTCCATTTAATGACTTGACTCCATCTATCAAGGCTCTCTACTTCCAGATTAGGGATTGGGTGAGTTGATAGGGTTGGTTTAGACTCCTCTATGGCTAAACATATATTCCTTTTCATTACCTCTAAATTATTTTCCTTTCCTTTAAATATTCTTCTATTCCTTTCTAGCCATATAGTCCAAAGTATTGTATCTTTTGATATATCCTATATTGTTTGTAAAGCCTCACTTTTATAAGTGCTCTACCATTGCTTTAACCAATCTTCAATTTTGTTATTCATCACCATGCATTTACCAAACATATTAAGAATCCATTGCCATAGTTTCTAGACTATTGAGCAATGTCCCAAGAGATGGTCTATACTCTCCTCCTCTTTTTACAAAAAACACATTGAGAGGGGCCATGAAAACCCCTTTTCATAAGGTTATCCCAAGATAAAATTCTTCTATGACCTACTAGCCAAACAAATATTTTGACTTTAGGAATGCTTGGGCTATCCCAAATATCTCTCCATATTCTTATGATATTCCTATTTTGTTGGTGCTTTATATTATATCCGCTTCTTGTTGTGTATTCTCTTGAGCTATTCAACTCCCAAATCAATTTATCCTTGGCTCCCCTTGGAATAATCACTGTTGTTATATTTCTACTCAATTGCCTCCTAGCATCAATGTCTTGTATACTTGTAAAAAATTATTTTTTCCATTTGTATCTTCCTTCTCGATCCTTGTACAAAATGTTTGAAACCCTATCACCATATTTGTCTTGAAGTAATATCATCCAAGGTTTCAAAATTGGATCTAAATTGAGTGGTTTTTTATCACACCAAGTATCCATCCAAATAGAATTTTTTTCTCCAGTTCCCACCACCCATATTAAACCTTTAATCATTAGATCAATATATTTTTTTAAATCATTCCAAAGAGTAGAACCATTTGGTAGAGAGAATGTAGTAAATATTAAACTTGGGTCATTGGGCTCAACATACTTAGAATAATTCTTGCCCATTATCTTTGACTCTCTTTGTACAATATCCAGATTACTTTTCCCCTAAGAGCTAAGTTTGCATCTATAAGAACTCTTAAACCAATATCTCCCCTAGTTTTATCATCACACACCTTGATCCATTTCACCAAAGGAAATTTCCTTTTATCATGTAAACCTGACCATAAAAAGATCGCATAATATAGATTAAACTTTTTTCAACAAATTTTGGCATAGTATACAAGGACATATAATATGTTGAAATGGCTTGTAAGACCGATTTAATTAATTGCACTCTTCTTGCTAATGATAACCATCTACCTTTCCATGCTGGTAGTTTATTTTAAACTTTACTAATAATTGGATTCCATAATTCTATCCTCATTCTCCCCTCAAATAAAGGTATCCCTAGATAAGTTGTTGGTAAATTTACCTCCTCCATTTGAAGTAACTTGCATATCCTTGCTTTGATATTAGCTAGAGTGTTAAGGAAGTAAATTTTGGATTTTTTCCAATTAACTTTTTGCCCTAACGCTCTTTCATATTCCTTTAAAAAGTTATTCAAAGCTTTGGCCTCATTTATCCTTGCCCTCCTAAAAAGGGTTGTATCATCTACAAATTGTTGATGGGTGATGTTGTTGATGTTATTACTAACCTTAAGTCCACTTATAAGCCCATTTTTGTAAGCCTTCTTTAAGTTCCTACCCAAAACCTTTGCCATAATAATGAATAAATAAGTATATAGAGGATCTCCTTGTCTAAGGCCTCTCTTGGCTTTAAAATATTTTGTTACTAATCCATTGACCAACACTGAATAAGAAATTGTAGAGACACAAGCTTTAATCCATCTAACCCATTTCTTCCCAAATCCAAACTTTTCTAAAATTGCAAAAAGAAAATCCCATTTAACCCTATCATAGGCTTTACTCATATCAAGTTTTAAGATCATTGCTTTCTCTTTTCTTGAAGTTGTTGAATGCATAACTTCATGAGCTACTATGATCCCATCTAGAATTTGTCTCCCTTTCACAAATCCTCCTTGCTCTTCTAAAATAATTTTGTCTAACAATGGTCTTAATCGATTTTCCATCACTTTGGAGATTATATTATATGCCATATTACATAGGCTTATGGGTCTAAAAGAATCAAACAATTCAACATCCTTCTTTTTTAGAATCAGGGTAAGATATGTTGCATTTATTTTATAAGGTATGTATTGTTTTACCCTAGATTATTCCACTACCACCAATAAAGAATCCTTCACTATATCCCAATTATGTTGGTAAAAAGTTGTAGAGATCCCATATGGACCTGGGGATTTATCCTTATTAAAAGATAAAAGAGCTAAATGAACTTCTTCTAGAGTAATAGGCTCCATCGGTTTCCTATTGTCTTCATTCGTTATAACTGAAGGTACTTCTTGAAGAAGTTTATCATTAAGAACTTCAATCTCCTCCGATCCTAGAATATTTTGGTAAAAAAACCTTACCTCTTTTTTTATTTCACTCTAGTCTTCAATCCAAACCCCTTCTATTGATTTAATTCTACTAATTATGGATGTTGATCTTTGTACTATAGCCATCCTATGAAAAAACTTTGTATTTTTATCTCCTTTTAACCAAGTCTGTCTTGATTTTAATCTCCAAAATTTCTCTTCCTTACTCAAAATATTATGATATTCACTAAGCAACTCCCTTTCCTCTGAGCTTGGATTATTATGATCACCTTTTTGGAATTTTTAAAGTTTATCTTTTAGTTCTTCTTTCTTCTCAAAAATGTTTTCAAAGGTGTTCTTGTTCCATTCTTTTAATCTAGATGTCATTGATTTAATTTGTTTTGGAAGAGCATACAACCCACCATTTCCTGAAGAATTCCATGTTTGTGCTATCATATCAACAAATTGAGGATGGTCTTCCCACATCCACTCATATTTAAAATATGATACTTTTTTAATTCACTTACCACCATTTTAACTCTTATTGGCCAATGATATGAACCAATCCTTGTCAAGGTATTAATTTTAGCACAAGTCCCTTCATCTAGCCAATGATCTGAGAGTATGCATCTATCTATTTTTTTGCTATTAGGTTTTGGCCTCTCCTATTGTTGGTCCATGTATAGTTGTCTTCTTCAAACTCAACCTCCCATAGATTATTGTTTTGAATAAAAGTTGAGAAATCTCTCATACTTTGGGTTATTTTCCTAATTCCCCCAAATTTTTCATCCAGCTTGGTTATGGCATTAAAATATCCTATGATCATGAATCTTTTTTTGGTCTTTACTTCTCATAAAGGCTTCAATCCCACTCCATACTTCTAATCTGCTTGACTGAGTTGTAGGTCCATAGACATTGATAAGGATGAAACAAATATTTGCAAAGTAGCAAGTGACTAAAGAGGCTATCCAATGCCTAGTTTTATGAATGGTTACACAAGAGGTTCTAAAAGGATTCCAACAAGTTAGAATTCCCCTTGTCGCTCCTTCAAAATCCATAGCATCCCATTCACATCTTGCCCATACTTCTTTCATAGTTTTTGAAACTTCTTCTTTTGTCATTTTAGTTTCTTGGATACAAAGAATATCAGGCTTATTACTTAAACATAGGTCCCTAATACACCTCTACTTTGAGGGGGAATTAGCACCCCTTATATTCCATGAGATGATAATCATGTCTCATTAGGGGCTATTGGCCCCACCTACGAATTACCAATATCATTTTGTTGTTTGGTAAAGAGAAGTTCAACCAACTTAGTTTGTGTTCCTTTCTCTATGTTTGCTCTTGCTTCCCTGGATCTTCCTTGATAATTTGAGGGTTTTCCTCTTTTACCTTGCCTATATTAGGAGTAGGTCTTATTATTCTATTCCTCAATATTCTTTCACAAATTTCCTTTTTCATCATATTTATCCTCTCCTGGCTCTACTACAGAAGCTTTTGACTTGTCTTGCTCATTTTTTGGTATTTCCTTATTAATGGTAGAGGTATTAACTTCTAAAACTATATTTTCTTTACCAATTTTTTTCCTCTTGAATGGTGCATGGTACTTCAAGAGAGTCTTCAAAATCTGATGAGACACATTCCTTAGGTTCATCAAGAATGTTCTTCCTTAAATCAAGATCATACTAAATAGACGGTTCCTTGTTAATACGTTCTAATTTGTTGTACGTGTCCTCTAAGCTTTTATCTACTTTTTCTTCATAGGCTAAAGCCTCAAAAGAGTTGGTATTTCTTCCAATATCCTTCCTTATTGGTCTCCATTGTTTATTTTCTTTTATTTTTTTAGATCTATTTTTTGGAAGTTGAAAACCATCTTCATCCATATCCATTTGTAAGTTTCTCTTACGGTTTTCTACATATGATTATGCTGGGCTCTTCTTAGGGCATGATCTCTCAATATGCCCCACCTCATGACATCTTCTACATCTAAAAGATATGTTTTCATAATCTATGGTTTGGGTCCACATCTTACCCCCATACTTAAGAATGATTGATTTTGGTAAAGGTTTACTTATATCAATCATGACCAATATCCGAGCATAAATAGCCAAGAATCCATCTTTCGTAGTATTTGAAATCTCAAGGAATTCTCCTAGAGTGTTGCCTATTGCCTTGAAGGTATCTATTTCCCAAAATTCAATGGGCAACCCAAACATCCTAACCCATATTGGTACTAGGGATAGATTTACATTTTTAGGTGAAAAGCCTTCATACCAATAGGTAAGGAAGAGTCTTGCTCTTCCCATAAACTAAGGACCCCCTTTTAGAATTCTATCTCTTTCCTCCCTAGAAAAAAAAATGGCTAGGAAGAAACCTTTGGGAAGAAATGATAGAATCACTCCTGGAGACTTCCAACTCCTATCAATCCATTTTCTCAAGGCCGAAGCCCTTGACCAATACCCATTAAATTTACCAATAATTACCCTTTCTTTAAGCAACAAGGATTACTACTTTGTGAGGTCTCACTAACCTCTACTACTAGAGATGATTCTAAGGATTTAGTGTAATATAAATAGTCCATGATGAATAAAAGTAAATATTCAATTTAAGTCTAAAACTCAATTGAGAGTTTTTTTAATAATGATCCTCTAACTAAATCAAATTATTTTGTTATAAAAAAACCTAACCCTAATATTTAAAGGTCAACTAACTTAACTTAAGACCTAAACCAATAATAAAAATAATTGATATGACTATTATAAATACACCTATGACCCAAAGCAATAATAAAAATAATTAACATAATTATTATAAATACTAAACATTTACAATTTTTTAAAGTAATACTTCTTATACACATCCATTGAACCCGGATCACATCACCGATAATACAAGTGGAGTCCTTATAAATTTTTTACACATTTCTTGAAGAGGTTGATAATCCCATTTAAGAGTTTTTAATTGTGTTTTTTAGCACTCATTTATATTATTTAAAAAAGTTGTTTTAGTTTGATATTTGTTTTTTTTAATAGGTTTAAGATTTCGTTTTAAATTATAGCGTGAATCATTTTGGGATTTAATTTTTTTAAGAGATACCAATTTAAACTCTTTACGTGACTTTGTATTAATTTTCTATTAATAAATTTAATTCTTACCTTAACCTTATGATTCTTAACTTAACCTTATGAAAAATAATAAATAAAATGTAAAAATTCTGACATTAAAATTAAATAAAAATTATTTAAAACATCAAATTAAAATAAATAAAAATAAAAAATAAAAAATATTTAAAAGTTAGGGGATGGGCCTCTTAAAACATAAGATTATATCGGACGAGCACAAATGTCTTTCCACGTGGCATTTATCCAAGCACATCACTATGATTTTTTTTGGTATAAGGTAGAGGTGGTTATAAGGTCCACAAACCTTTTACAAAGTCAAAATGGTCTGGTTCTAGCATCAAGCCCGTATAATCAAAATACAAAATGGATCTTTCTAAGACTCACATTAAGCCATACTTAGAGTCCACAATCCTATACTTGTCGCTTGACTATTCAGGATAAAACAAAAACCAAACAACACCTAGCACTTACTAACACTAGGTTGCTATATCGTACACTTGTCACCTCCCGAGGCCCCAACAAATGGGATGCCTTTTTACCGCCTAATTCCATCCGTCGGATTACTCATCATCAACCCCTCCGATCTCCCGATGCTCTAACGAGTTTGATCTTAGCTCTTCTCTAGCAACCAACACCAATAGTTCTTGAGGGAAGTTATCCTTCCAAATTTGCATCTCCCCAACAGAAACCGCAATATTTGCCATTAGATCCGCCGCCTGGTTCCCTTCTCTGAAGGTGTGTTGGATTCGGGCATTAACCAAATGAGATTTATGAATATTTGCTTCTAGGATAAGCTCCAATATGGTCCAGCTGGGGTCTTTATCCTCCTTAATTGCCTTGATTATATTAAGCGAATCCCCTTCAAAGATAACTTCCTTATAACCCTCAAGTCTGGCAATTCTCATTGCTCGCATGCGAGCTCGGGCTTCGCAAAATGATTTGTTTGAGTTCCCAAAGGCTCTGCAAAGGCAAGGACCACTTTTCCTTCCTCATTTCTCAAAACTCCTCCTCGCTCCCTGCAGCCCCGATTTCCTTTAGTCGCCCCGTCAAAATTAAACTTAACCCACTTTTGTGTGGGGGGTATCCACTTGACACCATCCCGTGGGTTGGTTGTAATGTCTAGGTCTGGAAGTTCCTCTCCCCGAGTTCCGCAAAATCCTCCTTTCCCTTAGAGACATGGTCTCATTTTTGAAGAAGAAAGTTTTCCAGTTTTCTTTCAAAGCTCTGATTATTTTATTACCACATAACCTGGGATCTTTCTTACGTCCTTTAAATACTCTCTTATTTCTCTCATTCCATATCCCCCATAAAAAATGGGGTAAGCTGAGCTTCCAGAGCCAAGTCAAAAGTTTTGCCCGAAGGGGGAAGCCCACTGTATGCAGAAGTCAGACATGCTATTTGGACAGACCCAATCTATATGAAATTTGGACAGGATCATTTGGAAGACTGTACAAGAAAATTCACAAGTTAGAAATATATGACTTACAGATTCTATTGCTTTCTCACACAAGATACATCGATTGATGAATTGGAAACCTCTCCTTTGCAGATTATCTGTTGTCAGGATCTTATTTTGAACTGCCAACCAAAAGAAGAAAGCTATTTTTGGGGTTAAATTATTTAACCAAATAACAGAAGTCGGAGTCCAGCCATTGAATCCCGAGTGGATTAACTTATAGGCAGTTTTTACTGAATAGATCCCACTTGTAGTTTTGCCCCAAATCGCCTTGTCTCTTCCTCCCCCAGGAATGATCGGGAACACCCTTAAAGCATCATTGAGTTTGGTTAGGGCCACCTTCTCTTGCTCTGACAGATTATGAACTCTGATTTTCTTCCAAGAAGAAGTTTCCGTGCTACAGAGAATAAAATCCCCTACTTTTCCTCCCATTTCCTTCGAAAGTTTATGTTGGAGGACTTGAAGGTCTAAGTTATCTTTCAGAGGGGCCTCTTCCAACCACGGGTCTTTCCAAAAGTCCACTTGTCTTCCATTACCAATTCTCCATCTGATGCCTTTCCCGACTACCTCCCGACATTCGAGCAAACAATTCCAAAAATAGGATCCTCTAGGGAGATTATCGACTTTCAGGAAGTCCTGATTATTTTTGATATATTTTGCCTTAAGAAGTTTTACCCATCCCAATTGATCATTATTGATAAATCTCCATACCTGTTTGCCAATCAGAGCTTGATTCATTTCTTTCATTCTCTTTAACCCCAGGCCCCCCTGATCCTTGCTTGCACACACCTGATTCCATGCTACCAACGAAATTCTCTTTCTCTCCTCTGAACCTGACCACAAGAAGTTGCGTTGAATTAGCTCCAATGTAGCTCGGACCTTTGCAGGCATTCTAAATAGAGACATGCAATAAATTGGAATGCTCTGTAAAGTAGTTTGAACTAATAAGGCTTTTCCTGCGTGAGCCGAGAAGGTCGCCCTTCCACCCTCGCTAACTTTTTGGAGATCCTGTCAATGACCGAGTTCCACAATGTAGCCTTCATTCTTCCTTCGAACATAGGCATGCCTAGATAAGTCGTTGGTAGAAGCTCCTTTCCACAACCGAAGAGGTTAGCTATTCTTTCCTCCCTCCCACCAGGCGTGTTAAAGAAATAGATGCTACTCTTCTTATAGTTTATGTACTCGTCTCCTTCGTCTCATACTTGGTTAGAATTCTCTTCAACTTCCTAGCTTGAGGCACCGAGGCTTTGGACACAATGATTGTATCATCCACAAACCGTTGGTGAGACACCGGCCCTCGTTGTTGAGGCTGGTTTAAAACCTTCCAATTGACCATCTGCCACCGCTGTTGAAATGTTCCTACCCAATGCTTCCGCTAAAATAATAAACAAGTATGGAGACAAAGGATCTCCTTGTCGCAACCCCCTTTCACTCTTAAAGTAACTGGAGGGTGACCCATTCACCATGACAGAAAATCTTGTAGTAGAGATACAACTAAAAGTCAACTTAATCCATTGGGGACGAAACCAAACTTACCCAAAATCTTGGTGAGGAACCGCCATGAGACCCGGTCGTAGGCTTTATTCATATCAAGCTTTAGTAACATACCCGCTTCCTTACTAGTCACCATTGAATGAATAACCTCATGAATTGTGATGATACCATCCAATATTTGTCGCCCTTTCACAAAGCCACCTTGGTTCATATCAATGATGAAAGGAAGGATAACCTTCAACCTATTGGCGATTGTTTTTGTGAGAATCTTCATCAGAGTGTTACATAAACTGATAGGGCGAAAACCGGAAAATTCCATTGCTCCCACTAGTTTAGGGATGAGGACTAAAAAAGTAGCATTAACTCCTTCCGGGATTTCCATGTCCTTTTGAGCCTCAATTATAGCTTCCACTACATCATTGCCTAGGATATCCCAAAACTTCTGGAAGAAAGCTGCAGGGAAGCCATCCGGTCCTGGGGAGCTGTTACCATCCATGTCAAAAATGACCTTCTTGATTTCCTCCTTTGTGAAAGGACTAAGTAAGAATCCATTAAGATTATCAGTTACGAGGGGTGGAATGGCCGCCAACAGAGAGTCCTCTTCTTCAATAGTCGGATTTACATCTTCTAGCAACGATTTAAAGTACTCAACCGCTTCCCTCCTTATGTCTTCCATATCTTTGGTGTTAGACCCATCGGCCATCTTGATCTCCTTAATTTTGTTAGTACTCCTGTGGCGAAGAGTAGAGACATGGAAGAACTTTGTATTTCTGTCACCCTCCTTTAACCAACGCAGTCTGGATTTCTGCCTCCAAAAGGTTTCTTCAAATCCTAGCATCGTGTGGTATTCGGCTAACAACTCCCTCTCCTGGTTTCTCAGATCCTCTGTAAGCTGCTCTGACTTCAACTTCTCCTGTAGTTCATTGATCTTGTCTTTTAGTTTCGCCTTTTTAACAAAAATATTGCCAAAGGAAGTTTTGTTCCACTCTCTAATGTTAGCCTTCACATTCCTTAGTTTACATGCCACTTGGGCCGGTTTCGAACCATTATACTTTTTGTCCCACCATTGGGCAACCGGATCCTTGAGATCCCGATGTTGGAACCACATAAGTTCGAATCGAAAGGGTCCGATGTATCTTTTCTTAGAGTCCTCCCCTGTTTCCCACAGAATTGGGTTGTGATCAGACCCGATTCTTGGGAGTGCCGTTAATGAAGAGTCCCCAAACCTCTCCAGGCATTCTTGAGAAAGAAGAAACCTATCTAATCTTATCTGAATTTGGTTTTCCTTCAATATTTTGTTAGACCATGTATAGGAGAATCTACGCAAGTCCACATCCATCAACTCATGTTGCTCAACAAAATCTCTAAACTCGTAGATATCAGGAGTTATTCTTTGAGAGCCCCCCAATTTATCTACAGGATTAAGGTAGCAATTGAAATCCCCCGCCACAATCCAAGGGTAGTTGGGGACCGTCTCCCTCAATTCAGCTAGCTGACTCCAAAGAACCCTTCTCAGTCCCTGTCTAACTGGAGCATATACATTCGTTAAGATCCACTCTTCCTGCGTGGTTTTATCCACACATAAGAGACAAATAAACCAACTAGACATCCGAATCACTCTACTATCAATCACATTTTTGTTCCACATAACCAGTAACCCTCCCTGTCTGTTCCAGGTGGCCTCTTGGCCTACTACTTCAACTTCTCGCCAAGTCCTATTCTTAAAAGGAATAACTCTACTCTCCTCCATTTTAGTTTCTTGCAGTAAAATCATATCCGGTTTGTGTTCTTGTCTAAGAGCATACAAAGCTCTTATTTTTGCAGGATTACTCCCACGAATATTCCATGAAAGAATCTTCATTTATGGGCTTTGGATCCTCGAGCCTTCGCCCCAAAGAGCAATACTGCTTGAGTGCCATCAACCACTCCTCGCTCTGCTTCTTTCTGCCTTAAGGCGGCATTGCTAGGTTTCCCTCTTCCTACCGAACCATATCCCCATACATCCGCTCTAGGTTGAAGTTCCTTGGGATTCACTTGGCTTCTAGTAACCATCTTGGGTAGGTCAGTCTTGGTATTTGGGGTAACAATCTGGCTTTCCAGGTTAATTGGTCTTTTTGACAGTGGAGATGATTCCGTGCTCTTAGCTTCTTGATTAGTAGATTCTTTTTTCCCTGCTTTGGGGTTACACTGATCTTGGTGGTTCACCTCTTCCTCCTGAGTATCCTTGCCCGTATTATTAGTTTCCTGCTCCTTCCTTCGATTTTTCTCCTCTAAATCCTTCTCTTGAGTCTCCTCTACCTCGCATTCCACTTCTTGGCTGTCCATCCGATCTCCCTTCAAATGATTTAATGCATCAAAAGCTGTTCTCCACTCGGGATGTTGATCTCCTTGGAATTTCTTCCCATAAATTCCTCTGCGAGTACATGGGACCACTTCCACCGAGCCTCCATAGGCCTCCCGTATTACCCAATCAAACTTACTTTCCCCCGGGCGTTGATCTATGGGGTTCTTTCCTTTGTGATTTGGCTCTGAGGCTTGCTGTATCATCTTAGGAGCAGGTTGAGCTTGAGGGTTCCCATCAAAGGGACCAGCTCCCCTGTGAGAGGGTTTCGGGGCATAGGAATTTTTGGGAGGAGGGTTAAAACGTTGCCTCTTGCTTACAATAGGGCGAACAGGGTCTCTGATATTCGGATTTCGAGCTCCACGTCCTTGAGGCCCAGGTTGGGTAGGAATGGAGATCTGTGGGGGAGGGATATTATTCTGGGTTTGAGGATCGAGTATTTTGGAGTGGGGGCTGGTTCTTGGAAATGCGATGGATACCCCGGTGCCCTACCTTCCCACAAACACTACACTTAAAAGACATATTTTCATATTCAAAGACTTGAGTATGAAGGCCAAACATAGACGACAAAATAATGGATTTAGGGAGCTCTTTACTCAGGTCCGCCAACACACACATGCGAGCAGAAAGGAGTCTTGTTTTGCTCAAGGTTGCAGGATCAATAGCTATTAGTTCTCCAATCTCCGTAGCTATCCCGACCAAGATTTGTTCGTTCCAAAAAAGCCAGAGGTAATCCCGGCATCTTAACCCAAATAGGAGCCAAATCCAGCACTTGAGTCTGGGGGTTGAAATCGGGGGACCAACGCTTGAGATACAAGCCCCTTTTCCCAAAAAACCAAGGACCTCCTTGGAGAGTCCTTTCCATGTCCTGTTCACATTGAAATGTCACCAAAAGAAAACTCTTGGGTAAAGCCTTAATCATCATACCGGCCCTTGGCCGCCATTTTTGGATGGCCCATCTCCTTATGACTTCCATGTCCGGCCTCACCCCCATAAATTTAGCCACCGAAGATGTTCCTCCCTCCATAGCCACATGTTGAGCTAAGGAATCCGGGACGTGCAACCTACCATTGACTGATTTTAGATTAAAACAAGAGTCGGATAATTTTTGCTTACCGCGAAGAGCATTAAGATATGAAGGTCTCCAGTTGCCATGTTTCTCTTTGTCTCCTTCTTGGGTCTTCCTTTGATCCTGACGCATAGAGTCCTGGTCCCCCTCAGAGAAATCTTCAACCGCATCCGCCCAACGCCCTTGGACCGGTTCCAAAAGAACTTCCTTGTCCACATCCTCCGCCTGGGGGGCTGCTATCTCGCCAGAGCCCCCACCTGCCGCGTCTGCTGATCTGCCCTCTGAAGTCCCACACCTAGGGTTTGATGCCCCTAGACCTCTCGCTCCTCCTCCTTGCTGCTCCATCCAAGCACATCACTAATTGACCCGACGTTGGTAATTTTTTTTTGTTTGAAATCATCACAAACCCTCATATTTAAAAAGGGCAAATATCCTCTAAACCCTAAAAAATGTAAATCTATTGGCCTTGCTCACGGTCGCGGACACCAAAGTTGCGCTATAATCCGTTGAACTGGAGTTTTGAATCCCGTTGAGACCTAGCAATCCTCGATATCTTGCTCGCTTCACCAAGGCTTTCATTTTCTCATGTGGCCGCCATTGAAAACCCTCTCTCGCAGATTCGGCCTGTGTACCCTTTCCCTCGACCTTATCTAGCGTTCAGCCAGTCGTTTCATTTTGACTTCGTTCTCTTCTTTAATTAGAGGTCTTTTACTCTCTTTTTTAAACTCCTCCAAAAATATCTAAATCTCACACACTCCTCTCTTTCTTTAAGCTTTGATTGCAAGCTTAGAACTCTTTTCCTGTTCCATATCCTAAGCCGGAACCCAAGTTTTTTTGCATTCAGTGTTTCCAAGAGACAACTATTTGTGGGCGGATTGTTTTTCTTGGTGGGTTTTTCGGTTCGAGTTTTTAGTGTGATTTCTTTCTGCACCGTGTGTGTTTTGCCATGGACCCTTTCGGACCTCAGCGAAAGAAGCTCAGGCCCGACGTGTTTGGAAACGGAAATGGCGGGATCGCGTCGGACTTGGGTGGAAGGCGATTTAACCCTCCTCCTGATGGTGGAATGTTTGGAGACACTGCTAGATACAAGCAGCCCCCTAGCCTTGGAAATATTTCAGGTACTTTTCTTATAGTTAAATTTTTATTTTTAATTTTTTTAATAAGTTTAGGCCTGTGGAAGTTTTAAGCTAGGTTTTTCTTTTCCCTTGTGTTGAGATTGGAAAAGACATACGTTAGACATTTATTTATTTGCCTGCATGGATGTGGTAGACTATATTTTTAAGAGCACATAAATGAATGTAGGATGTTCATGGTAAAACTAAGATGTATCTTGATGGTCTAAAGAAGATGAGTATAGGGTGTATGTTCATGGTATAACTAAGGTAGATGCATGGATATTCGTAGTTTGATGGCAAAATCTAACTGGATATTTCTTTTGGGTTGTTGGGTTTTAAGCATCTTTGTGTGTGTGGGGTGCATTTCTTAGAGGAGCTGGGAAAAGGTTGGTGTGGAGGACATAGTCCGAGTTTACTGTATAAAATGTATTTAGTTTTTAAGTAAGTAATGTTTTAATGATTTTAGGATGTGCTCGAAGGTTCTTGTTATTTTGATCTCTGTAATGATTTGAAACCCAGCATCTCTCTTGCTGAGGTAACTCATTTTGTGAAGTATGCCTTGCTTCCTGAGCATTGTTGTTGGAATCTGCATTGCCATGCTCCTAAGAGTTTATACCTAGTGGCCTAGGTGGGTTTATTAAGAAATTTTATGTTTCTTCACGGTTTTATGCTTCAATAATTATTTTGTAGTTGGTTGCCTTACTCTTACGCTATTACATCTTTGCCAAAATATAGGAAGTTTTTAGTCGTTTTTAGGCAACTGATCTTTTTGGGAACCCCGAGGGTGGGATAGTCCAAAGAACCCCTGGGATAGTCCAAAGAACCCCGGTTTTAGGAATTTTCTTTAGTCATTTTAAGCAAGATGATTTTTTTTTTTTTTGAAATCCGTAGATACTAACCCTAAGGAGCCCGTAAAATCCTGGGTTTAGGAAATTTCTTTAGTCTTTTTAGACAGGCTGATCTTTTTTGGAACCCCGAGTGTGGGGAGCTCGTAGAACCCCAGGTGTGGATACCATGGATGAATCAACTACCGATAGCAAGGGAGACTCTGACCGGAGCAAGGCAGACACATGGTCCCCTGGCTAATCTGTTGGGGCGCCACCGGGCCTGGGAATTATTTTAGTTGAGAAGTCAACCTTTATTATTGATGAAGGTCATTGAAATCCAACACCTTTACTAAGTTGTATCAATATGGATAACACATATATGATGAGGGGCTGTTGCTGGTGGTTGTGATGAATGTCCTTCTTACCAATAGAGCACAACTTAATTGACTTTATTCATACCATATATTTTTGACATCAAAGTAGCAAGTATTTTTGTCTCAACATTGTTTCAAGTGTTAATATAGCTGTTTCTATATTTACTAGAGGATAGTTTTTGTGGATTTGAAGACATGGTCTGAACTTAATACATTTGACTAGGTTTCTACTTTTTATTCTTGTCTTTTAGACATAAAACATGTTAATGAAGTATTGCGGAAGAGACAGCCTTTTATTTAAAGTGAAATGACTGTAATTGTATTGACATTATTCTTGGCAATGATATCCTTGTTGTCCTTTTGTTTTCATAAGACATGACCTTAAAGTTTCATGTGGCTTGGATGGTTAAAAGGTATATGTATTGCATCTTTATATATTTTACAATGTCAAAGGATTGGTCTCTTTTTAATATTTTGTTTTTGGCTCAAATGGGCTGTTTTGTTTCCTTTGCAATAAACTTTTATGGTCAGATTGAATCTGGTTTAGAAAGGAGATATGAAGAACCAGTGATTTAATATTGTCCATGTTAAGTATGATCATGTGATGATGCAGACTCAAGGTAAAAATGTGTGTAAGGCATCCAGTGCCTCTTCTTGAAGGATGAGATCTAATACCTTCTGGTGGTATTCCTTTACCTTGAGACAGAAAGAGAATAACCTGTAGTGACATTAGCTCTGACAGTCATTGGTGTTTTTACCCATGGAAACTTTGTTTGTGAGACTTGGCTTGTAGAATATGAATGCTTTTAACTGTCAAGTCAATTTAGTGTCAAGAAAATTATCTGAGCTGCAATTAATAATAAGATCTGATGATCTATTACCCGTTTTTTCCTGGTAGTTTTCATTCATTATGATTTGCAGTCAAATAAACTATAAGCATATAATTAGAATGATCTGCAGTCAAATAAACTATAAGCATATAATTAGTATTTGTTAATAATTGATTTGGGTAAATTGCATAAGCTATCAAGAAGATTTAGTGATTTTTTTCATGCATTTTCAGTCCTTGTTTGTTTGTTTGTTTTTTTTTTCAATGAGTTTACACATGCTTTTACGAGGGGTCCTGGTCCCCTCATAGTGAGTGGGGTTTGAACCTTGGACCTCTCAAAGAGAGGTTAAAGCCCTTACTATTGCAGTAAGCTCGATTGTTAACACATAAGCAAATGGTATTTATCTTATTCTTTTGCTATGTTTACTGTTTCTATCTCTTTTTGGCCAATTCACTTGTCCATTTTAATTATATAAATTGTAAAAGGTATAATTTCATTCATAGAAAAGGTCAATTCTGAGATTTTGGGGTAACTTCCTAATCAACTTATGTCAAATTCTATACAATAAGCGTAAGTGTCATTCTAACTTACATAATTCTAAAATCTAGAATTGAGCAAAAACTACTGTCTTCTGGATAAAAGGTTGTGCCTGTCACATATTTACACTTACTGTGCGTATTTACAATTATAATAAACTTGTTTATATAATATGCCTTATCATGGTAGAGTCTAAGACACTTCCACATATTCTATTACATGTAATATACTAAAGCTCTCATCATCATTCGTATATGTATGTAACATTTGAGCCCAGATTACAACGTGAAGTTTGAAACTTTAACTAGCTTATGGCTGATGGAGTAGATTCTTTAAAATTTACTTCTATAATTAGAAATTCAATAACTACTAAAGTTTCAAGGAAATCATATTGCAAATGCGCTTTTACATTTCACTGAATGGATAGGCCAAAAATGATTTAAAATTTGTCAGACAATTTTAATATTTGATGGAAAATGTTAAAAGGTTCTAAAGTTTCGAGGATATCACATTGCAAATGCTCTTTTACATTTCACTGAATGGATAGGCCATAAATGATGTAAAATTTGTCAGACGAAATTTTAAATTTGGTGGAAAATGTAAAAAGGTTAAAACGTGGTGGACAATAAGCCTGCATTTGTGTCAGTGGTTGGGGATAATCTGTTTGTGGGTTTGGGAACCATCTGTTTGTGTGTCTAAGAAAGTATACGTCCTTATGTGTGTGGATGTTGTCAAACAGGTTATTTTTTTGTGTCTTGACTCTGAATTTTGTTGCAGCTGTGGGTTGTTCTTATAGTCTCTGCAACTTGTCTATTTTTATAAGTTTTTATTAGGGAGTGATTGCAATTTTGGGTGTGTGGCGGTGTTGCAGCTATCTGTTGTTTTGTTTTTTGCAAGTATGTGTTTCTTATTGTGAAATTTAGGACAGTCAGTTTGCAACTGTAAGTCTGAATTTACCGGCTGCTTGTATTGGTAACTAGGAATTTATGTGTTTATAGGGTTTGATTGTTTTTGAGTTTGAGTGGTCTATATTGTCAGGACAAAAGGTTCTTGACAGTATAAATGGTCGACATTTTTGAACATGTATCTGTTCTCATAAAAGGCGATTGGTTAAGTTCACTAGAGAGAAAATAAATGAGTTGAACCAAAGATGGAGATGGTTTTTTTGAAATATAATAATCTAAAATCACAGAAATGAACTGAAATGAAGCAATTAATTTTCTGTAACAGAAATGGAGTCGTTTCCAACAGGTCTAGGAAGCAAATCAAAGGCATGCACCAAATTTTTCAGGTTCTAATCTAAACCTACTTAAGAAGAATTCTCCGAAGTCAACATTGTATTACTTGTATAACTTAATTAGGCAAAGTTAAATATCATTTTTATATTCAGCTGAAGATTTAGTGTAATGAATTTTGAACTCATGTTAAGCCCAGCATTCATTAAAAAAGCTAATGGTAGTCATCTAAGCTGTGATACAGGTATGTGCTGGTTTTGCTATAACCAAGCTTAATGAAGACAATTGAACAGAGAATGGATATTCTGAATTATTGAATTCAAATTATGAACCTCCATGAGCTACTTACTTTCTTAATATTTTTGTGTAAAGATGGAATGAATTTCTAATTACATTCTTGAGAGGATTTTTGTGTTTGTACATATCTAGTTATTTATAAATGCATGTCGGGTTACCCAAACAAGTCTCTGAATTTGGACCATACTTACTTCTGGAAAGCCTCGATATGTACAGGGGAAATTGTATTGAAGACTTGTTACTGCACTCTTACCTAAATTGACAATTATGTCAATTCTATAGAAGCCTATTTTCTCTAGATACCAGCATAAATCTTCTCAATGTTGTTTTTAGTTTCTGTTGCTATTATGACTTTAGGAAGACAATGCTACACATTTATTGTTTCTATTTTTTTAATATCCATGCAAGAGTCCTGTAGCCCTCTATGGTAAATGTGACTATTCCAAACATGATTCGAAGACTAGCAATTTTTAAATGACCCATTGCCTATCAATGCAGTCAAATGGATTGGTGCCTAATAATGGGGTTGTATGCTAGCTTATTTTTTTTTTGAATCTATACATGGGATTAAAACGGGTCACACCTATATTGCATCATGATCACATGGTGGCATGACAACAAGCTTGGCAATTATGCATATATCACTTGCCAAGATTCGAACCTTGGTCTCTTCCTTGACAGTTGAGGTATCTAACCGGTTGAACTAATGCCATTTGATCCAGCTTATGGTAATCTTATTTTCTATGACATGGAAACATTGCACTGCTTTTTATGATGATCAGAACTAAGTTGTAGCGATGCCTTGACATTCTATGATGAGAATACCCCATATATATTTTGATTTATGAAATGTAATCGCTTACAGTAAAGAATTCTTGCAGGCAGTGGGATAGCTATGCTTCCAAATTTGCCTGGGACTTGAACGTACATCATATGTTCTTTTGGCCATAGACTCTATAACATAGTTATCATGAACCTCACACCAGGTAAATCTAGATCATCATCATCATGTCATTGCCTTACCTACATTCCATGGCCCACTGGATAACAAAACATCATCAATTATTCTTTAGGTTCCTTAAGAACTTAAGTAATATCTTATGGTTATGTACTTAGGATATTTAAATGGAAGAAGATTTGGGAATTTTCTTGTATCATGCAAAATGGCTTGAAACATTACAGATGAACGTGCTGCTTAAATGGATTGGCAAGACTTAATTTACCACAAGCTTGGGTGAAGGGTTGAAAACCAACGAGTTACACAATTGAACTGATATATAAAGTAAATTTAAGAAGAAAAAATCTTTCCTTGCTACAGCAAAGTGGTCCCATATGCCCAAGATGAATTGGAGCTTTGGTAGTTGCCTGAAACTCACCTTTGCTTTTACCTTACAATTACACATTAACATACACAATGCAATGAAAGATGGACAACATTTGGTTTCTGTTCTTCATGAATCATAAAATGTTAATAAGTGTGTAACATGTTTTAGCAGTTGTAGATATATTATGAAACAATTTTCAGACTTGATATGCACTATTCTACCTGAAACTATAATCTCTCTTTGATTTTGAAATTTTCAGAAACAAGAATTTATAAATGTAGTAGACAGTCTCTCATTATTATCCCCATATAGTCATTTTGTAATTAACTTACTCTATATACTTATGAGGGCACAATTGAAATAATTGTCTTAGGGAATGCAATTTTTTTTATTTTTTACTGTGGATTAGAGGATGGAGTTTGGGAGAATCTTGGCCAACATGTCCTATATATGTTGAAAAATAAAGGCTTGTGCTTTTTTTACACAAAGGTGTGCGTGTAGCATGGCTATTGTTTACCCCTATTGTTGGAGTAAATCATGGCTATGCCAAGTGGGCCAAATATATGACAATATATGGTCAACTCCGAAATTAAGGTTTTTTACAACATTGCATCTAATAGATTTTCTGGTTGCTTACACTGTTACTATATACCTCTAATAGAAAGTTACTAGCAGACAGGATGGAATAGGTGTGGTTTCAGATATATTTAATATTGACAGTTATCATGAAAGTAGATTCCAGATATGTTCTTCACTACTCTGAATATGAGATCGAAGGTTCAAATCCAAAAGGTTCAGGAGTTCTCTCAGAGATGGGTTGCCATTGTCTCAGAGATGCATGCCCTTGTATTGAGGTCATCTTTGAAATGTGTATTGTTGCCTTGGAGATGCACCATAATGTCTTGCACCATCCCTCCCCCTGTACCCTGTCTTGGAAACTTAAAGGAACATAGAAAACATGGTAGCGAATTTTGTTGGAGTATGATGGGTTGATGTTCCAAAGTAAAAGTTTTGCCACTATAACCAAGTATGCCATTTTCCAATGTCTCTGCATGCATGTACTTGCATGTTTTGTCAAATTATAAAATATGTAATTGCTTATGGTGAATGTTTCCCAGTGAAAAGTTGTAACCTTACTTGAACAAAAAATTGATAATGTTAAGTCAGTATGCTAAAATTATTTTAGATGGAGATCTTCCCAGGATCCCCATTGCTTGTTTATGCAGGTATATAAACAGGCTGAAAACAATTCCGGAACTCTTGGCTTGTTGATTTATCCCAAAGCTAACACCACCCAAGAATCTTAAGTTATTTCATATTTCCATTTTTTCATGATTGTTATTGTTGATTTTTTTAGTTTTTATTTTTATTTGTTCTCGAGTCTAACAAAGGATTTCTGCTTGCAAGGTTCAAATTGTAGGATAGTGAGCCTCTATGCTCTAAATAAACATCTTCATTTTTAGTATTAACATTTTACAAAATCATGTTCTTATCTCTTTTTGTGCACACACATATATACTTATCTCTGTGTGTGTATGTCTATCTGTCTGGTTCTGTGTTTGGGGTCTTAGGAAAATTTTTGTTTCCCGTTTCCATCTCTATTTCCTAGAAACTTATGTTTCCTATGTAGGTTAAGATGTTAGTTTTCTTTATATTACATGTTAACACAAGTCATTTTGTAGGTTATATGGGTGTGTTTGCAGCCTTTTTGGATTGTCTTGTTACAGAACATTTTTTCTTTTAAAATTTTGTGAAACTTTATTCATGTAGTCAGTAGTTAGGAAAATTGGTGTTTACCACTTCCATCTCTGTTTCTTTGTAATGTAGGCTTTCTATTAGGTTAGGATGTTAGTTTATAGTACATGTTCACACAAGTCACGTTGTAGGTTATATAGTTGTGTTTGCAACCTTTATGCATTGTCATATTAAAGAATATTATTTGTTTGGGACTCTTCGGGTAGTCATTGGTTTGGAAAATTGCTGTTTCCCACTTTCATCTCTTTTTCCTAATAGTAACTTAGACTTCCTATGTAGGTTAGAATGTTAGTTTATATTGCATGTTCACACAAGTCGCTTGGTAGGTTATATAGTTGTGTGTGCAGCCTTTGTGGATTGTCTTGTTACAGAATATTCTTTGTTTGAAATTCTTGTGGAAACTTTACTCATTTAGTCAGTGGTTACTTTTATTTCTGACCTGGATTTTTGTTTGCCCCTGGTGGTTTTTTAAAGGTATTATAGCAGACATTTATTCCTTTCCTGGATTTTGTTTATTCATGGAGTTAATTTTAGGACATCACAATTGATTTTAGGTTTCGTGAATGGCCTTTGTAATCCATGTATGTTGTCTATACATGCTTTTGTTGAGTTGATTATTAGATATTGCAGTGGATAAATTCAAGTCTTATGAGCTAAAGTGATAGATATGTGTACGAGACATCCTTTCCAATTATGGGGGAAGGAAAAGCAAACATATCTAGTTAACTTACAAGATTCATAGAGTTTATCTGCACAATGTGACATCACCAGTTTTATTTCAGGCAAGTAATAAAATATGATGAAACATTTGGCAAAGGCTAGCAAGATTTGGATTGAAGTCTTGTGATTTGTTGCTGCACTTTCATATTTTGTCAGGAAAGACTTTCTCAGCACACTTTAAATTTTGATCATTGATACTGGGGGCATGGGTGCTAGGGCAGGTTTAAAGAAAAAAGGATATGGGGAGTTGTGAAGATATAAAATTAGAATTAATATAAAGATATACTAGATTGGACATGATTACTTTCAACTAGAATTTATGCCAACTTCACAGAGGCAGTATGTTTGCCATGATGTTTGTCCTGGGTCTCTACCTCCACCATGAGATGACTCTAAGCAAATTTTGTGGCAAGGATGTTAGAATGATTGGATATAAATGGGGTCATCATATTTAAAAGAAATTGTAATATAGTTTAAAGAGCCAAAATTCGACAAGAGTTTCTGTAACTTTATCCAACCGTGTGTATCAAATCAATGTTATGATCGTAGGAGTTTTCATGGGTAGAGTCATCCCACAATCATGATGTTTTTCCTGGGTCTACCTTCACCATGGGATGATTCTAAGAAAATTTTGTGGCAAGGATGTTAGAATGATTGGATATAAATGTGGTCATTGTATTTAAAAGAAATTGTAATAAAGATTAAAGAGCCAAAATTTGAGAAGAGGTATGTAGCAGATCAATGGTATGATCCTAGGAGTTTTCACCGGCAGAGTCATTCCATGATCAGATTTATCATTATATCCTTCTGATTGTACTGTTCATTTATGTGGGGAGGTGAAAACAAATATCCCAGCTGCTAGTGTTCATCTAAGTAGCCCTTACAGTGATAAAAACTGTCAGCTTTTGCATTTGTCATTCATTTTATTTTTATTTTAGTCGAAGCATTTCTTTGTATAAGGAATCAATGCATAGTTGTTCTTCCCATCAAATATATGATCATTCATTTTTGTTGATAACATGTTTTATGTGAGGGATAACTGTTATTGATATGTTATTATGCAGTACATCTGGTTGCCCATTTGGTGAGAACTGTCACTTCATGCACTATGTTCCTGGTGGTGTGAACTCAATTCCACAGGTGGCAAATTCTGCATTGAGCTCAGTTTCAAGGAAAACTCCAGGTCCAGCAACTGGTTTAATGCCTTCAGATCAGGGAGGAGCTGTACAACCCTACAAGACAAAAATGTGCAATCGCTATGGAACTGGAGAAGGCTGCCGATTTGGAGATAAGTGCCATTTTGCACACAGTGAAAAGGAATTGCGAAAAGGTAATGCATCTGCTCATGATATTAACAGGGAACACATGGTAGGTCCTTATGGCAGGTCAGCTCCTGGTGGGTTAGATGGAAGGATTGGAGGTCGCCCTGGGCAACGGGAGCCTACGCCTCCTGGAATGTCTGCTGCAGCTTCATTTGGTCTTTCATCTACTGCAAAGATCAGTGTGGATGCTTCTCTTGCTGGGGCTATTATTGGGAAAGGTGGAGTGAACTCTAAGCAAATTTGTCGCTTAACTGGAGTAAAGCTAGCTATACGAGAACATGAATCTGATCCCAACTTAAAGAATATAGAGCTAGAAGGTTCTATAGACCAGATAAGTGAAGCACAGGCTATGGTTCGTGAGTTGCTAATCCATACTAGTGTTGCACCTCCAAAACAATCTGGTTATGTTTCGAACAATTACAAAACTAAGATGTGCGAGAATTTTTCAAAGGGTAGTTGTACGTTTGGAGAACGTTGCATCTTTGCACATGGTGCTAGTGAACTGCGGTAAAGTTCATTGTTAGCCTGATCTGTAGCAGACTATATTCACTTCAGTATAATTTTAGCAGATTATATGAGAAGATTTTGACTTGTGAGTCTTACTTGAGAAAGACTGGTGATATTATGCTCTACTCTAAACACCATCAGAGGGGTGTAAATGACGTTGTAGTGTAGTCTGGTATCTTATCTTTTGAACATATTGAATTTTTTAATGGAGTTTTTAACTAGTATTGACCTTCGAGGAATTTGCTAAGTGGGATCTACATGTTCTCGACCAATGTTTGGAGTGTTTGTTTCTGTTTCATCTTCACATCATGTGGTGATTACTGTTTTTGTTTTCTGATCTTTTTGAGCTACAGGGTTGGGTGGGGTAATTACTTTTTTGTTTTCTGAACTATTAAGCTACTTGTTGGGTTTGTTACATGCTCATTGCTTGTGAACATCAGGGAATTGTAGTATGTTTATTGGCTGTTAAAATTTGAAATATTCATGTGAGGATTTTGTATTATGTTTTCGTCTGACCCATGGAACAGAGTATCTTCTTAGTCTACTTTTGAAGGTATGGTTTGATGGTAATTCTACTATTTGAGTTGTTGGTGAGACATATAAATAAATTTAGAGATTGTCTGACCGGTGGAATAGAATACCTTGGTAATCTATGCTTCTAAAGGTATGGTTTGATGATAATTCTACTATTTGAATTGTTGTAGAGACATCTAAAAAATCTAGAGAAATGCTCTCTGCTTGTTTGGCACCATAAAAACATTTCTTTGTATTGTTGGTAAGAAAATGAATGTAGCGTGAATGACTTGTTTTAGTAGAGTTTCATATTTTATATTTTTGAAATTACTGAATTTTCTTTGTGGAGTTTTTAACCAGTCTTCACTTTGAAGAAGATTCCATGTAGTATATGCATGTTTTCTTTAGTGTTTGTTTTATTTTCTGAATTTTTGTTTTAGTAGAGTTTCATATCTTCTTTTTTTATGAACATTTTTAATATAATCTTTATATAGTTTTTAACTAGTATTGACTTTGAAGAAGATTCCATGTAGGATCTGCACGTTTTCTATTTACATCTTAAGCGTGTTTTATTTTCTGAATTTTTCTGATGTACAGATTGGGTTTGTTGCATGCTAGTATATTAAATTGCAAATCTTCTTCAGGAGGCTTGAGGTTTTTTTAGTTACTTTCGAAGGTACTGTTTGATGATAATTCTACTTGAATTGTTTGTGAGACGACTGAATAAATCTATAGAGGTGAGTGCTTGTTTGTCATATATATATATATATATATATATATATATATATCTTATTGATTGAACATATTGCATTTTCATTATTGAGTTTTTGAACTGAATTGAATTTGATACAAGTGCTATGTAGGGTCTATGTTCATTCCTACATTTTGAGTGTATGTTTAATCTTCATGGCATGTGGTAATTCTTGGGTTTGTTATATACTATTTTGCTTGCAAACATAATGGAAATGTAGTCTTTTTCTTAAGCATTAGATCTCAGAATATCAGAACTTTTTAAACATACATTTTCAGTTTATGTTTAATCTTCATGGCATGTGGTAATTTTTGGGTTTGTTATGATACTATTTTGCTTGCAAATGTAAGGAGAGTGCAAACACTAGAAGTCAGAAAATACGGTAATGTAGAAAGCAAATGCATTTTAGAATTTCAGGTATGTAGGTTTAGATACTCCTGAACAATGATGTTATAGTGACAAAAATAAAATATAGAATTCAATCAGAACTTCCCCACCCCAGTTAAGTCATGTAAGAAGCCTTACAGATGAGTTATCTAGATTGAATTACCTTTATGCTCTTCCAATTTTCTTCCTAGCAAATGGCAGGAGAAACTTATTGATTTTAAGTAAGAAGAATCCTACTTAGCATTTTATCAGTTTTTTCTGTTAAATGAAATTTGGTGGGCTCCGCTTAAATTTTGAGGAGTCCACTGTTTTCATTAGATGCTTTTTCTCCTTGAAATGTGTTGATTTCTTTGATGTGGTATAACATTGTAATGTATAAAAAATGAATATATTTTAATACAGACAAAATTTAGGTGGTAGAGTTACATTGCTAAAAACCCGAAATAGTGCAATGTTTAATATATCTAATATTGGGTGTGCAGTGCAATTTATCTTCAATGCATATGAACCTTTGTTACGTAATTTTGTTACGTAATGAACCTTTGTCGACAACATAATCTCAAGGTGATTTTTAGGTCATACCAAAAGCGAGAATCTCTCTTGGATGTATAAGATCTTTTATTATAAGGAGAAGTTTTGGATTTAGTAAGAGTTCACAGTGTATCTAGAAGGGTTTTGACAGTTGATTTAGATCATCATAAATTATAGGTTTTTGCCAATTTATCTAAGCTCAAGAAAGATGTCAAAGTAATTTTTTAGCTTATAATCAAGCCATCATTAAGCTGGCATGCCTCGTGAATGATGTGTTTTTTTTACGTGAGCAATGAAGTAGGCAAGTTGGAAGCCATGTATTAATTTTTTCCTTGAAGTGAGTTGATTTCTTTGATTTGATATGATATTATAACGTAAAAACGATTGAATTTAGTTGTTAGAGTTGTTATATTGTCAGAAACCTCAGAAATGGAGCAATGTTTTAATATATCTGTTGTACGTTGATATCTTTGATGTGGTCTGATATTATAATGCCCAAAAAAGATGGAATATTTTTTAATATAGATTAGTTGTTGTACGTTGATATCTTTGATGTGGTCTGATATTATAATGTCCAAAAAAGATGGAATATTTTTTAATATAGATTAGTTGTTAGAGTTGTTATACTGTAAGAAACTCAAGAAAAGGAGCAACGTTTATTTCTGCAATTTAACTTCAATTGATAGGGAAGTCTGATTTTTTTTTCTTTCAAAGAATTTTGTTACTTCATTAAGCTTTGTTGGTAATATAATGTAAAGGTGATTTTTTATATCACGGCCAAGTCATAATGTATAAAGGACGTATAAGATCTTCGAGTATGAGTGAAGAAAAGTTTTGGATTTAGTTGGTAAGATTTTAGTGTATCAATATGGGTTTTCACCCTTTGATTTAGATCATGGTAAATTAGAAGTTACCCTTTGATTTAGATCATGGTAAATTAGAAGTTTTGTTAAGTTATTTAAGCTTAAGAAGAAAGGTGAAGGCCCCCTTTGATTTAGTTCATGGTAAATAATAAGTTTTGCCAATTTATATAAGTTTAAGAAGAAAGGTAAAGTGAAATTTTTACGTCATAGTCAAGTCATCATTAGTCAAGCTGGCATGCCTTGTGAATGAGGTGAATGAGGTCTTCTTACAATGGAGTATGAAAGTTGACAGTTGGAAGCTATGTATTGTTTCTACTATTGAAATGTTAAATAGTGAAAGAAAATATTTAAGAGAGGAAATTTGTCCATTTTTTAAAATAGGTGGATATAAATGTTAGCTTTTGATGGGAGGTAGTAGTACAACCACAAGATGTAGGATCACTAATTTGAGGTAATGACACAATAGTATGCAGGAATATGAACATTTGCAAATAACTCAAAAATATGCCAAATGAACATCTGCAAATAACTCATAAATATGCCATTAATGAGAGTGACGAAAAAATAGTACTATATTATGTAACGGAGGACATGAACACTCTATGAAAGTATATGAAAGAACTACATTGTACCTTACTACACACATACACTGTGTACTATACACTATGTAGTTACTATATCACTTTTTCCTACATCTCCCTATTATACACTTCCTATGAGGCCTTTATATAGAAAGATAGATTGCTTGGCCTTTACTCTATCTGGGACTCAATTACATGTGGACTACATGCACATTGACACTTGTGTATTAATTATAATACTTGAAGTAACTAAGTTTACTTTGAAGTAAACTCCTACTCTTGATATGTACCAAAGGTGGTACATTTATATGATCCAAATGATATAATAGACTCTAACACCCTTTGTATTACACTTTGTCTTCAAATGTTCTTCAACTTGATCTGGTTCTTTGTATTATCTTTGATTCACATTGCACTGTATGCCTCCTTGAATTGGTTCCCCTTCTTCTTCTTTATTCTTGTCATTGGAGTCAATACTGTCATAGGTGGACGTACTATTACCAGATTCTTGCAAGAGGAGTTTGTCTTTTCCTTTCTGCTTGTTATCATATTCCATATCATGTATAGAAACTTTTGAACATACACTTATTCCATATCATGATAAGATTTTGTGTTAGTAGAACTTGAAGTACCAATACTGCATGAGGATTGAAATATCTTTGCTAGGGATCATTCATTCATTTCTATTTTCAATTAAAGTAATTCTATCAATCCTCTCTGTTCTACATTTTCATCCTTATAACATTTGAATGTAAGTAGTGCCATGTATAATATGCTTCCAAGGTCTAAAGGAATTTGAATGTCACTTTTTTCATTATTAATAGCTTCAACAAGTCGAGCCTGTAGATAATATTCCATATTTTCAAAGTTGTCTCTTAAGGTTTCACTATGATTCACTTTTGAAGTAAAATCTAAATCTTTCCCAGTTTTTGTAAGTAAATTCCTTATCTTAGTTTTTATGGCACTTGCTCTTTTCTTTATAATAGTGTTGTTCATGTCATTGTTCACTGTATTCCTTGAGGTAGACATCTCTCTTAGTTTTAGCTTTACTTGTTTTAGAAATACTTTTGATGGATCCTTTGTAGTAGACTACCTTATGTCTCCCTAGTAGATGAAGTGTAGTATTCTTTTTGCTTCCTTAATATTTAGACTAAGGATTTGTAGAATACTATATCTTTCTCAAGTAAATTGAGTATTTGACCCAATTTGATAAACCTATCCAAGGATTAGGTTTTGTAGAATCCTTATGTCTCCCTAGTGCATAGGCTTCTTCCCCTTTGAGCTTTGCTACTTTCCACCACCCACCGAGGATTGTTGAAAAGCCACATTGAAACTGTGCTCTCAAAACTCCCTTCAAAACCTCCCAAGAGTCCACCTTCTCCACGGAGCTCCCTACCTCAATGTTTATCACAAGGTTTCTCCACCATATCTTTGCAGTCCCTTTGAGATACCTTGCCATATTTCAAACTTCCTACTCTTTGGACAGACCTCCCAAGGCTACCAAGTACTCCCCAACATCCTAGATGAAGTCATCTAACACATGATTTTCCTGAGTTCCATCATAACTCTCTGGTTCCTTTAGCTTGGGGGCATTCTCGGTTGATGAAGTCCCCACTCCATGCCCAATTGCTGCCATCATTGTTGCGCAGCACAAGGCAAGCTCTTCTTGTTGTCTTGCATGGCTGTTGAGTGACTCTTCTAACCTTCTTTATAATTTTGACATGACCTTGTTTGTTGTGGTGCACCATCTACTCATTCCTTCCAAGGCTTCATCCATAACACTTCTCCAAGTGCAAAAGCCTTCATATTGAGTAAGGATATGATCCTCTAATTTACCAACTCTTTGGCTTATTCTTTGTTCCATATCCTTAATGGTGTGTGTCTTGCTGGCTCTCCTACCAGCAAACTCAGCTTGAATGTCGATCCATATTTTGGTATGCTTTGAGGTGGATATCTCTTCACCAAATTCAACCATATTATCATTGCTTGACAGACTAAGTTGGTCCATAATGGTGACTTGCTTACAAAAGAAGCAAGCAAAGTGAGGGTACTAAATGTACAGACCTTCACACACAAGGCTCTCCAATTGCAAAGGTGTTTGACACATAGGGGTAACTCTACCGACCCGACCCATATGTGTAGAAGACTTGGCTCTGATACCAAATGTTGCATACCTAGATTGATCACTCTTGAACACACATGGCACCATGATGACAAGTCCCAATTGGCTACTCGAACTACATCTTCCTCCTACTTGCACCTATTTTAAACACAGCCAATTTATTAGCAAAAGCAAAACACCTCAAGGTTAGCTCAAACACTTAGGTAAATATTAAGTACGACAAATCACTCATCATACAAAGCCAACATAAGAGATAGCACAACAACAAGATGTTTATTTGATTGCAACACTGACCAAACAACCTTACAATACTTGAGCACAATGACTTACAATAGTGGGGCAAGGTGCCTGCCAAACACTACCAAGCACATGCCAAGACTTATCACCAAGGTAACCAAACTCACTATCTTCATATCGGCAAACCCATGACACAATCCCAAGCCTAACTCAACAACCAATGCATATACGCTCAGACCCAAGTGCCCAAACAACACGAATACTTTGCACAACATGGGTATGACACAACACAAAGGACCACCCATTGCCCAAGCAACTAGCTCCAAAAAGAAGGCAAAGTGTTTGGTTGATCTCACAAGCATTCACTCTTGCACTAGCAAAACATATGCTATCAACACTCTCTTCATAGATAACCCAACAACACTTAGCACACAACACACTTCGCTTTGCTATATTTGGTAATACTCTTGAAACTATGAAATGCAACATATTGACAACTCTTTGACAACAACGATAAACAACATAGATAAGGTGCAAGAGAGCTTGTGGATGGCGGTGGCAACGAAGCAAGATGTTCGTTGCCCTCAAAAATTAGAATATCTAGTATAATTATGCTAAGCAGAGTAAGAAGCCTGGAAACAAAAAGAGTAGCAATAACATCCAAGACTAGAAGGTCTCAATATGAAAGGAACTCAACCCCCACAAAGAAATAATTAGGCCACATGGCAATTATTAGAGCGAGAAAGCAACAACCACTCAGTGAAGCATAACTAAAGATTGTACAATTATAATTGCTTGAAGCCTGATAGAAGACATGATGAAGATGTTGAGTGGTGCTAGCTCATCCCTGATCATATAGAGCTACTATTACTCATAATTGTACATAGTAGTTAGCTTTATTTTAGCCAAGTGAAAACTATAAATAGGGGAATACCCCTCATTGTAAAGGGTTAGATGTTTTAGTGTTTGCCTATGGCAAGTTATATGTTTATGCTACTTTAGAATGCAATCAAGAGTTGTTTGACTTACCCCAATTAATGTGTGTAGATCTTTAGATTAATGTAATATTTACACTTTTGACATTTATTGTTTGCTTTAATCAAAGTCTTTTTGTTAGGTTTAATGTTGTTTGGTATTCCTCTGGTCTATCTATTAGGCTTAAACTATTTGGTTTTCTTTGGCTAGAGCAATTGCAATATTGAATGTTATAACATCTAAGTTGAATATATTTTTTGTATATCATTCATTGTATAGTTTGTTAGGCTTTGCTTTTATCGAGTAGTTGATGCTAATGCAACTTAAAACAATGTTGTTAGTTGAGCTCTAACCACACTTAAATCAATATTTCTAACCCTTTTCTCTCTTTAGTCTTTTCCAATAGCAATTTGACAAGGAACCGACCTTCTTTGGAGGTTGGCTTAGAAGCAATTCTAAGACATTCAATCTTGAATTCGATCTAAGGCACACATTCATACCTTGGCGGATCGAAGCATCAAGAGTAAGGAATGTAAACACTCATATCAAAATTGCAATCAATATCCACTAAACATTTAAATCTAAAATCAAGGAGTTCATTCATATCCCAAGGCAATAAAATGAGGCATGACAAGTTTAGACAAGTCATCTCACATTAGAAATCATTGAACTATGCTCGAGTGGTTGATGAGTCATTAAAAAAGTATCATGTTCAAATATCAATGGGCATAAAAGGAAATTATATATTAGTAGTTATTTAATCCTAAGTGAGTCATCTTAGCCTCACTATGAACTAAGGGTTAAGAAATATTTTGGGTCACATGCCTAAGTTTGCACTCTTAGTTTAAAGTATGAAACCCCTTGAAGAGATACACCTACCCTACCCTAGAGGATATAGACAAGTGACAAACTCAATGTTCATTCAAATCTAGCGAACTTGTAATAAACCACCCCTGTTCTACAATATTTTTTGTTTTCTGATTTTTGCTTTTATGATTTTTTAATGTTTTTTTTGACTGAAGTAACAACATATAAGATAATACAATAAACAGAGTTGCATGCAATAATACCCATATTCTTAAAACTCTTCTAAATCAATATTCAAGAGAACCCACAAACATGCAACTGAAATCTCTAAAGAAAGGAATGACATGCAACTATTTCTGGAGATTATTACAAAATAATGCACAAATAACAATACCCGGATACATGAAACACTTTAAAATCAATTCTCACGAATACCCAGTAACATGCAACTACAAATTTGAAGGATAGGGTAACATGCAACTGATTCTAACGAATTTAATAATCTGGAGTACAAAGTAACAAAATCCAGGTGACCAAATCGACTCAAACAATGATACAAGCATACCCTTTTGTTGCTACAGAGTTTGAACAACAATATACTATCACATGCAACGATACCCAGATGGCCAAATAGCTTCAAAATAACAATACAAGCATACCCTTTGCTGCTATTGATTTTGAACAACAATATATCATCACATGTAGTGATACCCATAATGGTGCACTCAGTATAAGAGTCTCTGACTGAAGATGCCATGATTTGCTTTGAAACTCTGTCAATCTCCAGTAAATCCTCTGTGAAATATATTTGTGAAATGTAGTCCCGATATCTAAAAGAAATCGGCGGATAAATATCCAGAGGTGATCTTTCACACCTGTAGATATTGTTACCGAAGGAGGATTTCATCCCCAACAACCGATAGAGCCTATAGCTAGAACTCCCAGAAGTCTCTTCAGAGAAACCAATTTCCAATATCCAGAATGTCCATAATGAGAGCAAGCAATTGAATATCTAGACCTTTTGTTGAGACAACTCCATTTGCACACTCAATGTGGGATAATAAGTCCCACATCCCCCTTTTTACCTAGGCACTCAACAAGGGGTCAACAACTTTATTTTATAACTTAAGTTGTTGCCTTTTAAAAACATAAAGTCACTTTACGGAATAAAGTAACTTTATAAATAACATAACTCCCAAGTCACTTTATAAAATATTATTTATCACTTAAGTGACTTATGTCCCCTCATATCTCCACTTTATAAAATAAAGTTATAACTATATTCAATTAAATATTTAATTTAATTTAATATAATCAAACCTTTGTTCATTAAAATCTCTGACCTCTGGTTAATCAATATGCCAACTAAAGATAAATCTGGATATCCTTTTCAGCGAAGAACAACACTACACTGCCCTTGACCAGAAACCCTAAAATCTGACTTACTAAAAATAGTAAATCCATGCTTCCATGCTCATAATGGCTCCAAAAGAAAGGCAATAGAAAGCACTCGACATCCGGATGACGACTAAACAACCTCCATTAGGCTCCCACGCACCTATCATAGCCTACGGGAGCCCAAAAGTAGGCTAGAACACCATAACAAGTTGATTGCTCAGAAAAGGGACATTACACAACTTGCCTACATCTATGAAGCAAAATTATATATATATATATATATATATATATATATATATATATATATATATATATATATATTAATTGTCTATGTATTAATATAATTATATATATATATATATAATTAACTGTCTATGTATTAATATAATTATTTTAATTTAATTTTACCTTTACTTTAAATATAATTAGTATTTAGTTTTTAGTTGGTTCTATAGAATTAAAATAAGTTTGACCTATAGGTTTTTTATATTGGTAACATGGGTTTTGAAAGGGTCCTGTAACCTTTTACAAAACATAGACTATCTGGATAAGCCCTCCAAAGAAAAAAGAAACCAGAAGTATCACCCCTCTATGGGTCATCAGAGAAACAAAAAGAGACTTGAAAGCCCACACAGGGGCACAAAGAGGGAACCCACAACTGGCACTGAAGAGGCCCACGCAAGGGCAGCCAGGAAATAGAAAGAAAAAATGAAAAGCACTTAGACCCATAACAACCAAACTAGTTGTTGGGGTAACTAGAGCCCCAAAACTTGTAAAAAACTTCATTTGTTGTTTAAAGCTCTAGGAAACAATCTACATTAACAGAAATTGGGAGTGGATCTCTTACCCCTAGCAAAGGGCTGAGAAGGATTTCCAACACCCATCTTCAATAAAGACTGAGAGCCATTGGCAATCTCTAACTCTATCTCCTTTTTCCTCAAAGCTTTAATTGATGGTCTCCCAACATTATGCTCTACCCCAACATCTGCAAATCCCTTTTTAAGACTTCTTGGATTAGGGTAAAGAAATCCCTTCTCCAAGAAGGGTTTTGAGGGACATTTATGACTTCTGGTTTTAGGGCTTGGGGACCTGGGATTCTTAGAAACAAGGATGGGGATATCGTTAGATAGAGAAGAAAAATAGTTTGAAACAAGGAAAAGGGGTTAGACCTTAAGAGAAGAAGAGAGGTCTGAGCACATCAAGGGATGTTCGGAGGGAGCAACAACGACATCGGTAGAAGCCTGGGACTTTTGCTATGGCGCTTCTTGGGCTTCGACGGTCGAGGGTACCTCCCTAAGAGTTGTTGAGAGGTTTGGGATCAGGGTGGGATTAGGAACTGCGATCGAAAAGGGTGAATTGGAACGTCATTGAGAAATCTGGTGTTGGCGATACCCGACTTTGGGATAGCTCGAAGGATATTTGGATTTAGGGTATTGTGAACAGAGATGGCCTTGTTTGGAGCATTCATCATAAAATGCAGGCTTATTTTCATATTCAATAACTTAAGAGAAAGTAATTACCTCCGATATGATATTTATAGAACAAGGGAGGACAAAGTCAAAGTTTTCGTTAACGCACATATGGGCATGGACCATGCAAGTTTCAACTTTCATTGCCGGATCGAAAGCGATCAAATCTCCAATGTTTAACGCAATTCCTCTGAGGATGTCTTCATGCCAGAACTGGATAGAGAGGTCTAGGAGGCGTACCCAAATAGGTGCAAAGTTGATGTTCTGGATAGCCAGATCGAAATCAACACTTCATTTTCGTAGAAAAAATCTCCATCTTTCGAAAAACCACGGTCTGCTTGTGAGAATCCGATTAGAATCACTGGAGTTGTTGAACCGAATGAGAAAAAATCCCCTGGGGAGAGCGATCAACTCCAAAGATCCTATGGGACGCCAAGTGGATAGAGCCCACCTACGGATCGATTCCATTTCAGGTCGCGATCTCAAAAATTTTCCCACCTGAGAATGGGAGTTTCGGGAAATCGTAGAGGACATAAGCTTAGACGAGATTCTTAAAAGCAGATCAACCCTAGGTTTGAGTGGATTAGGGTTTGAGGGAGAGAAACTTGAGTGGATTAGGGTTTGAGGGAGAGAAACTCTTCACCATATCCACAAAGGAAATGACTATTATGGAACCACTTTCTCCTGATCCTACCACTATTGTCCTTGCCACTGGAGGGATACTCTCCTCAAGAATCAACAAAGATTCTCTACCAAAATTTGCTAGGGCATTGACCATCGATTTAATTTTTTCCTGATCTATTGATTTGGTCGGTGCTATAGGGCCCAGACTGTCAGAGTTGTTCCTCTATCTGACCCCATATTCATAAATTCTCATTGGAGGATTGACATATCTGCCTTCGGTCTGCTCGACGGAGTCCACCATGGACCCACGATAGAGTGACCCATCTTCCACAAAAGTGACGGGTCCATTATCATCCGAGTGTGTGCAGAAAACATCTGCGTTTTCCACTGAAGCTGCCTTGTTGTCCACCGATCCATCTATACCTCCAAGATCAAAGGTGTTATCACATGTTACTTTATTATAAAAATGTATATCACAATTTTGATTTTAAAATTTATATTATATCTATACAATTACATTTTATTTCTTCTTTATAATTTTAATTATAAATGATTTAAAATTATTATATTATATTTTATTTTTAACAAAATCTATATTCAATAACGATTAGATGTACTAAAATAACATTTGTACACTATAATTCTTGAAATGCATTTAGTTTCAAATAATTTTAATATGAAAAAATTATTAATAAATTTTTTAATTTAAATTTTTTTCCTTGGGAAAATCACATCTTATATCATATTCTTGTTAGCTAGGTTGATTTATTTTTTTAATTTCTTAAATCCTAAAATTTACATATAATTTTTTTTCTAAAGTTCAAACATTTATATCTTTTTTATATTAAAAAATTAAATAAGATTTATTTTATAGATGTAAAGCATGTGTTATTAACAAATTTGAATTAAAATAGAAACAAATAATTTTTTTAAAAATATTTAATCATAAACAAATTTAAATTTAACATATTACTTTTATGCAATATATAATAATAAAAATTTAGTTTCATAAAAAATATTTTTATTAAAATTATAATAATAAAATATTTAAAAAATAAAATAAAACAACAATATGAAATATTTAAATAAATTAAATGTCTAAATAATAACAAAAATATAAAAATCTATGTTATATCTGGTTCGTGACTCTATCAAGTGGACACAAAAACAAGCCTTAACGAATATAAAACGTTCACAGTCAAAGTTATGTTTCTAACCCAATGTCCTCGAAAAACGATGAAGAAAGTCAAAGTAAAGTTACGTTTCTGACCCAATATCTTAAAAAAAGATGAAGAAAGTGAAAGTAAAGTTACGTTTCTGACCCAATGAAATGGAAAGCCAATGAAGAAAGTCAAAGTAAAGTTACGTTTCTAACCCAATGTCTTATAAAATCTTAAATCAGGAGAAGAGATTGAAACTCTACTCAGTTACTTCTCTATGGAGACTCCAATTCATTTATGGAGGTTATTTAGATTTGGTTTTTTATAGAGTTGAGGGCTGGAATTTTATAGTAATTAATTAATTAACTAATTAGTTAGTTAGAGTGAAGGAAACTGGCAGCGCCGCTCACATGGTATGGCACAAGGAAGAGTCTTCTAGTCAATTAAAGCGTTTTCTTTAACAAAAATAAAGAGAATATTAGTTAAAATGGTGATCAAAATGCTCCTCGTTTTATGAATTTAGCGAAAAACCTTTTTAGGATCGAGAATATTAGTTAAAATTATTTGGGAGTTGTGTCGGGTCTTGATGGTACCAATATTATTAACTGGATTTTAGGTACGTACGTTTGGTAGGAGATTCGACGTAGGAACCTCCTTTGCAGGATTGCCCTACCTTTCCAACTTACTTACAATAATCAAAGAAAAATAATTTTTTTTAATGTATCCACCAAAGAGAGTGTAAATCATATGGAAATAAACCATAACCAACCCCTTTGTTAAGTTTCCCATGATTACAAAAAAACTTATACTTATCAATATTTGAATGTTAAAATTCTTCGTCGAAACATTTTCTTAACTCATATCCGGGTGTCCTCTTCACGGACAACGTCGTCAATGATGTGGAGCTCGGATGGATCGATGAGATTCCAACTTCGGTACGCTAATTAGGAATCTTTTTTAACGACAACGTCGTCAATGATGTGGACCTCGGATTGATCGATGAGATTTCAGCTTTGGTACGCTAAAATTTGTTAGGAATCTTTTAATGAAAATAAGTATATTCATCTAAATATTATAATAATTAATAGATAATAAGAATTAAAATATTAATATTGTAATTATAAAATGAAATTGTAATAATTTTTTTAATAAAAAATAAAATTTATATTGTAGAATTGTAAGTCTTTTCGAGGAAGTAACTTTTTTTGAAAGCAATGTCTTGTCACAAATTTAGAAAATGACTTAATACATTCCATATCCAAGTTGTTTTTATAAAACTTTCTATCAACCCTAACCCTTATTCTCAAAGGTGAGCTTTACATGTAAGTGGAGACTCAAGCTAGTAACTCTTATTAAAAAATAGTTACATCTTTTATAAAAAGTACATCATATGGACCCATATGTTTAGGCATCCAAGGTGCCATATACACATTACAAAATAATTTTATAATAATGTTAAAATAGGGTCCTAATATGCCCTTCCTTCTCAAAAAGCTATCTTCAAAGCTTGAGATGAGGAAATTGCTATCATAGCTGATGTAACAATTTCTATGTGGCGTCTTCTTATTGTAATTTGTGCTATTGTACTAGAACTTTAGTGAGAGTTCAGTTGTGGAGTGCATGTATCTGTCGATCCACAATACGCTTAGAGTTTAATATATTTGATCCTTCCTCATACAATTTTGGAAGTTTTGATTGAACTTGTATCGACTGTTAAGAACCTTTTTCAGGGAGACATGAAAAGTTGGATGTATCTTAGAAGATAGCGACAAGTTGAGCCTGTAGGCAATAGAGCAATCCATTGTAATACCTGATAGGGTCCATAGAAATTTTACAACCAATTTTTGATGACCACAAAGTTGTAAGGATGAAATCAAAGAAAAACTCTATCTCCAACATTAAAATTGCACTTTGTATGATGTTGATGAGTCTACTTACATGTACGATTTTGGCCCAATGCCAAATTATCCTTAAGTTGTTGAAGGAGTAGTGCATGTTCCTGAAGAGTGAAATCTATCACTTGGACCTTAGATCTACATGAGATATATGAGGAAAGTGATAAAGGAGGATGTCCATAAATTGCTTCAAATGGTGTCATCTTGGTGGCAGTATGATAAGTGTTACACCACCACTCTACCAAGGAAATAAATTTAGACCATTGAGTAGGTTGCTCAAATGCAAAGTAGTGAAGGTATGTCTCCAAGCACTTGTTGACAATCTTTGTTTGGCAGTCTATCTAAAGATGGTATGTTGAGCTCATTTTTAGTTTCATGCCCTATAGCTTAAATAGTTCCTGCCAAAAGTGACTGGTAAAGGTAGGGTGTTGATTGAAAACAATGGATTATGGTATACCATATAAGTGAAATATGGAATATAAGAAGATTTGGCTAACCTTGCAGGCCTTATAGGGATGGGTTAGGAAACAAAAATGAGAATACTTCAATAGATAATCCAACACCACAAGAATGATTGTTTTTTCACCCAACTTCGAAAGCCCTTTAATGAAATCCATGGGGATATTTATCCAAACATTTGTTGGAGTTGAAAGAGGCTAAAGGGCACCTAGAATGCACACAGTTTTCTCTTTCATTCATTAACAAGTGTCACATTGAGCCACAAGGTTTGAATATTATTTTTCATTCCTATCTAAAAGAAGATGTACCATGTACCTTGTCCTTTCATAAGGAATCTAGAGTGACTCGCAATTAGAGATACATGTATTTCTTACAGTATAGATTTATGGAATGATGAATTTTCCAAAATAACAATGTCGCCATGGTATCTCAGTTGTTGCCCATCCCATGAGTATCCTAGCAGAGAGTTGGGATGATTTTAAAGTTATTGAATCCAAGCTTGCAAGGTGGAGTCTTTAGCTACTTCATCTTGGAGCTGATGGATCTACTGAGGTAGTGGAGTTGAAATCACACACAACATACTTTGGTCCTCATATTGGCACAAAAGGGCATCAACCACTACATTCTCCTTGCCCTTTTTATAAATTATTTCATAATCATACCCCAATAATTTGGAAACCCACCTTTGTTGTTTCAATGTGGAGACTCATTTCTCTAGAAAATATTTTAGACTTTTATGATATTTTTTAATTGAAAAATATCTCCCAATAAGGTAGGGTCACCAGTGATTAACATCATGGAGAATTGCCATTATTTCCTTCTCATAAGTTGATTTTCCCTAGTTTCTCTTTGATAGTGCCTTGCTTGTAAAGGCCAACAACTATCCTTCTCGCATCAACAATATACTAATTTTGTTGTTCAAAGCATCACTCTCTATCACAAAGGGTTTGAAGAAATCAAGCATCACCAGCATAGGTGTAGTTAACATGACTTGCTTAAAGTTAAAAATGCTTGTTTAGCTGGTTTCGTCCATACGAATGAGTTCTTCCTTAACATATCTATCAAAGGGGTTGCGATCTTCCCATATTTATAGATAAATTTTAATAGTAGCCTATGAGACCCAAGAAACCCCTAAGAATTTTGAGAGTGTGAAGTTTTGGCCACTCTTGAATAACTACAATTTTCTTTGGGCCCACCTTAACCCCTTCCCTTGAAACTATGTGGCCCAAGTATTCCACTTCTTGCATCCCAAAGGAACATTTAGACCGCTTAGCACATAGTTGATGTTATGTCAAGAGTTGTAAGGTTTGGTCCAAATGTTGCAAATGTTCTTCCCAAGTGAAACTATAAGTGAGGATGTCATAAAAAAGACCAATTTGAATTTGCATAGATAGAGGTAAAAAATAACATTCATAAGATTTTGAAAGGTAGAAGTTGCATTAGTAAGAAGAAAGGGCATGATTAGGAATTCATAATACCTTTGTGAGTCCAAAATGTCATTTTAGGAATATCTTCTTCTCTTATTCTAATTTGATGATACCCTGAGCACACATCCAACTTGGATAAAAATTTAGCACCATGAAGTTCATTCAAAAGTTCATCAATAACAATAATAGGAATTTGTCCTTGATAATAATATTATTAAACTCTTAGAAATCCATGCACAACCACCAAGACCTATCTTCTTATGAACCAACAATATTGGAGAAGAATAAGGATTTATACTTGGCCTTATAACCCCTACTGCTATTAGCTCTTGCACCATTTTCTCAATATCAAACTTTTGTACATACAAATACCTATAAGTACATTGGCTGGTATAAGCTAGATTACATGATCATGTGTATGCCTTAGTGGAAGACACTTTATCTTATCAAATACAAATGCATGTTTATCTAGAATAAGTTGTAAACCAGATGGTTGAACTGTATCCTTGGTAGTTTGGGATTGTATTGCAAACAACTATGCTACCACTCCATGGGAAAATTTCTTCAAGAGTTTTTCCATTCAATGAGAAGGGATCGACTGAGTGGATCCTAAAATTATTTCTTAGAGAGTATATATCATTACTTGTTATGTGAATTGCATATAAAGTTCAAAAGAATCCCAAGTTATTAGACCCAAAATTCAAAGCCATCGTGTTCCCAACACAACACATCCTCCTAAAGGAAAGGAAAACATGTCAACTTTGAGATTGTACTCTCCCATATACACCTTCGCATTTCTACATTTTCCTTTACATGGTAAGGTACCCCAATTGGCTATCATAACTTCAAAATAAGTGCATGATTTTATATAGCAATTTGCTAGTTTGGCCACTTTGGGATCAATTAAATTGTGCATACTTCCTAAATCAATGAGTATTATGATTTGTTGGTCTTCAAAATGTTCCACCACATTCATGGTTTGGGGGGTGGATATTCCTACTAGAGTGTGTATTAAATTTTTTTGTTGTGGTACTTTTAGCACTTTAGGTTCTTCTTGCTTCTCTTCTTCTTGGGACTTGTCAATGGAGGATTCACCCACATCTAGCAAATACAATTTTTGTTGTATGCATTTATCCCCTGGATAATACTTATCATAATTATTATAGCATAGTCCTTGTGCCCGACGAGCTTCCATCTCTTCTAGAGTCAATCATTTGATGGCTGGTGATTTAATGGCCAAATTTGCTATTGACTTATATGGAAGTGGGGGTCAACCCTATGGGAATTTGAATATGTATCTCTAAGCAAAAAATTTATCCTCTGTCAACCTAGCCAAACCTATTGCTTGCATCATGGTTTATGATTTGAACATTCTTATCTTGACCCTGATATTGTATTTCAACCCATTAATAAAACAACTTCAAAAAAATGATCACTCAAGACTTTTGTGCGATTGGCAAAATTTTTAAACTAAGCCTGATATTCATGAACTGTTGAATTATATTTTAATTTAGTGAGGGTTCCTATGAAGTCCTCATACCCAAATTGAGTGAGTAATTGCTTCTCAAATTCTTCCCAAGAAATATTTGGATGCATATTTCTCTCCCATTGATTCCATTAAAGGGTGTCAGATTCAAAATTGAAAGATGTGATTGTGAGCCTTAAACTCTAGTGAACATTATAAAGAGTGAAATACTTGTATTCCTGGCATAAGCAACCATTAGGATCTTTTCTATCAAATTTTGGAAAGTTTAACTTGGGCATTTTATATATACTATTATAGGAATTGTATGCTCCCCCTTGTGGGCTCCCTAAAATTTTTACCTGACATTCAATTTCATTATTACCAAGCTGATTATATGCATGAGTTGCACCTAATAAATAATTGTCAAAGCCATTGAATCTATAAGTAACTATATCTCTTAACTTGTTCTGCTCATCTAGCACAATTCATAATCATTCAATCTTTGGTTACCAGATTGTATTGGGAACTTCAATTAACTTATCTCACTTCACACTAGGCTTATTTGTTGACTTAGTTTTTGTTTTGTTGTTCACCCAATTGGATAATTTATTGCTCCACTTGGACACCTCTAGTATCTGCGACCATATTTTTTGTGATTTGGGTGATGTATACCAAAACTATTAGCTCTAAAAGATTATCAAAATGGACTATACCCCAAAATGATGATTTTTAGACTTTGGTAAAAGCTTATGGGTGTTATATACCAAAACAATAAGCTTGATGAGATGATCATGATGGAATATACCATAAAATAATATTTTTTGGCACCTCAAACTTTTTTAGTTGACTATTTTTCACCTAGACTCTCATGACCCAAAAATGTATTTTTATCTACACCAATAGACTATTTCCATCATTGCATGTTAAAAAAACTACCACTGACTATTAATAAACCCTCCTATTAAAATCCTAATTGTTTTTGTCCCTGACTGTATCTCGACTATTATTGTCCAACGATTACTATGACTCATCATTTTATTTTTGACTTTTAAGAACAATTACTATATCACCAATCTGTGATGGATGTAGTATCCTTAGTATGCTATGTGTCAGGTTAAGACAAGGTTGAGAGGTGACTAAAATAGGTTAACATAAATAATTTAAGCCCTAGTGTGTTTGGTTTCATGGGTTCTCTGATATACTCCCTTAATTGTTATTAGTGGTTGACCCAATATATAAGAACTCTAACTATAGAGGGTTCCATCGTACGTATAGCCACACTCTATTTTTTAGTGTGCTATGAAAGTAACTTCCTAGTATGTTGTTTACCAATGCACCATAGAATTTAAATTATCGATATCTTCATAGGTCTAAAGGTGTCTCCTAATCCTAAGGGGGTCTCCCTATATACCCAAGGGTGTGTGGAAGCTAGTTGTCATACACAAGAGTTGTTTGAGACCTAGGTATCAAATTCTAATCACCCATCACTTCACTAATTATTTATGGGTAATCTACCTTAGCCAACAAAAATAGCTTCTTCATAATATTTTAAAATATCTGGCATTGGATTTCTAACCTATTCCACTAAAACATAAAAAATAATATTTTTTAAGGGTATTTTAGTAGAAAGGAGAAGGAAGGAAAATATATACCTAATAGGGACTGGATGGTAGGACAATAATTATTGCAACTATAGTAGAACACAACCCTAGAAAGTGCTATGATACCACTTGTTAGGAACCTTCCAACTAAAATAAGCACATCCACACAAATATTGCAATAATTAACATAAAATATAAATTAAAATAACAATAATGCAATACAAAATAAAATGCAATAGCTTTATTAATAAAAAATAGAGTCTACAATATAACATCCTAGGTCGCTTCGAGGAAGTAACCTACTTGGAAGTAGAGCTCCATTACAAATTTAGAAAATAACTTGATTCATTCCATATATACACTTGCCTTTATAAAGACTCCTATTAACCCTAACCCTAATGCTCAAGGGTTGGATTCACATGCAAGTGGGAACCTGAGCTAGTAACTCCTACTAAAGAAACACTTACATCTTGATAATGGTTACATCATATGGGACCATATGTATAGGCACCCAAGGTGCCACATATATGTTACAAGACAATTACATAATAATGTTAGGATATGGTCCTAACAAAATTTGATGTCTAAGCCATCAATGCAAACAAATAAGTTATTTTTGGTTTATTCCTTAGTAATATTCACATTATGTTGTTAAATTATTGGAGACACGTACAATATATGTGTACGCTTAATGCTAAATATAATCAAAATATTTAACCTATGCATAATGTCCAAAAGGTAAAAAGGATTGAAAGTAGTTTGTCAGTTTGTAGCTATACTTTGAATGTCTTGAAAATAAGTGATCCACCTCACATTAGTTTTACTAAACATGTTAGAAATAGTTTGAATATTTATCAACATAAAACCATATTGAATATCTTGAAAGAGAGGTGATCTACCTCACACTGTAACTAGATTTTCAATCCCTTAAAGACAAGTGATTCACATCACACTATTTTCCTTCAAGTAGATTCTTCATGTACTCAAAAATTTGACTTGCATATGTACTCAATTACCTTCTATATAACTAGAATATATAATTAGACTTGTCACAAAAGAAAGTTATGAGAATTAACTAGTTGGAAAGAAAAACAAAAGTGAGATATAAATTATTGGAAGTTTATTTTTTGTTCAGATGATATTAGGGTTTTTGAATCTAGACTATCTTGTTGTTTATTGATTTTGATTCAAAATTCCTCTTTAGTTTTCTAAGATGTGCTTGAAAGTTTAAAATTTTTTGTGAGAGATATTATTAAATTTGAAGTGTCATTTAAATTTGCTTTGAAATATAATTAAAGCATGAGAAAAATATGATGAGACAGAAAAATGTGAGGAGACTAAGGATGTTGTAAAGAAAGGGTATTAAAACAAAAGAATCACCAAAAATTAAAATATGTCTATATAACAATGTATTTGGTCCTTAAGGTGGCTTTAATATTAGTGATAATGATCCTTTTTAAATGGAGACTTCATTGGATATTTAATGGGGCTTGCTCTATAGTGGTAGGAAGAAGAGGAATTGTGACAATATTAATATTGAGTATTTGAGTTATCCAAACAACAAATTCAATTACACTTGTGAGGAACACAATGCTCTTATATTAAGACCATATTCTTGCAAACTACTTAGAATGGACTCACTAAGTCCTAGAGTTAATATTAAGATTTTTAAAAGGCCTATCTTTAACCTAATCCGATCTAGTGGTAACATGTCTTTATGTTTTGTATTATTTTCTTAGTTTGACTGAGTTGAGTTTATTATGTTTAATTTACTCCTTTGATTAGAAGGTTCATATGCTATATTTTAATTTTTTTTTCTCTTTGTGCAATTCTATTGTTAAGTGTTTTTTTTTTAATTTAAGACGCCTCTTTGAAACATAAAATTACTTCTTAATAAAAAAATTGTATATATACATGATCAAAATTATATACAATTTATACTTATACTTTTTAATAATATTTAAAAATTAAATTCTTTCAAATACAATATATAATATTTTTTTTTTGTTTTTTGAGAAAAAGTTAGATTATATTAATTCATTAACTAGAACATTACAATATTATGGAGCTAACACTTTCCACCAACTAAAAAACAAAATGAGGTGGATAAGGAGTAAAGCATTTATAATTGAATACACATAAGAATAGAAGCTAATAGCAACAAAAAGACTATAGCTAAATCTTGCTACAATACACCAGATATCAACACTCATATGTGGGAGAGCCTGTTATATGGAGAAATTATAGGTATGTCTTCCATGATATCTTTTGAAGTCTTCAAAGAAGAAATAGAAGTAATCAAAACCTGAACTTGCTCATCATTGTTAAATACCTTCTTTTTAGTTTCCTGTTGGACCTTCTGAATATCTTGAACCATATGAGAAATCTATGTCTGTCAATAACATCTCGAGATGTGCTGGAAGTACCATAGACTTGGGAATGAACGCGTCCCACATGTAACAAAATATCAAAGGTCAAGTATGCTAAAACTATATCCCAAGGAGGATCAAATTCAATAAACACAATTTTGCATCTACACTTCTAAATGTTCTTGAGAAGGATGAGTATACAAATATCCCAAAGTTTGGGACACTAATCCATCTAAGAAAAACTAAACAAAGAAATATTCCAAGATCTAGTGAAAGAGGAAAAAAGAAAAGTGTAGAAGATATCCCAAAACTATTTAGCCATGTCACAAAACCAAAACAAGTGAATAAGAGTTTCTAAATCATTACAAAAATTGCATTAAGGGGAAATGTGTAAAATCAAGGTCAAAATTTCAAAAGTTGAAAGTTTTTGATGCAAAATATGCCATCCAAGAAGTTGAGTTTTGGATTCAACATGAACTTTCTAAATTTGAGTAGCAAGATATTGCCATTGGGTATTGGTAAAATTCACTTGCCATTTGACATTGAGCTTAGAGTCTAAATATAGAGGACACAAAATATTTTTGTATATCCAACTAGAAGTAATGGAAGAGATTCTATGACCATTAAGCCATCTTCAGTCATTCCATATATTATGGGAAGTTGTTCCCAAATTTATAAGGACCTCACAAGGGATGAAAGCCACAACTAAGCCATAAGAATTTTTGAACCTAGAGGGAAGGGAGATATGATTACATAAATGGTTCCAAGTAAGAATTGAGCAGCTACCCGGATCCTAGATACCTCTAATTCTATTAATTTCTTTCTTCAAAAAAGTTAGACTAGGAATAGCATTGCATAAAGCTAAAGGTTTATCATTATGGAGGATAAGTTTATTCCACCAAAGACTGTTTAAATCGATGCTCATACCATGTCTCAAGGAGTCAAACTCTCAAGCCAATAAATGAGAAACTAATTATCAATATTATAGTTATAGGTAATTGGAATATATCTTTTAACTGTAAAGTAAGGTGCATTAAGGATATTATTCTTCCAAGGGGTTTCTTTCCATTTACCTTTGTGAGTAACTAGAGAGATTATGTAACGAAATAGGTGTTTCCAATTTTCAGCACCAATAATGGATCTAGAAACCCATTTTGTAGTTAAACTTTTGCTCTAGGTAAGAGGATCAATGATGCCTAGACCTCCTAAAGCTTTAGATTGAGTACAAAGTTTCCAAGATATGGGTGTCATTCCCACCTCCCCATCCCATTTGGTCCATAAAAATTTATGAATGACCCAAGTTAATTTGTTATAGACTACCTTGGGGGCCATCCAACAAGAGGAGTAATAAACATGAGAGGTTGCCATAATTTTATTCGCAACTTGAATTCTTCTTGCTAAGGAAAGAAACCAAGCTAGCCAAGCATTCATTTCTTTTTAAAGTCTTTCCATAACCCAGTTCCACATATCCTTAGGAGAGATATTTGTGAATCAGAAATCAAGCAACACCAATATAAAGTATTAAAATAACAATAAGCACCATAAGACACAATGATTGCACAAAAACAGATAAACTCTTTATTGTTGTGGGTGGATATCAAATGTTACAATCAATATGCCCCAAATGTGGGGTTTTACAATGCTTATGTTGATACAAAATTACAGATTACTAGGGTTCTCCGAAACCCTAGTTGAAAAGAATGGCTGGTGTCTTCATGCTTGTATGATCCCAACGAGGTTGCGGGTGGGCTTGTGTATCCTAGATAGGGCCACCCTAGCTTCAACAACTGCTAAATGTATGATTCCTATGCTTGCATACAGGAAACAATAATAAATATTAGTAATACTTGTGAGGACTCCACTACGTGAGACCCTCAGAATAAAATCACTAACCCTAGATATTGTAATAAAACTGTAAACAAAGCATAAAATATAAAAGTAAATGCACAGAACTATTACCTTGTCAACAAACCTTCTGTTATTAGTTTTTGCTTACATAAATGATGCAAGTGATGGTTGTGATGCTACCCTAACAGTACCTGAGGACCATAGGGCTACAAATATGATGCGGGAGAATCCCACGAGCACTTAGGGACAACCAAAAACACCAAAAGGTACTCGATTGGCTTTGGTGAGCGTTTGGCTAGCTCTGGTGGGCGTTCGACTGGCTCTAGAGGGCGCTTGATTGGCTTTGGCAAGCACTCGGTTGGCTCTGATGGGCACTCGACTGGATCTGGTGGATGCTCGATTGGCTCTGGTGGGTGTTTGGGGGTTGATGGAAGTGGCACAAAATTAGATCTGATTTATGTGGGAATGGCAGCGATAAAAGTAGAGGGCTGCGAGCGACGACAATGAGGGCGAGGATGGAGACGAAGGGGCTAGGGCTTGGACTCAAAATATTTTAAGGGTGCTTCGGATTCAAGGAGTACTTAGGGATTCCAAGGCTTAAGGAACTTAGGGGCACTTCGTTAGGAAAATAGAATTCTCAAAGACTAAGAATGTTTAGGGATTAAGGGACCTAGGGGTTGAGTCATCAAAATGACTCATATTTTATAATATTCCCTTGGACATGTTAGGGTTTCAATGACACAATTTGAGCGATCAAGACTAAAACATGAGGAAGGGTGGAGATTAAATCTGGGCAAGTGGCACAAATTGAGGTGGATGGATGGCTAAGATTAAAATGTGGCAGATGGCTAGGATTAATTTATATAAATACATATATATTTATTATTTATATAAATATAATATATAAAATATTAATATTTAAATATATATTAATATATATAAATATAAATAATGAACGGTGGAGATTGGTAAGTATGGATGGATGACAAGTGGCTAGATTCTGGTGTCTACAATATTAATTCCAAAGGGAATTTCCAAATAATGCACAATCATACCATGAGGGATGATATTCCACTTAGTCAAGGAGTTGTATCCACGAGGAGAGGAAGATGTATAGAAGACTTCAGTTTTAGAGTCGTTGATACGAGAGCCAAAGACATCACAAAATAGTTGAACAATATCTTTAGCCATTTCCACCTCTTGTTGGATATTTTGAAGAAAAATAAGGGAATCATCAGCAAAATGTGATTTAAGAGCATGCTTATCCCCAGGAAGCTTAATACCCTAAATGAAGCCATTAGAATGAGCCTTATGAAGAAGATAACCAAGACCATCAACATCTAAAATATACAAAAATGAGCAAGGGGGCAACCCTGTCTGATAGATTGTTGAAGAGGGAAGGAGGGGGAAAGAGCTCCATTAACTTGAACACAAGTCGAAGCATCACCAAAGAGCATACCAATTTGATAACATAATTTTGGACCGAAACCAAGCCAAGAAAGCATACTAAGAATAAAATCCCATCTAATTCTATCATAAGCTTTTTCAAAATCTAACTTAACCAAGAGGGCATCTTGATCAGAGTTGATAGCCCATTGGGAAATTTCCCAAGCCATCATAATATTATCTAAAATATAACGACCTTTAATAAAAGCATATTGTTTAGGATGAACAATCGCTTGAGCAACAATTTTGATTTTTAAAGCTATAGCTTTAGCTATGATCTTGTACGAAACATTGAGGAGGGTAATAGGTCTCCAATTGGAGATTTGGTTACGATTCGTACCTTTAGGAATCAACTTGATAAGCCCTACATTGATATAAGCTCCAAGGGAACTGTTATGGAGAGATTCCAGGTAAACATGATGAAGATCAGAGGAAAGAATATGCCAAATTTTTTATAAAACTCCACTGGAAGACCATCCAAGCTAGGAGCTTTGTCATTCTTCATAGAAAAAAGAGTAGTTTGCAGATCATTCACAGAAAGAGGATATTCAAGTTGATCTCAAATAATAGGGTCTACTAGGGAGGGAATATGTTCCTGCACATATTCCATTAAGATACATTGGATGTCATCCCTTGGCTCCACTGCAAAAGTTGAGAGAAATGAGCTACAAAAAGATTCATGATCTCTTTAGAGTCAAAAAGAGAATGACCTAAAGGATCCTCCAACTCAGTGATCCTTTCTAAAATATTCTTATGTCTGAGGTAGTTAAAAAAAATTAGTTCCCTTGTCTCCTTGGGAGATCCAATTGAGGCAAGATCTAACATGTGCCCCTCTAGCATGGTAAGACTCATAAACTCTAGCTTGATTTTCAACATTAGCTAGATCACATTGAACAACAGTGTTAGTAGGGTCTTTCATAAGCATGGAACGAAGATGAGAGATCTCCTTATGAAGGTGACTCTCTTGAATCTTCTTCCTCCTAGCAACAGAGCGCCCATACCATCTAAGGGATGAAACCATATTGGAAATAGTTGTTTCAAACCATTTGATCCAGCCAGTATTACTAGTTGGTCTAGAAAATCTATTCCAGACATGCTTTACGAGGCAACAATAGGCAAGACTATCAAGGTGGGACACATTTAATTTGAAAGGAAGTGAAATGGAATTAAGAGAGATAGAGGAAGTTTGGATAGAAGATAATATAGGAAGGTGATCAAACAAATTTGTGTGAGAAAGGATGCAAACTTGCTCGTGGATGGAGAATTTATCTAGGAAATAATTATTGAAATAAAATCTGTCCAGATGAACAAGCTTCCTAGCAGAACCTTGATGATAGTTGGACCACGTAAACCAATTATCTCTATGAGAGGAGGCTTTACCAAAGATAGGGTCATGCACACCTAAATGATTACGACAAAACAACCAACTACCAAATTCAACATTAGAAAGGGGTCTACTACCAGTCCAACTTTTATCACTAGGATTCTCAATCATATTAAAGTCACCTCCAAGGATCCATTCTATAGGAGGGAGAGAAAAAACTAACCATTCCCAGAGGGCTATACGACTAGGAGGATCATTGGGAGCATAGATAGAACAAAATCCAATAACCTGAGAGTTGAGAGCCAATCTAACCCACACACAATGGTGAGCAGGGTCTTCACCATGGTCTAGAATAACATAACAAAGAGACTTGGCTATGGAAAGGGCAACACCTCCTTTACCATTAATATGAGAAGTAGTAAAGGTGGATGCATATCCACCACAAATGATGTCCATACAATGGGTGAGAGTGTGACCAGTGAATTTTAGTTCTTGAAGGAAAAAAACAAAAATATGATTTTCAACAACTACTTTTCGAACTTGAAACTTACGGTAAGGGAGGGAGAGCCCCCTAACATTCCAAGATAGAAGATTTAAATTCATGAGGGGTGATTTAGAGGTTTCTCAACCTCATGAATTAGAGCCTAGAATATATTTTCACTGATTGGCAACAATTACGTGTTGTCCAAATGGGTTTGTTGAGCAAGAACCTTATTTTGAGCAACTTGAGAGAAGGATCTAGCAAGATCTTTGATAGAGGGTTTTTTTTCCTCTGTATGGATGGAGTGATTTTGGGGGGTCGATGAACATTTTCACTCTCCTACCCATCTATCATAAGACTGTATTTCAAGAGTTGCAATGAAGGAATGAGAGCTAACTCAAGACTCATGGTTGAATTTGGCGGGGCTTGTGGATTAATAGGAGTATTTGAGGATTTAGTCTGAGCTATGGAAGAGGCAAGAGGGTTCTTGGGGGAACAACCTGAGAAGGAGAAGGTTTTTTGAGAACAAGGGGGTGTTGAGGGCCATCGGTAGGGAATTTCTCGGCTAAATTTTTAGTTGCAACTTCCATATGAGGGCCATTAGTTGGGATTTTTTCTGTAATTGTTTTAGTGATTGCTTCCATTTGTTCCTTTTTAGCTAATTTTTTCGGACAATTTTTGATCAAGTGTCCAACTTCTCTATAGTAAAAACATGCATTAGGTAAGTTTAGGTAGATAAGAGGTTGACTAACATGGAAACCTGACCCATTGAGGTCAAGGGAGGGGGGCAACGACTTGGATATGTCCATTTCTACACAAATACGAGGGTGCACTCTATAATTAGATAGTTTTTTTGACATAGGGTGAGACCACAAAACCTTACCAAGAATAGCAACAATTTTATTGAGAAAGGGGCAACATGAAAGAGATAAAAAGGGCAACTCTATCCAAAGAGGGTATTTTTCCCTAGAGGGACCCTCTGGATGAAAATCCAAAGATCAACCTTGCAGATAACAAGTTTACCCACAGATAACCCAAGTTCCATATTGGAGGGCTTTTTTAGCATGTTTAGGATTTGCAAAGGAGATTGTTATGTACCCCCTTCCCAACCCTTGAATAGCCTCAACTATCCAACCTCTAGTATTTTTCCAAACCCCCTAACCCATTTGAGAAATTCAGCCTCAGGTGGTATCCCTCGTAAAAAAATAAAATGATAGTACGTTCAGACAAGTCATTAGCTACTTTAGCAAAGGAATCAAGAAGAACAACTAAAAGGGGCTTACCTTGCTCTGCATGTGGTTGAGGTGTTGTTGGATTAGGGTTTTATGGGTCAATAGTGTAGCCCTCTGGTAAGCTCCTCTCGCTCTCTAGATTTGCAGGCTTCTCCATGGAATTTTTTGCAAGGTTCCCAAGGGGAGTCAAGGGAACCTGAGATTCAAGATCATTGAGGGATGGAGTTTCGTCCATCATAGAAACCTCACATCTCATGCAAACTATTTTTCTATACCCAAATGCTTCTCCACTGCAAAGTTGGGCTTGTCGTTGGATGGCGATGATTGTCCCAATTCTTCACTCTAAGCCCTAAAATATGCACAACTTTTGACAAACTCCAAAGATGGGTAAAAACCCTAAAAATAGCACAAGAGTGCCCTATTTTTTTTCACAAATATTTGAAATGTTTGGATGTTCACTGGTGGAAGGAAAATGCCCTCGAAATGTTGAAATTTGAAACTATGAGTGCTCCTGAAAGCAAAAGTGACCGTGGAAGGGCTCTATGAAACCCTATTCATAAAGCAAAAGCGGCCGCAAAAGGGGTCTTCATAACCCTATTCAGAATCTCAACTCCCAAGGTAAAAACCCTAAAATTAACATAGGAGTGCCCTATTTGTTTTTACAAATCTTTTAAATAGTTACTGATGGAAGGAAAATACCGTCGGTATGTTGAAGCTAAAATCATGAGCACTCCTGAAAGCAAATGTTGTCACAAAAAGGCTCTTCGAAATCAAAATATCTGTTATAAAAACTTAGATTTGTCCAATGTTCAAAATTATTGACATTGTTACACCCACATTCATTTACCTTACACTGTCCACATAATATTCAGTTGAGTACAATCCAAGTCAAAATCATAACATTAAAAACTTTAAAAAACATTATAACATTTATTATTAGTATTGATGGGCCTTTTGAAATTCAAAAGACCTAGTACTCTTTACTTTAGTGTTTTTTCGGTTACATAGGAGAGTTGGTCACAACCACATTATTTTTTAGTAACTGACAAGTGCAGGGTTCAAACCACATGGGCTGCTTCCACCAAACCTATTATGCTTCGTTATTGTTGACCCGACGTGAAGGGGACCATCGGTCGCTCGAGATTCGTATCATCATCGTTTGTCTAGTGTGTACTCAGAGGATTCAGATTAGACTACTACCTTTGCAAATAGGCTACCCCCGAGGTTTGAACCTGGATGTCTTCTTGGTAAATGCCTAGCCAAACAAGCACTTACCAATCCACCTAGCCCTCAGGGACAAAACCTTAGGTTAAGGAAAAGCATTCCCTATATCCTCTAGGGCCAAGATTTTTCGTTCCACGAGGCCTTTCTCATCTGGGTGTACCCCTCAGGCTAGTCGAAGGGTTTTTTGTATCTAACGCAGATCGCCAAGCTTGAACCTCGGACCTCCTTTCGAGGATTGAGAGAACTTGCCAATAAGGTACCTGGTGCGGATCAAATTTTAGGTTAGTGTGAGAAACCCTTATGACCAATGCACAGGGTTGAACAATCTCCTTGCAACCATGACCCCTTTTAAAGCCGAGAGCTATACTTATCAATAGGGAATTTAACACACATCCTTTGTGTCCCTCTTTGCATCGAAAAAGGCTTATAGTAACCAGTGTGATTTAAACCCAAGTTAAATAAATTCATGATATAGATCTCAGACCTCAACTGATAACCTCACACCAACTCGACTACTAACAATGCCCAAGAATCAAGTATCGTATGAGTTGGGACGAAATTTTCTCTTGAAATGCTTTTCTTTTCTTTTGGCAGGCATGGATGCGTTTTGAGGGCTTTGGGTGCCAGGTTTACCTACAGCTGCCCGTCGGCCCAATCGTTATCTCCAAGTCTTTCCTTTTAGCAGCTCAACTACTTCGGCTCAAAAACTAAGCCCGTCAATAACTCTGAAAAAGTCATCCGCTCCAATTGCATAGGACTAACTCCAACAGGGAGGAGAGAGATGAGGTGCAGTTGTAGCTATATTCTTTTTCTTCTTCGCTTCTTCTTTGTAATCAATTTTGCTTTAGTGGCAGATGACTACCCGTAATCTATCTGCAATAATACCACTACTTTTTCCAACAACAGTAGATATTCCACCAATTTAAATAGAGTTATGGACGATCTACGTCGCAATGCTTCTCAAACGGGATATAACACATCTTCCTATGTGTTAGGAATGGAGCCTAATTATGAGGAGGCTAAACAAAGAAAGTTTCTGGATTTACTGCAAGACGGGCAAGGAAAGTTTCTAGATTTACAGTCTGTTAGTCTACCAGAGAAATTTTTCGAATTTACATAGGACAGCCAGGGAAAGTTTTTTTGTTTTTATCCCAAAATTAGGTGTTGGGAACTTAGTGTTAATCTTGGAATGTATTAAGAAAATAATTTTTTTTTTTTTTTTTTTTCTGTTTTTTCTTATATATAGTTGTGAGGAAAAACAGAGTATACAATGAAAATTACTGTGTTGATTCCTTGTAAATATAGAGAGGAAATTACAACAGATTTTTGCTGGTAGGTTGTAACCCTTTATTGCTTGGATTGAGAAAGAAGGACTGAAAATTCTCGATGGATGTAACCCATATTGGGTGAACCACATTAAAATCGTTGTCTCTTCTACTATGTGTTTGTCTTATTTTGTTAATTCTACTATTAAAGTTTGAAACACTATAATTGCTTTTCTATATTTTATATAGTGATTTACTCTAACAAGTGGTATCAGAGCGATTGTTTTGTTGGGTGTACTTGACAGAAGGAGAATTTTTGGATCAAGTGGAAGCAATGGCGGAAGAAGGGAGGTTTAGAGTTCAAAAATTCAATGGCCGAACTTTCAATTTGGAAGATGCAGATGGAGGATTACTTGTACCAGAAGGATCTTTACTTACCTCTTGAGGGAGAAACAGAGAGACCTTCATCTATGTCTGATGAGGAGTGCAATCTCCTTGATAGAAAGGCATTGGGTACTATGAGGCTGTGCTTGGGAGCCACCATAGCCTTCAACATCTCCTCGATGAAAATACTACCAAGGGAGTCATGGATAAGTTGGCCAAGATGTATGAGAAACCATCAACATCAAATAAGGTATTCTTAATGAAAAGGTTATTTAACATGAAAATGAGTGAAGGAGGATCCGTGCATGATCATTTAAATGAATTTAATACCTGTCACTAATCAATTGCATTCAGTAGGGTTGGATTTTTATGATGAGCTTAGGGCATTATTAATCTTATGCTCTCTTCCAGAAAGTTGGAATAGTTTGGTAATGGCGGTAAGTAACTCTGCTTTGAGTTCAAATAAATTAGAATTTGAAGATGTGGTTGGTGTGATACTCAGTGAGGACATGAGAAGAAAAACCACAGGAGAATCATCTAGCACCGCCTTAACTGTTGAGAATAGAGGAAGAGGAAGAGAAAGAGGCAAGATTTCACATCGTGGCAAATCCAAAGGCAGATCCAAATCACGTGGAAAAGGAAAGCTACAGTGTTGGCACTGTGGCAAAAAAGGTCATCTCAAGAAGGATCTGTTGGCAAAGAAAGGGTGATGGAAATGAAGGTAATGATAATAATGGTAACACTTCAGAAGCCAATATTCTTGGACAAATTCTACAAGATGCTTTAATCTTATCTCTTGATAGAAATAGTGATTATTGGGTAATTGATAGTGGTGCTTCATTCCATGCTACCTCACATAAGGAATACTTCATAGATTATGTTTCTATAGATTATGGACAGGTTCTATTGGGAAATGACCAACCATGTAAAATTGTGGGTATTGGAAAGATTTTGATTAAATCCCCAAATGGATGTCAATGGGCTCTTAAAGAGGTGAGACACATACCAGATTTAAAGAGAAATATTATATCGACAAGTAAGCTTGATGGTGAAGGATACACGGTTGCATTCGGAGAAAATGCTTGGAAAGTTACTAAAGGCTCATTGATAGTAGCTAGAGGTAAATTGGTGGGTACTCTTTATTTACTTACTAATTTTTCTCATTGCTCCATGAATTTAGTTTCTACAGGTGAGAGTGCATCTTTGTGGCACCAAAGACTTGGCCATATGAGTGGAAAAGGTATGGAAATTTTACATTCAAGAAAGTTATTGCCTAAGTTAAAAGAGATTGATTTGGAATTCTGTGAGGATTGTGTTTATGGTAAAGCAAAGAGAGTTAGATTTCTCAAGGATGGCAAGGAAAGGAAGAAAGAGAAATTGGAGCTTGTGCACTCAGATGTTTGGGGCCCAGCTCAGGTAACTTCTCTTGGAGGTTCCTCTTACTATGTACTTTTTATTGATGATGCAACAAGGAAAACATGGATATATTGCATTAAGAATAAAAGTGATGTTTTTAATACCTTCAAGAATTGGAAAGCATTAGTTGAAAATGAAACTGGAAAAATGTTAAAGTGTCTAAAGTCGGATAATGGTGGAGAATATTGTAGTAGAGAATTTGATGTGTTTTGTTCTAAAAATGGAATTAGAAGAATCAAGGTAGTTCCAAGAACACCTCAAGAAAATGGGGTTGCAAAAAGAATGAATAGAACCATCATGGAGCGTGCTAGGAGCATGAGAATACATGTAGGCTTACCATTATTTTTATGGGCTCATGCTGTTGATACTGTAGTATATATGATTAATAGAGGACCGTCTAGTGCCTTGGATGGAGGAATTTCGAAAGAGCTTTGGACAGGTAAACCAGTAAATTATTCTTTCCTTAAGGTATTTGGATGTGAGGCTTTTATGCATATAGACAAAGAGAACATAAATAAGTTAGATGCTAAGGCCCAAAAGTGCTATTTTATTGGTTACGATATTGATGGCTTGGGTTACAGATTATGGGATTGTGATAATTGAAAAGTCATTAGAAGTAGGGATGTCATATTTAATGAAAAAACTTGTATAAAGATTGGTTGCAGGGAAAGAAATAGAAAGAGGAAATTACTGAATACATAGACCTTGATGGACACATAGAAAAGGTAACTCCAAAAGTGGTAGAAGATCAAAATGTACAGCAACAACAACAAGCACCTCAATCTCTAGAAAGTGTTGTTAGACGATCTACCAGGATAAGTAAAATTCCTCAACGTTTATCTGATTATGTTGATTATGTTTGATATACTGATGTTGGTGAGCCAGAATGTTTTTAGGAAGCATTACAAATGGATACCAGGAATAAGTGGGAGCTTGCAATGAATGAAGAAATGGACTCTTTATTCCACAACCAAACTTGGGATTTGGTTGAGCTACCCAAAGGTAAAAGAGCTTTGACCAATAAATGGGTGTACAAGATTAAAGAGGAGAATGAAGGGCATAAGAGATACAAAGCAAGACTAGTGGTCAAGGGATTCGCTCAAAAAAAAGGTATTGATTTTGATGAGATTTTTTCTCCAGTTGTAAAAATGACCTCTATTAGAGCTATTTTGAGTCTTATAGCTAAAGCTATAGAAAATTTGTATCTGGAGCAATTGGATGTGAAGACAACATTTCTTCATGGTGATTTGGAGGAGGAAATTTATATGCACCAACCGTAAGGCTTTCGGGTGAAAGGTAAAGAGGATTGGGTATGTAAACTGAAAAAGAGCTTGTATGGGTTAAAACAAGCTCCTAGACAGTGGTATTTAAAATTTGATAAGTTCATGGCTAATCAAAGGTTTGAAAGATGTCAAAGTGATCACTGTGTATATTTTAAGCAAAATGGAAATGGTAACTATGTTATTTTGCTATTGTATGTGGATGACATGTTAGTTGCAGGAACAAATATGCAAGATATAAACATGCTCAAGAAGAAGTTGGCTAAATCCTTTGCCATGAAGGATTTGGGAGAAGCCAAAAAAATCCTTGGTATGAGGATAACAAGAGACAAGGAGAGTCACACTCTGAAATTATCACAAGCAAAATACATTGAAAAAGTGCTTAAGAGATTCAATATGAACAATGCAAAGTCTGTTGCTACTCCATTGGCAAAGCATTTCAAACTCACCAAAGATTTGTGTCCCAAGACACAAAAGGAACAAGAGCATATGGCTAAGGTTCCCTATGCATCAGCGGTTGTAATATTGATGCATGCAATGGTTTGTACAAGACCAGACATTGCCCACGTAGTGGGAGTAGTGAGTAGATTTATGAGTAATCCGGGAAAAGGACATTGGCAAGTGGTAAAATGGATACTTAAGTACTTGAGAGGAACTTCAAATTATTCTTTGAATTTTGGAGGCTCTAATATATGCTTGAAAGGTTTTGTAGATTCTGATATGGCAGGTGATCTTGATGGTGGAAGGAGCACTACTGGCTACATCTTTACTATAGGAGGAGGAGCGGTTAGTTGCATTTCTAAACTGCAACACGTAGTTGTCCTTTCAACCATTGAAGCTGAATATGTTGCTGCTGCAGAAGCAAGCAAAGAGATGGTTTGGTTGCAAAGACTAATGGAAGAACTAGGGAAGAAGCAAGAGGATAATAGGTTGTGGAGTGATAGTCAGAGTGCTATACACCTTGCGAAGAATTGAACATTCCATTCAAAAACTAAACACATCAAACTCATGTATCATTTCATTAGATCAGTAGTGGAAGATGGATCTTTGAAATTAGGGAAAGTTCACACACAAAATCCTACTGATATGCTTACAAAAGTGGTGTCAAGAGAAAAGTTGAGATTTTGCTCAACTTCAGTTGGCCTTAAGGAATAAGAGGCCATGATGAGAATTTTTCAATCCTTGGTTGCAGTATGGTGCAATGGAATTAGTCTCCAAGTGGGAGATTGTTAGGAATGGAGCCTAATTATGAGGAGGCTAAACAGAGAAAGTTTCGGATTTACCTGCAAGACGGGCGAGGAAAGTTTTCAGATTTACTGATTGTTAGTCTACCAGAGAAAGTTTTCGGATTTACAATAGGACAGTCAGGAAATGTTTTTTTGTTTTTATCCCAAAATTAGGTGCTGGGAACTTAGTGTTAATCTTGGAATGTATTAAGAAAAGCAGTTTGTTTTCTTATATATAGTTGTGAGGAAAAACAAAGTATACAATGAAAATTACTGTGTTGATTCCTTGTAAATATAGAGAGGAAATTACAGCAGATGTTTGCTGTAGGTTGTAACCCTCCATTGCTTGGATTGAGAAAGAAGGATTGAAAATTCTCGGTGGATGTAACCCACATTGGGTGAACCACGTTAAAATCGTTGTCTCTTCTACTATGTGTTTGTCTTATTTTGTTAATTCTGCTGTTAAAGTTTGAAACACTATAATTGCTTTTCTATATTTTATATAGTGATTTACTCTAACACTATGGGCAAGCGCCTAATAAGGTCTATGGCCTCCTCCAGTGTATAGGAAAGATATTAGGTGAGAATTGCTCAAATTGTTTACAGGACGCAAAAACCCATCTTCAAACATATTGTGTGAATGACATAGGTGGCCTAGTTTGGATGGATGACTGCTTCTTGCGCTACGACAACTATAGCTTCATTTCAAAACTAGATACTGATCATGCAAAATACATCACAAATGTAAACGATGTGCCAAATGATGTACAAGCTTTCAAGGCAACAAAGTTTAGTCTCCTTTCAAATTTGTCCACTAAAGCATCCGACCCTGCAAATAAGGGATTTGCGGCAGCATCAGCCAATTTCTCCTCTTCCGACACAGTTTATGGTCTAGCTCAATGTTGGAGAGACATTTCCACTAAAGATTGCCCAACATGCTTGATATTAGCAATGCAAGGTATCAGGAGTTGTTGTTCTGGTAGCCAAGGAGCTCAGGCTATGTTAGGAAGCTGCATGGTTAGATATGAAATATATTCCTTTTTAGACGAATATACGGTGTCGTCCTCCCCTCATGGTTCCCCAGCTCCCACACCTCCAACAGCTCCAACACCCGCACCTGCTAATGTTATCCAGGGTTCTCCTAATGGAACTTTTCCTCGGGTGATATCAAAGAGTACGCACTTCAATTATTCTCTTTTTAGTTACCAGTCAACACATCTCTTTGATATATTTCTATTGGTTACATACAAAAAGTAACCAAATAGCTATAGTTCCTGTCGATAACAAAATAGATCTTCTATGCAGAGAAGTCATCAAAACAATTAGCCATAGCATTGGGGATTGTGGGAGGTGTGATTGTGGCTATAATTATTTGTCTGATTGCGATGAAAAAAAAACTGAAATCTGGAACTTCTGGAAGGCCAGTAACAGTTACGGATAGAGGTAATTTTACGGCCTTATTAAGTTTTCTCGTCGTATTGCTTGAGCGTAGCGTTATGTTTTTTTAATTTTCAGAAGGACTTAGGCAGGAGCAGAATTTCATCTTCAACTTAGAAACGTTGGCAGAAGCAACAGTAAATTTTCATGATGAAAACAAGCTCGGGGAGGGAGGCTTTGGCGCTGTCTACAAGGTGGGGCTGTAATTTATGTTCATATATAACAGGAATAGTGATTTCAGAAATTAATTAAGGCGCATCTGGAACTCTAGTTCTGTTTTGATTTTGCAGGGAAAAACTAAAGAGGGCAAGGAGATAGCGGTGAAAAAACTGTTTGCTAAATCCAGGCAAGGCAAGAAAGAGTTTATGAATGAAATGAAGCTCGTGGCCAATGTTCAACATCGAAACCTGGTGAAGCAATTCGGATGTTGCGCTGAGGGCGATGAAAGATTGATTGTATACGAATATTTGCCAAACAGGAGCTTGGACACGTTTCTGTTTGGTAAGTTAGCATTCAAGGCCCGCTTGTTATTAGAATGGAAAAGTTATTTCAAAGAGATGGAAGAAATAACATAAACTTTAAACTTGGGAAATATAGGTCCAGAAAGGCGTGCACAGCTTGATTGGCAGAAACGTTATAACATCGTATTAGGAGTTGCTTTAACACCTCTTCTTCTCTAGTTCAATTTTATGTTCAATTTTGTAACGCTTGAAAAAAAACGACTTATCGTGACCATGTGGATTAAGCGACGAATAATTATATTGAGTGCGTTGACTGTCAATTGGTCTAAAATTGACAGTCGCCTAATGAAAGAAAACTTCTATCTGATTGTGATTGTAGCAAGCGGAGATGCAATTGAATATTAAAGCGAACAAGGATTAAAAGCTATTCGTATTATGCACGCCTTTTCGTCTTTTCGTCTTCATAGACATTTTATTGTCGGTTTATGATGGAATGGAGTAGCTTATTATGTTGAGTGGCTAAATTTTATAATATAATAGAATGCTGAGTTACATTTCTAATTTTTTTGGTTTAAGAATTTAATATATATAATAATATATTTTTAAATTTAATTTGTAAGGATGGTTTGCTAAGTGTAAGTTGTTAGCGTATATTTTCTATTATTACATTATTATTAGCATGTTGTTATTAAGTTATAACAAGGGCTATTTCAGCCTCGGATGGTTTCGTAACCTCCGGGCTATTTCAGCCTGTAGATGTATTATTTAATCCATCTCGGATGAATTATCAAACTGCTGTTTTATCTAACATGGTATCCGAGCTTGTGCAGATTTTTTTTGCAGCCGCTTGCTGGGACGTGCGACTGTAAATTTGTTTGCTGGGAACACAGCATCTGGTAGCTGGGAGGACGCATTTTTTCTCTGTGCAAGGAGGGCGAAATTTTTTTTTCTTCTTTCTGTGCTGAGAAGGCAATTTAAAAAAAAAAAAAATTAACGCCGCGCGCAATCGCGCAACGTTCCACAGCGGAGTTTTAAAAAAAAAAATTTTTTTACGCCGCGCGCAATCGCGCGGCGTCGCAGAGAGTTAAAAAAAAAAAAAAAAAATTATTAACGTCGCGCGCAGACGCGCGAGTCGCACATCCACGCGCGACGTTGGGAGGTTCGGCCCCCCCCCAACGCTCCCATCGCATGTCGCGCAGACGCGACACGTGCCTGCGAGAGGCCCCCCCTCCCCCAACGCTCCCGTCGCGCGTCCGCGCGACGTTGGAGGACGTCGCGTGTCGCGCAGACGCGACACGCGCCTGCGGGAGGCCCCCCTTCCCCCTCCCCCAATGCTCCCATCGCGCGTCCGCGCGACGTTGGAGGACGTCGCGCATCAGCGCGACGCTGGGGTAGTATTAGGCCGTACATGGCGGCGCAGGCGATCGTGATCAGAAACACTACGACATACCGTGCGTTTGTTACGTGCTTGGGCTTGTCACCGCTCGTGTGGAAGGCCAGTAATGCCGACTCGAGGTTGAGCAGGACGACGACGTTGATGGAGTAAGATCTGAATGTCTGCCGTACGCTGAAGAAGGCGAACACCGCGTTGAAGGCGAGCTGGGTGGAGGTGAGCAGAGCTGGTGTAGAAAGAAGGAGGGCTCCCCTGATCCTTTCAGATCAGCCCGCTAGCCCACTTGGTTGTGGGCTGAGCGGTAGGGCTCAGGGAGCCCCGAGGTCGCGGGTTCAAAACCCGCCGACCCCCCTCTGAAAGGTAAAATTATTTTTTTTTTATTTTTTTTTAATGTTTTTTTTAATTATTTTTTAGTTTAATTAAATATTGAATTATTTTTTTTAAAGAAAAGCTTATTAAATATTCTTTTTTTTAAACAAATAATTTATTTAATTAAACTTTAATTTGATTTCTTAAAACATTAGAAAATTATTTTTTTCAAACTTGAAAAGGAGGGATTTTTTCAACCTTAGGGAAAGAGAGTAATTTTCTGAAAAGCAATTTTGGCATTATTGTAAAGGTGCATTTTCGGCTGCGCCCGACACCTAGTGGGTTATTCCTGTGGGCATTTTTTTTTGTTGTATGTTGCATATTTGTTTTTTGCACTATAACATTAAAAATTAAAATCAAATTCACTCCCTAAGTCCCCGGAATAATTAAAACCCATCCGTGCAATTTATTGCACTGCAGCATTCGGTATTTGTGATACCTCTGGCCAGCACTTACAGGTAAAGTCGTCGTGATTGCGCTATTGTATCCGCTGCCTAATATAGTCGCTACAACGACGTCTGAGCTTGTTCTCTATAAATCGTCAGGGAGAGATAAGTTTGCCATTTTGCATTTTTTTACTCCATCCACTACCCTTAATTGCTCTTGTGTTTAGGCGTAAATCCTGACGAAGTATTCTTCATAGTGTTTAGGGGAAGTTACGCCCCACGCATGAGAAGAATCTTCTATGGTAGGTGCCATCAACAAGGCGATTCCCTTTCAGTATCTCTTATGTTCCACGTATCGTATGATCTCTAAAGGTCACCTATAGTTTCCCTCACGTAAGGGCGGGTGATTTTTGTTGATCTTTCTAAATACCTATAGTTTCCCTCACGTAAGGGCGGGTATTTTGTACGGTATAACGGCCTAGCAAAAGGTATATCGAAAGGGGGACCAATTGGTGTTATAAGGAACCTTCATCATGTCTGCAAAACTAATGACTGATTCTCATCAATTGTTGAAAGGTCCTAATTACACACCATGGAAAAATAAGATGAAGGCCATCCTAGCAATGGATGATTTATGGGATGTTGTATCCGGAGCAACAACCGGACCTTCACCTGTTGTCGGTGCTACAGCTCCATCTAATGCTCAAAGAGACTTTGATAAGCTAGACAAGAAAGCAAAAGTGCTCATCTTGCTTGTCGTGTCCGATGAAGTCCAACCCCATATTGTCGATCGTGCAACTAGTAAAGCGGCATGGGATGCCCTTAATACTATATATGAGGGAAAAAATGATTCCACCATTCTATTTCTTCAATCTCAATTACACAATCTGAGCATGAAGCAAGGTGAGACAGTTGAATTCTTTCTTTGCAGAGTTTCTGAATTGAAAGCAAAGTTGAATTCTTTGGGAGAACCAATTGAAGACAAGCTCCTTACTTCAGTTGTATTGAGAGCTTTACCTGATTCTTATCGGGTGTTGATTACTTCCCTTCATGTATCACAACGGAAAGTTACTTTTGTAGAATTGGTTAATATGCTTCAAGAGGAGGAAGCACGCCAACTATAGAGAGATGATTCTTCTAATACTGCTCTCTACATCAACAGGAAAGGGCAGAACCATAAGAAGGGTAATTTTTAGAAGGGAGGGAATTCACAAAAGGATTCAAAAGGGAAACAAACTCAACAACCTCAACAGAAAAAGAGATATTGCAAGATCCGTGACAAAGAAGGTCATGATACAAACAGATGTTGGCATAAGAATAAGCAATCAAAACAGAAAGGCCGAAACAAACCACAAAAGAACAAACAACAAGTGAATGTTGTTGTTGAAGAATCTGACACGGATTCTGAGAGAGCTCACAAAGTTCTCATGACTACCACAGTGTCCAAGCACACGGATCCTATATGGTATGTTGATTCTGGAGCCAATAAGCACATGACTCGGTGACAAATCGTGGTTTGAGTCTTTTGAGGCCAAAGAGGGCAAACCTCGTCACTATTGCCGATGATAAAACCTACAAGGTTCAGGGAGAAGGCACTGTTTCAGCCACTCTTCCCGATGGCAAGTGTCGATTGATAAAGTCCTCTATGTTCCAGGATTGGCAAACAATTTGTTGTCAGCCACACAAATTCTGGACAAAGATATGGTTGTGAACTTTAGTGTTGAGGGAGGCAAGAAGTGTTGTTCTATTACCAGGAGGGGTAAGAACATTGCAACCGCTTCATATAAGCATGGCTTATTTGCCTTAGATACTATCTCTACTCCACATGTTGCCATGACAATCTCTACAAAGGAGGCAACTTCCCTATGGCACAAGAGATATGGACATTTGAGTTCTGGTTACTTACTTGAGCTAAGTAAGTATGAGATGGTTAAGGGTCTTCCTTCCCTTTCTACCACTTTACCAGTTTGCTCTGATTGCTTGGAGGAAAGCAGCATAGAGTGCCTTTTGAAAAGAGCTCTACTAGAGCAAAGAAACCTCTAGAGTTGGTTCATACTGATCTATGCGGTCCCTTCACTCCCAACAGTTGTGGGGGTAAGAGGTATTTTCAGTTATTTGTGGATGATTACTCACGAAAGATGTGGGTATTCTTTCTTCAACTGAAATCTGAAGCATTTGGCTTCTTTCAGCAATTCAAGAAATCTGTTGAGAAGGAGTCAGGGACTTCTATAAAGACCCTCCGCTCAGATCGAGGGGGGGAGTTCACCTCTAAAGAATTTTTTGCATTCTTGAAAGAAAATGGGATCACAAGACAGCTTAACTATCGCTTATACTCCTCAGCAAAATGGAGTTGCTGAAAGGAGGAATCGTTCCATCATGGAAATGGTTCGTTGCATGCTCACAGGAGCTAGACTTGAGCAACTATATTGGGCAGAAGTTGTCACCACAGAGAGTATATCTATTGAATAGGGCACCCACAAAGGCCCTACAAGGAATGACTCCACAGGAAGCATGGAGTGGTAGGAAACCCTCCATTTCTCATCTACGCATTTTTGGGTGTAAAGCTTTCATGCACATACCAAAAGAGAAAAGGAAGAAGCTAGATGAGAAGTCATTGAAGTGTATTCTTCTTGGGTATGATGAGCACTCTAAGGGTTATCGTTTGATTGATCCCTTAACCAAGAAGATTCACATAAGTAGAGATGTTGTTTTTGATGAGGCTTTCACATCAACAAACACATCAGATGTATACCTAGACCTTGTGGAAACTCAGGTTGTTAAATCTCCTTCATCAAAGGTTGGAGGTTCTTCTGGATCTTCTTCAACACCTAAGAAGAAGAATCCAAAGTGGTATACAAATACAATCAAAGACTCTAAGCTATCTACTCCACCAGATTTGACTTTGGATAGGCCTCGTACTCGCAGCATGGCTCGACAGGAGAAAGCTGCAACAGAGAATACTGGGGTTGATGATCTGTGTCAGTATTTTGAAGAACTTTCTGTAGATCCAGCAAGAGATACAGAAGATATGGATATTGATAGTGATAAGGTGTTTATGTCTTCCATAGACGATCTTGAACCTGCATCAGTACAAGTTGCTCTCGGTGAGCCTCAGTGGAAGGTCGCTATGGATGCAGAGTATAAGTCTTTGATGAAAAACAAAACTTGGAAGCTTGTCGATCTGCCACATGGAAAGAAACCCATTGGCTGCAAATGGGTGTATAAAGTCAAGTACAAAGCAGATGGGACAATTGATAAGCATAAGGCCCGTCTTGTTGCAAAGGGCTATGCTCAAAAGGAAGGCATTGACTACGAGGAAAATTTTGCACCTACTGCTCGGATGACAACAATTCGAGTTATTTGTGCTATGGCAGCACAGTTTGGGTGGAAAGTTCATCAGATGGATGTCAAAAGTGCCTTTCCGAATGGTGATCTCCAAGAAGAAGTCTATATGACTCAGCCGTAAGGATTTGCAGTGGAAGGCCAACAGCAGAAAATTTTGCAAATTGGTCAAATCCTTATATGGCTCGAAACAAGCTCCTCGAGCTTGGTATATAAAAATGGACAATCACCTCCTGCAACATGGTTTTAAGAGATGTCCGTCGGATGCAAACCTCTATTTCAAGAAACAGGGTTCTGAGATAGTGTTGCTTGTACTCTATGTTGATGATCTGCTCATTACAGGGAGTTCAAAAACTATGATCTCTACTGTCAAAAGAGACTTGTGTCAATATTTTGAGATGTCAGATCTCGGACTTCTCCATTACTGTCTTGGTCTGGAATTCAGCCAGAAGGAGCACTCCATCAAAGTGTCTCAGAAAAAATATGCCAAGACATTGCTAGAAAAATATCGCATGACTGATTGCAAGCCAATGGCAACTCCGATGGAGACTGGACTTCAGTTATCACGATATGATGATTCACCTCAGGTAGATGGTACTCTCTATCGACAGTTGATTGGGAGTCTCATATATCTGACCAATACTAGGCCAGATCTCGTATTTGCTGTCAACTATCTTTCGAGGTTCATGCAGGAGCCTAAGACCACTCATTGGAAAGCAAAAAAACGTGTTCTTCACTATGTCCGTGGCACAATAGAATATGGCCTAGAATACAAGAGGAACAACAAATTCTTCTTGCAAACAACAAATTCTTCTTGCAAGGATACACGGACTCCGACTATGCCGGATCATTTGATGATCGCAAGTCAACTTCAGGATATATTTTTCATCTTGGATCCGGTCCTGTCTCTTGGCACAACAAGAAGCAACAGGTGGTTGCTATTTCATCAACAGAGGCAGAGTATCGCGTCGCACGTGAAGCTGTGTGCGAAGTGATATGGTTGCGTCGCATTCTGACAAGTATGGGTCATCCATCCAAATCTCCAATACACTTGTTTTGCGACAATCAGGGTGTTCTGAACCTAGTCAAGAATCCAGTCCATCATGAAAGAACAAAACACATTGACACACAATGTCATTTCATTCGAGATGAAGTTTCGAGGCACCGAATTCAGCTTCAGCACATTCCCACCGATGCTCAAGTTGCAGACATTTTCACTAAGGCACTTGCACGTGTCAAATTTGAATTGTTTCGCAACTCTCTTTGTATTGCAAAATGATGTAATCAGGGGGGATGTTAGTATAGCTAGTAGTTATATTATTACCCAAATAATGTAATAAGGGGGGATGTTAGCGTATATTTGCTATTATTACATTATTATTAGCATGTTGTTATTAAGTTACAACAAGGGCTATTTCAGCCTCGGATGGTTTCGTAACCTCCGGGCTATTTCAGCCTGTAGATGTATTATTTAATCCATCTCCAATGAATTATCAAACTGCTGTTTTATCTAACATAAGTGTGGTTAAACACTTATAAAAAGAAATTTAGGTTTAAATTTTGGGGAATCAATCCTTTGCAAAGGTAGTAGTGTGCTTCGAATGCTTTGAGTGTGCGACAGACCGACAACGGTACAAACCTTGAGCGATTGGTGGTCCTCATCTCACGTTGGGTCAACAAGAACAAGAAAAATAGGTTTATCCGAAGCAGTCCCTATAGTTTGAATCCTCAATTGACCAATTATTAAAAATAGTAGATGTAATCATAATTGACCAATTATTAAAAATAATAAATGTAATCATAATTAACCAATTATTAAAAATAGTAGATGTAATCATGTTGGTTTATGAATTTTACTTCAAGCTTAGTAAAAGAAGAACATATTTGTATGTTTTGAAAAAAAACTGAATATGTTTTGAAAAAAAACTGGAAGTAAGGAAAAAAAACTGAAAGTAAGAAAAGGGAGGGGAAAAACGTGTGAAATGTTAATAAATAATTAAATTTGATTTCATAGGTTTTAAGTGTATTGAGTTAACTTTATATATGTAAAATTTTATAATAACAACTAATTTACTGTTTTGGGGTAGTGCAACAGTTTGATGTTTGGTTCTTTTTTTGGTCATGAGTGGGAGCATGGTGTGTGAGCTAGGCTCAAGGCACAAAGGAGAGTGATGAAACACCTCCATTGATGATGGAGCAATGCCACCTCTCCAAATTACTGAGGTTCGCTATCGATGCTTAAAGGACAAGCGAGCAAGGAACTACAGAGTGGATGAAACTGCCCGTTTAGGTGAGTCGATGCGAACACATGTCCATCAAGCGAGCCATTGGCTTAACCAAATGGGTTGCCAATCCCACCAAGCATCTTTGGGCAACCAGAGCACCTTCGGAAAAAAAGAAGTTAAGGAGTCTTATCGTTGCGAACTTCACCCAAGTATACTAGATGAATGTGTTCCTACCGTGCCACCGAGCTATGTAGGATGCATGGATGTGCCAATAAGCCTCGTGGTCTGTGAGCCGATCGAGCACCCATTTTTCTAAGTCATCCAAGTATGTTGTGTTGTGCCTATAGACAAGTTGTATGGCCGTAGTGCCACGATGTAATGAAGGACCGTCGATCCCTATTAAGTAAAGATAAAGTAGTGGTCTTGTACCTGTGTGGATGTTGGCCTAAGTGCCATGTGGTGCATGCTTTAAAGATGGATTGCTTGTATGGTTGAATGCTTTCGCTAACTTGATGGATAAATGTTGCTTCCGCCAACCCTGTGAATGTTATGGATATATGTTGTGCCGTGTTGTGTTGTTGTATTGTGCAGAGAACACTACATGAAGCTGTTTGAGGTGTATTCCATGGAGTGCCAAAGCTAGTTTAGCCACGAGTGCTGCCAAACAAGGTGTAGGGTCACTATTCTATAGGACTACCCGCGTTATAGTTGGTATCAGAGCCTTGGTCTCGAAGGACTAGTCACCTAGCTCAACCTAGTTGGTATCGACATGCTAGTAATAAGATAACCTTGTGCTGCCATACTGTAGGTAGTGTAGGTTCCCTCGCTAGTTGAAGAGCCAAAGTTATTCCATGAGATGGAGCAAGAGCTTTTGTATGTAAAAAAAAGAAGGATCCTCGTGTGTTAAGATGGTTAACACGATACAGAGTGCATGCGAGGAAGTGAAGAGGGAAGGGTTATCGCATGTTTGGAAGTGAACACGATGCAGGCTGCATGTGAAATCCTTGGCCCCATGTCCAAACTAAATTCAATTGTGATGTTACGAGTTTTTAATACCAACTATGAGTGTGCTTGACGAGACAAAAGGGTTTGGACTAAATCGTCGATTGGGGGTCGATAAGATAAAGTGTTGGTGAACAAGACTTGAGGGTTTGCCTACGGGTGAAGTCTCACCATTTATTCGCTATTTTTGTGGTGTTGAGTAGAGTTGAGTGTTGAGGAGGATCTTGAACGGTGCAAGACCATCGTGACACAATCTCAGTTGGGTTAAGCCCCAACGCTATTGAGAAAAAGAGAAATTTACCTTGGTAGGTTCATGTAATTGTGACCATCGTAGCGATTGAAATCCAATAACAATCCGCTTGTAGGTAAAGTATCGAGGATGCCAGTCCTGACCTCGTTCACTGAAAGGGCTTGTGTGTGAGTTCCTAGAAGAGGAACATTAAGAGGCTTCTAATACTGAAGTAGAAATGGCTGATGAAGGGGTTGGATCCTCACTCCTTGAAGTTCATGGGAATCATGAGGATGCTCGTATGGAGCCTATGACCAATAGGTCAATCTACATTCCTAGCCAAGCTAAGAGGTCGGGGAACTTGGAGAATCGATTGGTTGTGCACATCAAGTAAATCGAATAGAAGATCCTGAGAATGGACTTAGCAACCGTCGATCTGAAGGTCATCGTCTAAGAACAAGACTCATGTCTTGCAAACCTAGATAATATGATAACATTGGTGATGGCCCAAATGAAACGAGTTGTTGGATTACTTGGGGATGTTGGACAAACCTTAGTCAAGCCATGAGAGAAGTTTGGTAGTCATCTTGCTCAGGTGGCTGCAACAAATAGAGCGAGCAAGCTCCTTCCATAAGAGTCCTACCGTTTCATCGTCATATTGTGAAAACCCATCCATGGGCCTATTCGATAATAGCATGTGAAAAACCACCCATAGGCCTACCCGATAACCTCATGCCGCATTGCCAATAGAGTAGGATAGTCGGACGTGCCAATGAATCTTGCCTCACAGTTTGAAGGACTGCCTGAGTAGGAAAAGGTCTTCGTGCTGGTAAACAGACTAAAACACGGGGTGAGGAAGAAGCTCTCTGAAAAGCAACCCATGTATGTATTCGAAGTAGTATCTATCCTTCAAAGTCTCCCTGAGTGGGAAGACAAAGCTAGTGTCGTGACCACCCTCCTTAAGACACCACGTAAGGAGGTCCCAAAAAAGCTAATGATGGTCCACCTCAACCAATGAGGTATTATGGAGTAGCGTGCACCATAAAGGTCATTGGTTTGAAGATGAACACTATCACAAGTCCCCCTCACTACTTTTGGGCACACAACTTTGTAGTGACATCGATGATGATATTGAATTTAAGTGGGGGAGAATTGTGGCAGGGCGGTTGTGCCTTGACATCCTGCCAATAACTCCCATGTTCTAGTATAGTCTCACACCATGAGTGGGAGCATGGTGTGTGTGCTAGGCTCAAGGCACAAAGGAGTGTGACAAAACACCTCCATTGGCGATGGAGCAATGCCGCCTCTCCAAACCACTAAGGTCCGTGATCGATGCTTAAAGGACATGCGAGCTAGGAACCATGGAAGGGGTGAAGTTGCCCCTTTAAGTGAGTCGATGCGGACACATGTCCACCAAGCGAGCTACTGGCTCAACCAAATGGGCCACTGACCTCACCAAGTGCCTTCGGGTAAAAAGAAGCTAAGGAGTCCTGTCATCGATGACCTCCATCCAAGTATGCTAGAGTGAATGTGTTCTTGCTGTACCGCCAAGCTATGTAGGATATATGGACGTGCTAACAAGCTTCATGACCTATAAGTCGATCAAGCACTCATTTTGCCAAGCCGTCCAAGTATGTTATGTTGTGCCTATGGGCAAGTTGGATGGCCACCATGCCACAATGTAATGAAGGACCGTCAGTTCCTGTTAAGCAATGATAAAGTAGTGGCCTCGTGCTTGTGTTCCCGTTTGTGTTCCAATGTGTAGATGTTGGCCTGAGTGCCATGTGGTGCATACTTAAAGGATGGATTGCTTGTATGGTTGAATGCTTTCACTAACCTGATGGATGAATGTTGCTTCAGCTGACCCTATGAATGCTATGGATATGTGTTATGCTTGTGTTGTGTTGTTGTGTTGTGTAAGGAACACTACATGAAGCTGCATGAGGCGTATTTCATGGTGTGCCAAAGCCAGTTTGGCCACAAGCGGTGCTGAACAGGGCGTAGGATCACTACCCTACATGCCTACCCCCATTACAGTTTGGATGGAAATGCTCAGACCTATGCATTGGTTGTGGGGTTTCTCCTACTACCCAAACCAAAAAAATAAATAATTTATTCATATGAATACTTAGAATATAGGCTAATATATATCTAAAATATAAATTAGGAAATAATGACAATTAAAATTAAATAAATTGAAATAAATATCATCATTTATTATTTATGATTATCTTTTAATAATTTAAAATGTAATTTTTTATTTATTGGTTATATAGTATTGAAACAACACCACCCGTATTACATCATCATTATGTAGTGGTATTACAATAGCTTGGATATTATCTATATATTACTTGATTAGATTGTCTCTTCCTTGAATGTTGATTAAATTATCTCCTCCTTGGATATCATCCTTTCACTATTTTTCCTTTAAACATCCTTTTTCTTTACATCACTTAATTATGAATTTTATCATGTCCTCCATTTTTTTTTCTTAAGGCTTTTCTTTGACCATTATATGTTCTTCGTATATTTCTTAACATTTTATACTTTAGTGCCTTGCTTGTCCCAATCTCTTTTAGTTTTCCTCATTATTGAATAAAATTTGAGTCATAAGAAGTACATGTAATATAAAATGTCTAACTTATGTTTTTTCTATTACCATTAAGCTAGGTTCTACTTGATTTTCCTAATCATCTTCTTAGATTTTTTTTAGCATTTTACATGGTGCCTCTTAGGTTATATTTAGATCTTCAATTTTGATGTTATTATCAAACTATACATATCTTACTTCTAATTTCCCATGTGTAGCACATTGATTTTTTGCATTTCTATATTCTTTCTCTTTGCCATCCCATGACCCTTCTCCTCGCTCATACCTTGTCTTACTCATCGTTGAGGTCATTTTTTGAATTCCATTAACTAGGTATGAGAGTTGTTTTCAATTTACATAACCATTATGATATCTAATGTGGGATTATTTCATTATTTCATTTTTCCTTTAGTATTAGAAAATAATTGGGATCAAAATCTATGATCTATGAAATTAGTAGTATATATACCTTCTATATCTAGTTGGTTATTTTAAATTAACACCTTATAAGTCCTATCAATCTACTATTTGTAATCAAGGGGTACGTCTAAGATTTTTATGTAGTGGCAAGCACACTATTTCTACAATTGTTAATTGAGATTTTCATAATTTTGACCAAGAAAGATTGTTGTAAGTTTAATCTTGATAAAATGTTTATAAATGAAAAAAAATAACAAAGTTAGGAAGAAGAGATTATTACAAGGAGTAACATTAACATTTAGGTCATATTTGAAAGAGTTCATTGTGCATCTCATACAATTGTTTATAATAGCCTCAAAAGGAAAATTTTTAAATGGTACACACATTTATAAGTATACAATAGGAGGTGATTTTATTTATTTATTTCAAGTCTAGAAAGTATGTGTTATATGCTAATAATTAAAGGAAATTATAAATTTGCTAGTATTATATATAAATTCTAGAGAATCTAATAGTTTAATATATATATTATAGAGAACATAGCAATTTTTAAAAAAAATTTAAGAATTAAAAAAAAAATCGTTTTTGTTAAAAACTAAAGTTAATTAGTGAAAATATCCCATAAAAGTGTACTACTCCTATGCTTTCTAAATACTTATAACAAAAATATACTAGAGATATTTACAACGGCTCTACTAATTAACAATATTCACTAACCTAAACCTTGGCATGAATTCTTTTTATTAAATGTGTCTAAAAAAATGTCTTAATTAAAAAGATTTTCTTGAGCTTCATATCCTTCGAGAGCATGAATAATTTATTTGAAGAACAAATGAATCTTCTATTGCTTAATCTTAATAAAATCAAGACCTCTTCTTCTTGAAATAAATGATAATTTTACTAAGTTTTTATGTAAAAACACCATTATATCACCCAAAAAAAATATAATAAATAAATATAACACCAAAATAAATTTTAGCTTATGTGGTTGTGTTTAAAAATAAAAAAAAATGATTAAAAAAATTATCAATTATTAACCAAAATAAATAAATAAATCAAACATTATACTTTTCTACAACCTGTTAAAAAAATACAACATAATATATCATAGGTCCCATTTTATATTAAACATATGTTCAATTTAGAATGAATCCCCACCATACCATACTTGTACAACTTGCACATTTAACAAGCTAGCTATGATGGTTAAAATACCTTAGCACTTAAACAAGTTTTTAGACGCTACAACATTCACGTACAAGTTAGAACATTCAATCAAACCTTAAATTTTTAGATACCAAAGTTAATTATTATTATTATTTTTTTTTATATAAGTTCATTCACACATGTGTATATTTCTTATGGCGGTTTGAACTTGGATCTTCTAAAAAAAATTCAAATCATGAGTTTTTTTTTTGAAAAATACAAAATTCAAAGCGTAGGGCAGAGTGTGTAAAATGACTTTATTCACTGATGTAGTGTGCTTTGCCTTCGATTCCACCACGTCTAACGCATTTAAAAAAAAAAAAACTCTCATTTTTCATCTTTCTTTTTGCGGTTAACGCATTTAAAAAAAAAATCTATCATGCAGCGACAACCACTTTATATGACTTTCACCCACTTTACGTGCATTTGATCAAAGACTCCATCCAGCTCAGCCATGTTCCTTTTTAACTCTTGTATCGATTTTTCATAACAAAAAGAGAGACTCTTCTAACAGACTTGACATGTGTTTCTTTGAAGATCTATTTGAAAAGGAAAACAGAGAACAAAAGCTTCAACAAAAATCTTCATTTATATTTTTCATTTTATTTAAAAAATTAAAAGCGTGTAAATTTTTTATAAAAAATGTATGTAATTTTGTTATTTGTAGTATAAAGTAAAGTTTTACATATCAATATTTATTTAGTGTCTAAAGTAAATGTAGTGAGATTTTACTATATTAGGTAAATTTTATTGGAAGAAGGATTTTTGAGTAGAATTGTGACCCCAAGCTAAGCAAGATGAGAGGACCCAAAACACCTTCAATTTATCAAGTTGAAGCTAAGGAAATGCCTAAAATACTAACAAGAAAAGGCCTACATTGAAAGTTGCTACAAATTCAAAACTCCCTGCACCACAAAGTGATGGTGACCAACTAGACTAGACAAATAAATACCCATAGCCTTTTTGGTGGTAGTTAAGCCATACCTTGCTATTAATAAGAGTCCTAGATCCTTTTCGGTAATAGCTAAAAGGACTTAGTTGTTGGTAGGGTTTCTATCCATACAATAGTTATGAATTCACCTATCATCCAAGTGGATGGGTTTGGGAACCAAACCTTGTTACGAATTGGCCAAATCTAGACAAAGAGAATAAGAAGGTAATACTTGTCCTAACGCAACTTTGGAGTAGTAGAGAAAAACAAGGAGTGAATAAGCAAAAGAGACATTTATTGAACCATGAAATGATTGACAAAGAAGCAATTGAAAAATTGGCTAGCATCCAAGCTTAAAGGATTTGACCATAGTCATAATTATTTCAAGTACTTTACTTCAAAAGTTGAAGTAAACAATCCTAGACCTAAAGTTGTTTAAGGTTTGCCTAGTATTTCAAGCTAGATCTAGACTAGTTTAGTATCAAACCTACAAAGAAGGCAAGTCGAACATTTTATATAGTGATGTTAGCAACATACTTCAAAACCTCTAACAAGGTGAGAAGTTTGCAAATCTAAGAATATCTAAGTATGGAAGGTAACATGCCAAAACTTTCAAGCCATGATTTTAGCCTAACAATAAAATTTTTGGCTTGACAAACAAGCATAAAGGTTGTCTACAACATAAGTACGAAGTAATTTTTTGGACCAAACATTTTAACTAGAGAAGTGACATTGGAACTTAGAATATCCAGTATGATTATGCTAAGTAGAGTAAGCATCCTAGAAGAAAACAAGAGCAATAGCAACACCCAGGGCTGAAAGGTCTCAACATGAAAGGCACTTAGTCCCCACAAAGGTATAGTTAGACCACATGGTAGTTGTTGGAGTGGGAAAGTGATAGCCACCGAGGTGAAGCATAACTGAAGATCATACAATCATATCTTCTTGAAGTAAGATAAAAGTGTTGAAGATTTCGAGTGATGCCAGCTCATCCTCAATCATGCAAAGCTAATCTTGCTCATAATTGTACATAGCAAGATTTATTCTAGCCAAGCAAAAACTATAAATAAAGGAATACCCTTCATTATAAAGTCATAAAATGTTTTAGTGTTTGCTTGTGGTAAGTTGTATGCTTATGCTACTCTAGAATGCAATCAATGTAAATTTTCCTAACCCTAGATAACTACTGCCCTATATTTCTAAATAAAATAGGATCTGAGATGAATTTATTTTAAACATACAATAGTTACACAGATGGTTGGAAAAAATAAATAGAATGAAAAACAAAAAATATACTACAAAACCTACATATTTTATGTAATGGAGGAGGTTATAGTTACAATAGGACAACCTACTCTCTTTCTATCTTCTTGGCTGGCAAAACACTCTTCACCTCTGCACAATAGCCTTGCAGTTCTCCTTTCGTAATATGTCCACCTTTTCTTTATGTGTGTAGAACATTGTTGACCTTCTGTAACCCTAATCTCTCTAACCATAAGATTAGATCTCATATCATCTTGATATGTATGGTTAAAAATAGAAAATCACTTAAGTGAATTACAAAATAGAATCACTTAAGTGAATTTCAAAATAGAAAATCACTTAAGTGAATTACAAAATAGAATCACTTAAGTGAATTTTAAAATAGAAAATCACTTAAGTGAATTTCAAAATAGAATCACTTAAGTGAATTTTAAAATAGAATCACTTAAGTGAATTACAAAATAGAATTTGAAGTATCTCGAACCACTTATAGCACGTTCATACTAAAGCCTATGCAAGAAGTTCCTGTTCGAGCTACATTTCTCAACACTCCTTAGCAAGGAAGGAATTTTGCACCAATCCAAGTTTAGAATGCTTCAAACTTCCCTTTCATTAAGGGATTGATCAGAATATCAGTTACCTACTAATTTGTGGGAATATACTAGAGCTTTATGGATCCCTTATAAATCTTGTCTCGTATGAAGTGATATTTGATGTCTATGTGTTTGGAATTGTCATAGAATACTGAATTCTTAGAGAGTTTGATACAACTCTGATTATCACAGTATATCACCGTGGGATCCAAATCCTGATCAATCAATACTGTAAGCAACTTGCGAAGCCAAATGGACTCACAACTAGCAATACTGGCTACCATGTATTCAATCTCTATTGAGCTAAGTGCCATAGAAGTCTGCTTCCTGCTAAACCAAGATATCATGTCTAATCCTAAGCTAAAGCAACACCCTAAGGTGTTGTTCCTATCTGCTACACTGCCTACCCAATATGAGTCTGTATACCCTGCAAACTCACTTCACCATCGAATAAAGTAAGCTATAAGCTTAATAAAGTGCTTAGTGATTAATAGTTCACTTTTGAGTTGATTTTGTAATGTTTTGTAAGTAACAATAATCAACTTCTATTTCACCTTATCTCTCCTAATGAAATATGCACTTAATTTGAAGCTCTCTATGGTTGGATTTATTTTGTCTCTTTATTATGAGTATGAGACAACTTTAAGTGTATAATTCCAACTCCTTTAAGTAGATGAAGAACTTTTTATACCCCTTGATATTAATAGTTTAATGTTTCTAAATTCCAATAATATATTTTTGGTGTAGTATACCTTATAACTCCCTAATTTGGAATATTAGAAAACTATAATATTTGCAATAATAGAATTTAATTTCTCCAAGTAGAATCACTTATAACTCCTATGGTTTTAATTGCAAATATTAAACTATTTAGGTATATAAATTTTCTTTAAATTTGCTTTCAGATGTATGGTTTATTTTTACATATAAATGTGAATGCAAATGATGATAATAGTTTCAACCTTATACTACCCCTTATTACTCCTTATGAAAGCAAATAATTAAACCTTACCTTCGTATGGTTTTTACTTCAATCACCTTGAAATCTATTGTACCTCCTTATTGGTTTATGACAGGATTTGCAGACATCCCTTATGATAGTCTTAAATGTGCCTTTGAATCCTGACTTTGTGCCTTCAATACGTTCTCCACTTAGTGCCAATTTTGGATATATTTTCCTCTACAAGCTCTCCTCTTTATGGTGATTGCAATCATGCTTCTACCTTCTTGATGCGTGTACCAAGTGGAACAAGGCGTTACCAACACTCTACCATCTTCTCTTTCACTCACATTGTTCCTTGAAGGTGTTAGACTTTGTGGCATAGGTAGGAATTCTTCTTGGTAGCCGTTGAAGATTATCGAGCGTTAGAATGATGATAAAAGACGTTACTCCAACGAGTGCCTTTATCTTGAGCATCAAGGAATGAGAGGCTAAAGATACCCTTTGTGCCAAGTGGAACTTAGGTTTCATGCATGTAAACCTTCATATAACGTCTCCTTCTTGTACATTGTTTACCAACAAATTCCCTTCGCTGCTTGTCTTCAACATCTTCTTTTCAGATGAGCTTAGTTGTTGTGTGGGTGTCTCTAGCTAAGGCGAATAAGGGTGCTCCATTGGTGGCTTCATTTCAGTTGTCAGTTCTTCCAAGTTCTTCCTTGGGTATAACTCCTTGCTTATTCGTGTTTGTCCTTAGCGTTGTTCTGTCCACATAGGTAGATGATAGATGATAATTATTTTACGTATGCCTTTGTGCTATCTTTTACATATAAGTGCAAGATATAAGCAAATTTTTATAGAGGCCTTAATGCTACACTTTTTCCATGTAGATATCAAATGATTATGGCCTCCTTACTGGGTATTGCACCTTCATTTTTCTCCTTGATATTCCACTGTTATTCATTGCCCTTGCCTTTCTCCTTATGTAGGTACTTATGCTGCATGTTAACATCCCAAACTGACATTTGTGCCTTAAGTTGGCTCACCTTCTCTGTATTCTATGTTTTAATAGATCATGAACGTAGGATACTTGCTACCTTTAGTGTCTTGAGACACTCTATATTATGTCCTCTTTAGGAGGGATAGGGTGCATCTTTGTAACATAAATAATATACCTTTTTTGCACCAAAGTTTTGAGAGTTCTTTATTTCCATTTTATGCTATTATTCTCCTTTGATATGTCAGCTCCTCGCTATACAGTTTGAGGACAAATAAAGATATTTTTTTGAAGCTTTTATTTCACTTCTTAGATATGTCGATTGCTTGATCTAATCCCTAAGAGCAATGTATTGTTGCCTTTCTTTTAGACAACACTAACCTCTAACTTGGATAATTTTAACATCAATGAATCCAAGCTCTTAACCATGCAACTAACATTTAGAGTTTTAACTTTGCACTAATGTTCACCTTAACTAAAAATCCTCAGTGAACTTTGAATAAATAATACAGTGCAATAATAGTTTCTCCTTATTAATCCTATAAATGAACCTTAAATCATGCATTAGTAATTGCACTATAACTTATGTAACTTAATGTAGCCTTATTTTCTATAACTAAATAATAGAAAGATATATACCTAACTCCTATTTTAATGTGCAAGTATAAACCTTAAAAAAACGTCCTTTTACACTCTCCTTGAAGACTATAATATGCAACTTTCTTTTGCAACTTTTAAAGAACTTAAAATGGTGCTTACTGGAACTGGATAATAACCCAAACTGAAGTTTAAATAATGAACCTATTTGCACCCAAGTTGCTTACCTTAATAATATTTGTAGATGAAGGATTGCTAGGTGATTAGACTCACCTTATTGTTGTATTTAATTGGATGGATTTGCAACTATTCTTGGTTTTTCGCAATAGCTCCATAACTCACCAATTTTTAACTTAGTAACTCCTTTATATTACTGCTTTGAAACTGTAGTATGGTGATTTTGATTCTCCTTCAAAATACTCTTTGAAGTTTTGCAGCTAGTAATTCTATCCTGATTGCTTCTCTCTCGCAGTCAATTTCTACACTAAAATGTTATTATTGAAACTCATAAATCTGGTAGGGACTTCCTCCAAATCATAGTTGAGTTTTCCTTCAAGAACCCTTCAATATTTTGCTGAAGATTCAACAAAAACCTATCTATGAATGAGCCTTCTAGCCTTTAATAGTTATCTTCAAACCTTTTAGGTTCGGTAGTAAAGTTAGGCTCATTTCTTCTTGTTGAATTTTGACTTCGATCTCGACCCTCTTATCAAGAATCTAAATGTCTTGAGGTCTTTAGTAGTATCCTCCAAAATTTGACACTCCTTACCAAATTCTTCTTCTTTTGGGTTTGTTGTTGGATGGCGATAATTATCCCAAATTATGCTCTATCAATAAATCCTCCTTGCTGGTAGATTTCTCCAGTGATTTCTCTTAGGAATTCCTTTAATGGCCTTCTCTAAATTCTTAACTAAGGCTCTCTAAGCATTCTCCTTGTTTATCCTTGACACCTCACCAAGGTCTTCAATCTTACAGTTTATCTGATCTTCTAAATGAGACCATTACTTCAACTTTCTACTAAGGAAGTGTTGGTAATGAGATCTTCTTCTTGGATATCTGTAAACTATTGCTGCTAGAATATGGAATAGGACCTTTGCTGGTCCTTCTTTACTTATGTAAACTATAGGCTTTAATGAAGATCACCAACCTCCAATCTTCTAGAATTGGAAGTTTTATAACTGGACCTTCTAAGGGTCTCTTCAAGTTCTTCAGGGTGAAGTATTCAATCTAAATTGGAGATCACCAATCTCCTATATTCACTAGGACTCTTCATTGAAGTCTTCTTCTCTCCCTTGAATTTTTAGCAAGGCTCCTATGGCCTTTTCTTCTTCTACACTTTACAGGTTTTGATCTTCAATGGAGATCACCAATATCGTATCTCCTTTTGGGCTCGTATATGGATTTTTCTTCTTCCTTGAGTCTGTAATAAGGCTACTATGGCATTTTCTTCTTTTCTGCAATCTATAGGTTCGCAACTCTTGTAATGGGATATTTTTTAGGTCACTAAAATATTCAGTCTTCTACTTGTTGCTGAAAGTGTTGGAATAATTCTACTGAATATATTCTTCTTAAATATATTGTAGGAAGCTTCCCAAATTTCTCTAAATATCCTTTTCCTGCAACAAGATGTTAGAAAGTAGAATGGAAGAATTTATAATTTTGGAAATAATAAACTTCACTAATTGATTTGTCAGACTTGTTAGAGTTAGAATCTATTACATCATTTGGATCATGTAAATGTACCTTTCTAGGTACATACTTAGGAAATTAGATAACTTTAGGGGGAAGTTATCTAGTTACTTTATGCAATGTAATAAATGCACAAGTGTCAATGTGCAAGTTGTAAGATGTCCCTTGTACAACTAGGTAGAGTGTTGGCCAAGGAATCTATCTTACATTATAAAAGGACCTCATTGTAAGAGATTTTAGAGACAATAGGTAGTAGTAGAATTACTATGTAACTCCATTAGTGATGGAGTACAATGTAGTCCTGTAGCTTCTTGCATGGAGTGTCCATTTCCTCCATAGCAATATTGTATTCATTTATGTAATTTCTATTTATAGCATATTTTTGCAATATTATAAATTTACTTTCTCTCATATTTCTACATATTGTGATTGCCATCTCCCATTGCGATCCACCTCAAAATATATAAAAAATAGTGGAATTTATGCTAAGTCCTAGTCTTCACGAGTTTTTCTATAACCCTGTGGAAAGACTCTAGCAAAAATGTAATCTCAAAAATTCTAGAACTGAGATTTCTGGATTTATCTCAGTCTCTCTTGCGGTGGTGTTTGCATGAAGTGGTGCACAACGACAAATTCATTTTACAAATATGCAATAGAGTTCCCTATGGCTCTCCCTATTCCTATTGATCTACCATATACTTTGATACCACTGTTAGCTTTTGATGGGAAGTGGTACAACCACAAGATGTAGGATAACTAATCTGAGATAACTATTAAACTACTGACACAATAATATATAGAAAAATAAGAAAATAAACATCTAAAACTAACTTTGAAATATGCCATTAATAAGAGTGATGAAAAATAGTACAATACTATATAATGGAGGACATGAAAACTCCATGAAAGTATATGAAAGAACTACATTGTACCTTACTACATACACATACACTATGTACTACACACTATGTAGTTACTATATCACTCTATCCTACATCTTCCTATTACACACTACCCATGAGGTATTTATATAGAAATATATATTGTTTGACCTTTACTCTATCTAGGACTCATGTACATGTGGACTAATGCATATTTACAACTTGCACATTGACACTTGTGTATTTATTATGATACTTGAAGTAACTAACTAACCTTACTTTGAAGTAAACTCCTACTCTAGATATGTACCAAATGTGGTACATTTACATGATCCAAATGATGCAATATAATATAACAATAAATACGAGGGTACACTCCAAATAATTAACTAAACAATGATAATCCTTAGCAATCAATCATGTTCAAATAAGAATTTTGAGATGGAAAAGATAAAAAATCATACTTTGAACCAAACGGAGTTGGTTCATATTTACAATTTTGATAAGCCTTTTATTAAAATAGAGTATCGTTTACTGTTACTTGTAGTTGTTCTATCTTTGTTTACCAATGAGCTTTTTCCATTGAAGACACATGCTAAAGAGAGGTATACAAATAAAATGTATATATGCTGTTACGGGGTAGGATCAGCTAGGAAGTTTTTCTTGACATGCTAATCCATAGAGATTTACTTTAATGAGACCATTGATTTCGATTCAAATACCTTTCAAACTTTGTTATTGTTCCTTAGTTTCAATGGTTAAAGCATGCAAGTCTAATATGGAGATGTTATTTCAAACCTCTAGTAAGAACAATTCCATTTTGATTAGCTTTTTTAATATTAAGTAAGGTCTCCAATGACAATTATATGGAATTCACTCAAATTATTTAGGAACAACCTCCATTAATTAGCTTGCTTGACGTTAATTAGGGTCTTCGATTGTGATTTCACTTACTTTTGATGTAATAATTTTGCAAGATTATTGGAGATAGAATTTGATTAGTTATATGAATTTCCCTACATAAAGAATGTATTTACAATTATACACTTTTCTAACAATGAAAATTCAGGTAAAAAGACATGGACCTTCAATTTTTAGGAATGTATCTTAGTTGATACTGAGAGTTGGATTTTTATTTCACCAAACATATTCGAGTGTTTTGATAAACACAAATGGGATAATCCTCTTCCTTTATAGCAATGGGTGTTGCTATAATTGATTTATGTTATTTGATGTTTATTGATGACTTCAAACAAAAGGTGGTGCTATTAACATTTAAAATGTTTATTTATTTAATGTCATTTAATATGTGACAGAAGGCACACAACTTTAAATAGTATAACTTGGCTACAGAAAAATTAGTCGAATAAAATGTCTAGACTATGACATTAACTTGTGAATAAAGGTCTTCAATTAGTAACAAAAATAAAAAGTATATTTTAAAGTTGATTGAAACGTTTATCCTTTTCTACACTAACACTTAGTATATCTTCATAACAATTTATCTAAAAAAAATAAAAGGAAATAAAAATAATAATTCACCATCAACTCCTTATAGGAATTAAAAATAGTACAACTCGGTAGCATTTAACATTTATATAGGATAATCTATTACACACACATTTACATTTGAAAAAATGATTTACTCTTAAAATTTAAAATATATTATAGTATTGAATAGCTAAAAATGAAAAGATCAAAGTTACAATGCAATTACTTGTATTGACTAAATATTATTACTTTTAATACAATAAACTAAAAAATCATTAAAAAATTAATAACTTAATGATGAGTTTTTTGAGCGTATTGTATTTGTTTTTATTTATTTTTGCTAGATAAAAAGGGGTTGTACTTGGGTCCCCTACCCTTGAAAAATCACAACTCTCTTCTTTAAAGCTTGAGAGTTTACAAATAGATTCACTTCTCATCTCAATTGAGATGTTATAGTTGGAAACTTACATCATTTTAAATAAAACTATGAATTCTTAATTTTCATTTTCTGGATTTTAATTTTTTTTGAATACAAATATTCTAAACTTTAGCATATTTCTTGACATTTTCCTATAAATGCCTCCACAATATAAAAATTTCATCTCTAATATCTACGCATTAAATCTTAGTAGAGTAATATTTTTGAAACATTGCACTATCATAGTCCGATTTACAACATCTAGATTGCTAGTTTCCTTCTCTTCCTGAAGCACAAGTGCAACCAAAAAAATTATGAAAAATCGTTTATATGAAAACACATTAATGTTATAAAATAAAGCAGATTTTACCAATGGAAAATATTAAAATAAATCTTAATCATTATTTGATTCAGGGAGTCAACATTTTCTTGTCAGCTTCAACTAAACTTACTATTTCCTCTAACCATGAAATAGAGAATTTAACTTCACAATCCTCAATTCAAAATCATCTATTGGCTAGCCTATCTGCATATTTGTTTCCTTCCCTGTGCCTAATTCCTTTAAATTCTTTAGCAAGATCTTGAATTTCCAGTATCATCTCTTGTATGTTCCATGGAGCCTTTTGTTGGAAATTTTGAGTATATTGTTGTCATTGATGTCAAAAGCTTTGAGGTCATAGGTTGATGACATTAGTTGGTCATGGAAAAAAGACAAGGTTTATAAGTTGGTTAAAATGCAAGGCAAAGATCATTCTCAGTGCAAGAAAATTGACAAAAATAAAGGGTTAAAATATTTATATTTTAAGCCCAAGAGGTTTGGGACAAAGCTCCTAGTGAGTGTTTAAAAGGTTGAAGGCATTGGTTTAAAAAGCCTAAAGGAAGCAAGTGACTAAGGCTCAAAAAGGAAATAACTTTATAATAATTTAATATTATAATATTAAAGTTAAAAGGTTAATGCCTAAAGTTAAATTATAAAATAATTATAATATTTTATATTATATTATTATATAAACCCAAGGTGGGTTTTGGAACCAATTTAAAAAGAATTTTTAAATTCTTAAAAGCGCCGATGTCCAAAGAGCGAGTGAAAAATACATATAAATATGGATAAATTTCATAGCCCTAAGGTTGTATTTGATATGCACTTCAAGTGTTTAATGTGCGATTGATTTGAATATTCGGCGTGCAAAATCGTGAGTGGAATAAGACGAATTATTATTTTTAAAAAAGAAAAAAATGCTCTAACGTGATAAGGAGAAGATCGTGTGATCTTGTCTCCAACCAGGTGGTTGGCCTAGCGGTAGACTGGGCAGTGTTTAAGTCGTAGGCAGACAACAGGTCGTGAGTTCGATTTCGGGGAGCGATAACTTTGAAATAAATTCTTTTGACAGGAAAGTTTGAGTGGAGGTTAAAGTGTGCATCATGCATTATTATCTGCCCACGCTACTTGGCCTAGCGGTAGCCCAAGTAGCGTGGGCATGCTAGAAACCAGGAGGTATAGTGGTCGAGTCTCACTGTGACATTTTTGGTAAGCAAAATATTTAATTTTATTAAACCTAAGGTTGAGTTGCTAGGTGCTTAAGGTTGAGTTGTTAGGCGCTTAAGATAGATGGTTAGGATCTTGGATTATGTTTGATTGTTTGAGCGCCATTAGACTTAGGGAGTTATAAGAGAAATATTTTTTATTTTATTGCCATTGTTTAGAAGAAAAATATAATGGAGAGTGTATTTTATGAAGTGTTATTTTTGGAGTAATAAGAAAATTTTTGGTAAAAATTTTTGGTTATATTGATGATATTTTAAGTGGGAGTTAAAAGGTGTAGAATGTACCTTTATTGTTTGTAATATTTGATTCAATTTTGAAGGACTTGGTTCATAAGTTAATGTGTTATTTTGAGAAACCAAAAGAGGTATATAATATTGGTTTGAAATAAATTGTGCACACATTTTGAAGGTTCTCTAACTTATAAATAGGTTTTGTGCTAACCTTTTGTAGTTGCAAAAGATATTGTGTAAGACAAATTAAAAAAAAAATATCTCCATAAGAGCAAGCAAAGAGGTATGGGCATATCATCCTTTATTTAAAGTGTTTGTTGAATGTTTTGAAACATAATATGAAGTGAAAAAGATTATTTTATAAGCATTTTTGGAAATATTTGAGTGGGAATTTTGTGATTCATGATTGAATGTTTTGGAGTCATTTGAGATAGAGATTGTGAACTACTTGTGCTAGGGTTGAAAACAAGTTAGTGAAACCTTTTGAACATTGGTTTGTGAGATATTGATTGAAATTGTGGAAGTGATTGAGATCAATATTGTGAAGGGAAATTATGCATTAGTATGATTGATCTATGAGAGAAAATTTGCAAGAAGGATAGATCAATTTTTTGAAACAATTCATACATTGTTTGGATTTGATTTGAAAGAGTTTTTGCAAGTGATAGAGAGTGGTTGATTGAGTACAAGATTTGTGAGTGTGAAACATATTGAGTTTTTGATAAAGTATATCATTCTCTATATGTTCCTGAGGTTAAACAGATTCTACGTATAATTTGTATGTGTGAAGTGAGTCTTTCTAAAAAGATTTAAGTTGTATTTTGTATGCAATATTTTGAGTTATTTGAGCAGGTTTTGTGAGCAGCATTGAGGACATATTTGAGGATAGATTTGAGCAAGTATTTGAGAAGGCTTGAGGATAGATTTGAGTAAGTCTTTGAGAAGGCTTGAAGGTAGATTTGAGCAAGTCTTGTGAAGACTTGAAACAAAATTGAGAGCAGATTTGTTTTATGATCTGTTCAAGCTTTGTGTTAAGGCTTGGGGTAGGTTTGAGATAAAATTTGATGCAGATTTGTGAGCAGAGATAGAGCAAATTTTTTCTATACTTGGGACATATTTTGGTGTATATTTTATATAGAGTTGAGAGCAAGCTTTGGAGGTGATAGAGTAAAGAGGACAATAGTCTCCAGTGTATAGTGATCCATCAGGTAGTGTAGTGGGGATAGAGGTCTCCAATGGAGAGAGATCCACAAGCCAGATTAGTGGTGGCAGAAGTATTCTAGAAGATCACCAACCAAAGTAGAGGGGATAGAGTTCTCCTATAGAAAGAGATCCACGAACCAGAGTAAGGGGAAAGAGTTCTCTTGTGAAGAGAGATCCACAAACTAGAGTAGAGGGGATAGAGTACTCTTATGGAAAGAGATCCATGAACCAAATCAAGGGGAAGAGTTCTCCTATAGAGAGATCCACGAACCGAAGTAAGGGGAAATAGTTATTTTGTGGAGTGAGATCCATGAATAAGTTGGGGAGATAGAGTTCTTTTGTGAAGAGAGACCCAAAAACCAGTTGAGGATATAGATTTCTCCTGGATCAAGTTCCATGAACAAAAGAAAAGGGGAAAGAATTATCCTGTGGAGAGAGATCCACAAATCAGAGCATAGAGGATTAGTGTCTCCTTTGGACATAGGTCCATAAATACTGCAATAGGGAATTGATTTCCAAGAGATTTTTTAAGAAAATTTAGAAGAAATATTTTCTTTGTGGAGTAGCCCACATTGGGTGAACAACGTTAAATTTGTGTCTCTCTTGTGTGTGATGATTTATGCATTGCTTTAATTACTACTATTGATATTGCCATTGATAATATTGGATAATATTATTTGGAAAAGAAAAGTAAAAAACTGGTCTTATACTTTTCACCCTCCTCTTAGTATAAGCCTATGTTATTCAATTGGTATCAGAGCGGGTTCCTTCAGAAGAGTCTAACAGCTTGAAGGAAGATAGTATAAGAACATAGATGGTATATTAGAATGGATCTTCATAAAATAAGGCACCATTATTCGATGGGAACAATTATGATTTTTGGAGCATAAGAATGAGGACTTACTTGATGACACAAGGATATGAGACATGTCAAGCAGTTGAGGATGGGTTCACACCAACAACTAATCCTACCATAGATAAATATGGTAAGCTCTTACAAGTGAATAATGCAAAGGCTATGAATGCAATATTAAGTATATTACGTGAAGAAAAATTTATGAAAGTTATGCATTGCAAATCAACAAAAGAGATTTGAAAAAAATTGAAGCAAACCTATGAGGAAAATAAAAAGGTCAAGATGACAAAACTACAAAACCACAAGAAAACATTTGAAGATTTGAATATGGAAGATGAGGAAGACATTGCTACATAATTACTTTGTGTGGATGAGATTGTTAACACCATGCGTAAAATTGGATTTGAACTTGAAGAATCCAATGTTGCTTAGAAAGTTTTGAGGTCACTTCCTACGAGGTATGATGGAAAAGTTTTAGCTATAGAAGAGATGAAAGATATTGATCAGTTGACTATGGATGAGTTACATGGAATTATCATAGCTTATGAGATGAGAATAGTAAAGTATCCCAACTCCAAGAAAGAGACAACTTTCAAAGCATAAAAGAAGACTAAATATAAGAAATTAGAATCAAGTGGTGAGTTAAGTAGTGATGAAGAAGCTAACTATGGTAGAAGAAACAAGAAGGAATCAAGAAAGCACAAAGGTATGAAGATAGTGAAATGTTTCAATTGTGGAAATTTTGGTCATGATGAATCTAATTGTCCAGAAGTTGGAAGCAGTAGTAGTGAAGAGAAACAAGATCATAAGAAAAAGGAAGGAGGAAAATCTAGGTATGGAAAGAAAAATAGGTATGGTCAAAACAAGCATGAAAAGAAGTTTTTCAAAGGCACAAGAATAGTTTCTATGTTAATAATGGAAGTAAGGCTTCAAGTGACAGTGATGAAAGACCATTAGATAGTGAAGAAGAAGAGATTCTATTTTTGGCAATAGGAGAAGAAGAAAATGCTCCTGTTGAAGATAAATTTGAAAAGTATGAAGATGCTCTTAAAGACCAAGAAGTAGAGAAAGAGTCAAAAAATGAAGAGTAAGGCATAGTAGATCTAGAAGCAAAACTTATTGCTGCTCTTAAAGAATTAAAAGAGGTTAGAAAGTAGAATTCAAAATTCAGGGCTCAAGTTCAAGAATGCGATGAAGAAAAATAAAATATTATACAAGACTTGATAAACTCAATAGCTAAGACAAGGAGATTTAAAGAAAAGTTAGAGGCAAAGTCTTAAAATGTGAAAGCTTAGAACATGAGGTAGTTTCACTAAGGATGGAAGTGAAAGATTCTAAGAACAAGCTACATAGGTTTGGGAAAAGTTCAAAGAATTTGGATAAGATTATCAATGCACAAAGATATTCATCTTTCAAAACAAGATTTGATTTTGAAGAAGGACAGGGGGAGAGCATTCAGTCATGGGGAGCAGTTTCTCAAAGGGAGTAGATTTGGAATCCGGTGGTTGAAAAAGTTTTTTTTGAAAGGGTTGCTATCAATGACAAAGGGGGAGATTGTTGGAAATTTTGAGTATATTGTTGTCATTTATGTCAAAATATTTGAGGTCATACATTGATGACATTAGTTTGTCATGGAAAAAAGATAAGGTTTATAAGTTGGTTAAAATGCAAGGCAAAGATCATTCTCAGTGCAAGAAAATTGACAAAAAGAAAGGGTTAAAATATTTATATTTTAAGCCCAAGAGGTTTGGGACAAAGCTCCAAGTGATTGGTTAAAAGGTTGAAGGCCCTGGTTTTAAAAGCCTAAAGAAAGCAAGTGACTAAGGCTCAAAAATAAAATAATATTATAATAATTTAATATTATAGTATTAAAGTTAACAGGTTAAAGCCTAAAGTTAAATTATAAACTAATTATAATATTTTATAAACCCAAGGTGGGTTTTGGAACCAATTTTAAAAAGATTTTTTAAATTCTTAAAAGCATCAACATTTGAAGTGTGGGTAAAAAATCCATATAAATATGGATAAATTTCATAGACCTAAGGTTGTATTCGATATGCACTTCAAGTGTTTAATGTGCGATTGATTCGAATATCCGATGTGCAAAATCGTGAGTGGAATAAGATGAATTATTATTTAGAAAAAAGAAAAAAGGCTCTAACATGATAATGAGAATATCGTGCGATATTGTCTCTAGTTAGGTGGTTGGCCTAGCGGTAGACTGGGTAGTGTTTAAGTCGTAGGCGGACAACAGGTCGTGAGTTCGATTTCGGGCAGCGACAATTTTGAAATAAATTCTTTTGGTAGGAAAGTTTAAGCGAAGGTTAAAGTGTACATCACACATTATTATATTCGTGTGGGCGGTTGGCCTAGCGGTAGCTCAAGCAACGTGGGCGTGCTAGTAGCCAGGAGGTATAGTGGTCGAGTCTCACCGCGACATTTTTGGTAAGTAAAATATTTAATTTTATTAAACCAAAGGCTGGGTTGCTAGGCGCTTAAGGTTGAGTTTTTAGCCGCTTAAGATAGAATGGTTAGGCGCTTAGGTTATGTTTGATTGTTTTTTTTAATTTGTGGAAAACATCCCAAAAGGGATGCCACTTTCGGGTAAGACCGAAGGAGGCAGGGGTATCGATTCTGTAAAAATCACCCAGGGTATGATCCTGGCCTACCACCTTTGACATACTCAAGGAGCAAACAAACACACAATAAGATTTAAAAAAATAAATAAAAAAATAAAAATAAAAATAAAAATAAAAATAAAAATAATAAAATAAAATAAAAAACATGCTCCTTGAGTGTGTCAAAAAGAAAAGCTCAATCAAGCACACACACAATAAGATAAAAAAACCACAACACAAACCACATAGAAAAACACAAGAACAACATAACAAAACACAAACATGACAAAAACAATAGAAACATGAAAAACACAAACAATCAAAACCTAAAAATTAACAAATAATAATAAAAAAACAACCAACAATAGACAGTAAAAAAATAAAAAACATAGAAAACAATCACACACAAAAACACGAATTAACACAAACATACATAAAAACAAGAACAAGAACAAAAAAAACACAAGAATGATAAAAAAAACACAAAACAACAAAAAAATAAGAACAAAAAACAACACAAAGGACACAAAAAAAAAAACATACACACCACAAAAAATTAAACAAAAAAAAAGTAAAGAAAAAAATTGAACATAACAATGACCTTTCTAGACCAAAAGACTTTTAAGGCAAGAATCAACATAGGAAACAAAAGAAAGAATAGTTTGAGCTAGGGAACTAAAATACCCTGACCGAACCAAAGAGAAGCAAAAATAAAGCAAGAAGAAAGTATGAACCTTCAGAACTGGATTAGAAAGAAGAGCTTACCTTAGTTGTGAAGCCCACCATCTAGGAGGGTGGCCATAACAAGTAAGATCACCTTTGTCCAAAGCCCAATTAGCTAAAGCATCAACACTCTTGTTTTGATTTTTGACCACATGATTGTAATCAAATTTCAAAAAATCCCATCTAGATTAATTGAATCTTCTCAATAATTATTTTTATTCTCCAATCAACCTTATGATTATTAGAAGTATTCTTCAAAATATTAATCATGAGTTGAGAGTCAGACTCAACTAACACCTTTTATCATCCAACCTTAGTAGCCTCTTGAAGGTCTCTGAGGATACCATACCCCTCAACAAGGTTATTGGAAAGAATACCCAAATTCTCAACAAAAGTAAAAACTAGGGAGCCATCTGAAAGTCTACCAATTCCTTCCGTACTAGCTTTTCCAAGGTTCCCTCTAGAGGCTCCATCAGTATTGACTTTACCAAAATCCTTGGGAGGAGGTTGCCAATTTCTAGTCCTATCCATATTATAAATACTTACATTCCCTTTAATTTTGTTGCCCTTAAAATATTTAATATTCAATCTTTGCATCACTTGATCCCATCTTTGGTGGAAGTTTTGGGGGTGATTAAGGAGATGATGGACTGATTCAACTAAGTTGGCTATGGTATTTTTCCAAATATAGTGAATATCTTTATTTGGTTGTTCCTTTCATTCTAGATATTCCAAAAAAGAATGGTAGAACCCATACAAACTAACTGCCTAATAAAATGATCAACACCCTCTTGTTTAGGCCAATCCATCCAAAGTTGTTCAAGCAGTAAAAAATTGAACCACTGTAAGCCAAGTAAAGTGGCCATTCTCCTCCAAAGCTTAGAGGCTAGAGTACACTCAATAAAAATATGGCTGAGAGTTTCTACATTCTCTCCACATATTTCACATCTAAAAGGGCCATGAAAACCATGCTTCATTAGTTGCTCACCAGCAAGCACCCTACGATGCAATAAAAGCCAAATAAAGAACCTCACCTTAGGCCATAGCTTTTGAGCTCACAACTGAGAAAATATGTCAGAAGATTGGTTGGGATTATTATGGCATAAGGTCAAATAACCTTGAGTAATTGAATACTCACCCTTAGTAGTGTTGTTCCATCCAAAATAATCTTTTTCATGGGACCAAGAGAGAGACCTTATATGAAGGATGCCTTGGGTATATTGTATTTTCATTTCTAGGATTTGAATAGGCCAGTCCTCAATAGGGATCCAATATCTACCAACATTTGAATTACCATTATGGTACCGATAGTAATTAGCCACATGTATCTAGTTAGCTCGGTGAACCTCCTCCATCCAAGGCCTCCAATCGGGAAACTAAGTTTTCAAAGGCTTGTGACCATCCCAAGAATCTGTCCAAAAATTTACCTGCTGACCATTATGAATGATCCAAAATAAAATTTTCTTTATCAAATCCTCACCAGTATTAAGAAATTCTAAAATGAAAGAACTTTTGGTAGGAAGATGATAGTGAACAAGGTCTTTAGGACTTTTGTTCTCAGCATATTTAGCATGGAGATTATTGGCCCAAAGAGCATTGGGGTTATGCAACATCCTCCAATATAATTTAGTATCTAAAGCTTTGTTGTTATTAATAGAAATCCTAACCCCCATTCATTCTTAGGAAGACATAAAGTGTCCCATTTCACCAAGGCCCATTTAATTTTCTCCTTAGTACCACTCCAGTGGAATCGATGATTGATTTGATCTAGTTATCGAAGAACAACCTTTGGGATATTCAACACAGAAGAAACATAAATAAGAATAGCTTGAAGGACTGATTTTACCAAGTTGATTCTACCCCTAGAAGAAAGCAACCTGTTGGTCCACTTTCCAATTTTTTTCTTGAATTTGTCCAACAACCAATTCCAATCTTTTATTTTCTGCCTTTGAATATTTATGGGAATACCTAAATAAGTGATTGGAAGGGAGGACTTCTTATATATTAATTTATCCAAGATCATGGATTCCTTTTTGGCAGAGCAGTGAAAGAAAATAATTTTAGATTTGTCTTCATTGATCAACTACCCAGTAGCCTTAGAAAAATAGCTAATAATTTTCTTAATATTAGAACCTTCCTTAACTGTAGCTTTACCTAAAAGAGTAGAGTCATAAACAAATTGAAGATGAGAGATAGGTCTAGCTCCATGAGAAATGATAAATCCATCAAGGGTTTTTTTTTCCCTCTTTTTGGTTATAGTCCTACCCAAGAATTCAACAAGACTGATGAATAAATAAGGGGAAAGCAGGTCACCTTGCCTAATACCTCTGGAAGCTGGGAATGACTGAGAAGGTATGCCATTGATAAGAACTAAGTAGGAAACTGAATAGATACATCCCATAATACAATCCATCCAATCCTTAGAGAAACCAAATTGCCTCAAAAATTTGATAAGGAAGTGCCAATCCACTATGTCATAAGCTTTGGATAAGTCTAACCGAATGAACATGGAAGGAGATCTTTGCATATCCATGGAATGGATGGCTTCCTGAGCAAGAACCATCTCATATGCTATTTGAAACCCTTCCACATAACCCCCTTGCTCAGGGGAAATAATCTTATGCAAAAGAGGCTTCAACCTTTCTGCCATGATCTTAGTAATGATTTTGAGGAGAACATTACATAAAGCAATAGGTCTAAAAGCTGAGATGTGATCAACCTCTTGAGTTTTTGGAACAAGAGTAATATAAGTTTTATTGATAACATTCAAAATTTATTTGGATTTCATGTCTTCTTCCACCACCTCTAATAAATCAGAATGAAGGATATCCTAAAACTCTTGGTAGAACTCAATGGGAAAACCATTAGGACCTGGGGTTTTTCATTTTTGTATTTTAAAAACTACATGTTGAAGCTCATTGATAGTAACAAGAGTATTCAAAATAGAGGTATCCTTAGAAGTGATAAGAGAAAGGATTGCTTGAAGAACATTTTGTTGAGAAGCTGAGTTAAGAGGAGTAGCGACAAAAATATTGGAAAAGTAATCGACAACAATAGAGCTCATGCCATCCCAAGTATAGAAAATTTTCAGAATCTGATTTAAGGGAAGAAATAAAGTTGTGAGATCTACGAGCAAGAAGAGATTTGTGGAAGAAATTTGTGTTTCGATCTCCTTCATTGAGCCATTGAATTCTAGATTTTTGCTTCCATAAGAGTTCTTCTCTTTTTTCCCATTCCTCTAACTGAGTTGTGAGTTCAATTTCATCTGCACTTCTATTCTATGTGATTCCATATAAATGGATTTTATTATTCAAATTTTCAAGTTGAGCAATAAATTCATGTTTTTTTTATGAACATCCCCAAACTCCTTCCAGTTCCAAGTCTTGATTTTTGATTTAATGTATTGTAGTCTTTTGGCAAAAATAAACATCTTAGTCCCATACCTAGGCTTACCTTCCTTCCACCATTGTTGCACACAAGGTCTAAAGGAACTGTCTCTAAGCCACATTAATTAAAAAAAAAAAGGAGAGAAACTCACATTGGTTTTCCACATTTCCACCATGACTACCAGTGATCCGAACCAACATTGTTAAGAGTCTTCACTTTATGAATGTGACCAAGGATTAAGAAATTTTCAGAGAGCAAAAACCTATCAAATCTCTCCATTATACATGCTAAGCCTTGCCTTCTGTTAGACCAAATCATAAGGCCATTATCTGGTTGGATGTCCACAAGATGAAGGTTTGAAATATTTTGCTCATGAGGTCAGTGCTTTTATCCAAATTTCTATTTCCTCCCATTTTCTCATCTATAGAGAGGATGGTATTGAAATCTCCTCCAATCAAGATCCAAGCTTCAGAAAAATGAGAGATAAATGAGTTATATTATTCCACTGTCTTCTATTTTTCTCCAAAGCAGTTGGAGCATAAATAGTAATGTAGAGCATAATTTGGTTGGAATGTCTACTTTGAATAGTTATAGCTAAAATACCCCAACTGCCAATCATATGGTAAATAACTACCTCTTTTGGGTCCCAAAGACAAGCAATGCACCAAAAGTCCCCCTGGAACTGAGGGAAAACACTTTTCCAACTGACCAAATTTTACTAGCAATTGAGTCCATATCCTCCATTGACATCTTCATTTATTGAATGAAAATAAGATGTGGACGATTTATCTGAATCATTCTTCTAATTTCATTTTGTTTTGAAAGACTCCCTTTGAGTCCTCTAATATTCCAAGTGATGATCTTCATTAATACCAGTTCTAAAAAAGTTGGGAAGGAAATTAATCTTACCTTTCTCTACAAGATTTTCACCTTATTTTACCATATGTGTTTGATTTTTTGAGCACCATTGGACTTAGGGAGTTATAAGAGAAATATTTTTTATTTTCTTGCCATTGTTTAGAAGAAAAATATAATGGTGAGTATATTTTATGAAGTGTTATTTTTGGAGTAATAAGGAAATTTTTGGTAAATCTTTTTGGGTATGTTGATGATATTTTAAGTGGGAGTTAAAAGGTGTAGAATGTACCTTTATTGTTTGTAGAATTTGATTCAATTTTGAAGGACTTGGTTCATGAGTTAATGTGTTATTTTGAGAAACCAAAAGAGGTATAGAGTATTGGTTTGAAATAAATTGTGCACACATTTTGAAGGTTTGCTAACTCATAAAGAGGTGTTGTGCTAACCCTTTTATAGTTGCAAAATATATTGTGTGTGAGATATATTTTTGAAGACATATCTCCATAAGAGCAAGCAAAGAGGTATGGGCATATCATTCTTTATTTAAAGTGTTTGTTGAATGAATGTTTTGAAACATAAGGTGGAGTGAAAATGATTGTTTGATAAGCATTGTTGGAAATATTTGAGTGAGGATTTTGTGATTCATGATTGAATGTTTTGGAGTCATTTGAGATAGATATTGTGAACTACTTGTGCTAGGGTTGAAGACAAGTTAGTGCATCTTTGTGAAACCTTTTGAACATTGGTTTGTGAGATATTGATTGAAATTGTGGAAGTGATTGAGATCAATTTTGTGAAGGGAAATTATGCATTAGTGTGATTGATCTATGAGAGAAAATTTGCAAGAAGGATAGATCAGTTTTGTGAAACAATTTATACATTGTTTTGATTTGATCTGAAAGGGTTTTTGCAAGTGATAGAGATTGGTTGATTGAGTACAAGATTTGTGAGTGTGAAACATATTGAGTTTTTGATAAAGCATATCATTCTCTATATGTTCCTGAGGTTAAAAAAGATTCTAAGTAGAATTTGTATGTGTGAAGAGAGTTTTTTGAAAGAGATTTAAGTTGTGTTTTGTATGCAATATTTGGAGTTATTTGAGTAGGTTTTGTGAGTAATATTGAGGATAGAATTGAGCAAGTCTTTGAGAAGGCTTGAGGATAAATTTGAGCAAGTATTTGAGAAGGCTTGAGGATAGATTTGAGTAAGTCCTTGAGAAGGCTTGAAGGTATATTTGAGCAAGTCTTATGAAGACTTGAAACAACATTGAGAGCAAGTTTGATTATTGATCTGTTCAAGCTTTGTGTTAAGGCTTGGGGAAGATTTGAGATAGAGTTTGGTGCAGATTTGTGAGCAGAGTTAGAGCATATTTGTGCTAGACTTGGGATAGAGTTTGGTGTAGATTTGAGATAGAGTTGAGAGCAGGATTTTGAGGTGATAGAGTAAAGAGGATAATAGTCTCCAGTGGATAGAGATCCATAATCCAGTATAATGGGAACAGAGGTATCCAGTGGAGAGAGATCCACAAGATAGAGCAATGGGGGTAGAAGTCTTCTAGAAGATCACCAGCCATAGTAGAGGGGATAGAGTTCTCCTGTGGAGAGAGATCCATGAACCAGAGCAAGGGGAAAGAGTTCTCCTGTGGAGATAGATCCACTAACCAGAGCAAAGGGGATAGAGTTCTCCTGTGGAGAGAGATCCATAAACCAGAGAAAGGGGAAGAGTTCTCCTATGGAGAGAGATCCATAAACCAGAGCAAGGGAAAAGAGTTCTCCTATGGAGTGAGATCCATGAACCAGTTGGGGAGATAGAGTTCTTCTATGGAGAGAGATCCATGAACCAATTGAGGAGATAGAGTTCTCTTGGATCAAGTTCCATGAACCAAAGAAAAGGGGAAAGAGTTCTCCTATGGAGAGAGATCCACAAATTAGAGCATAGGGGATTGGTGTCTCCTTTGGACAGAGGTCCATAAACATTGTAATAGGAAATTGATTCCCAAGATATTTGTTGAGAAAATTTAGAAGAAATATTTTCTCCGTGGAGTAGCCCACATTGGGTGAACCACATTAAATTTGTGTCTCTTTTGTGTGTGATGATTTGTGCATTGCTTTGATTACTGCTATTGATATTGCCATTGATAATATTGGATAATATTATTTGGGAAAGAAAAGTAAAATTTGATCTTATATTGTTCACCCCCCTCTTAGTATAAGCCTGTGTTCTTCAATTGGTATCAGAGTGGGTTCCTTCGAAAGAGTCTAACAACTTGAAGGAAGATAGTACAGGAACACATATGGCATATCAGAATGGATCTTCATCAAATAAGGCACCATTGTTCGATGGGAAAAATTATGCTTTTTAGAGCATAAGAATGAGGACTTACTTGATGGCACAAGGATATGAGACATGGCAAGTAGTTGAGGATGGGTTCACACCTACAACTAATCCTCCCATAGATAAATATGGTAAGATATTACATGTGAATAATTCCAAGGCTATGAATGCAATATTAAGTGGATTACATGAAGTAGAATTTGTGAAAGTTATGCATTGCAAATCAACAAAAGAGATTTGAAAAAAATTGAAGCAAACATATGAGGGAGATAAAAAGGTCAAGATGGCAAAATTACAAAATCACAAGAAAAGGTTTGAAGATTTGAATATGGAAGATGATGAAGACATTGCTACATACTTTATTCGTGTGGATGAGGTTTTTAATACCATGCGTGGACTTGAATTTGAAATTGAAGACTTCAATATTGCTCAGAAATTTTTGAAGGTCACTTCCTATGAGGTATGATGGAAAAGTTTCAGCTATAGAAGAGATGAGAGATATTGAAAAATTGACTATGGATGAGTTACATGGAATTATCACAGCTTATGAGATGAGAATAGTAAAGGATCCCAACTCCAAGAAAGAGGTAGCCTTCAAAGCATCAAAGAAGACAAAATATAAGAAACCATAATCAAGTTGTGAGTGTAAAGCAGTGATGAAGAAGCTAACTATGGTAGAAGAAACAAGGACTCAAGAAAGTACAAAGGTATGAAAATAGTGAAATGTTTCAATTGTGGTAATTTTGGTCACTATGCATCTAATTATCTAGAAACTGGAAGTAGTAGCAGTGAAGAGAAACATGATCATAAGAAAAAAGGAGGAAAATCTAGGTATGAAAAGAAAAATAGGTATGGACAAAGCAAGCATGAAAATAAGTTTTTTCAAAGGCACAAGAAGAGTTTCTATGTTGATAAGGGAAGCAAGGTTTCAAGTGATAGTGATGAAAGACCCTCAAATAGTGAAGAAGAAGAGATTATATTTTTGGCAATAGAAGAGGAAGAAAATGCTCCTATTGAATATAAATATGAAAAGTATGAAGATGCTCTTGAAGACCAAGAAGTAGAGAAAGATTCAAAAAATGAAGAGGATGTACTGTAGATCTAGAAGCAAAACTTATTGCTACTCTTAAAGAATTGAAAAAGGTTAGAAAGTAGAATTCAAAATTTAGGGCTCAAGTTCAAGAATGTGATGAAGAAAAATAAAAGCTTATACAAGACCTGACAAACTCAATAGCTAAGACAAGGATATTTAAAGAAAATATAGAGGTAAAAGTCTTAGAATGTGAAATATTAGAACATGAGGTAGTTTCACTAAGGATGGAAGTGAAAGATTCTAAGGACAAGCTACACAGGTTTGGGAAAAGTTCAAAGACTTTGGATAAGATTATCAATACACAAAGACCTTCATCTATCAAAACAAGACTTGGTTTTGAAGAAGGACAAGGGAAATAAGAAGAAGGGTCAAGCTCAAGCTCAAAAGAGGAAGAAGTTTAAGAGGAAGAGAGTGAAGGAGAAATTGAGACTTATGAGGATAAGTTGAAGAATATAAGATTCACTAAGAAAGGAAACAATGCACAAACAAGGAACAAGGATCATCACAAAGAAGAAAGGACTAAGAGACCAGTGGGTTCAAGGTAAGATTTCTTCAAAGGATGTTGTTTTTCATGTAATAAGTTTGGTCACAAGGCTATGCATTGTAGGGTTCATGGAAAGAAGGAATATGGTTTTACTAAGAGGAACTTCAAAGATGGATCTCTTCCAAGGGTATTGCTACTCTTGTAATCGATTTGGTCATAAAGCAATCCATTGCAGGGTTCATGATATAAATGAGTATGGCTTCACCAGGAGGAACTTCAAAATATTTGCACCTTCTAAGAACCACAACATTAAGTGTTATAAGTGCAATAATGTTGGGCATAAGGCCAAGTGGTGTAGAATAGAGTTTCCAGAGATAAGCAAGAATAGGGACACTCAAAAGAATCAAAAGGGCATGTTGAGAAAGAAGGTTGACAAAGGAAAAGAGCATTGTATGCTGGGAGTAGAGATACTCCCACCCAAAAATTAATCACCTCAAGGAGAGGAGGTGGGGAGGGGGCTGAGCTAAGAGTCTTATATTTAGCCCCAAAGGAGTCCCTTTGCCATTGATGTCAAAGTGGGAGAGATTTGAGTAAGGGAGAGAGCATTCAGTCAGGGGGAACAGTTTCTCAGGGGGAGCAGTTTCTCAGAGGGAGCAGATTTGGAATCCAATGGTTGAAAAAGTTTTTTTGAAAAGGATTGCCATCAATGACAAAGGGGGAGATTGTTGGAAATTTTGAGTATATTGTTGTCATTGATGTCAAAAGCTTTGAGGTCATAGGTTGATGACATTAGTTGATCATGGCAAAAATACAAGGTTTATAAGTTGGTTAAAATGCAAGGTAAAGATCATTCTCAGTGCAAGGAAATTGACAAAAAGAAAGGGTTAAAATATTTATATTTTAAGCCCAAGAGGTTTGGGACAAAGCTCCAAGTGATTGGTTAAAAGGTTGAAGGCCCTAGTTTAAAAATCCTAAAGGAAGCAAGTGACTAAGGCTCAAAAAGGAAATAATATTATAATATTAAAGTTAAAAGGTTAAAGCCTAAAGTTAAATTATAAAATAATTATAATATTTTATATTATATTATTTTATAAACCCAAGGTGGGTTTTGGCACCAAAAACACCGATGTTTGAAGCATGGGTGAAAATCCATATAAATATGGATAAATTTCATAGCCCTAAGGGTGTATTCGATATGCGCTTCAAGTGTTTAATGTGCGATTGATTCGAATATCTGAAATCCAAAATCATGAGTGGACGAAGACAAATTATTATTTAAAAAAAAAGAAAAAAGGCTCTAATGTGATAAGGAGAAGATCATGCAATATTATCTCTAGTCAGGCGATTGGCCTAGCGACAAACTAGACAATGTTTAAGTCACAGGCGGATAGCAGATCATGAGTTTGATTTCGAACAGTGATAGTTTTGAAACAAATTATTTTGGCAGGAAAGTTTTAGCGAAGGTTAAAGTGCACATCGCACATTATTATCTTTGTGTGGGTGGTTGGCCTAGTGGCAGCCCAAGCAGTGTGGGCGCACTGGCAGCTAGGAGGTTGAGTTGCTAGGCTCTTGAGATTGAGTTGTTAGGCACTTAAGGTTGAAAGGTTAGGCGCTTAGGTTGTGTTTTATTGTTTGAGCACCATTGGACTTAGGGAGTTATAAGGGAAATATTTTTTATTTTCATGCCATTGTTTAGAAGAAAAATATAATGGAGAGTGTATTTTTCTAAAGTGTTATTTTTGGAGTAATAAGGAAATTATTGTTAAATATCTTTGGGTATGTTGATGATATTTTAAGCGAGGGATAAAAGGTGTAGAATGTACCTTTATTGTTTGTAATATTTGATTCAATTTTGAAGGACTTGGTTCATGAGTTAATGTTTTATTTTGAGAAACCAAAAGAGGTATAGAGTATTGGTTTGAAATAAATTGTGCACACATTTTGAATGTTTTCTAACTCATAAAGAGGTGTTGTGCTAACACTTTTATAGTTGCAAAAGATATTGTGTGTAAGATTTTTGAAGACATATCTCCATAAGAGCAAGCAAAGAGGTATGGGCATATCATCCTTTATTTAAAGTGTTTGTTGAATGTTTTGAAACATAAGGTGGAGTGAAAATAATTGTTTGATAAGCATTTTTGGAAATATTTGAGTGAGGATTTTGTGATTCATGATTGAATGTTTTGGAGTCATTTGAGATAGAGATTGTGAACTACTTGTGCTAGGGTTGAAGACAAGTTAGTGCATCTTTGTGAAACCTTTTGAACATTGGTTTGTGAGATATTGATTGAAATTGTGGAAGTGATTGAGATCAATCTTGTTAAGGAAAATTATGCATTAGTGTGATTGATCTATGAGAGAAAATTTACAAGAAGGATAGATAATTTTTGTGAAACAATTCATACATTGTTTTGATTTTATTTGAAAGAGGTTTTGCAAGTGATAGAGATTGGTTGATTGAGTACAAGATTTGTGAGTGTGAAACATATTGAGTTTTTGATAAAGCATATCATTCTCTATATGTTCCTAAGGTTAAATAAATTCTAAGTAGAATTTGTATGTGTGAAGAGAGTATTTCTAAAAGAGATTTAAGTTGTGTTTTGTATGCAAGATTTGGAGTTATTTGAGTAGGTTTTATGAGCAGCATTGAGGACATATTTGAGAAAGTCTTTGAGAAGGCTTGAGGATAGATTTGAGAAAGTATTTGAGAAGGCTTGAGGATAGATTTGAGCAAGTATTTTGAGAAGGCTTGAAGGTATATTTGAGCAAGTCTTGTGAAGACTTGAAACAACATTGAGAGCAAGTTTGATTGTTGATATATTCAAGCTTTATGTTAAGGCTTAGGAAAGATTTGAGATAGAGTTTGATGCAGATTTATGAGAAGATATAGAGGAAACTTGTGCTATACTTGGGAAATATTTTGGTACAAATTTAAGATAGAGTTGGGAGTAGGATTTGGAGGTGACAGAGTAAAGAGGACAGTAGTCTCTAGTGGATAGAGATCCATCAGCCAATGTAGTGGGGATAGAGGTCTCATGTGGAGAGAGATCCACAAGCCAAAGTAGTGGGGGTAAAAGTCTTCTAGAATATCACTAGCCAGAGCAGAGGGGATAGAGTTCTCATGTGGAAAGAGATACATGAACCAGAGCAAGGGGAAAGAGTTCTCCTATGGAGAGAGATCCATGAACTAGAGCATAGGGGATAGAGTTCTCCTATGGAGAGAGATCCACAAACTAGAGCAAGGGGAAGAGTTCTCCTATGGAGAGAGATCCATGAACCAGAGCAAGGGAAAAGAGTTAACCAACTAGGGAGATAGATTTATTCTTTGGAGAGAGATCCACAAACCAGTTGAGGAGATAGAGTTCTCTTGGATCAAGTTCCATGAACCAGAGAAAAGGGGAAAGAGTTATCCTGTGGAGAGAGATCCACAAATCAGAGCATAGGGGATTGGTGTCTCCTTTGGATAGAGGTCCATAAACATTGTAATAGGGAATTGATTCCCAAGAGATTTATTGAGAAAATTTAGAAGATATATTTTCTTCATGGAGTAGCCCACATTAGGTGAACCATGTTAAATTTGTGTCTCTTGTGTGTGATGATTTGTGCATTGCTTTTGTTACTGCTATTGATATTGCCATTGATAATATTGGATAATATTTTTTGGAAAAGAAAATTAAAATATGATATTATACTGTTCATCCCCTTCCTCTCAGTATAATCATGTGTTCTTCACCTTTTTTTGTTTGTTTGTTTATGGAAAACACCCCTTTCAGGGTGCCACTTTTGGGTAAGACCTAAGGAGGTAGGGGTATCTATTTTGCCAGAATTACCCAGGGCTCACACCTAGCCTACACCATTTGACACAATCAAGGAGCATGCCTAAAATATTAAAAATATAAACAACACAAACCAACAAACATCAACAAACACAAACACACAAAAACAATGACAATAAAAACACAAAAACAACAAATAACAACAAAAAACAAAACACACAAAAAACACAAGAATAAAAAACAAAAACAACAAAATACTAAAATACACAAAACAACAAAACCATACCAAAACACAAAAAAAAAACAAAAAAACACACAAAAATAGAAAAAAACAAAAAAAAACAACACAAGAAACACAAAAAAAAACAAAAACAACACAAAAAACACAAAAAAAAACACAACAAAAGACAAAAAAAAAAAAAAAACACAAAAAAAGACAACAAAAACCAAAACAAAAACACACACACCAAAAAAAATATTTTATGGAAAAAATAGATTACATTTGTTGGAGAATATTACATTATTTTTTTTTGGTAAGTAGATATTTTATATACACAATGGGTTTTTTAAGAGGATCCCAAAACCTTATAACATGAGAGGCCGCAACCCTTAGAAACAAAAGGAGCCCCTTGGGCTAGTACAGTAGAAACCATAGTAAACCTTACCAAAAAAACATAGTAATGCCCAAGAGGGCTACATCAGAAACCTCAAACTGGAGGTAAAACATGTTGAAAAACAATAAAAAATTTGGTGGAATTGCCAGTTGTACCTGACAGAACAGGTGTCACGACACTCCCCATGCTTGTATGCCCAAGCCTCATCCTCTCTTCTTGCTTATGTGGAATCATTAGCGATATCTTGGCTAGCGACCTTCTCCACGTCCACCAAAAACAACTGCCACCACACCATGATACATGTGGATAGTAATCCCTTATTTGCCAAGTAGTCGGCTAAACCATTGACCTCCCTGTAGGTGTGCTTGAATTGGACCAGGTTCCACCAGAGGATGAGGTTCTTAGCCTTAGAAATGATATTGAAAACCTTCCACGCTGGATACTGGGAATTCAACATGTAGTTAATGATGTTTAGTGAGTCCCCTTCAACTACCAAGGGTCGAGGATCCTCCGCAATGAGCTCAAGTCCTCTTAGAAGTCCTTTGGCCTTCGCAACATGATTGGTTTGAAACCTCAAGTTTTCATAGAAATCCAGGACGAGCTGTCCATTATGGTCTCTAACTGATCCACCCGTAGTGGCCGCCCCTGGGTTACCCCCGAGAGGCCCCATAAAAATTTAACTTCAACCATCCTTAAGGAGGCCTGACCCACATAACGTCCTTCCTGGATGATCGCGGATCCTCCCGCTCCTTGATCTCCCCTGATACCTATTGACAATATTGTCACATTCCACCAAGGGGCAAAAAAATTGAAACTTTGTATAATATTTGTTTTGTTGAAAGTTTTCTTTTATTTATAAGTTATAGCAATTTTGGTTTTCCCTATCGCCCCTGGTGGATAAAATGAAAAGAAAAGAGATTCAGGCCTAAAGCACTTCAAATCATCACTTCGGGTGAGAAATTTGCTGAAAAAAGAACAAAAGAAATGCTTCACACTCGAAGCATTCCCAGCGGCTACTTTGGGCGAAGAGTTTTGCAAAGCAGCATCCAAGCGACTCCGTCGAAGAAGAAAAGGTCGCTCGAATTAGCTAAGGCAAAGAAATTACTTCGGGCCCGAAGTATTTCTAAAATCCACTTCGACCAGTTTTCACCCGAAGTGGTTGAGAAAATGTTTTGGCCAAAACTCCCCCGAACCGCAATTTCAAAAGATCGGCCCAAAGCATTTTTCTCGACCCATTAGCGAAGTAGTTTTGCCAGCGAAGTAGCGAAGGATAGAGGGAGATCGGCTTCGACACTCTACGCCCCTGAAGTAGTTTTGCGAAGCAAAAATCAGCGAGACACTTGTCGAGAACGCTTCCCAAGTTGGGCATTTTCCCAAGGCAGTCAAAAAGCCTCATAAATGTAATTTTTCTTGCCTGATAAACCCGCTGCTCATTTTTGGCAATTGGATGTGAAGTATCAGCCGGAGAAGAAGAACCCGACAAGCATGGCCACCACTCGAGCACCGCACCTGCAATCCAAGGACACCCAGGTAGCTCATTTAATGCTTCTTTCCTCGGTTGACTCGGTCACCATTACTAGTTTTGGTAGCCGATTTGAGAGATCATCCACAGCAGCAGCGAGGAGCCAATTTCTCAGGGCCCGAGGGTGTACTCCACTATTTTTGTAATAATGATTCAAAGGGCCGGGTCCTCTATAAAAAACCCAAACTTTACAATGTAAAAAGGGGGGGAAATTTTTGCTAGAAAGCTGCTGTAACTTGATGTCTTACGTCTAATACTAAAGATTTTTGTACTCCATTTCTCTCTTTTATGCTGCCTTCTGTGCTTAATTCTTTTGTCTGTCTACATTCGTATACTGAGACTTTGAATCCTGAATTCGATGTGCGATTGGGGACTGTACCCTAAAATTCACCCTGAAGGATACATAGGAGAGGAAAAACGTCCTTGTTGCCTTCTTTTATGCTGCCTGGTGGATCGAGGTTTTTGTTATTCCCTCGTCTTAATTGCTATTACTTTGAACCCTGAATTCTAGTGAGAGAGAGAGGAGAACCCTGCGAACCCATCCAGAGGATACATAGGAAGGTCGGCACTGTGTTTCCTTTGTCTATTCTAGGTGTTATTTGTTGCTATTTGAGTTATTAGTGAGTGATCATGCTTCCTGTTCTTCCCCACCTTGAATCATCAATCTCTAACCCTTACCCCTTTTTATTTCTTTCTCTAACCCGAACTCCTTTTATCTCTTTCCTGCACTCTTATCTCAAACCCCAAAAGTAGATTAGTATAGGAGCCGACCTTTCTCCGGAGATTGGCACAAGGGGCATCTCTTCCCTTTGGCATTTCAATGTTGGTCGCAGGTCTAGGGTGCGCAAACCCACCGAAAGTCCTTTCTTATGCAGATTTGATGACCAACAATTTTTGGCACGCTCGGTGGGACCTAAGGTCCCATATTTGAGAAAATTTCTAGCCCATATTCATCGAAGCCAGTAGTTCTAACAAAGTTCCCGGTGAGACCCGGTCAGTCTCATCTTCTAAGTAGTAGTGAGAATTGATGCTCTCATTACTAAAAGACTCTTAGCATCTAGCGACTTTGTTTTACCCGAGAATCTTCAAGTCGTAAAGACCAGTACTAAAAGCCTGTGCCTTCATGCAAACAAGATGGAGAGTTAGGAATAGAGGAGAGGAAACCGAGTTCTTTGAGCTTGATATTGATGCCTTTGGGGAACGCTCTAAGTTAGTTACCCTTGAATATATCTTACATGGGACATCCTCGCAAGAGGTTGCTATTGACGAGCAAGGTCCAACTTTCGATAGCATAGCATCTAGTTTTCCTCTAAATCCTCCCAACTCATCGAAGCATCCTAGTGCCTCCGTTCCCATTGCCCTTCCGACGAGCAACCCAAGAAGGACTTCGGGGACTTCTGTTCCATAGAACCCAGGCACAAATATGGCCCAGCAACAACAACAACAACAATAGTAGCAACCGCCGCCTAGATTATTCCCTGCATGGAATTCTTCGTCACCGTTGAATCTCGCGGGTCAAGGGCAAGTTCCACCTGGTGTAATAAAAAAGCTTTCGACGTTCGATAAAACTGGAAAGACTACTCTAGAGCATATCCAAGACATCATTTCCCTGGTAGAAATCCATGATATCACAGAAGAGCGAGTGATGGTGAAGCTCCTGGTTCTCTCCCTTAGAGGAAAACTAATCTATTGGTATAGATCTCTGCCATCTGGCACTATTATAGGATGGGACCAGTTAGCCGGATAGTTGATGCAAGGCTTCAACGAGTCCGTCGATCCAACTTCTCTTCTGCAACAATTCACTTCGATCCAAAGACATCCGCAAGAAGAGATTACAGACTTCAATGTTAGGTTCACTCGAACCTGGCAAAGAGTCCCAGTTGGGCTTCACCCAACCGACGAAGCCGCAACGTACTACTTCCTTCGGGTATTCAACCCTGATATCGGCCTTATGATAAGGTACTCAAATGTCAATACTTTTCCAGAGTTGTATGGGTTAGCCAAGAAAGCAGAAACGAACCTCATAGTCATGGGTAAACTCCCTCAAAGAATGCCAATGCCCATACTCCCCGAGTTCCTTCAAGCCCAGTATGCGAGCGCAGTCACTTCGCAGATTTTTGCAATCCCTACATACCCAATCTCATCCTAGAACCTGAATCCCGTTGTCTCGTAGATCACCAATCCACAGATACATTTCCCCACACTTTCAACTACGCCTCCCACTATCACTCCAACATTTCCCATGTTGCCTGCACCCCTCCAACATCCTGCCTTGCCTCCGATATCGACCATGGCTTCTTTACCATTAGTCCCTAAGGCCGATGATATGCAAGCCAAGATACTGCAAGAAATGCAATCATTAAATGCCACAGTGCAGACCTTGTCCAACGACATGATCGTTGTCAAGAAGAAGCAAGCGCAATAAGAGTTTCTACCAAGAAGGTCTTATCCCACGCATGCACTTACCAAAGACCAAGCGGTCCATCAAGGAAAAACTTCGACAAGAAATGCTGTGATAGATGAAGTCCCAAGCACTTTTGATCATGTATACTGGTGCTCTACATGTAATGATCCTCATGAGGAGAATACATGTATGTTGCATCAACACTACGTGTAGACACTAGCTAGCAACGGTCAGAGCATTCAAGTCAACGTCATCAGACAACTGGATCAGAACTTGTCCATCGATGAGGAAGAGCTAGTCGTAGTCCTTACCAAGGGAGGTAAAAGGATGATAGAGGTGGATGCCACTCAGATGGCTCCCTTAAAGGTACACACTCATTTTGATAAGGGACAACCATCCTCTTCAGCCCCTAGCGAAGCTCCTCCGCAAGCTCCAGTCAAGGAAAAGGCCCAAAAGGCCACTGTCGAACCACCTCAGGTGGAAACCAAAGAACAGGCTAAGGAAAATCTCAAGTTTCCCTCGCTCACCAAGTGACAAAGGGTCAAAGCAACAGAGCAATATCGCACCAAGTAAGAACCAAGAAAGGAACCTGAGGTGCATAGCTCCCCAGCCTACAACATTGTAGAAGAATTGAAGAGAATTCCAACCAAAATCAGTTTGTATGATGTTCTACAACTTCCTGAACAAGTGGACCTACTACAAGAATCATTGAAGGGGATCAATACAAAGAAGGCAGAGCCGCTCGCCCTGGTGTAGACCTTGTCTGCGTCCATTATAGGAAAAAATAGACCACCACCGTTCTACTTATCCTTACAAATGGAAGGATATATCGTGCATAACTGCATGATAGGTTCTAGAGCTGCGACGACAGTGATGCCAAAGGCGATATGCGAGGAAATAGGCATGGAATACACACGAAGCAGTCATGGAGTCCTCCAGCTAGACGGTACCCCAGTAAAGACTATAGGTGTCATCAAAGACATTCCTATTCGGCTACATAAGACACCTCAAATTGTGGTCATACAAGAGGTGGTAGTCGTGGATCTGGAGCCCTACTTCAGCATGTGCCTATCAAGGGAATTCACGACAAAGCTGGGCGGATATCTGTCCATGGACTACACTCATCTGGAGATCCCATTCAAAGGGAAGAAGGTGAAGATCTATAATGAAAAGCCTTCTACTTTCTTGGTTCAGAAGATGTCCAAAGAAGAGAGCATTGGCCCTGTGCATACGATCGCGAAGGAACTAGAGCAAGTGGATCTGGTCTAGGAATCCCTCGCACAGTTGTGTTGTGAAGATGAATTTTCATTGGCAAATTTCAATGCCATGATAGAGACCGAGGTGGGGTGGTACACCATCGCCAAGTCCGAGAAACCAACCAAAATGGAGGGAAAGGTTTCTGCTCAAGAAGGACTATGGAAATTGTTCTTCGACGGTGCCCAATGCAAGAACGGCGCTGGGGCAGTAATCCTTCTGATTTCCCTATTCGGTGAGCAAAAGGAATATTGCTATCGATTGACATGGAGCTGCACCAACAATGCAGCAAAATATGAAGCCTTGTGCTTGGGACTCAAGAAAGCTGACAAGTTAGGCATAAGACATCTTCAAATCTTCGAAGATTTTGAACTAGTTTGCAACTAGGTCACCAACAGATGCTCTTCAAAGAAGCACTATCTTAAATCATACCGCAATAGGGTATGGGACCTGTTCGACCAATTTGAATTCCTCAATCTACAGTCTATTCCATGAGAAAATAATCGACATGCAGATGTCTTAGCATCCATCGCTGCCTGATATTCTCTAGTGGATGATATGGTGCATAAGCCGAAGGCTGTAAGGATGATCTATAGACCCTCTATCCCGGATAGACATTTACATTGGCAAGTTTTTGACAATGACAAGCATATTGTCAATTTCATGATCCAAGAACCCGCTACAGTCGAAGACCGAAGCCCTAATGAGGAAGAATACGAAGGATTGGTCCAGTTGAAGAACAACCATGTTCCCAAGGGATTGATAATGCTTGAGAGCCTTTTTGATCAAAATGATCGATCGCTCTCCCACAAGATCTTTATCAGCGCTCAGCAATATCAAGATTTAGAACTGGAACCTGGGAAAGTAATAAAGGTCGGGACCGATTGTACTTCAGAAGAAATAGAGCGAATCCGATGTTTGTGTAAGAGGTACCCAAATATCATGGCTTGGTCTTATCACAACCTCAAGGGATATGATCGGTAGCTAATTCAACATACAATCAAATTACAAGAAGGGGCCAAACATTTTCGATAGAAGCAAAGGCCGGTTAATCCAAAGATCGAGGTCTTGATGAAGGCCAAACTGCTAAAAATGATCAAAGCAAAGATCATTTATCCCATCAAGCATTCTTCCTGGGTAGCGAACTTGGTCCCTGTCAGGAAAAAGAACGGAGACATCTGGTTATGTGTGGATTTCCACAACATGAATCATGCTTCCCTCAAGGACCACTATCCTCTCCCGTAGATCGATCAAATCTTGCATTCGATGGCTGGAGCTCAACGATTCTCCCTACTCGATGGTTTCTTTAGATACAATCAAATCTGGGTCAGGGACGAAGACCAGCATAAGACAACATTCACGACCAAGTGGGGCACATTCACCTACCAGCTAATGCCTTTTGACCTCTCGAATGCGGGGGCTACTTTCCAGAGGGCGATGGACCTAGCTTTTGGTGAGCTTCTAAACAAGGTTATTATTATCTATTTAGATGACATGACCGTCTTCTCTTGAAGGAGAGAGAACCACCCAGAACATATTCAAAATTTTTTTGAAAAATGCTAAGAATTTGGCATCTCAATCAATCCAAAGAAGTCAATCTTTGCAGTCAACGAAGGAAAGCTACTGGGACATGCAATTTTGGAAAAGGGTCTCACCGTGGATCCTGACAGAGCCGAAGCTCTGATGAAGCTCCCAATCCCAGTAGATAAAAAGGGCCTTCGGTCTTTCTTCGGTCAGATTAACTTCGTGAGGAAGTTTGTCCCAGAATTCACCCAGGTCATTAAGCCAATGTCTAAGCTTTTAAAGAAGGGCACAAAATTTTTCTGGATAGAAGAGAGGAGGAAAGCATTCAAAGAAATCAAGGCCTAAATTGTTCAGGTGCCAGTCTTGATCAACCCTGACTACAGCCGAGATTTTATCCTGTATGCAATAGGAGAACCTGAAAGCTACACCGCGGTCTTGACGCAAAAGGGGGAAGATGGAGAGGAACGACCCATCATGTTCCTCAGCCAGATAATCAATCCCCATGAAGAAAAGTACAATTTCATCAAGCATCAAGTGCATGCAGTAATGAAGTCTCTCAAGAAATTTAAATAGTTCATTTCTCAGAGTCACACGACAGTCTTCATCATTCACCCCGATGTGCATAGTTTCATTATCCAAGGGGAACTAGGAAGCAAGAGAGCTGGTTGGGTGAGCAAAATCCAAGAGTTCGATATTGAGATCAAGCCTACCAAAATAGTTCGTGGTCGCACACTATGTCAAGAGCTGGCGAAGAACGCAATGACCGAAATAACAGACTGTTAGTCAGATGACTTGCCAACAGGAGAATTCCTCGCTAATCAGGAAGGGGCCAAGAAATATTGGGTCAACAAAATAGTGGAATATTTTAGTACCCACAGATGCACCTCACATCTGAATGCTTCGCAGCAGAGACATTTCAGGATGCGGTTCGCCCGATACATTATGCGCCCAGAAGGCCTATTTTTCAGAAACATCGACGTCCTCCTCAGATGCATAAAAGATGATGATAAGAGGAGATTCCTAGGTGAATTTCATTCAAGACTATCTGGAGGGCACTTTGCTGGAAGAACGACGACACTAAAGATAATCAAGGCGGGTTACTATTGGCCCACACTCTTTGTCGATGCCTTCTCCATTTGTCGAAGATGTGAGCAATGCCAAAAATTCATCGGTTGAAGCAAAAATGCTTCGATGCCACTCCGACCGATACAAGTAGAAGCCCATTTTTAGCAATGGGGATTGGATTTCGTAGGGGCCATATCGCCAAACTCCTCTGCTAGGCACAAATTCATTCTGACTGCGATCGATTACTTCACCAGGTGGGCCGAGGAAATCCCCACAAAACATGTCGATCAAGATACTGTGGTCACCTTCCTGGAAGGATTGATTACCCACTTCGAAATCCTCGAAGCAATTATTACAGATAACGGTCCTGGTTTCACAGGCACAAAAGTCAACGAGTTCCTATACAAGTATGGGATATATCATAAGGTGTCTTCCAATTATTACCCCCAAGGCAATGGATTGGCAAAATCCACCAACAAAACACTTTTGAGGATACTGAGAAAGCTGATTGATCAAAACAAAAGAACTTGGCACCTCCTTCTGGATTGGGCCTTGTGGGCCGATCGGGTTTCTGTCAAAAGGTCAATCAAGACTTTGCCATATGCTCTGGTCTACGGCAAGGAGGCCATCTTGCCCACTCATATCAAGATCCCTGCGTTACAGTTACTCGAAGCAGACGAAGCTAACCCGATGGAGGAATGCCTGGTCCAAATACTACAACTAGAAGAGGAACATGAAAAGGCCTACCAGAACTTCACATGGCATGCTGAGGTCACCCAAGAATGGTTCAAAAGGAAATCATCCGATCGCATATTCAAAGCAGGAGACCTGGTATGGAGGTGGGATTCATGGAAGGCCAAGCCTGGGAATCATGACAAAATGGATGCGTTCTGGGACGAACCGTTTGAAATAGTAAAAGTGAATTCGGCCAATTCCTTCATCCTCAAAGATGTGAATGGCCAAGTTTTACCAATCTCCGTCAATGGTCTTCACCTGGAGACCTTCAATCGTTGAGGTATGTGTGTCCTAAATAAAAAAAAAAATCTTGCATATATTTTGTATATAGGATTTCAATGCTTTGTATATAATCTGTTCAAAATATCATGGAGATCAAGCGTCCATTCAACCAAAAAAAATAGACTCCTAGTTTCGGCTTCACAAAGCACGATCGAAATCACCTTCGGGGATTTTCTGCCCGAAGTAGCCGATGAAGGGAAGTTCGCTACGAAGCAGTTCATCCTCGGAGAACCAAACCACATGCAAGCCAAGGATGTGGAAAATGCTTTGCTAAAAGAATGTGCTGAAGGTGTTGTCCAAAGTAATTCTTGGTGAAGCCCTCCTTGATGAAAGGGGTTTCAGTCGGTGGTATTCATGAACCGAAGCGACAGTGTAGCAAAGGGGAACTTTGGGCACGAAATGAAGAAAATCAGCCCGAAGAAGAACTTTGCGGCAAAGTATTTTTGCCGAACCCCACTTTGGGGTGGACATATTTAAGATGTGCCTTGAAGAACATGCCAAAAATAGCCTCAAGAGGGGGGCAAAGCAGATGAACTCAATACGAAAGAAATGACACTCATCCCAAGGCAGTTCGTTGATCGAAAAGCCATGTAAAAGTACTAGGTGGCAGCGACTCGCATTCTCGATACAAAATCAAACCGTCGAATTGCATGGCCCTGCGTACGACGCCACCATATAGCCAATCAGATGCCACAATAATACTTTCAGGCTAGGCCCACGAAGTAATTACGATGGTTGCCATAAATGCCAGAAGTTGCCCTCCGAAGCTATAAAATGCAGACGCCTGTTAAGAACAAACCATTTGCAAGTGTGAGAGTTGAGTCTACATTCTGCCACCTCAAAAAGCTTTTGCATCAAAGGTTTCATAGTTCGTTGTGATTACCCCGTCCTCTATTTTGAGGTGCCGAACTCTGCCACATCACAAGTTATTCGGCTGCAATTGTTCACAATGGGAAGGAAGAACCCCATGCAGAAGGGAAAAGAGCCAGAGGTGACGGTTCCAGAGAAGGCGAAAGCCACGGAAGAAAAGAAATAGACACCCAGGAAGGCCAATCCTCCCCCACACATAGGAAAATAGGTGATGGAAGGAAGGGAAGAGTCTGATGATGAGCCCAGTGTAGAACCACCTATCGATAAGTGGGCAAAAATCAGAGACCCAGAACTCTCAAGAATCATGGTCGAGCTTCGGTATACCATCGACTTCATGAAAAGTAGGCTCTCAATGGAGAACAAGTTGGCTGTGGCATATTATTCCCACATATACTGGTATCTGGTCCTTCCTACACATCACTGCCCCGAGCTCATATACGCCATTGCTCAGAACTATCAACCGCAAACAAGGCAGGTGTTAGACGCCTCGGGTAAAAAGTTGTTTTCCATTTTGAAGGAGGACGTGCAGGCAGCGTTCGCACCACAGTAAAGGACACCAAAAGGCTATACCATTCGCAATGTCAGCCTGAGCAAACAAATAGATAAGTTCACCTCTAATCCCTTCATTTTGAGCTTTTTGCATGAAAATCTCAAGAGCGGTCTTCCTTCCGATAAGCAACCCCAGATGCCCCTACCCTTGGAGGCCTTCAAGAACATAGATATATTCTCTATCATTGCATGGGTAGGGGGCTTGTCAAGCGATACTTTGGTATGCCCATGGCAGGTGTCGCTAGTCGAATGCATTTCCAGAGGAGAGTTCTATGCTCCTAATGCTTCACGGCCGAACACTAACCCAATTTTCTTTGATTGGGCAGAATGGGTGGCCCAAAATCTACATATGCGGTTGTCATCCATGAAGGATGCTAGCAAGGAGCCGTACTTCTAGCCTTTTTCCTTCTTGGTTTGGATCTTTTTCTTCCATGTACATAAAACCCTTCAACATTGTGATATTTCACCAGTTGACAAGGATGGGATCCCTTTGCTTGTATATCAGTGGACTCGTCTCCTGCTGAGGTTAGAGTCCTATTACCCTTTCAACCAAAATTTTTTGGGACCTGCGATGCACATTCTGACAGGGTCTAGCCCTCGGGTGCCTCTATGACTTAGAGATAAAGTGGTACTGGAGAAAAGAGGAGATGTGTTTCAATTGACACAAGGGCTTGTGATCTGCCTTTTTGGCTTCATAGGGAAGCCCTTCTTGCTGCCCCTTTTCCCTTCAGAGTACCAATTTGCCCTGGAAGTTGCTCGACAAAGTGATGCGACCAATGAAACTTATGGTTACTGGCAAAAGTGGGCACACACCTGCAACTTCCCCTTCAAGATGGGAGTGATCGAAGTCTTTGCCTTAAAATAGAACATATACGTAGAGGAGAGGCTCACCGATTTTGGTCTGCTTCAAATACCACAGAGGTGGCTCTACGACCCATTGGGGGTGATGAGAGATCATTTGAAAAGCAAAAACTTCCATGTCTGTCCTCGCCCCGAAGTTCTGGAGCAAAGGAATAACCCCGATGGTACGGACCTGGAGTGGCACTTAGAGGAGATGAGGACATTGCCTCCTTAGCATGACTTCTATCCTATGGATGTCGAATTCGACCCAGACCAATACCCATTCCCAACTCCCGACTCCACTTTCTGGAGAAAAGAAAGGGATGATTTAAAAGAGGGATAGGCCTTCATCTGAACTTGGAGTGGCCGGTGGAACAAAATCGACAAAGGACAAGGGTTTCCAAGACCCAATATTGGTCTGATACACAATTGCGAATTCCATGTCCATTTTTAGAAGCCCATAAGAATTCATCTTTTGACAATGGACTCTCATAATCCACCATTCTCTTAACTGCTCCTCCTTATATTTGTTCAATCCCTTGGCTGTAGACCCAGGTGCATTCAACTTCGAGCTGTCCTCAATACGGGAGTCTCCCTTGGCCAAAAAACTCCTCCAAGCCCGATAGAACATGGAAAGAATGTTGAAAGAGGCAAGAAAGAAGAGAGGGCGCTCACTCGCTCAAGTTGAGAAATGTGCCGTCTTCAATTTTGAGGCAGAAAAGGTGCATAAAGTGAAGAAGATACCCAAAGTACAGAAGCCCCTGGATGAAATGACTCCAGTGGACTATGAATATCAGGATAAGGAAAAGGACTTGGAACATCTGAATGTGGACAAGGAGTCCGCCTCTATGCACATTGGAATCGAGACCTTCAAGGCACATGCCAACATTGCCAACAAGCGTAGGTTCGAAGCCGAGAATGCTAATATCAAGCTAGAGGAGGAGTTAACAAGGGCTCGCTCCAAATTGGCAGAGGCCAAAGAGCAATGCAAGATGATCTAGAAAGAAGCACACGCCCTAAAACTACAGATAGCACAGCTGGAGTGCACAACTGAGAATCAAGCACAAAGGCAGGCCAAAAATGATTTGAGGGTCAAGGAGCTTGAAAGTAGGATCTTGCAAGTTCAAATCTAGATGCACGAGAAGGAAAGCCTAGGGCTATTTGACAAGAGCAAAATCAAGGAGATTCACTCATAGTTGCTCAAGAGTTTTAGATCTCGGGCTGTCAGTGCCCTTTCAGTTTTAGTCTACACCATAGAGGCCCAGGTTGCCACCGTCGAAGGAGGACCAATCGTCGAAGAGGTCATTTAGAATGTCAGAGCCTGACTCAAGCTGGCCCTCAAAGTCCAAGATGCAAGGTATCAAGATTTGAAGCTCGTAGCGATGAGTCAGACAACAAGGGATTGGTCAACAGCCCAGGCCATAGTTCGCGGCTTTTTCTCCATAGCCAAGAAAGCTCAAAAGGCAAAGGGCCTATTGGGTGCATTCGAAAGCGAGAGGTGCATGTCAATGGGCTATTTTGAGGACCTCTTCTCCTTAGGCTTCCCGAGTTTCACGAATGATGATGGGAAGCCATTAGCCAAGGAAGAAATCATGCCAAAGTGGCAGCAGTTTGAAGGCAACATTTCGGAGATAGACGAGTGGGCCGAACCAATAATATAAAAGTAGGTTACTAATTACATATTGAAATACTGTAGAATCACTGCTTCCCTAAATGATCTGCATACTAGGTCCCAGCATGCAAAAATCGGGTAGATCGATAGGTTTCGAGCCTTGGTCAGGTCCTTGGAGAATCAAGAGCTATTCACAAAAAGCGTCTGGTCTCAGGTTCGTCGAACCTTGAGAAATATCCGCGTCTGCCTGGCCCCATTGCCAACGGCTGAAGACGTAGCAGAAGCAATGGCACCTAGAGAAGAAGAAGCAGTGGGGGAAGAAGAGGAGAGAGAAGAGGAAGAGGAAGGACAAGCTGTGGAAACACCCCCAGAAAAGGAACAAGGAGAAGGATATGGAGGTAACTCTAGCCCAATGGATAAAAGCTGAGGGTTCTATCATCGAGACGAGCTCGTTGCCCCGCGATTCGCCAAGAATTTTGACAATATTGTCACATTCCACCAAGGTGCAGAAAAATTGAAACTTTGTATAATATTTGTTTTGTTGAAATTTTTCTTTTATTTATAAATTATAGCAATTTTGGTTTTCCCTATCACCACCTAGTGGACAAAATGAAAAGAAAAGAGCTTCGGGCCCGAAGTGCTTCAAATAATCACTTCGGGTGAGAACTTTTCCGAAAAAAGAACAAAAGAAATGCTTCGCACCCAAAGCATTCCCAGCGGCTACTTCGAGCGAAGAGTTTTGTGAAGCGGCATCCAAGCGACTTCGTCGAAGAAGAAAAGGTCGCCCAAATCAGCTAAGGCGAAGAAATTACTTTGGGCCTGAAGTATTTCTAAAATCCACTTCAGCCAGTTTTCACCCAAAGCGGTTGAGAAAATGTTTCGGCAAAAACTCCCCCGAACCGCCATTTGAAAAGAAGTTCGGCTCGAAGCATTTTTCCTGACCCATTAGCGAAGCAATTTTGCCAGCGAAGTAGCGAAGGATAAAGGGAGATCGGCTTCGACACTCCATGCCCCCGAAGTAGTTTTGTGAAGCATAAATTAGTGAGACACTTCCCGGGAATGCTTCCCAAGTTGGGCATTTTCCCGAGGCAGTCAGAAAGCCTCATAAATGCAATTTTTCTTGCCCAATAAACCCGTTGCTCATTTTTGGAAATTGGATGCGAAGTATCATCCAGAGAAGAAGAACCCAAAAAGCATGGCTGCCACTCGAGCATCGCACTTGCAATCCAAGGACACCCAGGTAGCTCATTTAATGCTTCTTTCCCTGGCTGACTCGGTTGCCATTACCAGTTTTGGTAGCCGATTTGAGAGATCATCCGCAACAGCAGCGAGGAGCCGATTTCTCAGGGCCCGAGGGTGTACTCCATCATTTTTGTAATAATGATTCAGAGGGCTGGGTCCTCTATAAAAAATCTATACTTTACAATGTAAAAAGGGGGGGAAATTTCTACTAGAAAGCTGCTGTAACTTGATGTCCTACGTGTAATACTAAATATTTTTGTCCTCCATTTCTCTCTTTTATGATGCCTTCTGTGCTTAATTATTTTGTTTGTTTGCATTCATATACTGAGACTCTAAATCCTGAATCTGATGTGTGATTGGGGACTGTACCCTAAAATTCACCCTGAAGGATACATAGGAGAGGAAAAACATCCCTATTGCCTTCTTTTATGCTGCCTGGTGGATCGAGGTTTTTGTTATTCCCTCGTCTTAATTGCTATTACTTTGAACCCTGAATTCTAGTGAGAGAGAGAGGAGAACCCTGCGAACCCATCCAGAGGATACATAGGAAGGTCGGCACTGTGTTTCCTTTGTCTATTCTAGGTGTTATTTGCTGCTATTTGAGTTATTAGTGAGTGATCATGCTTCCTGTTCTTCCCCACCTTGAATCATCAATCTCTAACCCTTACCCCTTTTTATTTCTTTCTCTAACCCGAACTCCTTTTATCTCTTTCCTGCACTCTTATCTCAAACCCCAAAAGTAGATTAGTATAGGAGCCGACCTTTCTCCAAAGATTGGCATGAGGAGCATCTCTTCCCTTCGGACTTTCAATGTTGGTCGTAGGTCCAAGGTGCGCAAACCCACCGAAAGTCCTTTCCTGTGCAGATTTGATGACCAACAATAACTTCAAGGATTTGAACAACCCCTCTTCACACACATGCTTGGGCCATGGGCTGGGGATATGCTTGGAGTTCTCAATGGAAAAGGTGATGGCCCTGTGAGCGACTGAGGGAGGATCCCTGGGAGGATTACCGAAGACCTTACCATTGCATTCCAACCATATCTGCCACAAAAAATGGTGGAAGCAAGCATTCCACAGGAAACAAAGCTTAGGATTTTAAAAAGGATTATGCCATTGGAAGAAAGCCTCATTAATGTTCTTGGGGGGAATCCATTGGATCTGAAAGGTAGAGAGGATGGAGCCAAGGACCGACCTAGTGAAAAGATAGTGCAGGAACAGGTGGTCAGAGGACTCACATGCAGTCTTACATAGATAGCACCTATTGGAAATAGCAAACCCTCTCTTGTGAATATTGTCAATTGTGTGAGCTTTATTCTAAAAGGCAATCCATGAGAATAAATTTACTTTGGAATCAAACATTTCCTCCAGACCATGTTGTAAGGAAAGTCCGATTTTAGCCCTTTGCATTGGAATTCATAGGCAGATTTGACAGAGAATCCACCATCATCGGTCCCCCTCCAAATAATTCGATCCAAACCTCTACTGGTGGGTATGATGATGTCCTTAAGGATGGAGGACAGGAAGTAGGCCTCAGTATCTAGCCCCTCTAAATCAATGACTTTCCACCATAGGGATCCATTTATCAATCCAATGAAATTGACCACCCTCTGCCCAAAGTTATTATCAAGAGAAGTTTTAAGGTGAACCAACCCGGTCTGCTCAGAGAGAGGGTCCTCTAGGGCTCACCTATCCTTCTAAAAATCTATGCTCTGACCATCCCCAAGGATCCACCTGATATCATCTTGGATCAGATGCCTGGATTGGACAATGGCTTTCCAGAAAGTCGACCCCCAGTGGAAAACCCATCCTCAAGAAAGGAAGTGTTGGTGAGGTGTTTCCTCCTAAAAATTCTAACCCATTCTACCAGTTCATCTACCAGGATCCTCCAGGTGTGTTTGGTAATGAGTGCTAGGTTCATATTGGCCATTATCCTAAACCCTAATCCTCCTTGCTTCTTGCTTCTGCAAACTTTATCCCAGGACACCAAAGGAAACCTGGACTTGTCTTCATTGCCTGGCCAAAGAAAGTTCCATTGGGTCTACTCAATCTTGTGAAGAATCGAGGCAGGCAATCTAAAAATAGATATGAAAAAGGTCAAAATCCCTTAGAGGCATGCCATAGTGAGGGTTGCCTTGGCAGCTTGGGATAAGAACTTACCATTCCATGATGCCATCTTTTTGTGGATTATCTGGAGCATCATGTTCCACATCCCTTCCTTAGAATGCCCGCAGAAGAGAGGGAGGCCAAGATAGGTAGTGGGGAGGGAGTCAATAGAGCACCCTAGGATCCTTGTATTATGAACTTGATGCCTGATAGGGTTTTTGAAAAAATAATCTTGCTTTTGATGTAGTTAACGTTTTGACCATCACTCTCATAGAGTCTTAGGATTTGTTTGATGGATCTGGCTTGAGCTACTGAAACTATGGTGGACAGGAGCATGTGTCATCCACAAACTACTGATGGGTGATCACCTCAATCCCTGAGGCAGGGAGGATGAGGTCAACCCATAGTAGATGGAAGCCAAACTTGAAGAGGATCTCCCGAAGGAAACCTCTATCAACCCTATCGAAGACCTTGTTCATATCAATATTGAGGAAAAGAGCAGCCTTCTTGGTCATTTAGCTAGAATGCATGGTTTCATGGATTGAGATGACTCCATCCAAGATGTTCCTTCCTTTCACCAAACTGCCTTGATACTGATCAATGATAAGGGGGAGAATGGGCTTCAGTATGTTGGCCATAACCTTGGTCAAAACTTTGTAGATGAATTGCACAGGATGATAGGCCTATAAGCAGAGATAGATTTGCAGTCATAGGCTTTCGGGATGACGGCCAAGAAGATGGAGTTGAAACTGTGAGGGAGAACTTTGGTTGATCGGATCTCTCTAATGGCCTCACAGACATCGTTCCCCACCATATCCCACAAGGTTTGGAAAAACCTCAGAGAGAAACCATCTGACCCAAGGGCTTTATTAGGTTGCATTAAAAACAATGCCTCCTTAATCTCATCATGGGAGAAAGGTTCCACTAGTATGAGGTTCACATCCTAAGGAAAGATGCAAGGAATATTTGATTAGAGAGTATCCTGAGATTGATTGTCATACTTCGAGGAACTTCCCAAGAGGTTTTGGAAAAAGGACATCGCTTCAACCCTGATATCAACTATGTCCTTGGTGGATGATCCATTTCTACACACAATCTCCCTGATCTTGTTGGATACCCTGTGCTGCATAGTGGAGGCGTGAAAGAACCTAGTGTTAGCATCACCCTCCTTGACCCACAGGTCTCTTGACTTCTGCCTCCAAAAGGTTTCCACTCTAGCCAAGATGTTATGGAAATCTTCTAGGAGGTTTCTTTCCTCCTCCCTAGTGGGGCTGCTATGGTCCCCAACTTTGATTCTCATCTCCATCTCCTGAATTTTCTTAGTAATGGCCTTTTTACTGGTGAAAAGGTTTCCAAACACCTCCCTGTTCTAAATTTTCAAGTTTTCTTTGACCATATTTAGCTTCTGAGCCAGCAGAGAAGTGGTGGATCCTCCAATATTTTGATGCCACCATGAGGACACTTGATCTTTGAAATCCTTGTGGAGAGTCCACATGGCTTCAAAATAGAAAGGAGTTTTGAAGGAGGGAGGCCTACCAATTTCAAGGAGGATGGGACTATGGTATGATCTAATCTGAGGTAAGGCCAATAGGGTGGCATCACCAAATAGAGGGATAGCTTCTTGAGAGATGAGGAACCTGTCCAGCTTCACCTGGATGAGCCTGCTATCAATCCTCCTATTGCTGCAAGTGAAAGAGGAACCCTTGAGCTTAACATCCATGAGATCATTGGTATTGAAAAAACCTCTAAAATCCTCTATGCTTCTGCTAAGAGATTCATTACCTCCTTTCTTCTTAGATGGATGCAGTGGGCTATTGAAGTCTCCTCCTATGATCCATGGAAAAGTGTTGAAGGTGGTCCTCATTTGAGTTACTGTTTCCCATATTTCAGCCTGCTCGATGGGGGAATTTGGAGCGTAAATGTTGGACAGGATACAAGACTGATTGCTGGTCTTGGAGTGAAAAAAAATGTTTAGGATCCTACTCAAGGATGACAAAATCCTTTCTTCAACCATAGTAGGGTCCCAAAGGCACATGAACCCACCTGATGTTCCTTGAGCTAGACTGATAGGCACTCTCCTTTGGTCCAAATGGCCTTGGCAGACTTCCAAGAAGAGAGCTTATCGATTTTGGTTTCTTGCATAATGAATATAGAAGGATTGATCCTTTTACTTAGGTCAGCCACCAACCAATGCTTGGATGCCCCATTGAGGCCCTTCATTCCATGAGAGGACCTTAATTTCAAGGGTTTAGGGTTTTTTTTGCCTCCCTTCACTAGCAGGAAGGGGGGTTTGGTTCCTTGCTTATCATTCTGGTTCTTGGAATCATCAGAGAAAAGTTTCAAATGGGTTCCATTTGTGATGTCCTCCATCGTTTCCTTGTTTCTCTTCTCATTGTCAGAGGGTCTCCCTCTTTTCCTTTCGCTACCATAGTCAATGGCCTGTTTCCTACTCCTAGTGTTTCTGGGGTTGATTCTCCTAGAGACGGATGGGCCTTATTTTTTAGAGAAAGGAGAAAGGGGTACCTCACCCCTATTCGAGCGGTTTGGGGATTTCCTATTGCTTTCCAGGTACTCATCCATAAAAGAATTTGGAACAATAATTTTGGGAAGGGTCTGTACCTAGGTAAATGGATCCTCTATGCTAGGACTGGTGTGAAGTAGGGATTTTGAGAGCACCTCTTGATCCTTTTGGGCTGACGGGGAGGCTTCTCTTGGCTCACAGTTTTACTTACCTTGATCTAGAACATCACTCTGACCTTCCTCCTAAGGTGATTGGTGGGTGGGATTACGCATTATGTGTTTCAGTCATAGCACTGGCTCCTTGTTGAGAGGGGGAATACCCTAGTTCCTCTGCATGCCCTTGTTCGAACCTATCACCTTTTGATTTTGGGCCCTCAAGATAGGGCACTGATTCAGGAGGTGACCTTGAGTGCGATAGTGAGTACAAAAGGCTGGCTTGTTTTCATACTCGATGGGTTACCTCTTGATTATGTGTGATCCTTTATACAATTTTATGAAATTGGGTAACTCTATTTCCAAGTTAGCAGAGACACAAAAGCGGGCATGGACCATCTTGGATCGGACCTTGGTGGAAGAATCAATGGCAACGATCTCACCTATGGATCGGGCTATCCCTATGATGACAATATCGTGCCAACATTGGAAAGGGAGGTTTAGAAACCTACCCCACAAAGAAGCTACATTTATGTTTTGGTTTTCAGGGTTGAAATCCTCTCCCCACTTCTAGAGAAAAAGGCTCCTGTGCCCTAGTAACCCTGGTCCCCCGACCAAGATGTTGCAATAGTCCTCCTGAGTGTTGAGCCTGATGGCAAAAAACCCCTGAGAGAGGGCAACAATTTCCATGTTGTTGTTGGTCTTCCACTTAGAAAAAGCCCATTTTTGAATGGTCTCCATGTCTGGCCACCCTCCTACTAACTTGACAATCAGAGTGAAATGCTCAAGCTCCAGGTAGCTGTACATTAGGTCTTCAGGTATGACCAAATATACTCCATAAGGAAGCAATTCCTGGATGGGTTGCTTTGTTGGTGATCCTAGACTTAGTACCTGGGTGTAGGATCCTTTTTAGTTTAGGTTTACCCTGCCTCTTGGTCCCTCCTTACCAGGAGGGTCTTTTTCGATCCTGTCCAACCCATCCACCTGGGCCCCTACTGCATTGGGCCCTGCCCCATCATCACTACTATGGCTTGTACCTCCTGGAACCTTTCTTGACCATCCTACATCCTTTCTACCACATCCTCCCAGTTGCTCTCCATCCGCAACTCACTCGCCTGCTTTCCCGCTCTCCATCCTCCGGAATATTACATTATTTGATACATGTCTAGATTAAGATTTACTTTATGCAATGGAATAAATGCACAAGAATGTGTAATGATATAAATGTGCATGTTGTCCACATGTACATGAGTCCTTTAGAATAGGAAGAACAAGTGTCCTAGTTAGGTATGCATGTGCACACATGTCTATCATGCATAGGAATATGAAGAGTCATAGGAAGAGTGAGGTCAAAGAAACACCATATGAAGAGTCACATTCCATCCTATATATGGATGTGCAATTGCAATAGTGGAGTATCACAAGGGAATATCAGGAGATGGGAAGTCACCCATGGAGCAATGGAAGGTGATGTAATATGATGTATTTGAGGTCTTTTATTCAATAAGAGTTTATTATATTTTTTAGCATTTGCCATTAGCAATATTTGAGTTATTTCATATTTTGAATATAAGCTTATTTTCTTAGCATTATTATTTCCTTCATATTGATTTGAGTATTATTGATTTAGTGGTCATATTATTGAGTGGTTATTAATAAAAAGCTAACAGTGGTATCAAAGCCATGGTAGATCTAGCCACAATAGGTCTAGATAGGAATTGAGAGAGCCACTAGAAACTATTCTAATTTTTTATCATTCAACACCATTGCTGCATTTTTGCAAACCAGACATGCCTTTGGACCTACCCCTTGCAAAAGTTATTCACTTTGAGATTGTTTGATAGAATTTATTATATAGATTGGAAGGAAGGAAATTTCTACTGGTTAAGAAGAGACCAGTAAAGATAAAAGAAATTACCTCTGGAAAGAGAAACCAGAGAAGATAAAGGAAATTACCTCTAGAAAGAGAAACTAGAGAAGATAAAGGAAATTACCTCTGGAAATGGAAACTAGAGAAGATAAAGAAAATTACCTTTGGAAAAGAAAACCAGAGAAGATAGCATTTCTCACTAGGTTGAAAGAAAACCAGTGAAATTTAAAGATTTACCTATTCCAAGAGCAAAATAGAAATAGAAGAAAATTTACAGGTCTTGAAGATAGACCTTGATATTGAAGGTTTAGAGACCCTTAGAAGAGGTCCTATTGATAAATTTGATTTATTGAAAGAATATAGATTCCAGATTATTGATTTGCTAGAATATTTCCACAAGGTTGAAGGAACACTTGTGAAGACTAGGATTCAACATTGATTTGATTCCACTAGTTATAGCTAGTGAAGATTATTATTTTTGGAAATTTGAATATATTATTGTTGCTTAAGTTCTATTGCAAAAAATAGACATTGAAGGAGGTCCAAGAAGAAGGCCCCAATTGAATATTGAGAAGAACCAAGGAGAGGTTTTCATTGCAATACTGTTGATTGAAGAGACCCTAAGAGAGGTCATATTGAAGAACTTCCAAAGATTGGAAGATTAAAGATGGAAGGACTATTGAAATTCCTATTGCAGATTGAAGCAACAGATTGAATATTGAAGATAGAAGGACTATTGAAAGTCCTATTGCATATTGAAGTAGCAGATTGAATATTGAAGATATAAGGACTATTGAAAGTCCTATTGCAGATTGAAGCAACAAATTGAAGATTGAATATTGAAGATTGAAGGACTATTGAAAGTCCTATTGCATATTTTGGAGATCTAGAAAGAGATCTCATTGAAGAATTTTCCATAGTGGAAAATTGAAGAAACCAAGGTAAGGTTTCATTAAAAAATAGATTTGAATGCTGCAAAATTAGAAGACCCAAGAATAGAGGTCTAAAGAAGATTTTGAAGAAGAAAAGAAGGCTACAAAAAGGCCTTATTGAAGAAGCTGAAGCAACTACCATTGGATAAGAGTTGAAGCAGAGTTCATGGTAGAAGATTGAAAGCATAAAGAGTACCTAACCAGAAGAAATTGGGACAATTGTTGCCATACGACAACAAGCCCACAAGGAAAAGGATTTGGCAAGAAGTTTGTCAAATTTGAAGAAGATTTTGAAGAACTCAAGATATTCAGATTCTTGAGAAAGAAGATAGAGAAAGAGGTCAGATTTGAAGATAAAATTCAGCAAGAAGTCAAAAGAAAGCAAGAATACTGCAAAAGCCATAAATTTGAGAAATTTGAAGATAGCCACACAAGTTTTGTAGGCTAATTTGTAAAAGCACAAGTTGCTGATTTTTAGAAGAAAATTTGAAAGGAAAAAGGATTGCAAAAAGAAGAAGTAGAAAGTTGTAGATTGAAAAGCTTTGGAGAAGCTTTCAAGGAATATTTGGACAGCCAACTAAGATAAGTCTTGATAGAAAAGAGAGCAGAAAAATTTGAAGGCTAGTAAACTTCATCAAATAAGATTTTGGAATAACAATTAGAAGGTGTTTAAGCTGCATTTTTGGGCAGCATTGTAAGAACAAAATTAGCTGCATTTTAAAGAAGCTTTGGGAAATATTTGAGATAGCTTTGGACATAAAAGCATAAGGATTAGTAGCAGCACCTACGAAGGAGGTTGATTGCAGATTTGGAGTGCATTTGGACAGCATTTTAAGCTATAAAAATCAAAGTTAGAAAGCACCTATTTGAAGGAGAAGAACGCACCTATTTAAAGGAAAATAAAGCAAGCTTTGAGGCAGCCATTATTGCTGCAAATTGAAGGATCTACTAACATCAAATTGAAGGTTGAAGGATATACTAACATCAAATTGAAGGATATACTAACATCAAATTGAAGAATCTACAAAAAGGTGTGTAAAATTGATGCCATATAGATTACTATTGTAGAATTTTTAAAGGAGTTTATTAAGAGTTTTAAAGCATCATATTTTGGATCCATTTAGAGTAGGACAAGAAGAATATTTTAAGGTTTCATTAAGCTAAGAAAGGACACTATTTCACACCATTTATTTTATAGAAAAATTGCATATTATAACAACAAAATTACAAGTTTAATTGGAGTGATAAGAAGTTGATTATATGCTATTTAAAAAAAAAAGAGAAAATCAGATTTATTTAACATTGATTAGTGGGATAGAACCACTTTATTATCTAAGAAAGTTGAAATATTATAGCAGCATTAGATTGATTTATTAAAGGAGTTATAAGTGTTAGTATATGCTGAATTTTAAAGTGAAAGAAGAAGTAAAATATTCTACGTTTGTGAGGGAAAATAACCCTCAAAGTACAACAAATTTTGAAAAGGAAAAGAGCTCCAAATTTGGGCAGATTTTAGGTGTTTAAAAACACCATATTTATAGTTTGAAGTGGTGAAAACCACCACTACACAAAGAACCATTCGACAAAAGATTACAGGGGGGAAAATACTTCATCATATGTCCACCCACTTGCAGGAAAAAGCACCAACAAAAGAGCATAAGAAAGAGGAGCCATTAGGCTCAAGTTTTGGCCAGCCAAAGAAGGTAGAGAACGTCATCCACAACCTACAAAATTACTATTACAACCATTCAAAATAGGGCAGATTACAAGAGAAAGAAAATAGAGGGTGCATTATCAAAGAAGAAAAAGAAATTATCATAGTGATTACCATAGGGCCACCATTGAAGCATACAAGAAGGTCTTTGGTTGAAGCCATCCATGAGCAAGTCCACCATCATCCAAAGGAAGGAGAAACTTTAGCAAGAATATATTTTCAAGAAGCTAGAATACGTTTTACAAGGAGCAAGAATAAGTTTGGGAAGAGCAAAGGCATTCAAAAGCCTTACAATCCATACGTTTGGAAAAAGAGTGCATGCACAAAGAGTTGATTACACTTGTATCTTCCAAAAGAAGGGAATATATCCACTTGGAACTAAAGACAGAAGTTGGTGCATAAGGTTGAACGTAACTCTACATGAGAAAAGAGTGCTCAAACATTCAAATATTCTTCATTATTATCCAAGCACCCAAGAAGACTGTGTAACTCCCAAGTTGCAAGGAAAAAGGTGACAAGTGTCCACTTTATTCTATTCATGAATGTTAGCACCACCAAGAAAGGAAGACAAGGAGTCAAATAACATCTACACCACGTGGCACACATCCAAAGAAAGGTGAAGCACTCATATAGTCATAGAGATATCAATATAGATATTTTTCTAGCACCTTACATAACAAATAAAGAGGAGAAGCATTAAAGAGGGTCAAAGCATATTTGAAGAGTCATACATAGTATTCCAAGCAAGTTTGACTAGAGAGATAAGTGCCCAACAAGACCAGCAAGGAGCACCTAAATATTTGAGGTATTTACCATAGCATTTTACCATATATTAAAGTTTCATATTGATAGGAGGAATAAGAAGGGAATATATTCTAAGGTAAATGTTTATTAAAAGTAAAAGTGGAGTGATAAGCATTTTTATAACCTTAGAAAATCAGATTATTATTTTGAAGCCTATAATTATATTTTTGAAGAGCATTTTCTGGAATTTGAAGGTTATATTGGAGTTTTGTAAAATTGCATACCATAGTTTACAAAACCAATTAAATATTTGCAAAATTATAAAGGTTGGAGAAATAAGGATTCTACATAGAATTACAAAATATCTCAAATATTTTTTTTCAAAATTTCTAATTTTGGAGGATACAAGGATTTCTACAAAACATAATTAAAAGGACAATATTGAAACTAGGGAGATAAAATGTTTCCAACATTTAAATATTATCCTTAGTCTATCATTCAAAACTAAGGAATTAATTTGAGATAGTTTCTATTACTTATTTGATAAACTAAACTAGGGATCCATAAGGAAGTCCACCTCAAAGGATTAGAATATTCAAAGCTAAAGCAATTATGGATATGGAAACTAGTAAACATACAACATGAAATCCTCAATGGATTGATTGCCTTAAAGTCTTAAATATTTTTGGTTTGAAAGAGCTAATTACAAACCTCAATTCAGTAACCAAGTTCATTAAAAGTAGAAGGATGGTTGAATTCAAGTATGAAGTAGAATATGTAGGATCTATTAATGATGGTACATATGATTGAGATTTATTTGGACTTACACAAGATATTGTTGTTGAAGACAACACTAATAGATTTTATGAGAATCAAATTGTAGGGAATAGAAAAGAAAAATGGATCAATGGTGATCTAAATTTATCTTCCATATTCATACATAAAAATCAAAGGATGGAAGTGATGAAGCAAAAGTGTATAGATAGGGAAAAAAAGAATAATATGATTCTAAGGATAGAAGGAAAATAAAAATTCTTATACAGGAATCTGATGACTATGCAAGAGCTCAAGAAACTTGTAATCTTGAAGCCACAAAGACTGAAATGTACCAACCATTCATTTGATCGAGTATACAAAAAGGTAGCAGATTGGAGAAAGCATAAAAGACTATTGAAGAACGCAAGCTTATACTAAGAAGGGGGATGAAAAGTATAAGACCACTTTTTACTTTTCTTTCCAAATCAATATTATGCATTGTATAAATAACAATATCAACAATAGTAATCAAAGCAATGCACAAATCACCACACACAATAGAGACACCACAATTTACATGGTTTACTCAATGGGGGCTACTCCATGGAGAAAATATTTCACTAAAATTTTCTCAATCAATCTCTTGGGAATCCTTTTTCTATTACAATGTTTATGGACCTATGTCCAAAGGAGATACCAATACACTAAATCAAGTTTGTGGATCTCTATCCATAGGAGAACTCTTTCTCCTCTGATCTGGCTGGTGATCCTCTAGAAGACTACTGCATCCATTGCACTTGCTTGTGGATATATCTCCAAAGAAGACTCTTGTCCCCACTCAGAAGACCTATCCTCACTACCTGGCTAATGGATATCTATCCACTTAAGACTACTTTCCTATTTACTCTGTCACCTCCAAATATCTATCTCAAATTTACACTAAACATAGTCCTTCGATCTAGTACAACTCTACTCAATATCTATCTCTGGTCTGGCACAAACCTATCCTCAAAATCTACACTGAAATCTACTCTTAAATCTGCACTAAACATAGTCCTTTGGTATAGCACAAATTTATCCACAAGGACTCTCTATAACTTGCTCAAATATGCTCTACAAGTCCTCTATAACTTGTCCAAATATGCTTAATAATTCCTCTCAAGAACTTGATCAAATATGCTCTACAAGTCCTCTCTAGAACTTGCTCAATATACTCTACAAGTCTTCTCTAGAACTTGTCCAAATATGCTCTATAAGTCCTCTCTAGAACTTGTCCAAATATGCTCAATAAGTCCTCTCAATATCCAAATCTGATCTACAAGTCCTCTCAAATACTTACCTTAAATTTGCTCAATAAGTTCATACAAAACATGTCCAATCTCATAGAAACATAAGGAGAATTGTTAGAGATTCAATATATTCTATACTAATAACAATGATCAATTAATTTCAATAACTCCCTTAGAAACATAAAGAGAATTGTTAGAGACTCAATATACTTCAAATTCAAATCAATGCTCAATCATTTCTCAACTCAATTCAGAATATAGAATAGTTTATTTTATGGAACTTGAACAATTACTTCACACATCCACTTGACTAGGCTCAAGCAACTCTACTCAACCAATCACTCAATGAAATAATCCTCTCTCTCAAACCCTAGTCTAAGCATATAAACATCAACTCAAAATGTTTCCAACAATGCTCAAAAACAAGTCTCACATAACAATGATACTCATGATCTTTGCAAACCCTAGTTCAAGTTCTTCACTCAATAACTCACTTCAACAACAATACTTATAAAACAACTCTCACGTAGCAATTATACTCAAACCCTAATTCATGTTCTGCAATCAATAAATCACTTCAACAATAATGCTTATAAAAAAACTTTCACATAACAATGATACTCATGTTCTATTCAAACCCTAGTTCAAGTTATTTGCTCAACAAATCACTTCAAAAACAATGATTATAAAACAATATTCCCATAGCAATGATACTCAAACCCTAATTCAAGTTCTTCTCACAAAAAATGGCTTCAACAACAATGCTTATCAAACAAGGTTTAACAACAATTCTTTATTCTAGAAAACCTTGAAGCATTAACTCAACACACTCAATAGGAAACCCTAATCAAGTCCTTTTCACTCCAAACTTATTTTCCATAAAACTAATCAATCAACTCAACTATGGAAGAATGTGATCATACCTTTTTCTTGATGATGAAGGGATCTCATAAATCTGTCACAACCACAAACACTTCTATTCCAAGATCAAAGAGGTTAGAAGATAAATATTTCTCACAATGTAATATAAAATCTCAATTACACCTTATCACTCCATATTTCAAAACAACCATCAACATACATAAAATATTTATCCATTAACACTTTATAATCTCCCAATTAAAATAAATTCAACATCCACTAAAATTAACTCAAAACATCTTTACTCATATTTAATGGCAAAAAGAACTTTGGCAAAAATCAAATCTACTTTCCTTATAACTCCAATAACATAAATTACTTATCAATAAAACAACCTTTCATAAACCCTTATAACTTCAAATAACACTTTATAGAAAACCTTAGGCAAATAAAATTTAATTAAAAATACCTTTGCCACTAGTGGGATTCGAACCCAAAATCTCTGCCTCTGCAAGCGCTCTAGCCGCAAGATTGACCACCGCATGTGCTAGACGCATGCTTGAAAGCTTAGGAGCACTTTGTGCTCTTTCTCCTAAGTCTAGTGCTCAAAATGACCACGTACCAAAAAGCTCTTCCCTTGATGCTTAATATAAGCATGTAAACTAACCACCACGCAAATCGATCGTGGTCACTTCCACTCCCAATGCTCTCATGAAATGCGCACTACCAATGGACCACCCTATCCAATGAGAGTGAGACCTTCTCCTCCCCTTTTCATATTTTTCCTTGGTGCTAAAAGACAATACAAGTTTATCTTCTTCCTCAACGATTGCACGAATTATCTTTCACTTTGGTCGCATAAAATGTAATCGAAGAAGGTAAGGTATAATATTCTTTGGCATGATATTTATAAACGATTGCCCCTTTTGCCATAGACGTTGGCACTCCATGAATTTTGATGACGTCGACACTTTTTAAAACCTTTTATAATTTATAAACCTTTGACTTTAATAAACATTAAAGCCTTCCTTGGGATAAAATTTAAACCTTTAATTTGTATTCCATTGTTTTTATGAAGATTATATTGCCACCATGGTTTTAATAAAAACCTTAATTCTTCCATCACAATGTCTAAACAAAAAAATCTTTAATGATAACTTTTCACCTTGGTTTTAATACAAACCCTTATAAAACAATATTTTGACAACTTTTCTTCAACTCTTTGCATTGTTCCTGGTGACAATAATGGTGTACTCCATTGTATTACTGATAGCTTCATGTGTTCATCTTGACATAAATGACGACTTCACACCTTAACATCAATGACAACTGAAAGAGCTCAAAATGTTCAATAACTACATCAACAACAATTTCAATGTTAATACAATCAACCTCAGCTACAATACAAAGTAAATCAAAAGAAGCACTTAGCCCAAATGATATAGGAAATACATGAACTAGAAAATACTACAGAAGAACATGAAACTACAATATTTTAAGCAAATATAGTATTTTATGAAAATACTAATCAGGATACAAACATGAAGCAAGACAAAGAATAAAAATAAGAAGAAGATAGGTTCAAGAAAGAATATGAATATCTAGATTGAAGACTAAAGTATTCAATAATCAAATAATGTAATACAGGGGGATGTTGGAGAATATTACATTATTTGATACATGTCTAGATTAGGATTTACTTTATGCAATGGAATAAATGCACAAGAATGTGCAATGATGTAAATGTGCATGTTTTCCACATGTACATGAGTCCTTTAGAATAGGAAGAACAATTTTCCTAGTTAGGTATGCATGTGCATACGTCTATCATGCATAGGAATATGAAGAGTGAAGGCTAGGAAACACCATATGAAGAGTCACATTCCATCCTATATGTATGTGCAATTATAATAGGAGTATCACAAGGGAAGATAAAGAGATGGGACATCACCCATGGAACAATGGAAGGTGATGTAATATGACGTATTTGAGGTGTTTAACTCAATCATAGTTTATTGTATTTTTTAGCATTTACCATTAGCAATATTTGAGTTATTTCATATTCTAAATATAAGCTTATTTGCTTAGCATTATTATTTCCTTCATATTGAGCTTAGTATTATAGATTTACTGGCCATATTATTGAGTGGTTATTCATCAAAAACTAACAACATATATGGCTTTCCAGGCCAACATGCCTTTTATCCAAGAATCAACACAAGAAACATAAGAATGATCTTTCTGATAAGGGGATCAAAAATACCTTGACTAGACCAAAGAGAGGCTAATACAAAGTAAAAAGGAACTAGGTACCTCTAGTATTGGAGCCATCTAGAGAAAGGATAGAAAGAAGAGCATCCTTGATATGCAAAGCCCACAATCTGGAAGGGTAGTCGTAGCAAGTAAGATCACCTTTATCCAATACCCAATTTCAACTGCCGCCAAACCATCGTAAAATAGATATGGTTCTACTTCACTCCCATCCACCCCCGAACATCACCCAAAGTTCATAGAATGCTTCTAAGCATTTCTAGAATGTTGTTGAGCATTTGTAGCCATCCCCAAATGCCTCTGGGTATTTCCCACAGCATATTTGTAGTTTGTAAGCCCTCGGATGCTTCTGGGCATTCGCATGACTCTCAAACACAGAAATAGGAGCATTACATATCAACATTGACAAGGTAAGATATTTATTGCATTTATTTATGTTTTTACATTTTATTTATAGTTCAACATTGCAGCATTTAGGGTTTATAGGTTTTATCATTTAGAGGGCCTCACATAGTGGAGCCCTCATAGGTGCTATTAACCCTTTTATGTTGTTTTCTATTTGTAGGTGTAAGAACCACATTTTTGGAAGTTGTTGTAGCTAGGGTGGTCTCATAGGGATACACAAGCCCACACAATTTTTTGGAGCAAAGATGATGTAGAAGACACCATATATTCACTTGTGAATAAGGGTTTTTAAACCCTAGATTTGTAATCATTGTATCAATACAATATCATATTGTAACATTGGAGATCAAGGCTCCCCCATAATAATATCAATATTATTGTCTTCATTTGTGTAATAAGTTTTTGTGTTGATTCTTTTATCTATTGCTTTGGTGTTGTCATTTTTTGCTTTACAAAATGGTGATCATGGTGGGACCCCCAAAGGGTTCCTCATTTTGATTTACCTTGTCACTGATTTATGTTTTTGTTTCTATTTTGTAGGTTTCTAGAAGTTTGATCATGTGAAAATCATAAAAATTAGGGTTTCTTGGAGTTGTAGAGTTCGATCAGTGGTCGCACGGATGCCCTACAATGTTTGAGGGATGCTCTAGTGAGATGCCTCACAATGTTTAGGAGACTCTGGTTGATATTTAGAAGAGTGGGGAAGAAATACGTAGGCTTCCTGGTAAGCCTGGTTCAAACCCTAACTCCATTTTATTTTTATTTTTTGCTTTTTAATAGTGAAATTAATAGGAAAATATCTATTTTCTATTTTAAAGAAGTTGCATTTTTCATTTTAGGCATTTGCATCTTTCATATAGTTTGCATATAGGGTAGAGTTGCATTTATGCATTCATTGTAGTTGCATCATCACATTTGATTCAGATTTCTATTGTTTTATGGTGTTTCATTTATTATTTTGTATGTTGTTTGCAATTGAAATGATAAAAGCATAAATAGTTGCATATTAGGGTTAAAGGCTTCCATTTTTGCTTTTCTAATCTGGAACAAGTTCATAATACCTGAGTATACTCTCACTATTGGAATCACTTGATGATTTAGGGTGGAAGAACTAGGTGAACCCTCCATTATTGGAATCACTTGATGATTCAGGGTGGATCTTAAGCGGTGTACCCTAAGTTATTTTGAGGAACTTGGTGTTAATGTCCTTGGATTCTAGCTTAGATAAGTGAAATAGGGTGTTTTTAGCATTGAGTGAACACTATAGACAACATAAATCTTAAAAATGAATCACACACTTTGCACATCACACATTTAACAATAGTGAGTTGGATTTCATCACCAACCATTGTTCGAGATTGGTGATGGTGGGCTTCATCTCCATCCATCATCTCACCCCATAGAAACCATAGTCACCCATGAGCAATATTTCTAGATTTCATCACCAGAAATATTCTCATTTTCCATCCATCCTTAGAGTCCACCTTGCATATTAGCTTAGGTTTGCACATTATAACACACAAAACCACATAAAAAAATAATCTATTGCAAAACATAGGATTGAGTTGCTTGTTTGATTCTATGTGATTTCCATTACATATTTTCTACACATTCCACACATTCACCATCCCCAACTGACTCATTAGCTTATGGTTTCAACTCAAAGCCAAGAAAATATTTTGATTCAAGCCTCTATTAGCCAAACCACTTCATCCATGGAGTGTTCCACATATTTCCCTACCACTTCTATGGTTAATCCTGTAAGTGTGATACAGATAAGTTATTCTAGTTTATCTATGGGACCCTCACACACTATGTATACCTCAAATACTGATGTGTTGCATAGAGCCATCAATACCCCCATTCCAAAAATTGAGCCATCATCCCCTACCAACCCTAACATCACCTACATAGATATGGGTAAATTTGGAGCTTATCTAAGATCCATTAACCCTATTCTAGAGCAAATCAATAGCCCACCTAGGCATAATCCTTCTTCTCAGTAGGAACTTGCCCACTCGCATCCTTCTAGTTTCACCCAAGTGTATACCAACCCTCTTTTTGAGGCATCATCTGCACCTTCCCATCACTTGTCTCTCCCACAACAATCATGTGGCCAAAACATTTCCATCCCATCTTCCTATACCACCACCTATGGCAATCCATTGTATGAAGCACATGTCAATGTTGCTTCACAAATACTAGTCTCCACTTCATCCAATGTCCCCCATTCAGTTGCAATCCCTATTGCAACCTATCCTCCACCCACCTCATCCATTTCCACCACACCTACACCATCTACCTCAGAAATTTCCATACAACAAGCATGGCAACACCTCAAAAAATTGCTCATGGGTCAACAAGATGCTCATTCTTATCCCCAACAACAAATACAAGTGGTAGATCTTAAGCCCTAGTCTATTCCAACCCAACCTACCTTCTTTACCTCAAATCCATCATGGGTATCACAATATTCTATGGTTTCCATCCCCACACCTCCATTAACCCACACCCATTCCATTCCCACAAGTCAACACATTCATAGTCCTCAAACCTCATCTCCATTCCATCACCTACAATCATTCCCTCATCAAGCCCAACATCATCAAATACAATCCAATCCATCAAACCATCAATATCTCATCACACCCCAACATTTCACCACTTCATCTCCACACAATCACCAAGTAATTCAGGGCTTCCACATACCTAGGGAAGACCCTAGAATTTAGGTAATGCAATAACATATTGATAGCTTGATACAACACACTCCTGGTATGATGAACCAGAAGCCTACTTTAAGATAACTAATCAATCAACCCATTCACTTTTTGGTACCATCACCACCATATCTAATAGATTTTATAGTGCCAAAATTTGATAAATTTAAAGGGACTGAGGACCCTAGAGAGCATGTAAGCACATTTATTCACTCATGCTTCAGAATCCAAACTCAAGATGCTTTAATGCTCAGAACCTTTCCTCAGACATTGGGGGGAGATGTCATGGAGTGGTATAACCATCTACCTCATCATAGTATTTATACATTTGAATAGTTGGTAAACCAATTCCTAGAAATATTCTCCCTCAATGTTCATAAGAAAATCACATTGTCTGACTTGTATAATCTTAAGAAATTTGATGATGAGTCAGTCTATGATTTTGGCAACTATTGGAGGGTTATTATCACAAAAATACCATTCTCCCTACCAATGGAAGAGTTAACTCGATTTTTCACCAAGAGTTGCTTAAAACCCATCTCCTGGTTATTACAATTGCAACAATATAGCTCATTTGAAGAAGCTCTTGCCTAGGCTAGCATAATTGAGGAAATAAAAATCCAAGAAGGTGTGCTAAAGCCTAAGAAGAAATAATGGTAGAATAAGGGCCAATCAAAAGGAAGTTATTCTGGCCAATCTAAGTTAAATCAAGTGAATCAAGTGGTCATGAGTCAATTGGTAATGGCTCAACAACAACAATCAATGCAACAACAACCATAACAAATTTCATATCAAGTGGTTCCCCCACCCCAAAAAATTCATAACATAATACCAACTATGGATAATCATCAATATCGATAATCTATTTGATAAAATCACCATTACACACCCTTGTCTGAATCATATGCTTCCATATTTCATAGGTTGTATGACACAAATCAGCTTGCCTTACCTGAGGTTAAACTAGATGATCCTACCAAGCATAGCAAAATCTATAGGGAACATTTATTTTACCCTTATCATCGATAGAATGGGCATGACATTAATAACTGCTATCAATTCAAAGATATAGTGCAAGACCTAATTGACTTAGGGGCCATCAAGTTTGATAGTCCCTTGGCTCAACAAAATTAGAACCTTGGCATTTATCAAACACCACTTCCTCATCATGAGGAAGTGCAACCAACAATAGGAGGGTCAAACATCAAGACTCCTCCTAATCAAGTCAACCATGTGCAATAATACCAAGGTTTTGTGGGTGCTATTCATGTAGTCACCCGAGGTCAACAATGCACCAATCAACAAAATGCACAACAATAGACTATCCAATCTCCCATAGCACCTCAGGCAAGTGTGTCTCCTCAACCTACCAATTCATCATCACCCATTCAGTTCTCCACCAATTCTCCCCAACCAATTCACATTCCAAGCCATCCATCTCCACCCACTCATCTTTCCAATCATCCACAAAGGCCAATCATCTCTCTGAGTAGTCGACTAACCACTAGCCTTAAAATAGCTTCAACCAAACTATCTATTTATGAGCTAATACAACAATCTCCCCCACACCATGAGGCATTAATGGAGATTCTAAAATCCATTGAACTCCAATCTCAGGATACTAATACCTTTAGCAATTTTATGGGGAATATCCAAACATGTGTGGAGCCTTCCATTACATTTTATGATTTTGAAATCAAACCAATATCATCAGAATCGATGGACCCTCCATTACACATTATGGCTCAAATTGATAGGAAGCCATTCAAATGAGTTTTTATTGATATCGACTCCTCCATCAATATCATCACCACCTCTGCTCTTCAACATCTTAATCTTCCACCATCTCATATAACCAAATCCACCTTCACCTTGAAAGCATTCAATGATGCTCTCTGTTCCATAGTTGGCACTATTGTTTTACCCATCGAAGTGGGGGTAAAAATATTGCATACAATGTTCCACATCTTGGAAGGATCCATGGCATACAATGTACTCCTTGGATGCCCCTGGATTAGGGAAATGAGATGTGTCCCCTCTATACTCCATCAATGTCTAAAATATGTACATGAGGGATAAATTCATTGCATACCAATGGATGTCAAACCATTTAAGTATTGCAATTTCATCTCAAATCCCTATGAATCCACTCTTCCATCCACTCATATTTTCTTGACCCCATCAACCACATCATCCACCACACCATCCATCTCTTCATCCAAAGCTCCTATTCTTGAGGAGCTCCCCATCACTACCCCACATCAAGCTTCCACCTTCATGCCCCCATCCTCATCACCATCGACTACATGTACATGTGGTCAAGCCCAATCCACATTGTCCACATCATCAACATCAACATCCCCCATCATTATTCCCTCCACATCATCACCCATTCATCAAACACCTCAACCAAATCCACCTTCATCCACATCAGTTGATGTCTCACAAGTCGAATTAATGGATTATGAGATGCCATTCTAGCCCACACCTCTCCCATTATCAGAGCCACAAGCCAATCATGAGCCTTCCACATCCACCTCCACATCATCCCAAGTTGTGGTCCACCTCACTAGTCCTAGCATTGGTGAATACATGGTCCAAGATATTACTATTACACCACTTAGCATCCAAACCACTAGGGATTATGGTCACCCATGTGACCCACCCTTATCCATAGGAGTGGTGTACAACATGGGTTCAATGCCTAACAACATCAATTTTGTGTATGGGAGGATTGATTCATCATCCAATCCATCTTCCCTAGATGAACCCAAACAACCAACCCTTGCCAATATACAACACATGTCGGGTTTTCCATCCTGATACTTTCATCGAGTCAATTGGTAAGGATATGGCCTAGGATGACATGAATAAGGAATGCATGAGATCATCGATACTTCATATTGAGAAGTGCATGACCATTCAGGTTTAGGCTATCACTCTCATTCTTCCACTTCTTTTGAACAAGATTTTCAAAATATCCATTTGAATTTAGAAGAAGAAACCCATCACATCGATGACTTTGAGGAGGAAATCTATGAAGAATACGATGTTATATCGATAGCTTCTGATGAATCTGATGAGGAATCAACACCCATCACTCCATTCACCGAATATGATGAGTATTACCTCATAATGTTCCCCATCCATCAGCCCATATTTCATTTGCTCCTCCCTAGGGAGTGAGCTGAACCAATTGGTGAACCACCTCCACTTCATTGATCCACCTCATTGGACAATTTTGTAATATATGTACATAAAAAAAAAAAAAATAAAAAACAAAAAATAAAAAAATCATCATTGCATTGCATGTGCATGGATTTTTTCCTATTGCATTTATTTGTGTTGCTCATTGTTGTTTAGGTTCCTAGAGTTCTTGCATCGGTTCTAGTAGATAGGATCTATCCATCCTTCACATTGCCAACCACTAGTTTCCCCTTTAAGTTAACATGAATCCTATTGACTTATTCACCCCACTCTATAATCCATATGATTTGGCAAAGCCAATTCCAATTGACATGAGCCTTATTGATATGGATCAGATTTCCTCACCTCCATCCTTTTTTGAATTCATCCTTTTTAAGGAATTGTTAAGGGCTTCAACCAACTACATTCCTCCATCACCTCCACCTTCACCTTCACCTTTAGATCCCAAGGTTTTCTAGGTAGACATGGAAGAGACTATGTCAGAAGAGTTTGATAATATCATAGATGACATTCATCTGATCCCAATACCCCATCATCTTGAGGAAGGTTCTCATATGTCCATTGAAGATACCATCGATGTGAACCTTAGTTCAGATATAGACAATCCTCAAATCATCAAACTTGGAAAAATTTTATCCATAGATGAACAAGAGCAATTAATTGCTCTCCTCAAGAAGAAGAAGGGTATTTTTGCATGGTCCTACAAAGACATGCCTGGTCTTGACCCTAACTTGGTTGTCCACAATCTCACCTTGCACCCTGATGCTAAGTCGATCAAACAAAAATTGAGAAAGATGCATCCTACCATTGCCCTCATGGTCAAAGAAGAGCTTCAAAAGCTTTTAGATGTGGGTTTCATTGTACCCATTGATTATCCTGAGTGGCTTTCAAACATGGTACCCATTCGTAAACCTAATGGGGTGATACACATTTGCACTAACTTTTGAGACCTTAACAAAGCATGTCCTAAGGATGAATTTCCTCTACCAAACATTGATACTCTTGTCGACACTTGCGCTGGCCATGAAATGCTTTCTCTAATGGATGGTTTTTTAGGATACAACCAGATTCGAATCAATCCTGATGACCAACACAAAACAACATTCACTACACCTTGGGGGACTTTTTGTTACAAGGTGATGCCCTTTGGCCTCAAAAATGTAGGTGCCACTTATCAACATGCCATGACATACATCTTCCATGATTACATGCATAAGATCATCGAAGATTATGTGGATGATCTCTTGGAAAAATCTAAAACTCGACAAGAGCACATTGGTGTCTTGGAAAAAGTCTTTGATCGACTTCTAGAGCATAATGTAAGGTTGAACCCCAAAAAGTGTGTCTTTGGTGTCACCTCAGGCAAACTACTAGGATTCATTATCTCCAAAAGAGGCATTGAGGTGGACCCAAACAAATTCAAGGCCATCATGGAGATGCCTCCCCCAAAAAACTTGAAGGAATTGCATAGTTTACAAGGAAATATCCAATCGATCCATCATTTCATTGCACAACTTTCTAATAAATGCAGGCCATTCAATCACCTGCTACAAAAGGGGGTGACATTTTCATGGATAGATGAGTGCCAAAAAGCTTTTGATGACATCAAGAAATACCTAGCTTCTCCACTAGTTTTAACTCCTCCTCATCTAGGGGTCCCCTTCCATATTTATGTTTTAGCAATGAACTTTGCATTAGGGACAATGCTTGCACAAAAGAATGAAAACAATCGAGAGCAAGTTGTCTACTACATTAGTCAAACATTGGTAAGCTATGAAACTAGATATGCTTACATGGAAAAATTGTGCTTAGCAGTGGTTTTTACCACTAAGAAACTTAGACATTACATGCTTAGTCACACCACATATGTCATAGCTCATGAAAATCCTCTGTGTTACATGATGTCTCACACTTACAATAACACCCACACCACAAAATGGATAATGCTTCTCACTGAATTTGATCTTGAGTTCATCAACCAAAAATCCATTAAAGGTTAGGTCATAGTTGATCAACTTGTGGAAGCTCCACTTCCTAGTGATCAACCCTTGATTATTGAGCTCCTAGATGATTTGGTATTCACTATCACTGAACAAGAAGAAGATGTCATTCTAAAGGAAGATGTCGATATCACACTATTCTTTGATGGTTCTAAGTGCAAAAAAGGTCAAGGTGTTGGAGTCATGTTTCATACACCATAGGGGGTACCTATTCCCCTATCTTTCAAACTTGACTTCCAATGCACAAACAACAATGTAGAGTATGAAGCCTTAATATTAGGTCTTCAAGCAGCCATAGCTATGGGCATAAAGCGTATCAGGATATTTGGTGACTCCCAACTTGTTGTTCATCAAATAAATAGAGAATACCAATGCAAGGAACCAACAATAAAGCTTTACCATGAAGTAGCAATGACATTGCTCACTAAATTTGATTGGTATGAAATTGATAGTTTACCATGTTTGACTAATAGATTTGTATATGTGATGGCCTCTCTAGGATCATTGATTCCAAAGAACTTTATAGGAGAGGTACAACCACTCATTGTCACAATGATCTCTAAATCTACAATTGTTCATGTTGAATCTAAGGATGAGAAGGATATTTGCTTTATCCATACAGAGTCGTATGAGCCTTGGTCCAACCAAATAATAGCCTTCCTCAAGTTTGGAACACTCCCATCAGATATGTCATGGACTACTAAATACACTTTCAAGAAAAAGGTAGCTCATTTTACTCTCTTGGGGGATATGTTGTATAAATATGGTTATGATGGAGTCCTCCTTCATTGTCTCGAGTTTATAGAGGCACAAAGAGCCATAGTTGAAGCTCATGATGGTACTTGTGGTGGTCATTTTAGTGGAATGGCCATTGCAAAGTGTATTCTATGCATGGGTTACTATTGGCCCACCATGGAACGTGACTATTGCACTTACATCAAGCATTGTTAAAAATATCAACAACATGCTAATTTAACTCATGTGCCATCACAAGCATTACAACCTATTCAAAGCCTTTGGCCCTTTTCACAATGGGGTCTTGATTTGATTGGAAAAATCTCACCTTCTTCCTTGGGATAACATACATTCATCATCATGACACTGAATACTTCACAAAGTGGGTTGAGGCAATTCCTCTAACTAGTATGATAGGACCTCGAATTGTGGAGTTTATACTTCATCATATCATCTATCATTTTGGTATTCCCTCAAAAATCATCTCTGACAATGATAAGTCTTTCAAAAACAAGGATGTTCAAGCACTTTGCAAGAAATATAATATCCAACATAGTTTCTCGACTCCTTACTACCCATAGACAAATGGACAAGCTGAGGCTACCAACAAGACCTTAATTGCTATTCTCAAGAAACTAGTCAAAGAAAATCATCGAGATTGGCATACTCAAATCCCCTTGGCATTATGGGCTTATCGAACAAGCATCCACACACCTACTGGGGCAACACCATTTTCACTGGTCTATGGAGCCAAAGCAATTATACCTCTTGAGCTTGAGATCCCCTCATTGCAAATTTCATTGTAGGAATTCATAGATGATGATACTACTAGACAAGCACATTTTGACCAACTCACGCTTCTTGATGAAAGGTGGGTCAATGCTTTAGAGCATTTACGAGTTTATCAGGACCACCTAAAGCATGCTTACAATGCCAAAGTTCATCTACATGAATTCCAAGTAGGAGATCTTGTTCTTAAGGAGAATCAACAAAACACCAATGCATTATCGCACCTTCATGATAAATTCATGGCTAATTGGCTAGGTCCATACATTATCACTCAAAAAGTGGGTCAAGGAACTTATAGGCTTGCCAGTCTAGAGGGATTCAAAGAGCTCGAACCACTTAACATCATCCACTTGAGAGCATTTTATGCTTAATGTGATTTATATATGTATATATACATGGCTAATACACAAAAACAACATTGCATTTTACACATTACATTTCACACATTGCATTGCACACATTACATTTCACAAATTGCATTTCATACATTGCATTCACAACCACCTTCACACATTTCATTTCATATTAGGGGTCATTTATTCAGTTTAGATAATAATTGGTCCAATAAAGTTTTGTTGCCTTAATCAAGGGCACCTTCAAATCATCATCCATTTCATTGCACCATTCCATAAAGTCAAATTATCATTTGCAAACCACATTTCCATAATCCCTAGGTGTTTTCGATCACTCAACCACTCCTAGTGTTTCTAGCAACCTCCAATACATGTCAAGTTTTCTTTAGGACCAAGACACATTTTCACTAAGAAAATCTTGAGTTCTAGGAATTGACTCTAACACTCTTGAACCAAACACAATCACACATCTTAAAAACATCTTGTGTCAAAGAGGGATAATACCATGATTGGGTTGAACCTCAAAGTGAAAAGGGTACTCCTTGCTTGTCCCATTATGCACATAGTCCAAAAATAAAAAATAGTGGTTTTCACCACTATCACAATTACTTCCAAATAAAAGAATGAGTAGTAAGGATAGGGTAAAATTCTCATCACACTTCGGTTGAGAATCTGATTCCCCAAAGCTCTAAATATTTTACACATCACACACCATAGATCCTCAAGTTGTAAGGATAGAACTACATTTCTAGTCAGATGGTTAGGTAGTCCGAATCCCCAAAGCTTAGAGATCATATTCTTGGACTATGGAGCTAATCTCCACCGGGGCTATAGACGCTTGACTGGTAGTGGAGTATGCTCATGCATGGTGACACATCTCTCTTGAAGAGACCTCTGACCACACATAAGAATAAGCTAGCTTCTTGGTCTCCTCCATGATAGGTTTCATCTCAATTTACTCAAGATGGGTTAATGAACTCACTTGCACACACATTGGTTCTTGATTACCTTGAGTCATTACCATACTCATGATTTGGTAAATGAATTCACTGCACACACATTTGGTCTTAGAGAAATTAGATAGAATTTAGTGAGTTTGTTTGATATCACTAGTATGTTTGAGTCTCTACAAAACAATTAGTTTTCCATATCAACATCCATATCATTACATGAGTCTTCCATTTCACATGCCACAATTTTGGTGCCCCTGATTAAACAACAATGCTATAAATGGTCAAGTAAAATCTAAACTATGAATGATCATTAGAGCATTAATTCATTTGCATTCATACACATTATCATTGCATTATCATCCATCACACATATACAACATTCAAACAAAAGCATTCACACAAAAGCATAACACAAAAGTAAAAGCCATGTATATATATATAATAATCATGTACAATGAATGCTCAAAGGCTATATACAATGGAGCACCAAGGCTCATATACAAAAAGTGCATCTAAGCACTATCTAATACCTATAGGAAGACCCCTATGATCTTGATGGAGCCCTAGACCTAGAGCCACTATGCCTAGACTCACTATGCCTAATAATCCTAGATATGGAGGAAGAGGGTCGATCTGGCAGCCCAATGTTGTGTTGCATCAATAGATCCTCCAAATCTTGGATGTATCCCTCTCAGGATCAAAGGTATAGTATATCATACCTCTAATGATGGTCCCTCTATGCTAGCTCTACCTGGAGCCTCATGATCCTATCCTCACCTCCACCTATAGCCATTTGTACCTCTAGCTCTACTCATAATTGAGCTATCTCTACATCTCGCTCTACCACCATCTACTAGAGCTGATCTTACTCAACCTCGAGCCTCATCCACTCCTCCTCACTCTAACCTAGAGGTCTCTCTAGAACCTCCTCCATATCATCCTATACCATCATCACCTCCAATATCTAGAGGTTGCTCTACTACATCTCTCACCCATCTCCCTCAACTTCTAGATTGATGATATCTCTAATATCTGGGAGCCTCATCTATCTCCTCCACCTTAGCCTCTACCTCATCATCATCCCCATTATCCTCATCCACCTGACTAGGTACCCATGGTGGTTGTGTAGTGAACCATACATCATACTCAGTGGTAGTCCTTACATCATCCACATCAGGGAGATCTATCTCCTCATCATCCTCATAGGTCACCCACCATGCCTTCACACAAGGTAGACTCATCTCATCCTGATGATGCCTATATAACATTGGTGCCTCAGGAATCCCCTATCATAGCCCAAACTATTATAGCACCCATGAGAATTAGATTAACTCCACCTCACTCCTATGCCATCCAACCACCCATCTAGCCTATCAAACTCTCTATAGTTTCTCCCTATCACTAGTCCAACTAGCACCTCACCATGGTCTCCAATGCACCTGATCAGGTGTCATCCCTACCCATATATCTTTGTACTCTTGGCTATGTATCTAGGATGACTTGGCTACACCTCCTCAGACACCCACCATCTCAAAGCATAGGGTTTCTCCCCATCCCATGCCTCACTAGGTAAGCCCATAGGTGAGCCACACTAAAGTGCTCCTAGCCCCAACACTATAGTAATACATTGCAACCCAACCCCTTTCACCCCTACCTCCTCACCTCATACAACTCTAAGTATATTTGAGCTAGTAGAGTAGGTACCCATGCATACACCCGAGGCTCATCGATCATATCGTACACCAACCTAATCATGTTCCATGGGAATCGATAGCTAGTGTTGTTAGGTACCACTATGTTGGCCAATAGGAACATGACCAAGGTGGGCAATACCTCCAACTCCTTCTTGGCATACATCACCAAGTACATGATCCCTCCACCCTTCACACTCACACTCCTCCATCGATCTCCAAATATCTAACTCATCTCATGCTCCTTATCATGTCCAACCTCGACATGTAACCCCTCCACTAGCACTCAAAGAATGTGGTATACATCCTCGAGTGTCACTATTACCTCACCAGTAGGGAGCTAAAAGGTCCCCCTATATGGATCCCATATCTCTACCAAGGCAGAGAGATACCCCTCATCAGCCCTCACCACATCAATCTATGTAGCTCTAGCTAGCCCCATAACCTCCAACCAATCCCAATGCTCCTCCCGTAATGCCTTTCTCACCCTTGGTATGAGAGGTGAGAACCGATGTCGAGCCTCCAAGATCCTCAACTATAACACAACACATACACAATGCAAGCACATTAATATCACATTCATTGCATAATAAAAAATTACACAAGTCCAAACAAGAGTGCCAAGGGCACTTACCTCAGCCACCTGCATCTCTACTCCTACTACCACATCTACTCCCTCCATCACCATGGCCTTCACTCCACCACACTCCTTCACTCACTCACTCTCCTTCAGACGTAACTTCTAGAACTTGTGAATGCAAGAATGAAATCAATTTGACCCCTAGACTATTTATAACTATTTTTGGTGCACTCAAATACCCATGGGCATTCACATGGTGCACTCAAATGCTCACCCAATGTACATGGCAAACACTTGTCGACGTCTATGCATGATGTAAACGCTAGCCGACATCTGACTTCAAAACTTTGCAAAAATGTAAAAATGCTCCCAAAATGTAGCTTACCTCCACAAAATCACTCCATATTTCATCCATGCATTCATTTCATCATCATATCATGTTTTGTGAAACCAAAAATCGATTTGGGCACTTAATTTTTGCTTGCGACCAAAAGTCACAAAATCACCTTACAAACTTCAAAACATCAAAATGGTCTAAATTTTCACAAAATGACCACATTCATCATTCTAATCATCCATCCTCATCACTCTTTGTGATAACATGGATTGATTTGGATGGTTAACTTTTGTTTGCGACCAAAAAGTTATAAAATTATCCAAAATTGCTTCAAAAAATGCTCCAAAACAATGCAAAATTTCACAAAATCATGCAATCCAATCATCAATGCATTTTTCATCATCACATTTTCATTTCAACATCATCCATCAACCATTGCATTTGCATTAAAAATTTTCCAAATTCACCTACAATTTCAAGTGAACCTCGTATCTAGTGGTCTATTCTATCCCCTTGGTGATTGTAGTGATTGGTTGTCCATGCAATTTGGTAAGATGATTAAATCACCATAAGGACACTTGCCCATCATCATTCAACATCCTCTTGTTCGAACACAAAATCATTTTGGGTTACTCATTTCTCAAGTGAGACTATGCCCAAGTTAACTTGCTCAAAAAGTTATCATTGATGGCCTTGTTCGTGGGGCTTGAAACATGGACAAAATCACATCTCAACATTTATTTTACATTGACAGTCATCATGGAGATAGGCCCTTCCTAGGTTGATTGGTTCCAATTGAGGGAATTATCCTACAGTCACTAGCCGGCCCTCCAAGGGTTGACTCTTTTTCTTTTTGCATTTTCATCACTTTGCATTTCAATGATGCCAATTGGCATGTTTTCCAACAACATGGAATCACCCCAAACTTGGGGTAACTAAATTTGATTTTGAGTTCCCACATCGGGATACATCATTCACATCATACATCTACATTTGGAAAAAACCCCTTTTATGTTGGGGCAAAAATAGAATTCATTTACATCTACACTTGGCAAAAACCCCTTTCTCCATTGGGACAAAAATGACATCAATTTACATCATTCATATCATCCGCATTTATAACCTTGAGCAATAGTATACTCACCCATAGTAGTGGTGTTCTATCCAAAACAATCCTTATCATGTGACCAAGAGAGAGATATAATAAGAAGGATGCATTGGATATATTTCCTTTGCATTTCTGGAATTTAAATAGGCTAGTCCTCAATAGGGATCCAATATCTACCAACCTCTAAATTACCAGTCTGGTACTAACAATAATTAGCTACCTTTATCTAGTTAGCTTGGTGAAGCTTCTCCATCCAGGACCTCCAATTAGGGAACTATGTTATCAAAGGTTGGTGATTGTCCCAAGAATCTATCCAAAAATTAGCCCGTTGACCATTATGAATGATCCAAAATAACTTCTTTATCAAATCTTCACCAGTCCTAAGAACTACCAAAATGGGAGAACCTGTGGTAGGAAGTTGATAGCAAACAAGGTCTTTAGGACTTTTGTTTTCAACATATTTAGCACGAAGATTATTGGCCCATAGGGCATTGAGGTTATTTAAAATCCTACCAATAAAACTGTGTAGCTAAAGCCTTATTGTACTATATAGAATACTAGAATATTAACCTCCCTTCATGCTTGGAAAGACATAAAGTATCCCATTCACCAAGGCCCATTTTATTTTCTCCTTAGTACCACTCTAGAGGAAACGTTGATTGATTTGATCCAGTTCTTGAAGAATTGGCTTTTGGGATATTCAACACAACATAAAAATAAATAGGTATAGCTCGAAGGACTAATTTTACCAAGGTAATTATACCCCCATATGAAAGCCACCTATTGGTCCACTTTCTAATTTTCTCCTTAAATCTATCCAACAACCAATTCTAGTCATTTTTTTCTATCTCTAGATGTTGATAAGAATACCTCAATAAGTGATCAGAATGGAGGCTTTCTTATATCTTAATTTATCTAGAACCATGGATTCTTATTTGGGAGAGCAATGAAACAATATGAATTTCGATTTATCTTCATTGATCAATTGCCTTGTAGCATTAGAAAAACAATGAATGATTTCATTAATTGTAGAGGATTCCTTAACCGTAGCTTTAACTAACAAAATAGAGTCATCACCAAACTGAAGATGAGAGATAGACCTAGATCCATGAGCAATGATAAATTCCTCAAGGGTTTTGTTTTCTCTATTTTTGGTCATAGACCTACCCAAGCATTTAGCAAGAATGATGAATAAGTGGAGAGGGGGCCGCCCTACCTAATACCTCTAGAAGTTGGAAAAAACTATGAAGGAGAACCATTGATAAGAACTGAGTAGGACATCGAAGAGATACATCCCACAATCCAATATGTCCAATCCTAGGAGAAGCCAAATTGCCTCATTATTTTGATGAAGTGCTAATCCACTTTGTCATAAGATTTTGATACATCTAAACGAATGAACACAAAAGGATATTTTTGCACTTCCATGGAATGGATGGATTCCTAAGCAAGGACTATATCATCTATAACCTGATGCCCTTCCATGTAACCTCCTTGTTCATGGAAAATAATATTATGCAAAATAAGTTTCAACCTCTCTACCATGATATTGGTAATGATTTTGAGAAGAACATTACATAAAGCTATTGGTATAAAAGCTGAGATATGTTATACATCTTGAGGCTTTGGGACCAAAGATATATAAGTTTTATTAATAATATTCAAAATATATTTGGCCTTCCTAGCTTCTTCCACCACCCCTAATTTATCAACATGAAAAATACCCCATTCTTGGTAAAATTCAATGGGAAAACCATTAGGTCTTGGGTTTTCCATTTTTGTATTTTAAAAACCACTTGTTGAAGCTCATTGATAGTAGATAGAGAAATCAAAACAAGGTTCTCATAAGTGATAAGAGTTGGGTTCACTTGAAGGACATTATGTTGAGAATCCAAGTCAAGACATACAACAATGAAAAATTTAGAAAATTAGTTGACTGTGATAGAGATTATACCATCCCAAGTGTGGATAGGGTCTCTAGCATTTGAATTTAGGGAAGAAATAAAGTTGTGGGATATATGGGCTACAAGATATTTATGGAAGAATTTCGTGTTTCAATCTCCTTCTTTGAGCCATTAGATCCTAGATTTTTGCTTCCATAGCTTTTCTATTTTTTCCCATTCCTTCAAATACCTTGTGAGTCTAATTTCATTAATACTTCTACTCTAAATGTGGCCATCTAAATGGATTTGATCATTCAAATGTTCAAGCTGAGCAATCACTTCTTGTTTCTTTAGCCTGATGTCTCCAAACTCCTTCTAATTCCAAATATTGATTTTGGATTTGATGTATTGCAACCTTTTGGTGAAACAAAACATCTTAGTTCTATACCTTGGTTTACCTTCCTTCCACCATTGTTGCACTCAGGGTTTGAAGGAAATATCTTTGGTCCACCTTAACTAAAATTAAAAGGGTAAAAAATTGAGCTTGGTTTTCCATATTTCAACCATGACTAACCAATGATCTGAACCAACATTGTTAGGAGTTTTCACCTCAAGAATCTTACCATAGATTAAGAAATTATCAGAGAACAAGAATCTATCCAATATTTTCATGATACAAGCACAACCTTATGTTCTATTAGACCAAGTCATGAGGCCATTATTTGGCTGAATATCCACAAGATGAAGGTTTGTAATATATTCACTCATGAGGTCTGAGCTCCCGTCTAAATTCCTATTTCCCCCCTCTTCTCTTCCAAAGAGAGTATGGTACTGAAGTATCCTCCAATAAAGACCCAAGATTAAGAAAAATGAGAGATAATATAAGTAATATCCTTTCATTCTCTTCGCTTTTCTTGAAAGTAATTAGAGCATAAACAATCAAGCAGAGCATATTTTGTTAGATTTTCTACTTTGTGCAACCACAACCAAGAGATCCCAAATACCAACCATATGATGAATAATGATCTCTTTTGGGTCCCAAAGGCAAGTAATGCCCCCAGAAGCCCCATGGGAGTTGAGAGAAACCATTTTTCATGCCAACTAGATTTTACTTGCAATAGACTCCATTTCCCTTATAGACATCTTTGTTTCCTACAGGAAAACAAAAAATGGTTGGTTTGTCTGAATTATTCTTCTAATTTTATTTTGTTTTGAAAGACTCCCTTTGAGCCCTCTAATATTCCAAGTGATGATCTTCATTAATAATAGGGCTAAATATTTTGGTAAGGGCATTAATCTTACCTTTCTCTACAAGTTTTTTCCCTTATTTTACCATATGATGTTGATTAGTCTTGCAACCTACCTTTTGGTTAGTGTCCATCTTCATTTTTTTCTTGTTTCTTGTCTTACCCCAATTGAATATAGGATAGTTTCTAACCCTGAAATATGTGTATATGCAACCAAAGCATTATTGGAAGGTTCAACAAAGTCTGTCTTGGGGTCTAAAATATTTTAAGTTTCAACATTTAAAATATTGTTCTTCTTGTCTAAGTTTTCTACCTTATTTTTGTTGAAAACCTTCAATTTCCTAGTTTGTCTTTGAGTCCTTCCCTACATATTTAAACTACATTTCTAAGATTTATGTCTCCATTATGTCCTCTTCCTCACCTATGAGGTTATTTTTGGAAATAATTCCAAGCATATTAGTTGAAAACATCGCTTGTTTGGATAGAGACTAGGCAAATGACCATATTCATGGCATAATCTGCAATGGAAAGGAATGTTCTCATAGTCCACCACTTGCTCCCAAATATCCTTCCCAAATTGTAATGAGATATTTTGTGGAAGGGGTTTGTCAAAATTCATTTAAGACATAAATTCAAGCATAAATAATGTGTTCAAATCTGTGTGTGCAGTTAGCAATCATAATGAAAGTTTCAAGGGAGTTTCTAATTGTAGAAAAAATAGTCGGATTTCAAAAATCAATTGGGAGGCTAGAGAGTCTAACCCATATAGGTCCTATAGAAGGCATCTCTTCTTTGGCTTTAAATTTAGTGTGCCAAGGCTTCATGAAAAGCCTTGCCCTTCCAAAGAACCAGGGACCCCCTTGAAATATTTTCTCTCTATCTTCATCATTAGCAAAAATAACAAGAAAATAACCATTGGGATAAACAGATTTTGGTAACTCACATTGTGTTTTCTAGTATTTGCTAGCCCACACTTTGAAAGCAGCTAGGCTCCGATGAAAAACCCAAGAAATTATAAATTAATCCTCTTATTTCCAGATCTTTAATGCCATATTGAATGTCACCCATTTTTAGCTTAACAATTGGGGTTCCATTAGTTGCTCTTAGACATCCCGATTTAGTTTTTCTGAGATCAATATCAGGCATTCTTAGAGGTCTATGAGGTGCCTTAAGATTAATATTAGCATTAGTCTGGGACTATCCACCACGAAGGGCATCCCTAAAATTTATTTTTGGGACTGAATCCCTAAAATCCTTATCCTTGAAAGGGGTTTTCATAGTGGATTTATTTTGGGGGCATTCCTTAGCAACAAGATTGCTTGAGTTTTGAACCATTTTTTCTTTTCCTAAGGAGGCTTCTCTTATTTGATATGTAACTTGAAACTTATTTCTAGGTCTTTTTAATCCATGCCTCAAACGTTGAGGAAAGGTATGATTTTTACTTTTTCCTTGGGCAAAAAATTAAAAGCGATTTTCAATCAAGTCCATAGCATGAAGATTTACTAAATGAAAAATTTCTAACCCATTGCGGGTCTCCTGCAACATATCCTGCGTTTATCTTGGGCAAAAACAACAAAAAAACAAACTGGCCACTAGGACTTGTAGGCCTAAAAAATAACCTCTGTTGTCTCCTGCACTCGATCCTTAGACGAAACCCTCACACAATTGCCTTCAAAACCCTCATCGCTCTTCTAATATTTTTTCATCGAGTCATTCCATAGAGCCTTTGCTTTCTTCAAAATTGCATTTATTACTGAGTGAATCACCTTCCATCCATACTTTGTTCCATTTCATTTGTTTCTATATTTTTAAGCCTTCTAAAGCTGCCCAAGCTTTAACTTCATTATTTGTCTTAAATCCACTATTGAAACCAAAATGAGACAAAATCTCTCCTCTATTATTTCTAATTATTCTTCCTCCTCCCTTGATTTTCTTTATATGCTCCATCAAAATTCAAATTGACCAACTCCACATCTAGTGGTTTCCACTTTATATTCTTTAGCTTCTTTTTGTTTCTCATATACCTAACATATTTTTTTATAATTATTTAATAATATAATAAATATGAGATAATTGTATTATAGCATCCTACAATATTCTATTTTAATTAAATTGTGTTTAAAAAATGTATATTAAATATGATATGCATAAACATAAACCTTTATAAATGTACTTTTGATATTAAAATAGAAAACAAGTACTTCAATATAGGAAGGGATGTAAGTGTCTCACAATCCCCAAGGGTTATTTACAATATGTTATGGAAAGGACCCGGATTGGATCCTTCCTGTGTAAAGGAGGAGAAGATTAATTTATTCATAACATGCTGACGTAAAGGGTTATTAGCAAGAAATAATATACTTTTCTCACATGTGAAATAATTACTGCTGATGTGAAATGTATTCATAAGATGATTGATCGTCTTGGATGAATATTGGAGAAGTGGAATAAACAATGTGGGGCTTGTTTTCATCTATTTGAGAAAATGGTTTAGGTAAACCTCAATCTCTCGGTTATTATAGGATGGGAGTTGGCATCAATTTTTACTTTATGTGTGCATTTTCTTATATTGATGTTGGCATCAGTTTTTACTTTACGCATGCATTTTCTTATATTGATGGTTTTACAAAATAATTATGTTGAATTAGTTTACATGGTTTATTCATTAAAACGACCTTAAAAAATATATATATATATATAAAAGAAAAGAAGGCCATCTCACTAAAGAGTATAATAAATTTTTTAGTTTATATGAAAATTTTTATTTGATGTTTATATCAAAGAAAAAGGAGGTCATCCATTAAAGAGTATAATGATTTTTTTAGCTTATATGAAATGTTTTATTTGATCATTAATTTGGTAATTTTTTGTTGTCGATTCATATTGTCGCGGTCATCTATTGAAGTGGTAGGATGCAACCAACACTCACACCTCGTGTAGAGTGACATAGTGGGAAGTCCCACAATCTTGATTGAGTTTGATTCACAAGCAAAGCTTAAAAGACATCTATTATGTGTGACAACATTTTTTTTAGTAGAGCCAATCTGCACATAATAGATTGAGATTATGGTGAATATTTTTGTTGATTTACTTATTGAAGTATATATTTTTTTCACCTAATGACTTCACTAAAGAAGAATACCTGAAAAAAGCTACTTAGAGAGATATCCAATTGAGATCCCAATAAAAATATTAGTCTATTAGCTTGGTGAAGCATATTTAACATTAACCTGGTAACTCCATTGAAAGCAAAGCATCTAAAAATTTATGAGCACAATATCTGCTACTAGATCTTTTATCGCTACAAATCTCTAACCATTGGTGCCACCTCTCAACACAATTCCAAGAAGGAGCCAACCTTGTCAAAAATCCTGGAGGTCATCCTTTGAGTTGCATCCCACACTCTCAAGACTTCCCATTGGGTCACTCTATGCAAGGTGTGAGTGTAGGGTGCATTTGACCGCTACAACATATGATCGTGATATTGACAACATAATCCAATAATTTTTTTAAACAATATTATCTACAAGAATTCCAAGAATGATAGTTGAATTTACCAACAGGGAAGGCACTATAAGTTTGAAGGCTATGAGTATTCCCGTCTCTTTTTTGAAATAGACTCACAATAAAAATTATCCGAGTTGTCAGTCTTGGTGGATGCTTCTTGGAAATACCACAAAGACTAATGGGGACAGTCACATGTCATATAACATGGCTCCTAGTTGTCTTAGTAATTTGAGGTTGATTGATAATCACAGGGTAGGAAAGAAACGACAATATAAGACTTTGAACCAGAGCCACGTGGACCACCAGATAGCCATCGCCATTAATCTAGCCAGCAGGTTCACTTCTCCAAGGCTGATTGGCCAAGACGGGATGTGGTCCCAAAGCATGTCATATATGGATGAAAGTAATTACCAAAGAATTATTAAGAGTAACTGTCAATACAGAGCTTGTGGGAGTTTTTTTCGAGTACTGCTGCTATGTGTGTCTGCAACTTTTTGTTTCTCCACTGTTTCAAGGAAGGGATCCGTGTCTGTTTCTTTTTTTGTAATTATGATGCAGGTTTTTTTTCTCGAGGTATACCCAAAATGTTGTATGGGAAGTTTCTTTTTGATAACAAGCTATGTGCCTTACCATATGTAATGGCTTTGGCGGCATGTAGATTTTACATATATAGGATCCTTAGTAAGGACATGTTCATCAACAACCTTGGGCTGATTTTTGTAAACGGTTTTGGGTCAACCTGTAAAACCCGATATTAATGCTATAGTATATTATCTACCAAAAAAAATAAATACTAAAAAAATAATTAAACATTTAATTACATTTTGTTATAAAAATGTGTCATTGTGATAAATCTATTAAACTAAAAATTAAATTATAATAATTGTTAAATTATAAATTAGAATTTATAGTAATTAGAAAATCCATGTATTTGAATAGGTTGAATTTAGCTAAAATCATTAGAATATTGTATAAAAACAATTACTATAGTAACGAGACAATTTTTGGATGAAAAATATGTTCTAGTTTTTTTTTAAAGTTATATGTGATTTCTATTGGGGGCCACTCCTATCAAAATACCTATATATAAAATAAAAGCTTTAAATTATTTAATATAGCACAAAGATTGCAAGTTGGCTAGGTGCTAAAAGTATCACAAGCAAACCAAGGATGCATGCAACCAGAGTTGGAATCCCACAAAGGTAAGAATATTTAAAAAAACACATTTTCTTCCCCAACATAGTCAGAATAACCAAAACAAAAAAGTCCTTGGTCCACAACAGTTCACAGAAAAAACAAAGCCAATATGCTTAGTCTATATGGTCATATCTTAAGTTCTCATAATTCTTGGTTTTAAACTTTCTTATGTGAGCTAAAGAAGGATGCAAAATAAAGCCTTCATTGGCCTTTTTATCTGCCAAATGGTTCCACTTCCTAGGAATGTGATGCTAATTAATTTGTTCAAAATTTTCCAGAGTCTTATAGACTTGATTAAGCAATGACTAGAATAGACTTGACCTCTTGTTTTCCAAAAAGAAATTGTATGATCAACTTAGAGTCCCCATAAACTAAAAGGGTTTTGACATTTTCTCTTGTCACTAGAGTGAGACCAAATTTGCAGCCCATCAACTCAACTACATTATTGATGGTTTATCCTAAATTTAGTTAGAATTAAAAAATTCTAGAGTGTGGTCTTGACCATAAAACTCCTCCAAAAATAGCTATTATAGGGTTAGACTTTGAAGCCCCATCAAAGAATAAAGCTAGAAAACAAAAATAAATTTGAGGAATTAGGCTGTTGGCAATCGAGGTGCTAATTAGATCTTGAAGATTCTAGTTTTTGAACATGCATAACTCAACTCTAGAAAGAGCACTTTGATATTGCTTAGCTTTAAAACGGATATTTTCCATGATAACTTGATTTATCTTCTGTATCAAAACTACCATGTGAGTTGATTTTTCTTCAAATATTCTACAATTCTTGTCCATCCATATATACCACATGCAATAATAAGAAATTGAAGATCACACAAATTTTATGAGAGGCTTACCTTGAAAGGAGTTGAGATACTTTTTGTTCCAGCTTTTAGTACAAAACTCAAGATTTAATATACTTCTAATACAAACTCCAAAGCTAAGAGCAAGTGAGATCTAGACCGTAGCATATTTCTCACATTTAAAAAATAGATGGGCTTGAGTTTCATAGTCTTTAAAGAATCTAAAGTAAATATGGGGGTATAAAATACCTCTTTTAGAGATATTTTCGCAGTTTGAATTTTGTTTTGTGGAACTAGCCATTGCATTTTTTATTATTTTTGGGGTGATATTTTGACCCCAAATGTGATTAAATTTTTTATCAAGAGGCTCACTTCTCTAGAGATATGCACTAGCCTTGACTAAATAGTTGCCCAAATAATTAATTTTACCTCAAATAAAGTAGTCTTCATTGTCTAGGTTTGTGGGAAGGATACCGATGGATTGCCTTTGGACATGAGATCACTCCCTTTGTTTTTCTACATCCAACCCATGAAGTTGAATCCATTTTGGCTTATTGCCTTCCTAAGTGATGAGATGAGAAAGTTTGTTTATCCTAAGCTGATTCATGAACTAAAAAAAATCCTTACAAATGGAAGAAATTAAGGGCTTGTTACCAAGAATAGAATCATCTCGAAACCTAATACTATTACCATTTCTCAGGCACCAAGAGATGTTATCCTTAATGATCCAAACAGATTTAATGATCAATACCAAAAGTTTAGAGATGCTTGGTTTTTTATGGATACCTGATTAGTAGCATGCCATTCCTTCACCATACTTGTGAATAATAAACTACTTCCAAAGCATCATTGGAGGGTTTATTAAGTTCCATATAAGTTTATCCCCAAGAGCATTACTCATAATAAAATATAGGAAACCCAATCCCCCTTAACATTTTCCTTTTTTCACTTGACTCCAATTGACAAGATGGAATTTTTTCTTGTGAAATTGCCTTCCTCCTTGCCAAAGAAAGTTCCTAATTTTTTTATCAAGTTCTTGAAGGATTGAGATGGGAGCATGGTAAATCATAAGTTGGTAGATAGATAAGCTTGCAATGACATATTTGATCAAAACCAATTTTCCAACAAGATTGAGCCACCCATTGCTATAAGTTAATATTCTCCTGTCAATATTTTCCATCAAATTATACCAACAATCAAAAATATTTAGCTTGAAACTCATTCGAACCCTTAAATATTTATAGGGACCAATTACACCATGAGAAAACTAAAGAATTTGAGCAAAGCTCTTATTTTCAATTGGGAAAGTGTTGATAGTGTAAAAATTGCACTTGTTGACATTAATAGTAGCTCTAAAGGCATTTAGAAAGAGGTCTAGGTAGCCTCTAATCATTTTGATGTTAATCTTGGAGGTTTCCCCCATAATTATAATATTTTCAACTAATTGTGCATGAGTAATATCCTTGACCCTAGTAACTATCTTAATTCCAGATATATTTAGCCCTTATTTTAGAAGAGATAGATCTACCCAAAGCTTGAACTAAAATAATATAAAGATAAGGAGATAGGGGGCAACATTGACGTAGACCTCTAAAAGCTCTAAAGAATCTAGTTGAAGAGACATTGACTATAGGAGCAACCCATGGGTCTTTTATGCAACCAAAATCCACTTGGAAAGACAAAGGAAATCTAAAATAACTAAGCACCTTAACCAAAAAATCTAGATCCACTCTATCAAAGGCATTGGCCATGTCAAGTTTAACCATGATTATTCTTTATTCTTTATTGTTGGTATGTAAGGCCTCATGGACAATCAAAATGTCATCATACGATTGCTTTCCAAGGATGAAACCTCCTTGCTAATCACATATAAGTTTATCCAGATGCTTTTTTATTCTAGTGGTTATGAATTTGGTCATAAATATATGAAGCATTACACAAAGAAATAGGCTTTAATTGACTAAAGTTTGGGAAATTATTTTTGTTTGAAATCAAATCTAAAGTGACAGACTTAATAGCACCAATCAACTTACCTTTTTTAAGCATCCTCAATCATCTAAAGAAGATCTACAACTACCATATCAAATAATTGGTCGTGAAAGGTATTAGTGAATCCATTGGACCAAGAGCTTTATCCTTTGCAGATTTGAATACAATGTCCTTAAGCTCTAGAGTGACTACCTGGTAAAGATAATTTTTTATTTCCTTAGTTATTATCTTAGGCATGTTTTGTAGCAATTCAACCTGAGCAACATGATTTCCATCTAATTTTTGATAAAGAGATTTATAGTGGCTAAATACAACTTTTTTTATCTTTAAAAAATTAGAGACCTTGTCACTATTTTCCAATTGGATTTATGAATCATATTCCTTTAATATCTCTGATGAGCCTAAATATGAAAGAACCTTGTGCTGGAGTCTCCTTCTCGTATCCAATTCATGCGGGATTTGAGTCTCCAACATTGTTTTTCTTGCCTAACTTTTGTTGGAGAATATTACATTATTTGGTACATGCTAAAGTACCCCCATGGTACCTATGGTACAATGTAAAAATTAGAATAGGGGTTGAGTCTATAGTTTAGGAGCATGATTTATATTTTCCCTTTATGTATGTCTCTATGTGCAGGATGTGCACAAGCGTCATGTAACAATGTGTGTAAATGTGTAGAGTAATTAAGTGTGCAAGTAGATAGAATATCAAGAGTCATGTATACAAGTGGCCGGATGAGAAGCCAAAGGACACGTGAGGTGTGTCTTATGTATGGAATAAGAAATTTTACAACTCTCAGATTTGTGAGGAGTGCAATAGTCAAGTATTGAGAGTCATATTTCTAAGGTTATATAATGGAGACAAGGATCCATGTATTCTATCGAATGATCATCACAAGATATCTGTATTTCAAGCATCAAAATAAAGAAGATTGTATACAATTTGAGCAATATTATTGTAATTTTTCTTCATGTTATTTCATGAATGATTTTGGCCATCTATTTCATATTATTATTGTTATTTTCATGAATGTTATGTTCATTGAAATTGATCATTTATATTGATTGCTCAAATATTAAATGTTATAATTGATCTTAAATATTGGGACTTATGATCATCTGGCTAAAATGCCATTAAATTTCACATGAAGCTGGAAGAGAATGAAATCTCTCTCAAATTTTAGTGTTTCATTGGGAGGTGCTAGCTCTAAGAGCTCTTCTATTTCTCCCAACCTAAAAAGGAGGAGTTGTTTAGATTAGTTAGTATTATGATGCAATTTAATCCAACTTCTAAGATCAAATTTTAGACTAAAAATTTTGATCTTCTCTTTATCTTGAGCATTATGGGAGGGGAACCAATATTTCCAACTATGTTGAACTTCCTTTGAAAATCCATTCATGTTAACCTAATTTGGGTTATATTTGAACGAAATGGGACCTGAATTTTTGTTGTTGCCACTAGTCAAAAGGATAGGCTTATGATCAAAGGCTATGCTTTGGATGATTTTGCTAGTTATTAAAGGAAATCATGTGAGAATATCTCCTTGGACAAAGAATCTATCAATTATTTTAGCAATGAAATGATTTCTTGCCCTTTGATTAGTCCAAGTATAGATGCCTTTAGAAGGTTTGATGTCTTGAAGACTAGGAGGAAAAATAATATCTTCCACATACTTCCTATAAGGATATCTAATATTAGTGCCATATATTTTTTTGGAGGGGAATAACACCAAATTAAAATTTTCAACTATGATCATATTACTTGACTTACTTTCTTCATTGTAGGAAAGAATTGACAACCAAAATTGCTTCTTAAAAATTGGGAAGTTAGGACACATTGAAATAGGTGAAAGAGAAACCTCCAACATAAAAAATAAGATAAAACTAGTGTTCACTTTGCTTACCACCTACTTTGGATAAAATATTTTTGTACAATATTGTAAAAAACCACTAGAGGCACCTTGGGAACAAATAACATCGGTTTTAGAGTTGTTCCAAATAGATATCCATGCTTCAAAGACACCTTTTTTTATCTAGCTTTGTTTCCTAAATTCTGTTAAACAAGGGAAAAGGTCCTTTATCAAACCCTTGAGGTAGGTTTTATTAAGGGCCCCACCCAAGCCTCTACAATTCCATGAAAGCATTATCATTTTTTGGTGGGTTTCTTCCCTTTGGAGAGACCCTCCAATGTAGCTTGAGTCTTAGCTACAATATTTTTCTTTGCTTCTTTAGTTCTTATTTTTTGGTTAGATTTCTTACTCGACTTAAAAAGAGGATCGTGTTATAATAGGCTCAAGGTAGAATCCAGGGAGTATGATGTCATGCCTTAGCTTGATATGGACTTCTTTGGCTATTTCCTCATAAGGTTCTTCACTTATCCTTTCATGTAGAGTCTGATCTACCAAATTTGCATCAAGAGATGTTTCCTTATGGTTTCTTTATTCATGTTCAGATTCATCCTGAAGATTGTTTTCCTAATATGATTTTAGAGCATCATACCTATTAGATAGGCATTTTAAAGGAAAAATCTCATAATCTAAAACTTATGAATGGATATAATTTAGAAGATTAATCCCAATAGGTTTAGGTAAACCATTTTTTAAATTAATTTAAACATAAATACAAGAATAGTAAACATTCATATATTTTGGAGGAATTCAATCGATAAAATTTCTAATCTTATTTACAATGTGCTCTAAAGAGGGTTTGATCCAAATATGGAGAGGGATAAAGAGAAATATTACCCAAAGAGGAACTTCCTATGACACATCTACTTGAGGGTCAAAGTGGGTTGTCTAGAAGTTCAAAAATAAGGCACTTGAGCCCATAAACCATGGCCCTCCTTGAAAGATAACATCTCGTTCTTCTTTGGATTCCAAGATGACCATGAAGTATCCTCTCCCATAGAGCAAGAGTTCATAACTAGAGATCTTAGACCCCCAGGCTGAAGATATCCACTTTTCCAAAGTAGTCAAACTTGGCCAAAGTCCAATGAACCTTCCAACCAAGGCATGTTTAGATAGGGTAGCAACAAAATGAAGAAAATTTTTTATGGGTACTTAAACCATTGGTGTAGAGTCTAGCCTAGGAACAAAGGCATTATGTTTTGAAGAAGAAATAGGACACAAGAGACTAGATCCAGTAAAACCAAAGTTTTCTTTTAGAGGTAACTTACTCTTGAGAAGGTCGTCCATCTGATCCAACACTAAAGACGAAGAGGAGCCAAAAAAGGAAGGCGAAGAAGGGAGGAAAAGAGAAGCAACAACCTTTCCCACCATGGAAAAACCCACCAAATGCACAAAAACAATGATAGATAGAAGTGATCTAGAGTTGGAATTGATAAATCAAAAACCAACTTAGTCAAACCCTACCCTCTAGGCAACAAACTCACATATATCTTCCATTGTGAAAAATAATCGATTTATCCCAAAACCAAAACAAATGCCTTGTATGAGTAACTACAAGAAAATCCAATGAAAGGGCAACAACTCCCACAATTTTTTTTATTAATTTAATCATAAAATAGTTCTATATTTTTCTCATGTATAAAGAAGAATGGTGGAACCCTCACTTATTGTCCTAGTACCTCATTGGGGAAAGATCATGTCCAATAATCAACCTCCTTAATAGATGGCTTGAAACCTCTGTGCTAAAGTTCCTTGTTTACCAAATACAGAGCACATTTGTAACACCAATGCACACAACAATCACCGCACAATTGCATTAACACACTAAATAACTCTATCCATAATTTTTAGTTTGAAAATGTTAACCCTAATAGAAGAAAAAATGTGCTTTTCCATCCATAGAACTTAGCTTAAAAACCAACTACAACGTAAGTCTATTGAACCCTGTCATTGTGGCATTTCAAGCTTAGAATATTTTCCTACTTCTGTCATGATCCTTTAAAATCAACTGCAAAAAACTTTACCAAAATATTATATTTGTTGTTAGGTCAATCAAACCATTTCCAACATGCCTTCTTTTTACAAAAATTTTCATTTATTTTTCTATTAAATAAATTCTTCAACTTTCTTGAAGTGCTATGTTTCGATAATTATCTCTTTTCATCATTTTTATTAAGAGATAAAGTCTCACTTGGCCAATTGCCTTTTAAAATTTGAATTTCACCAAGATGAAGATCAACATCGCAATTGGCTAAATTATCTGCCACTCGATTTCCTTCTCTATAAATATGTTCACATTTCCAAGAGAATGCCTCCAATAATAGGTGATGAACATGAGTAATAATATTATTTTTATCTAATCCCCACATATATTTTTGTTGATAGCATTGATGATAATTTGTGAATCCCCCTCAATGAAAATGTATATATATATATATATATATATATATATATATATATTTAAAGTAGGGTTTTGAAAAGGTTTCCATTTTCCTTTTACATCAATTTAGTCACATTGACCTATTTAGTGTTGTCGAGATTTGAACCTTGGTGTGGGCTACATCAACTATTTGTCCCAACCGTTTAACCAAGGACCCATTGGCTTTTCTTATTTTAAAAATATAAGTTTTTATGAGGGGTCTCGATCCCCTGGTATCGAGGTTTGAACTTAGGTCTTCTAGATGAAAACCTAAGAACTTACTACTACAGTATCCCTCCTAGTACTCAATGGGAAACATTTTATATTTCGATTTTAATTCCACTAACCTCTACATACTTGTTAGTTGAAGTTCCATATGATTTTGAGAGGAAAAATTTGCTTTCATTATTTCTAAAAACACCATCTCCACTAGATTTTTCCAAATTTACTTTAGAAGCACCATTGAAATTAATTTTACTAAACCTAATTTTTGGACATTTCTATTTTAATTTAGATCAAAGTATATCCTTTGTTTTAATTCCATTACCACAGACAATTCTTTCATATATGTTCAAATCCTATAACCAAGTTGTTACCACCTCTTTTTATACACTTGAGACTTCCCAAAATGAGCACCATATTTGTAGATATTCTACAAGAGAGGAAATAATAAGGTTCCAAACTTAGGCATGATTTTGAGATTTATTTTAAAAAATTTCTATCATTCCTTCCAATCCATAAATTCCAACAAATAATGATAGGGCTGGTTCCCCATAGGATACATAATGCTTTAGCTTTGAAATAATTAATCCAACATTTCATCAACTCTTTCAATATTGATGGAGCTACCCAATATAGTTTCATATTTAAAAAAAATAAATGGTGTGAGAAAATGGATAATGAAGAAATAAATGGTTTGATGTTTCTAAGTTCTTCTCACACAAGGCACATCTAAAAGGCCCATGATATCCTATTATTTATAGACTCTCTCCTATAGGAATATTACTTTGAACTACTAACCAGAGGAATGTTGAGGTATTAGGGAGAGCCTCTAATGACCAAACATTATTCCAAGGAAAATATTTGGGAGTAGTAAATTTTTATTACTCTAAATCCCCATATCCCAATTTGACCGATTATCCACCATCATTTGATAGATTCCAAACCAACTCATCCTTTTGTGTAAAAATCGACAATCAAAGTCTTAAAGCATCTTTTGAAGTTCATCTACAATTTGTTTAAGTTCCTCTTCTTCAACTAAGTTACTAAAATAAATCAATGATATTAAGTTGTTTCTCATATTAATATAGTCTTTGACCTTGGGACCTTTACAAGCTAGGCATGCTTGAGCCAATGTTTCCATTTTGAGTTAGAGATAAGAGGATAAGGCTTCAACCAAGCATTAGATCAAAAATTTGCATAATTCCCCTGATTTATGTTTCTTTATCAATCGTAAACTATTTTTCATGAAGTTCCATGTTGATGATCCTTATGTTCTTTTCCTAAATAATTTTATTGCATCAAGAGAATCGATATATTTTTGAAGTAATATTTTTATCCAATTATTTTCTTGATCTCAGAATAATCTCCACCCAAGCTTTACCCCTAATGGAAAACTCACAAGTTTATAGTTCCACAAGCCTGATCCTCTAATATTCCTTCCTTTGCAAACCCTAACCCACTTACAAAGAGAAAACCTAAAATTTTACTCAACATTTCCAAAGAAAGTCTCTTTGAATTTTATCAATTTTTGATGCTATACCTACTAGCAATATTGAAAGTAACATCATATAAATAGGGATGGATTGCAATGTAGTCTTTATGAGTTGTAGTCTTCCCTGCCATGGTTAAGAACTTACCTTTCCAACATACCAAACAAGCTTTCATTCTATCCAAAAAAGATACCCAAAGCTCATTTTTATTTCCTTTATGAGACAAAGGAATACCCAAGTAGGTTGTTAGAAAATTTTCAAATTTAAACCCTAAAATATTCACAATATTTTTTTGTAAATATAGGGTAGTGTTAATGAAAATATTGGATTTTGTAGTATTAACCATCTAGTAGCCTTCTCATAGCATGATAATATTGATTTAAACTCCATGGCCTCACTGCCTAAGATATAACCCGAAAGACAAGTATCATCAATAAATTGGAGATGAGATTTGAAGGGACCATATTTTGCAACTTGAATACCTTTGATTTTTTCTTTGAGAAAGCTCTCCCTAATGCTTCCACAAGAATTATGAATAGATAAGGAGATAGTGGATCACCTTGAGGAAGTCCACAAGATAAATTGAAGTAACCAATAGAACAACCATTTATCAAAATATAATATTTCGTAGTGCTATAAAAACCTTTAAACCATTCATATCAACTATAATTAAAATCAAACCTTTTGAGAATATCATGTAAAAAATTCCAGGACACCCTATCATATGCTTTTCTCATATCTAATTTCACAAGCGTACCTAGTTTTTCATGGATTGAATAGAATGAATGACCTCTTGTACAATGATAATACCATAAAGAATTTGTTTATCATGAACAAAACCACCTTGTTCCTCTGAGATAACACAATCTAGAATGTTTTTCAACCTGTTTACCATAATTTTTGAAATGATCTTATAAATCATATTACAAAGGCTTATTAGACAAAAATTATCAAAATATTTTATCTCACCTTTCTTGGAAACCAATGTAATAAAAGTGGTATTGATCTCACTTATTATAGCCTTCCTTTTTTGGGCCTCTTCAATTGTAACTAACATATCACTCTTCAGTAGCTCTCAAAAATTTTGAAAGAAATTTTCCAATAATCCATCAAGGCCAGGTGCCTTGTTAGGATGAAAAGATAAAATTGATTTATATAGCTCTTCCATAGATATCTTCTTCATAAATATTTCATTTTGTCCCTATGTGATCATTGATGGAATGTTTTGCAAAAGCTTATCTTATGCCTCCTTATCTTGCTGAGTATGTGATAAACTATTTTTGAAATAATTTTTTGCTTCCTTTCTTATATCTTCCTCGTCCTCAATATTTTTTCCATTTGGGGTTAAAATATTTTTGATGTGATGAAAAGAAAAATTGTTTTTATTGTAGCTTGAATTTTTTCTATATTTCCATATCCTTCCTTGAGCCATTTCTCTCTAGATTTTTAAAACCAATATGACTCCTCCTTTTCAATGCATAATAAGAAAGTAAATGTTTTTCTTTCATATAAGAATTCTGATTCAATCCATTAGTTTCTACTATCTCTTGTAAATTTTTGTGCTTAGATTCAATTTATTTATTTTATTTAAAAGTGATGCCAAAAGATTTGGCATTCAAAATCTTCATTTGCTCCTTTAAATATTTCATCTTTTGAACAAAATGGTACATACATGATCCTTCAAATTTTGATTAATCCCACCATAACATAACCATCTAGAAAAAATTAGGGTCTTGGAGCCACATAGTCTAGAAGCGAAAAGGCTTTGGATGACCATTAATAGGTAAGTCATAAGTCAAAATAATTGGTTGTGATTTGATCTTGTTCACAATAAAATATTTGAAGATATTGTATACTTTGTTTACAACCATTTATTGGATAATAAGAATTTATCCAATATTTTTACTATATGAGTTTGCTCAATGCATCTATTATCCCATGTATATTGAAAAATTGAAGGACTAACATCCCAAAGGTCATTTGAATTAACAAATGAAGCAAAATATTGCATTGATTTAGACCATATTGGAATACCACCCTTTTTTTCCAAAGGAGATATAAAAGTGTTGAAATCACCCCTAAGAATCCATAGATCACAATCATCATTGTATTTACAAAAATATGCTAAGGTCCTTCCAACATCTTTTAGGAGTAACTATAATCGGAGCATATACATTTATAACCCCAACTTTGATGTTTTTCATCTTTCTTATAAAATAGTCCCACAACCCAATTACCTTTTGCTTCTAATAATTGCCCATCCTATTTGCATTTGCTCCATATTATTGCAATACCATCTAAATCTCTTCTAGAAGAAACTGCTAGACAATCATCCATCTTCCAAATCTTCTTAAAAACATCCTTACATTCATCACTACTTAATTTTGTTTCTTGTATTAAAAATAAACTCAAGACTACAACAACCTATTTTCAATTGGTTTGGACTACAACAACCTATTAATTCTTTAATACCTATTAATTCTTTAATAACTCTTTTTTTAGGGGTCTTATTCATACCTCTAATATTCCATAATATCATTTTTATTATCATCACTTTTTTATTTTTATTAGTGGGCTTAACTCCATTTCTTGTTAACGCCTGTGATATTTTTATTTGGGTTCCCAAATCAATATCCCTTTAAATTTTTTTCCTCCTTGTTTATGCTTTGATGACCTTCCTCTCCTTTTTCCATTCCTACCAATGTTCTCATCTTCATCAATCTCTTCTATTTTTCTATATTATTCATAATGAGATTTATCTTCTAAAGATTTATGTGGCCCTAAAAAACCTAAAATGCAAGGAATAGCCTCATTAACACTTTCTTCTTTATGTTGTCTTGAAAACCTTAAAGTGCACATATGATCCTCCATAGTCATTATTTTCTTATGTTAGTTGGAAACCCTAAATTTCCTTGAATACATTTTATATGATTTTTTTATTATGTTGCTTTTGAAACCCTAAAGTCCAACGAATACACTCTATTCTAGATTTTTTTCAAGTTCATATTTCTTGATTTTTTTTAGCATAATGATGAAAATGAATTAGAATTGTGATCTCTTTATAGATATAACTTATTATATATAAATAAAATGACATGAGTAAATGTAGACTTCTTGAGACAATATTTTTTTAGCATAACTATGAAAATGAATTAAGATTGTGATCTCTTTATAGATATAACTTATTATATAAATAAAATGACATGAGTGAATGTAGACTTCTAGGACCAAAATTCATGTTCAGATCTTATTAAACGATCATGCATAATTATTTGAGTGTTATTGTATTAATATTAATATGTAATTTGTTGGATTCCAATGATAAAATGATCATGATGTAATATTGGTAATACCCATTTCAATTCCATAAAACTAATTCAAAAGAAAAAAACTAATAAAATAGATTTAACATTCACGAAACAACCCCAATCAATATACCGCGACCCCTTATAAAAATATGTGTAAAATCATTAAAAAAACATCCATGAGACTGGTTGTGCATTGGTCATAGGGGTTTCGATGGGAAAATCATGTCTGCTACATTAACACCGCCTTGAGACGGTGTTAGTTCACCCTTTTTAATGGTTGTCACTCATGCAGTCGGTTCCACTTATTTTGAGTCTGTTGGAGAGCTCAGTGGCATCGGGGAAGCATCCACACAAGTTCATTCTAACAATGTATCATGAGGTAAAGACCCTGTCCCTGAAGTTGTTATTCCTTTGCATGATTTTTATACGACTTGTGAGTGGTTTGAGAGTCATACCCTGGTGGGTTATTTTATAGGTCGTATCCCATATGATACCCTTATTCGTTCATGGGTCCAGCAAGTCTGGGACCCATATGGAGTTAAAGTGGAGAATGTACAAAAATTTACCAAAGGGTATTTCATTTTTCACTTTTCAGACCCAACTCAAGCACAGAAGGTTCTGTCTAGGAGTCCATGTAATGTTCATAATTCCCTGTTGATTTTACAACCCTACTCTCAGGATTTCCAAGTCAATTATCAAGCTGCACTAGAAGTCCCGATGTGGGTTGAATTCGCCAGTCTTCCTGTTCCTCTTTGGGGTTTTTGCAGACTTTAGTTGCCCCCTTAGGTAAGTTTGTTTGACTTGAGCCAAAAAAAAAATTTCTTCGCTCGACCCACTAGAAGGGTATGTATCAAAGTTGAACTTACCAAGGATTTGTAGGAGTTTATTGATATTAAAATCAGGGACCAATCCAAAAGGTAAAGAGTTGTCTATATCAATTTACCCAATATCTATTATTGGTGTCAATATGCAGCTCATAAAATTTGGGAGTGCCCTCTAATGGAATGGAAATATAAGGAAAATACCTCACCCACTCCTGTGGCTCCCGTTAATGGCTCACGGGGAAACACTGAAGAATAAACTATTATCTCTAGCAGGAAATCCTATGGTTTTAAGTAGTAGGAAGCTTCAATTTTCATTGCACAACCTGTCCCTTCTCCTTCTCAAGACATGCAAGCTTCTATTGAAGCTTTTTAGACTCCTGTTGATAATACCCCTTTGATTGTTGGCATGCAACCCCCATTTCCATCGGTGTCTCAAATTATTTGTTCGTGCTCTTCTTTGGCCTTAGTGGTGGCAGCTCCAAATAATTCTTTAGTGGAGGAGGGTCGGGCCTTGAAGGTTCATCGCTCTCGCAGCCCTGTTCGAAATGACAAATGTCGATAGCTAAACAATGATGCTTTCCACGTGGTCTCCAACTATTTTGGCTCACTTACAGGTTTGGGTGATGCATAGGATGTCTTGGAGATCATGCATCCTAACAAATCGCAATGATTTTCTTCTCGTGGAATGTTTGAGGACTGATAGACCAGTTATTTTGTCCGAAATGAGATGTCAAATGTTTCTCGAGTGAATTGAAGCCTCAATTTTTTATGTCTACAAAAAGTTAATATTTTTTATTTTAATCTGCGGTGTGCATGTGAATTTTTGTGGCCACGAAGTACCTCTTTTGCCACAAAGCATTCCCTAGGAAAAGGAGGAGCCATCACTATCCTTGGGCCTCAATTATAGAATAATGTTGTGACTTGGGGTGTTGACCCATCTAATAAAGTTGTTTGGATTTTGCTCGAGATCTATGGAAAATTGTTTTGGGTGGTTAATGTGTATGCCTCGAATATCGCTTTTGATAGATGTGAGTTGTGGATATGGCTTGCCATGAATCTACCATTTGCCACTTGGGGTCTATGTGGAGATTTTAATATGGTGGAGAAAGCTTCTGATAAGGTCAGTCATGTCCCGATGCGATGGTGTTTAGGTGAAAGAGAAGTTTGGTTTTTTTATGAAAAACAAGCTTCGCCTTTATGACCCTAATTCCTTCTTCTCACCTTCTGACTTCCCGTAGGCTCTTTTGTATACCTGGTCCAATTTTCAGGCTGCTTCTGCCAGGGTTTTGGTAAGATTGGATAAAGCCATGATTTTTGAGTGTAACAAATTTTAGTTCTTTTGTATTTTACCTTCTTCGTCGTATGTGCTAACTTTACCTGGTACTACACTGTCTGATCATTCACCTATTTTATTCTTGGTGGCAATGTTAAAATTTCAACCTAGAGTGCATTGTTTGCAGTTTTACCTAAATATTTCTTTTTTGCATAGCTTTAGCATGAAAGCTCATATATGCCATATTTAGAATTTGATTCCTAGACCTGATGGTATTTATGGAAGGATTGAATGTTGGAATGTTGCCATTAAATGAACCATTAAGGTGTTGCATAATCTGGGTGTTGAAGTTGCAAAAAAACAAAAATAGGCTAAGTCTACCTTGCAAAGTGAGCTATCCAAAGCCAATCTCAGGATTGAAGCCTCTCCTTTCAGCTCTGTTGCTCAATTCCAAGTTTCTTCCATTCGGCATGAGCTAAAAAAAGCTGATTTGGATGAAGCCAAGGGGGATCAATTATGTGTTTGAATGCATTGGCTCAAAGTAGGGGACAAAGTGACCAAATATTTTTCAACGCCTTAGACCTCCTACTCAGTTTTCTCAGTTTCAAGCCATTCAAGTTGATGGGCAGAGATTTACAAATATTTTGGACATTGTCAAAGCCTTTGTTTCACATTATCAAGGTGTTTTTGCTTCTCAACCCCTTGATGATGCTAGAAGGCAAGCTCTTACTGATTGTACCATTGTTGTCCCCAATAAGATTTCTCCTAAGCAAATGCTATTCTATGACACTCCTCTTTCTCTAGAAGATCTGAAAAATGCCTTGTCACTCATGGCCAATGATAAGGCACCTGGGCTTGATGGATTCCTATGTTAATTCTATAAAGAATTTTGGGATATGTTTGGTTTTGATCTCCACAAAGTTTATCTCAAAGCCCTGCAATGTGGTTCACTGGGTTCCATTATTAACAAAGGCAATGCTAAATTTATTCCAAAGTCTGGAGATCTCGAGCTCATCACCAATTGGAGGTTGATTGCCTTGCTTAATGTGAACTACAAGATTATTAATAAAACCCTTGCACTTAATCTTAAATATCTCCTACCTTTGATTGTTAGACCTGAACAAACTAGCTTTGTTAAGGGAAGATACATTCTTGATAATGTTCTTGTTGTTTGGGAAGGTATGGAGTGGGCAAGAAATTTTGAAAAAGATGCTTTATTCATTAAGATTGACTGTGATAAATCCTATGATAAGATGGAGTGGTACTTCATAACTGCCATGCTTCAGGCTCTGGGTTTTGGGCTAGTTTTTGTGAGCATCATTCTTATGTTATTTCAATATGCTTCAATTGTTCTTACCTTGAATAATAGTCAATCTCAATCAATTTCTCTTGGTCGCTCTGTAAGACAAGGATGCCCTATTGCTCCATCTCTTTTCATTCTTGCTACAGAGGCTTTTGGCTATTTGTTGGTCCATAAAATGGATCAAGGATTAATCAGGGGTATTGTTCTCCCCAATTTTGACCGTCAATTGGTCAATGGTCATTTTGCAGATGATTATTTCTTAACGCTTTGAGAAGATAAGGAATCCCTTTCCTCGACTATTAGTTGCTTAGAGGTGTTCTGTTTAGCCTATGGTTCTTCTATACAATGGAAAAAACCTCTTGTTTTTGGCAATCTCAATCTCAGTTGCCATGTTTGGTTGCATCATTTCCAATGGACTTGGATTCAGCCGGGTGAGGTGTTTAAATTTCTTGGAATTCCTTTTATGTTTCATGGTTCCTCTGCTCAATTGTGGTAGTATGTTATTGATAAAGTGGAAAATAAGCTTTCTTATTGGACTAGTAAGAAAATTTCTTTGGCAGGAAAATTTTAGATTTGTTCTAAGGTTTTAGCCACTACCCATGTCTATTATTCGTCTTGTTGGGTTCCATCCAAATCTTGTTATAAAAAGCTGGATAAGCTTCTCAGAGACTTCTTGTGGGACAAAGACTCTGTCAAGCAAGGTTTTCATCAGGTAGCCTGGGAAATTTGTTATTTGCCCAAGGACTATGGAGGCATGGGTTTGTTTGATTGTCACTGAAAAGGTTTGCCCTTTGTGCTAAATGGATCACCCGATCTTTAATTGGGGATGAATCTTGGAAAGTGCTGGTCAGGAATTGCATTTCTTTTGGTTTTCTTCAGAGGAAGAAAATTTGAAAAGGGGTGGGATTGCAATCTATTCTTACTACCCCTGTTCCTATTAAATTTAAAAGTTATTTTGTCATTCATATTATTTGGAAAGCTTGGGAGGCCTTCAAAATTTTTCTTAGTTGGAAAGGAAGTTTTCGCAAAGTAGGTGCCTCTTTGCCTTCCATGAATATTTGGTGGTCTCCTGTTATCACTTAGCAGGGTTCTCTACTAGCTCTGGTGCAATGGGTCAGAGTGCAGAGAATCTATAAGCATGGTATTGATTTCATTTTTTATTTATTCTCCCAATATACCAGGTGTTGGCTACCCTGGGAAAGTTTTCATCAAATTCACAATTTAAATCTTGGTGATAGAGACACTCATGAGGTGGTTATTGATATTATTCCATTTTCTATTTGGAGCAGACTACATAAGCATTTTCAAAAACCTTGGTGGTTAGATTGGTGTTGGCCTGGAGAGCTTCTTATTTTGTAATATAAAGCTCATCTTGGTTATAAATGGCTCACCCCGCAAGTTTCAATGGTTGATAAGCTCACTCGAATATGGGACTTAGTCTCTTTTCCCTTCCGATGGAATAAGAGGTTTTAGATTGCTTGGGCTACTTATATTGAACCTAAAAAGAGTTTTTTTTCTTGGAGCCTCTTACACCAAGGGTTACCTGTTGGCAATAGGTTCAAGAATCTGGGTGTTCAAAATCCCATTTGCCTGATTTTTGGACAGGCAAAATATTTACTACATGTTTTTTGATTTTGTGATCAGGCTTAGTCGACCTAAGAGTGGCTTCTTGAAATTTTCAGACCTTTTATGCAGGAGGATTTTACTTGGGTGCATGCTATTTTGGGTGACCCTATTGTTTTTTCCTTCAACTTGGGTGTTGTTTGGAATATTTTTAGAATTGGTACCTTGTTTTATCTATGGAAGTCCCAAAATAGAGCTATTTTTTCTCAGCAAGATGTCGGGTGTGTCTTCTCTGTTGTTGATAAATATGATATATTCTTTGATTGCTGGTTACAGATTCAAGTACAGGTTGAAAAAGTACAAGTAGAGCTGCAGTACTTACGTACCCTCATGGATCATTGGGGGAATGCACCCTGTGTTACGAATCATGTGCCTCTTCCTTCCCCTTCCAAGTGGCAGTGATTTCTCAGCGTCTTTCTTTTTGAATGCATATTTGACATTGTTTTGGTAGTTGTTATCTGGCAGTTTGTGGATTGTTTCCAACACTCTTGTATACTCCTAACCACAATGGTTAGTGTATTGGTTTACGAGGTGTGCTAATCCCACCCACCCTTTTTTGTATGATTAGAAATTATTTTATTAATATAATGACCTTTTCATAAAAAAAACATCCATGAAACCATAAACTATATAAAATAATATGTTTATCCAAGTATTTATCTACCTATATCAAAGTATGGTCTACAACACTTTTCCTTTCTAAATTCAAATCTTAAACTTTTAACACAATTTTTTTATTGAGGTTAGTGTGAAAAACCCCTACGACCCACGTTCAGGACTGGGCATCCCCATTCCAATCATGACCTTTGATAAGGGTGAGAGTTGAGCTTATCAATAAGAACTAAATACACAACCGTGCACACCCACCCCATCACACACTTGCCCATGTCGTGGTTTGAACCTTGGATCTACCAAAAAAAACCAAAACCCGAACATTTGCGTTATCCTCCACAATACTTTTAATACAATTTTTAAAGTTTCAAAAATATAAATAAATTTAAATGACAACCCATTAGCCCATTATCAGTTCTTTATATTACAAAGTTTAAATGCATAGAACCTACCCAAACATGGGTCTCAATGTCCAAAATGAAGCGGGGTAGACGTACAGATTATAATTATAAAATTTATAATTGATCTATGATTTAAACCATTATCTCTATTAATATCATGAGAATGTTTTTAGTCTTTACCAAAATCAAAATATCTACCTTTAGAATGATGATAGGGGATTTACAAACACAATGTCTTGATATTCTATTTTCATTAGTCATTTTACCTTCAGCTATGGAGGGATGAATGCATGGCCATAGAATGAGGTAGATTACACTACTGGGATATAAGGTATCTTTAGTTGAATTAATATTTTTAAATGTTTTTCAAAAAGAATGTTTTCCTCATAGGTCTTATTGGATGCTCCTTTAAGATAAGGTGAGAAAGTCTATGGTTGCCCTTTTAAGTCAATATTCCCTTGTCTTTGAATAGAATTATTATTTTTTATTAAAAGAACTTTATATTTTCATCTTGTGTCTTGCAAGTTTTTCGTATAGACATTAAGATGGATTTTGATTGTGTTCAACAACTTACCAACATTAAAGTATAACTAGTTGATATATGGGTTTCCAAGGTTTTTTAATTTTCAATAAAATTTATATATAAATTAGTTATATGGGTTTGAAATTAATTTACTTATATTATATCATAAACTTATATTATTAAAAAGTAATATAGATTTTAATATTTATAAGGTCATGAATTATATAAATCAACGTGTTTATGCAATAAATATTAATTTAATTAAATTACAACTATTTAAGCATGGTGTTCAATCTTACTTTTTATTGGATTCAAACCTTAGACCTTTTATTTGGAGTTTCATAGCTTCACTATTAGGCCTATTTAAGTTTTACTACAACTACTTAACTATTATACATGTGTTGCTCATAAAGATTCAAATTGAGGTCTCCTCCTTGAAAGTCAAGAAATTTAACTCATTGAGTTGGCATTGGATTAAAATGTTAAGGTTCACCCATGTAATTTGAAACTTGGTTTAATTTATGAAACACTTTATACCCCACCACTTGTAATCTTGTTGTAATGCCTATAAGCTTATTAAGGTCCACCCATAAGATTGAAACCTTGGTTAATAGTATAAATTTCTTTTCTTCCATCCAATTTTTCCCAATCTTATAGGTTATTTCCTTGTCATATAAAATTATAAAAGCATATTGAGCCCCTCCAGATCCCCTTACTCAAGTAAAAATTTAAAAATGTGAGGCAATGCGTTATTCCACTGTAATATTTAAAAAAAAAATTATATTATTATTATTTGCCAATAAGGGACAGACGACTTTTAGTAGTGCGTGAGGCAGTTTGTTCTTCTTGGATACCCACTATATCAAATTTAAAGCATGTCTTGGGACCAATTTGAAATCGTAAATTACGGTTTTAATTTTATATCGACTATAGATTTTTACTTATCTTTTTATAAACCATAAAATCTACAAGTGAATATATTTGAAAACTATAGATCATTTTTATCTTAATTTTTAATTTTGTATAGTTTAAACTTTCCAAAGTTGTTGAGGGACTGTTGTGGTCCTAGGTCAAGCAAACTACCAGTTCTGATGTAGCCACATTATATATTTTTATATTAATTTTAAATTATATAGTTCAAACTTTTAAAAGTTTTTGACGGATTACTGGAGCTTGACTTGGTCAGGCTGACAAATTGATAGTGCTAGCATAGCTACATTAATTTTTTATACTAATTTTAAATTTTGTATAGTTTGAACTTTCCAAAGTTGTCGACGAACTATTGTGGTCCCTGATCAGGTTGACATACTACCAGTGTTGGTGTAGCCACATTATACCGCACATGTCATCCTTTCAAAGTTTGAGACTTCATTGGTAGTGGTACCCATTCTCACACTATGTATTTGTAATTTGGTCCATGACCAAACCCCTGAAGTCTTGAATTTGGACTCTAGAGGCTGGGCCTTCATAAAATTGCTATGTTCTTAAAATATTCTTACTCAAAGTCGAACTCCGCTCTCAACTCTCGCCTCTCGAGTCTCTCCTTTTAATTTTCAAGCATTGTGGAAGATGTAGAGAAAAGCATAGACATTCGTTGTGTGTCCATACTCCAAAACCATAGATTGAAAGTCAATAAATTTTTTTAACCATCATAAAAGTTTATGTTAGCAAGTATTTTTTTGAAATTCTAGCCCTGCTTGGGACAAGGTCCAACAATTTTGCTGAGTTTTAGATGTTGATTTTTCTAATAAGTGTGCTTTGGAGAGGAATATGAAAAAATAATAATTTTTTGAATATTCTAATCTAGTTATCAATTGGATGAATGGATCTACTCAATTACAAAATAATCTGCTCAGATTGATGGGAAATGAACTGTTGAAGGTAATTTCTCCTTTCGAAAATATGTATTCTTTACTCATGTTTATAGGGAATTAAATCATGAAGCAGACATGTTATCAAAATAAGGTTAGCAGGTTCCAAAAGGTTTCTTGCAAATGGAAGAGATCAAATATGAAGTTTCTTCTTTCACCCGCATATCATACCTCTAATTTATATGCTAGCTCTGGGTTTTTACTGAGTCTCTTCATTTTTTTTTGCTGGATAATAAGGGGTTGTACTCAGGTCTCCCACATTTGAAAAATTACATATCTCTTCTTCAGAGCTTGAGAGTTTACAAATATATACACTTCTCATCTCAATTGAGATGCTATAGCTAGAAACCTACATCATTTTACATAAAATTTTTGAATTCTTGATTTTCATTTTTTGGATCTTTTCAAATTTTTGTATGAATACAATTACTCCAAAATTTAGCATCTTTCTTGAAATTTTCCTATAACATTCTTCACAATGCCAAAACTTCACCTCTACTATCTATGCCTTACATCTTAGTAGAATAAAATTTCCAAAACATCGCACTATCATAATTTGCTTTACCAAATATGGGTTGCTAGTTTTCTTCCTGAAACACAAGTTCAACCACAAAATTTATAATAAATAGTCTAAATTAAAATACATTAATGTTACAAAATAAAGTAGATATTACCAATGGAAAAAATTAAAGTAAATCTTAATCATTAATTGATTTAGGCAATCAACATTTTTGTCAGCTTCAACTAGACTTTCTACTTACTCTAACCATGGAAAGGAGAATTTAACTTCAAGATCCTCAATCAAAACCCCTCTATTGGTTAGCTTATTTGCATATTTGTTTCCTTACCTTAATATATGTGTAAACCTGATTTCTTCAAACTCTTTAGCAAGATCTTGAATTTTCACACTTATCTCTTGTATGTTCCATGGAGCCTTTGCTTTTCTTAAAATTGCATTTATTACTATAAGAGAATCACCTTCCATCCATAATATTTTCCATTTTATTTGTTTACATATATTTAAAACTTCTAAATTTTCCCAATCTTCAACTTTATTATTTGTCTTAAATCCACTATTGAAAGCATAATGAGACAAAATCTCTCCTCTATTATTTCTAATTATTCCTCCTCCTCCTGGTCCTGGATTTCTTTTAGATGCTCCATCAAAATTCAATTTAACCCACACCACATATGGTAGTTTCCACTTTATATTTTTTGCCTTCTTTTTGCTTCTCTTGTACCCAACATCATAATTCCATTTAATGACTTGACTCCAAATATCAAGACTCTCTGCTTCCAAATTAGAGATTGGATGAGTTGATAGATTTGGTTTAGACTCCTCTATGGCTAAAAATATATTATTTTTAATTACCTCTAAATTACTTTGCTTTACTTTAAATATTCTTACATTCCTTTCTAGCCATATAATCCAAAGTATAATGGTGAGAAAAAATTAGGCAGAGACGATCAAATATGTGACAACCGAGCCCTTGACAGGCGGGAGGCAGAAGATCGGAAGCAAAAAAGACTACTCGAGGAGCGAAGCACATGTGACTGAGAAACATAAGGGAGGAAATGGAAATGGCGGGACCAGCCCACGACAAAGCGACGATCCCAACTCCCAAAGGGCATAGGACGAACTAGAAAGTGAAGCCAACCCAGGCATGGGAGGAGACAGGAAAGAAGGCCATAGAGGCAAAGACCCACCCGACAAACAGGAAACAACAAACAAGAAGATTAACCAATCTTCCTTCCTAGAAGTGCTGTAGGGAAAACCTAAACCTAGAACCTCGACATTGAATGCCTTCATAACCCAAGACTGTAACATCCTATTCCCTGAGTAAGTCATGATGGAATACACCAACAAAGATGCTTTTTCCCTGGTAGGGAAATTTGTTGGAGGGAGGCCGGACATGGACTCACTTAGGTGATGGGCAATGATCAAGTGGAAAACAAGAGGTTACCTTGAGCTGTCAGCCATATCTCGAGGATTTTTCATGGTCCACCTCAATACCCAGGAAGACGTAGACCATATTTTATCAGGAGGTCCATGGTTTTTTGGGAGGCAAAGTCTCTTCCTCTGGAAGTGGGGAGAAGACTTTGATCCTGAGTCACAAAGCATAAACTACGCCCCCATATGGGTGCGGCTCCCGAACTTACCACCACACTTCTTCTACGAAGATGCCCTCCAAGTGATAGCCCAAGCAATAGGAGAACTGGTAGCCATCGATATGACAACCTGTTCTCAGACTCAATTGATGCAAGTGTGCATTTGTGTCAACGTCAATACTAAAACACAACTTACCAGCTAGGTTAACGTAATGTACAAGAATTATAGGTGAAGCTAGTCGTTGGAGTTTGAAAACAAACCAACTTTCTACTCAGAGTGCCAATTACAAGGGCACCTACCATCCCAATGCCTAAACTGTAAGAACTTGCATACAAAGTCACATATAGGAGCTCGTCCAGTTCAGGGGGAAAATACAAATATGAAGGGCAAGACTGGATAGAACCAAAATCATAAAAGTAAACAAAAAACCTTTCCCCCTCCAAGCGATGATAAACAAAAGGTAAGTAACTTGTTCTCCACTTCCAATAAATTTGATTTACTTAACACCACTAGTTGCAATGCTAAATTCTAGTATTCAAAAACCCTCTACGAGGAAGACCTTGTACCAAATCCTACCTCCTAACCAGATGTCTTTGAGACCATCCTAAAAAAATCCACCCCTCCATCCACACACCGGTACCCTTCTCCCACACTTAAAAATGGTCATGTAGCATCGAATCCCCTCCCCAAACCACCCTAATCCCTCATCCCCCCACCATAACTCTCCTCACCTAATAAAATTGGGTCACCTCACTCCCCATCCTCATACCCTCTAGCCCAAAGTGATAGTAAAGGCTCTGGCCAAGAATCCTAGAAACCCTAGGGCCCAAAACAAACCCGTAGTTACAAAATATCCCAGATTTATGTGGGAGGAGACAAAAATAAGGTAAGGCCCTTTGGGGTAGACTTGAAAAATAGAGATGTAGCTAAGGATATAGCCAACAACACCCAAAAAACTTTGCTCTAGGACCTAGGGTTACTGAGCAAAGAAGAAACTAAAAGATCCAAAACCCCTACATAGCAAGGCAAAGGGGGAAAAAAACCCTCCAAGAGTTCCAAATGAAAGTCCTCTCTTGGAATGCAAGAGGACTAAACGGGGTAGTCAAATAGAGATTGGTTGCTGCCATGTGGAAGGAAATGAATCCTACAATTTTTCTCATCCAAGAAACCAAATTAAGTGAACAATGGTCACCAAGAATTGCCAAAACCATATGGAGAAAGTGCGAGTTTGTCTACACTCCAGCGCAAGGTACCTCAGGTGGACTCGTGTACCTCTGGAATCCAGCCAAGGTTGAAGGGCGAGTTATTTCAGGCGATGGATGCCTGGCCAACATTATTTTTCATGAGTTAAACACCCAACTCTCCTGGGTCCTAACCAATGTGTACGCTCCCAACACCTCGTAGGATAGAATAATCCTATGGAACAACCTTTCCCAGATGAGACAAGCATTCAAGGAAATCCCATGGATCCTAGTAGGGGACTTCAATACTCCCTTGCATCCGTCTGAGAAAAGAGGTGGGAATGCAATTACCTCTAGAGCCACAGAGGACTTTGCTCACTTTGTTGACTCAAATGAACTGATGGACGTCCAACTGAAAGGGGCCCAGTTCACCTGGAGCAACATAAGGGTTGGTGGAAATCTTATTCAAGAGATACTAGATCACTTCCTACTATCCCAAGAAGCGCTCCCTCTCTTTGGGGATGCCAGTTTGTAGGCCCTCCCAAAAATTGGGTTGGATCACAACCCCCTGATGTTTGAGACAGCCAACAGACCCCAGTTTAAAACCCCTTTTCACTTTGAATCAATGTGGACACAACATCAAGACCTAAAAAATTAGATTGCAAAATGGTGGGGGGAAAAGGTCCCAAGGATGGCCATAAACCAGGTTATGCAGAAACTCTGAACTATCAAAAGCAAGCTGAGGGTTTGGAACAAAGAGACCTTCGAAAACATCTTTGAAAGCAAAACTATCATAAAAAATAGACTGAATCATATTGAGGACAGTTTTCAACAAGGGTAGGGGAACGACAATCTGAGAACAGAGGAGAGACTGTTGCTATCAGAATACCATAATACTCTGCAAAAGGAAGAAATGTTCTGGTGCCAAAAATCTTGTCAGTTGTGGCTTAAGGAAGGAGATTCCAACTCCAAATTTTTCCACATTTCCACCCTCAAACATAGGGGAGCCAACAAGATAAAATCCCTCATCAAGCAAGATGGGTCATGCACCACTGATATCCACCAGATTAGGGATGAAGTTGTTAACCATTTCAAATCCCTCCTCGGTGTCCCTTCCTCCCCTCGATCGAGCGATGGATTCCCTCCTTGAAAACATCCCCAATTCCATCCCTGAGGCCACCAATACCTACCTTCTCAGCCCCCTTACCCCTAAAGAGATTCATCAGGCCCTCTTCTCAATGCAGCCAGACAAATATCTCGGTCCTGACGATTTCTCTCCTAGGTTCTTCCAGACCTATTGGGACATCGTAGGACATGACGTCTGCCTAGCCATTTCCGAAATGCAAGCTTCCAGATTCATTCTTAGGGATGTCAACTCCACCTTCCTAGCTCTCATTCCCAAAGGGGTGAATTCCCAATCCCTGTATGATTACCGCCCCATTAGTCTTTGCAACGTCATTTACAAAATCTTGACCAAAGCCTTGGCTAACAGACTGACTAGCATCCTCCCGTCCATCATTGATCCTTGCCAAGGTAGTACTGTCAAAGGCCAAAACATCATCGATGGGGTCATCACCATCCATGAGCTCATCCATTCAGCTCAACTGTCCAACAAGTCAGCCTTATTCCTAAAGCTTGACATGAACAAGGCTTTTGACAGAGTGGATCGAGTTTTTCTAACTAGAACCCTCCTCAAGTTTGGATTCCATGAGAATTGGGTCAATTTGATCTATAATTGCATATCCTCCCCCTAGTTCTCTATCATGGTCAATGGTTCAACAATAGGATACTTCCCTAGCTCTAGGGGATTGAGACAAGGTGACCCCCTGTCCCCCATACTCTTTATCATCTTGGCAAAAATCCTGGGAAGAGCTATCAAATATGCCTGCTCAAAAAGACTAATTTTTGGTATCAAGGCTGCATCCAACCTCCAACCCGTGACTCACCAATAGTTCATGGATGATACCTTGTTGGCCACTTCAGCCTCTGTCTCGAAATCCAAGGTCATCAAGTCTATCCTCAATCAGTATGAGGAAGCTGCAGGCCAAAAGGTCAATTTTAGCAAAAGCAAGCTTTACTTCATCAATACCCCGGCAAGAAGGCAAGTTAAAATTATAGACATCCTGGGTTGCACGATCACTGACCTCCCAACCACCTATCTTGGACTCCCAATGTTTCAAGGAAGGCCATTCAAGACCATGTGGAACAACATCACTAAGAGAATCCACAAGAAGTTGTCAGGATGGAAAGGGGCGCTCTTGTCACAAGCGGGTAAAGCCACTTTAGTCAAATCTGTTCTCCAAAGTATCCCAGTTTTTTTCTATCTATCTTAAAAATTCCAAATGTTGTGGGAGAAAGCATAGAAAAGATCTAGAAGCACTTTATTTGGGTAGGTATGGATAATCAACGAAATTTTCACTTGATGGACTGGGATAAAGTGTGCACCCCTAAATACAAGGGGGCTTGGCCTGCACAGAATAAGCCTCATGAACCAGGCCCTCCTGGCCAAGCAGGCATGGAAAGTAGCTACCAAAGAAAATTTGGACTGGGTCTCCATCATTCAAAGGAAATACCTCCAACAACACTCTTTTAGGGATGAAGGGATTCCTAGCAATGGGTCTCACTTCTGGCAATCAATATCCCAAACAAAGCACCTCATCCAACATGGATCAAGATGGCAGCTTGGGAACAGAATGGACATCGACTTCTGGCATGACCCATGGGCCAGGGATGAGCCTCTCATCAAAGACCCCCACCTCACAACAATCAAACACATCATCGATAATAGGTTTGGTCACAAAGTTGCTGATTTCATAACAACCACTCAAGAGGTATGGAGGTGGAAGACAATCCAGATCATGGGTAGGAATGTTATCCTAGATAGATCCAGGACTGCCCTTCAATCCATTCTCAGGGTGAACTTCATCCCATAGACTCAGATGGATGACAAACTCTGTTGGAAGGGCACCAATGATGGTTAGTTCTCTGTGAAGTTAGCCTACCAACTGGTTGTCACCCCCCCAAGTGATTGAGCTCCATCAACAGTCCTACCATTGCCAGGTCTATTTGGATCAAACATCTGATTCTAAAAATTGCCCACTTCTACTGGCTTGCGGTCCACAATAGAATTCTGACCACAAACAACATGATTAAGAGGGGGGTGATAGTCCCCAATAGATGTTATCTCTACACCCAGGCCTGGGAGTCCACTCAACATATTTTCATTGACTGTCCCTTCTCCATTGAGGTATTTTCCTCCCTGACAAGTAGGTTCCAAGTTAGCTGGGCTTGGTCCAAGTCCATCCTTGACTTGATCACTCAATGGCCCAACATCTTCAGATACCCAAGACTAAGGTTTCTCTGGAAAACCCTATTGCATCATGTATTTTGGTAAATCTGGCTAGAGAGAAACAATCGTATCTTCAACGACAAGCCCAGGACCCCTGACATTGTTGCCATCAAAGCCTTATATTTTGCCCTGGAAAATGCTAGCATTATCCCATGTTCAGATCCCCCTTCTTGTGATAGGGAGTCCACTATGATAAAGAGCTTGGGGATCTCTATTGAATGTTCCAAACCTCAAAATCCTCCTTCTTCCATGACTAACGCCAAATGGATTCCCCTCCACATGGCTGGCTCAAGGCCAACTTTGATGGGTCCTCTAAAGGTAATCCGAAAGAGGCAGGGACTAGAGGATTTATCAGAAACCATGAGGGCAACATCATTTTGGCTTTCATAGAAAATGTAGGGATTCAAACCAACAACTATGCGAAGGCTCGAGCTCTATGGAGGTGTATCCAGTTCAACAAAAACATGGCCAATCCAATCATTTTTGAGGGGGACTCTCTCATTGTGGTCAACCATGTCAATCACAAGAGCAACGGAGGATGGAACATCCACAAAATTATCCAAGACTGTCAGATTTCCCTCCAACAGCACCCTCAAAATGTGACTACCCATGTTTTCAGAGAAGCCAACAAAGTAGTTGATCTCCTGGCCAACATAGCGACCAATCAAGACAACTTAATCACTTGGGAAGATGTCTTCCCACAAGAAGTCAGCAAGATAGCCAATCATGATGCAAGAGGCATTCGTCAGAAGCAGCACTAGCTACCACAATGGTGTTTCATCAACACCTAGGGTGTTTTTTCTCAACACTAGAAGAAATCTATGAAATGACTTAAACGACAACGATTGCAGCCATAACGGTTGTGTTCTAGAGTATTTTTAGTTTTGTGTTGGATGTATGTTTTTGCTTTGTCTTGTTTGGAAGGGTTGGACCCTCAGAATTTATCTTCAACTGGCTTATTTTGTATCATCGACAGTGTTTATGCCATATGTAACAGGGACAACCCCTTCAACCCGATTAATAAATAATTTTTTTTACCTACCAAAAAAAAACATATAATCCAAAGTATTGTATCTTTTGATATATCCCATATTGTCTGTAAAACCTCACTTTTATAAGTGCTTTGCCATTAATTTAACCAATCCTCAATTTTAATACTCATCACCATGCATTTACCAAATATATTAAGAATCCATTGCCATAGATTCTAGACTATTGAGCAATGTCCCAAGAGATAGTCTATACTCTCCTCCTTATTACAAAAAACACATTGAGAGGGGCCATGAAAACCCCTTTTCATAAGTTTATCCTAGGATAAAAATTTTCTATGATCTACTAGCCAAACAAACATTTTGACTTTAGGAATGCTTGGGCTATCCCAAATATCTCTCCATATTCTAGTGACATTATTATTATGTTGGTGTTGAACATTATATCCATTTCTAGTTGTGTATTCTCCTGAGCTATTCAAATTCCAAATTAATTTATCCTTAGCACCCCTCAAAATAATCATAGTTGTTATATTTCTACTCAATTGCCTCCTAGCATCAATGTCTTGTATACTTGTAAAAAAATATTCTTCCATTTGTATCTTCCTTATCGATCCTTGTACAAAATGTTTGAAACCTATCACCGTATTTGTCTTGAAGAAATATCATCCAAGGTTTCAAAACTGGATCTAAGTTGAGTGGTTTTTTATCACACCAAGTATCCATCCAAATATAATTTTTTTCTCTAGTTCCCACCACCCATATTAAACCTTTAATCATAAGATCAATAGATTTTTTTAAACCATTCCAAAGAGTAGAACCATTTGGAAGAGAGAATGTTGTAAATATTAAACTTGGGTCATTGGGATCAACATACTTAGAAGAATTCTGGCCCATTGTTTGTACAATCTTCATATAACGTTTCTCCTAAGAGCTAAGTTTGCATTTGTAATAACTCTTAAACCAAGACCTCCCCTAGTTTTGTCATCGCACAACTTGCTCCATTTAACCAAGGGAAATTTCCTTTTATAATGTAAACCTGACCATAAAAATGATTGCATAATATAGATTAAACTTTTTTTAAATGATTTTGGCATAGAATATAATGATATATAATATTTTGGAATGTGTAATAACCCCAATCATTGTTAATTGTAACAAACCACTATTTTTACTTAATCTCTAGACTAGTAATTTTTTTTATTATATATATAAGCACATATTGATAGAGACTCTCATATCCCTAACCAATATATGCATCGTTCTAGTTCTTAAGTTGATTGAATTTTTTATTCCCATATCTACTAGAGGATACACCCATATCTATACCATACACAAGTCCATCTATGTAGGTATACTACACATAACACAAATAAGCAATCCATCTCATCTTCTCAATGAGCTAACTTATCCCCTTCTGTCAATCGAAGGAATACACCCATATTTATACCATACACAAGTCTGTTTGTGTATGTATACTATGTGTATTGCAAAATAAGCTATCAATCTCATCATTCATGATGAGCTAACTTATTCCTCCCATAGATATCCAAGTTTGTTCATAACTCTTTAGGTTTCCCTTCTAGGATTGTTCTAAGAGATCCTAATCCCCTAGGATCCTTTTTCCTCTACTTTCCATGACTATAGTATTGGATGGATGGTTTGATTAAAACATTCACAAGTGGATGTAAAACATTCATTTACATAACCAAATCATGATTTCATTCTCATTTCATCATAATTAAAGATATTTCAAACTCATTGAAAGCAAAGCATTTAAAGTATTTAACATTCATCAATTATGAGTTCATCCACATCATATAACATTTGAGATTACATATCCCTCATTCATCTAATAAACATCATATTGGAAAGTAAATAACATCCACACATAAAATATTAATGACACAACATATATCCTAGGAACCCTTATGGGGAATAAACTCAGCCTCAAATATATTCATTCTTTATATTATCATAAATATTCTCCAATACAATCAATTTATGGAATTGCCACAATTCCATAATCCAAAGCATCAATATAATGCACAAGAATTTCCACAATTATTTATGAAAGAAAACACCATTATTTCATAAAAAGTACATAAGAATTTCCATAATTCTTTATGAAAGAATACACCATTCTTTCCAAATATGTTTAGTAACAACCTATTTCATCAATCTAGGCATTATGCTACCAACATTCATATTGTATAAAATAAATATCAAGGAGGGACCCTATAATCCTTCTACATTTATATCATGTTGTATAAAATACGTTCACGAAGGGACCTTATAATTCCTTCAAGAATGAACTCCATGTTCATTCTTTTCCAAAGATTGTTTTAACCAAAACCTAGAACTCCCACAGTTCTAGAATGAACTCCATGTTCATATCATCAATTTAGAACTTCCACAATTCTATCATCGGATTAGAACTTCCACAGTTCTAACATCCTTTTAAAATTTCCATTCATTTAATCAACTAAGGTCCCATACCCTTAATTAATAAAATGTTATAAACATTTCATTCATTTAATCAACTAAGGTCCCATACCCTTAATTAATCAAATGCTATTCAATTTTTATACTATAGCTTCCTACAAATTTTCCCAAAATTGTACTATAGTTCTTCTATAATTTTTCCATACAATACTCATTCTTTTCCAAAGATTGTTTTAACTAAAACCTAGAACTTCTACAGTTCTAGAATGAACTCCACATTCATATCATCAATTTAAAACTTCCATAGTTCTATCATCGGATTAGAACTTCCACAATTCTAACATCCTTTTAGACTTTCCATTCATTTAATCAACTAAGGTCCCATACCCTTAATTAATCAAATGTTATGAAATATTTCATTCATTTAATCAACTAAGGTCCCATACCCTTAATTAATCAAATGCTATTCAATCTTCATACTATAGCTTCTTGTAATTTTTCCCAAAATTACAGATAAACCTTATAACCTCTTCTTTATGTAAACATAGATATTTCATCTAATATATCCTTTAATCTCCAAATTAAAGGTACTCTAAGTGAAGTCCATACTTCTCTTATTTAATTATTAAAAGGCATACTAAGAGAAAACTCATACTTCTCTTATTCAATATCCAAAATACAGTAAATATTGCCTTCCAAAAATATGCATTCCTTAAATAAAAAGGGAGATTATTCTTCTCAATCTCTTATTAAATCCAAGAGAAGAGATTAGACCATTCAATCTCTAATTACTCCAAAAGGGGAGATTAATTCATTTAATCTCAATTTATTTCAAAGAAGAGATTAATCCATTTAATCTCTAATTATTCCAAAAGGGGAGATTAATTCATTTAATCTCAATTCATTTTTTTTTTTTGAATTTACATGGTGGAATCGGTAGCCGCCACGAATCCGGACAGGTTGTCCGGATTTTATGGCCGCCACAGTATTCTGCGTTGTCCGCCCTAGAATCCGCCACATAGATCTTCGCACAATCTGCCCCTATAACCACTATGCCACAATCATTTTAAACCTTTTACGCCGCTGAAAGCACCAGGAAAGGGACAAGCGTTCAATCCGACGAGGCCCAAGATTTGAACCTTGGACCTCCGCCCCCTTATGGGGTTTGGATGAACCAATTGGTCTACACCTCGAACCTAATCTCAATTCATTTTAAAAGAAGATATTAGTCCATTTAATCTCTAATATCAATAGAATTTTCCTTTCCATATCAACTATTCATATCCACTATTCATTTACTATTCACTATTCAATATAGAATGAACTCCACGTTCATCCTCCTACACACAACCGACATCTATAGACACCAAATTCTAGTCATTTGCACTAGATCCACTATTCACTATTCACATAACCCCCTTGGCTACCTAAGCTCTTTCTCACATCTAGCTCCTGGCCACCATGTGGTCATCCATTTAACCTACCTTGGGTTAATCTTCACCCTAGGTTGGTTAGTATATAGTTCTTCCCTATAGAGGGACCCCACATCCACTTAAATATTCAATGGTTTATTTTTTTTTTAAGTAAATAAGCAATGTATTCCCATAAATATATTTATGCATATCGACAATATATATATATATATATATATATATATATATATATATATATATATATATATATATATATATATATGCATCTCAATGATATATTTCCACAATATATCAGAAATTCCTTTCCTTTCATTACAAACTATACTAACATACTTAGCATAATTCATAAATTTCCTTTCATTACAAACTATACTAACATACTTAGCATAATCCATAACTTTTCTTTCATTACAAACTATACTAACATACTTAGCATAATCCATAACTTTCCTTTCATTACAAACTATACTAACATACTTAGCATAATCCATAACTTAAAGGAGAGATCCAACCTCATAAACCAAGTTGGGTTGAACTAGCCTTCTCCTCTTAGTCTCCAAAGATTGACCTTCAAGATGGTCTCCAAATTTTGCCTCCTAGTCTCCTCCTCTTAGCCAACCTTCTCCTCATGCTTATCCAAGAATCCTCTCATACTCCCAAGGTTCTTGACCAAATACCTCTATCTAAAACTTAAAGCTTTTTGGTTTCTGATCCACCAAAGTGGAGAGCATACTCCCTAAGCTCTAATATTTCCTAGCTCCTTCATGCTTGCCCTCTCATGCTATTTATAGGTCTTCTTGAAAGATGCCTTTATTTAAATATTAATTTCTCCCTTTATGAGTCATAAAGGTGAGTTAATATTAAATGATAGAAAGATCCTCCATTATGGTCCCCTTTTACTCTCCTCCCTTAATTTGGATAAGGTTACCATCAAAAGGGTTTATGCCTCCTATTTTAATAATGCTTTAATTAATATGCCCTTTCTCCACCCTTGGTTTGAAAAAGGGGTCTATTTTGAAAAGCATTATTTAATTCCTAAGGAAATATGCCAAATCCATTAGTCATTCACTAATTTTGGCCTCTTTGCTAAATTTAAAGGGTCTACTATTGAAATAGTAAGATGCCTTAATTTAATAAATATTAAATTCCCACTAGCAAAGATACCAATCCTCCTCCCTTCATTTGGAGGGGTCCAAATCAACTAGTCCATCCCAATTTTGGTCCCCTTTTCTAAATTTAAAAAGGTTACTATTTGAAATAGTAAGATGCCTTGATTTAATCAATTTTAAATTACCATTAGCAAAGATGCCAATCCTCCTCCCTTCATTTGGAGGAGGGGTCAATTTGGCAAATTGTTATTTTATTCAAATGGGAAAGATGCTCTTTTTGGTCCAATCCTTCTTGGACACCTAATTATATTTAATTAGGTTAATTAATCCTAATTAATTATTTGAATTACCCTAATTTAATCCTTCCTAAGGGTAATTAATCTCTTTTCCAAAAGTATTATTTGACTTCCCAAATCCTCACAAAATCCACAAAACTTTACAAAATATTACAAAACTAGGAATTAGGCTAAATAATAAATCCCTATCAATTAAAAGCTAATATTAATTACATAAACCTGCAGTTAACATTAACTCATCATGATTAGGACCATTATGGATCTTTATCCATCATTTTCTTCTTCCTCCTCCCTAGTGATGACTCCCTCATCCACTCTATCAGATGGATACCTTCTCCTGTATCCATGCAAACCGATGAAAACTATCAGTAATATAATATTTTCATTTTAAACTAATCATATATGTCAAATAATCAAGATATTGCCATTTAGTCTATCTTTGAAAGAACATAAGAATTCATTAGTCCATCATATGGAAAACTTTTCAAGGGAGGGTCATGACAAAATGGCTTGTCAGACTAACTTAATTAACTGCACTCTTCCTGCTAACGATAACCATCTACCTTTCCAAGTTGGAAGTTTATTTTAAACTTTACTAATAACTAGATTTCATAAATCTATCCTCATTCTCCCCTTAAGTAAAGACATCCTTAGATAAGTTGTTGGTAAATTTACCTCCTCCATTTGAAGCAACCTGTAAATTCTTGCTTTGATATTAGCAGGATTGTTAAGGAAGTAAATTTTGGATTTAGTCCTATTAAATTTTTTCCCTGAAGCTCTTTCGTACTCTTTTAAAAAGTTATTCAAAGCTCTGGCCTTATTTATCCTTACCTTTCCAAAAGGGTTGTATCATCTACAAAATGTTGATGGGTGATGTTATCGATGTTATTACTAACCTTACGTCCACTTATAAGCCCATATTTGTAAGCCTTATTTAAGTTCATACTCAAATATTTTGCCATAATAATGAAAAAATAAGGAGATAGAGGATATCCTTGTCTAAGGCCTCTCTTGGATTTAAAATATTTTGTTACTAATCCATTGACTAACATTGAATAAGAAACCGTAGAGACAAAAGCTTTAATCCATCTAACCTATTTTTTCCCAAAACCAAATTTATCTAAAACTACAAAAAGAAAATCACATTTAACCCTATCATAGGCTTTACTCATAGCAAGTTTTAAGATCATGAATTTCTCTTTTATTGAAGCTACTGAATGTATAACTTCATGAGCTACTATGATCCCATCCAAAATTTCTCTTCCTTTTACAAATACTCCTTGCTCTTATGAAATGATTTTGTCTAATAATGACCTTAATATATTTTCCATCACTTTGGAAATAATATTATAAGCCATATTACATAGGCTTATGGGTCTAAAAGAATCAAACAATTCAACATCCTTATTTTTTGAAATTAGGGTAAGATAAGTTACATTTATTTTATAAAGAATGTATTATTTTACCCTAGATTGCTCCACTACCACCAATAAATAATCCTTCACTATATCATAATTATGTTGGTAAAAAACTACAGAGAACCCATCTAAAACCAGGGATTTATCCTTATTAAAAGAGAAAAGAGCTAAATGAACTTCTTTTAGAGTAATAGGCTCCATTAGTTTCCTATTGTCTTCATTCATTAAAACTGAAAGAACATCTTGAAGAAGTTTAACATTAAGAACTTTGATATCCTCTGAACCTAGAATATTTTGATAAAATGACTTTACCTCTTTTCTAATTTCACTTTGATATTCAATCCAAACCCCTTCTATTGATTTAATTCTACTAATTCTAGAAGATGATCTTTGTATTATAGCCATCCTATGAAAAAACTTTGTATTTTTATCTCCTTATTTTAACCAAGTCTATATTGATTTTAATCTCCAGAATTTCTCTTCCTTACTCAAAATATTATGATATTCACTAAGAAACTCCCTTTCCTCTAAGCTTGGATTATTATCATCACATTTTTGGAATTTTGAAAGTTTATCTTTTAGATCTTCTTTCTTCTAAAAAATATTTCCAAAGGTGTTCTTGTTCCATTCTTTTAATCTAGATGTCATAGCTTTAATTTGATTTGGAAGAGAATACAACCCACCATTATCTAAAGAATTCCATGATTGAGCTATCATATCAATAAATTGAGGATGATCTTCCCACATCTGCTCATATTTAAAATATTATATTTTTTGAATTCACTTACCACCATTGTAACTCTTATTGACCAGTGATTTGAACTAATCCTTGTTAAGGTATTAATTTTAGCACAAGTTCCTTCATCTAGCCAATGATATGAGAGAATGCATCTATCTATTTTTTCTGCTATTAGGTTCTGGCCTCTTCTATTTTTGGTCCAAGTATAGTTGTCTTCTTCAAAATCAACTTCCCATAGATTATTGTTTTGAATAAAAGCTGAGAAATATATTGGCAATTTGAGTTATTTTATGTTGTCATTGATGTCACATGGATCACATTGAGTTTTGGTGATAATAATTTATGATATTTTGGAGAGCATGAAAACCAAGGCAGGCAAAATAAAAGGTTTTATTTAAAACCATGGATGGCAGATTTGAAATGGGTTTTTCTTAAAACCGAGGTTGGCTTTTCGTTTCATCAAAAAATGTGCCCCGGTGATGGAAATATTTAGTTTAAATTTTAAATTATTTAAAATTTAAATTTAAATTTAAAATTAAAAATAAAGTTATAGCATCGACGTCTAAAGAAAGGAGGAAAGGCATATATATATATATATATATATATATATATATATATATATATATATAAATTTTTTATATATATATATATATATATATATATATATATATATATATGCCACCAAAAGTTTTGATAATGTCCCCTTGTCCTCGATTTCGATTGCATTTGAATGGTAACGTATTGCGAAAAGAGCCTGTGTGTTGTGTGTTGAAGCGTGTGTAAAAGGCATGTTGAAGGGTCTACGATTTTTGGGTTTGTTGAAGAAACGTTCGTAGAGTAAAACCAAACGCATAGGCATCCTTGGCCTAGCGGTTCGTGCGTTGTGTGTGAAGCAGGAGGTCCTACGATCGAGTCTCGTCGTTGATGCTTGTTGTGTTGAAATGCATGAAGCACTTTTGAGTTTTCGAAGGGCGCAGAATATTGAGGCATATGTTTTGATTCGTGCTCCTTTTGAGCACGTGAGGGCATGTGGCCCAATGGCTTGGCCATGGTTAAGGCGCTGAGCAAGGAGGCATCAAGAGATCGAATCCCGTCAAGGACAGAGGCAAGTTAATATTTTTATTATTATTTTATTTTTCTAAAGTTGCACTAGGAGAAATAAGGGTTGTGATGCACTTTAAGAAAAAGAGATATTTTTGGTGATTTACTTTTTAGAAGTATATCATATTATATATCGTTGGAAAGCTTATTTCGAGGGCTATTTGATTAACTTTCTTAGAGGGAGAAATAAGGTGTGTGTAAAGAGATATTTCTGATTTTGTAAAGGGGTTCAAAATTGAAGGTTGCTTTGTTCTTTTTCAAAGGTGATTAATTCTTTCATGAGGGGACATGATGCATTTTATTGAGTAGGAGTAATAAGGTGTTATTTGGATATTATTGTTGTGTTACTAATAAAGATCTCTAACCCTTATTGAAAGTTGAAAAAGAAAGTTTGTTGAGTGTGGCAGATTTAGTGGACAACTAATAAGGCATCAAAAAGGTATGAGCAATATTCTCCATTGACTTTGTTTATGGTGGTTGATTTCTGAAATATCATTGGAGAGAAAAGGATTGATTGTGGTTTCCTTTTCAAAAGTGGTTGATTGAATGCTTCAAGGTTTTCTGGTTTGAGAGTTGTGTTTAAACCTTGTTTTATAAGCATTGTTGTTGAAGCCATTAGTTGTGTGAAAAACCTGAGATAGGGTTTGAGAAGAACATGAGTATCATTGTTATGTGAAGAATGTTTTATAAGCATTGTTGTTGAAGCCCATTGGTTATGCAAAGAACTTGAACTTGAGTTAGATGAGAACATGAGTATCATTGTTATGTGAGATTTGTGGTTGAGCATTGTTGGAAACATTTGAGTTGGTTGATACATGCTTGGACTAGGGTTTGTGAGAAAGAGTTGTCCCTTATGGTGATTGGTTGAGTAGAGTTGTTTGAGCCTAGTCAAGTGATTGTGTGAAGTGATTGTTCAAGTTCCATGAAACAAACTATTCTATATTCTGATTTGAGTTGAGATCATTGTGGATCATTGTTGTCATCCATTGTAGAGTGCATTGCCATTCATTGTTGAGTTCATCATTGAGCCTTGCCTTCATAGATTTGTGGATGAGATTTGAGTGCTACTTGTGCATGATTGATTGAGCCTTTGAGAAGGCCTTTGGGATAGATTTTTGGATATATTTGTGGTAGTTTTTGTGCATGATTGATTGAGCCTTTGAGAAGGCTTTTGGGATAGATTTGTGGACAGATTTGGGACAACATTTGAGCAAGTTCTTGGTGAGCTTGTTGAGAAGATTTTATGAGGTTCTGAGTGAGCCTATTGAGCATATTTGAACAAGTTCTGAGTGAGCTTGTTGGAGCAGATTTTGAGCAAGTTCTTGGTGAGCTTGCTAGAGCATATTTGAGCAAGTTCTTGGTGAGCTTGCTAGAGCATATTTGAGCAAGTTCTTGGTGAGCTTGCTAGAGTAGATTTGAGCAAGTTCTTGGTGAGCTTGCTGAAGCATATTTTGAGCATATCATGATTGCCTAGCTAAGTAGATTAATGGATTATCTTGCCTTGAGAAGATCAGTGGATTGCCTACCTAAGTAGATCAAGATTGCCTAGCTGAGCAGATCAGTGGATTGCCTTGCTGAGTAGATCAATGGATTTCCTTGCTGAGTAGATCAATGGATTTCCTACCTGAGTAGATCAGGATTACCTACCTGAGCAGATCAGTGGATTGCCTAGCTTTGAGAAGATCAAAGTAATCATTTGTATTAGGATAAGGATCCTTATTTCTATGTGAAATATTATAAGGAGATTATCTTGTGGAGTACCCCACATTGGGGGAACCACGTTAAATCTTGTGTCTCAATTGTGTGTGGTGATTTGTGCTCTTGCTTACTATTTCTATCTATGTCATTAATGCACACTGCTATATTTGGTTATTGCAATTAAGGACACTAATTGATATTGGTTTGGAAATAAAGTAAAAAGTGGGCACTATACTGTTCACCCCCTCTCAGTATAAGCTTGTGTTCTTCAATTGGTATCAAAGCGGGTTCCTTCGGAAAGGCTAACAACTTGAGGGTAGATTCTACAAGAACATAGATGGCTTCATAGAATGGATCATCTACAAATAAGGCTCCATTGTTTGATGATAACAATTATGCTTTCTAGAGCATGAGAATTAAGAACTACTTGATATCACAAGGATATGAGGTATGGCAGATGGTTGAAAAAGAGTATAAGGTTGAAGGTGATCTCAAGGTAGATAAGACTATCAAGAAATTGGTTGAGATCAATGCAAGGGCAATGAATTGTATTTTGAGTGGGCTACATGAGATAATTTTTGCAAATGTCATGGTATGTAATTCAGCTAATGAAATGTGGACCAAGTTGTGGAATACCTATGAAGGAGATTCCAAGGTAAAGTTGGCAAAACTACAAACTCATAGAAAAATATTTGAGGAATTGAAAATGGAATATTTTGAAGATATTGCAAAGTTTTTACTTCGAGTTGATGAGATTGCTAACACCATGAGAGGTCTAGGATTTGAGATGAAAGAATCAAAAGTTACTCAAAAGGTTTTGAGATCACTTCCCATGAAGTATGATGCAAAGGTTTCAGCAATAGAAGAAACAATGGATATCAACAAGCTAACAATGGAAGAACTACAAGGAACTCTCACAGACTTATGAGATGAGGATAAGTAAGCATGAGGTTCCAATAAAAGAAATTACATTCAAGGCTATCAGAGAAAAATAAAGGGAAAGTTCCAGAGACAGATAGAGATTCAGATAATGATGAGGAAGCTAACTTCATCAAAAGGAAAAAGGACTTAAGAAATTACAGGGATATGAAGAAAGTCAAATGCTACAAGTGTGGTGATTTTGGTCACTATGCACACAAGTGTCCACATGAAGAAAATAATGATGATGAAAAATAGGGTCACAGAAGAAAAGAATATGGAAAGCATAAGCATGACAAAGATGACAAGTACAAGCAAAACAGGTATGAGAAGAAGAAAAGTATTTGTAAGACAAAGAAAACTTTCTACATTATAGAAGCAAGTGATAGCTCAGATCACAATGATAGAGACAAGTCAGATGATGAAAAGGAAGAACATCTATTCCTAGGAATAGAAGGTGAAAGAGAACAATGCTTTGTGTGTGGTCAAAGAGATCACAGATCAAGATATTGCAATGGATTCAGTGATAGTGAAGATGAGATGACACATCAAAGAAATAGGCATGGTCAAAGAAATCATGAGAGTTTGTTTGCTATAGAAGATTATAATAATCTCAGTGATAGTGAAGATGAAGAAGTCTCACTTTTGGTAATAGAAAAAGAAGAGGATGAGCCAAGAAAACAAAAATCAAAAGTCAAAAGGCTAAAAGAAGAATACAAGAATCTTGAAAACAAGATTTGAACAAATGTCAAAATCAGAGAAGAACTACTTTAGACAATCAGTAATCTAAGAGATGAGCTTCAAAATGCAAAAAGGATAGAGGATAGGATGAATGAAGAACTAAGGGTAATAACGACAAGACATGACACATTAGATGAAAAGGTTCAAAAAGGAGTGGAAACATATTTTAAGGTTGTATCTTATGTCCAAGAAAAATCACACTCAAAAGGAAAGGAAGTTCTAAAATATGAAAGCAAGGAAGCACCTAAGATTTATGAAGAAAGTTCCAAAGTTCCTATGGCTCCAAACATTCAGTTTGGATCTTGTTTTGAGATAGGTGAATCAAGTTCAAAAGGAAAAGAAATTCTTGAAAAGGAAAGCAAGGAAGAAATTAAGGAAGAGGATTTAGATACTACAAAGAAGGTTCAAGGATACAATGCACAAGTCAAAAATGATCACAAGGATAATGATCAAGAAAGGTATGAGGAACCAAGGCATGAACAAAGGGCTTTTCAAGGACATTGTTTTTCTTGTAATGGATTTGGACACATGGCTATACACTACAGGGTCTATGGATCAAAGAAGTTTGATTTTGCTAGAAGGAACATCAAAGGAAGAAGGTATGGTTTTCATGGACATTGCTTCTCATGCAACAGGATTGGTCATAGAGCTTCTCAGTGCAAAGTAAATGAGCAACATGGTTTTGGTTTTAGAGCTACACAATTCAGAAGTCATGGTCATAATGGTCATGAAAACAAAACTTCACAATACAGGGTTCAGGAAAGGAATGGATATGGAAATTATTTCAAGAAAGAATTCAGGATATGGGCACCATCCAAAGGCTACAATATCAAGTGTTTTAATTGCAATAACTTTGGACATATTGCAAAATGGTGTAGGACTCAATTCCAAACAAGTTAAGGCAAGAAGGTCAAACAGGTTCAAGACAAGAAGATCAAGTAATTCATCAAGAGAAGGATATCAAAAAAATATGGAAGGAAGTTGACAGAGGAAAGAAACAATGTAATATGGGAGTAAAAGTACTCCCACCCCAAAATTAATCACCTCAAGAGAGAAGGTGGTGAGGGGGCTAAGCTTAAGAGTCATATATTTTAGCCCCATAGGTGTCCCTTTTTGCCATTGATGTCAAAGGGGGAGATATTTGAGTAAGGGGGAGAGCATTGAGTTAGGGGGAGCAGCCTCCAAAGAGAGCATTGAGTCAGGGGAGCAACTTTGATTCTCAGAGATGGTTTTTGCAGTGATTGTGGTGATTTGCATTAGAGGTGTTGCCATCAATGACAAAGGGGGAGATTTTTGGCAATTTGAGTTATTTTATGTTGTCATTGATGTCACATGGATCACATTGATTTTTGGTGATAATCATTTATGATATTTTGGAGAGCATGAAAACCAAGGCAGGAAAAATAAAAGGTTTTATTTAAAACCATGGATGGCAGATTTGAAATGGGTTTTTCTTAAAACCCAGGTTGGCTTTTCATTTCATCGAAAAAGGTGCCCCGGTGATGGAAATATTTAGTTTAAATTTTAAATTATTTAAAATTTAAATTTAAATTTAAAATTAAAAATAAAGTTATAGCGCCGACGTCTAAAGAAAGGAGGAAAGGCATATATTAAAAATAATTATAGCACCGACGTCTAAAGAAAGGAGGAAAGGCTATATATATATATATATATGCCACCAAAAGTTTTGATAATGCCCCTTGTCCTCAATTTTGATTGCATTCGAATGGTAACGTATTGCGAAAAGAGCCTGCGTGTTGTGTGGTGAAGCGTGTGTAAAAGGCGTGTTGAAGGGTCTACGATTTTTGGGTCTGTTGAAGAAACGTTCACAGAGTAAAACCAAACGCATAGGCATCCTTGGCCTAGCGGTTCATGTGTTGTGTGTGAAGCAGGAGGTCCTACGATCGAGTCCCGCCATGGATGCTTGTTGTGTTGAAATGCATGAAGCACTTTTGAGTTTTCGAAGGGCGCAAAATATTGAGGCATATGTTTTGATTCATGCTCCTTTTGAGCACGTGAGGGCATGTGGCCCAATGGCGGCTTGGCCGCGGTTAAGGCACTGAGCAAGGAGGCATCAAGAGATCGAATCCCGTCAAGGACAAAGGCAAGTTAATATTTTTTATTATTATTTTATTTTTCTAAAGTTGCACTAGGAGAAATAAGGGTTGTGATGCACTTTAAGAAAAAGAGAGATTTCTGGTGATTTACTTTTTAGAAGTATATCATATTATATATCGTTGGAAAGCTTATTTCGAGGGCTATTTTATTAACTTGCTTAGAGGGAGAAATAAGGTGTGTGTAAAGAGATATTTCTGATTTTGTAAAGGGGTTCAAAATTGAAGGTTGCTTTGTTCTTTTTCAAAGGTGATTAATTCTTTCATGAGGGGACATGATGCATTTTATTGAGTAGGAGTAATAAGGTGTTATTTGGATATTATTGTTGTGTTACTAATAAAGATCTCTAACCCTTATTGAAATTTGAAAAAGAAAAGTTGTTGAGTGTGGCAGATTTAGTGGACAACTAATAAGGCATCAAAAAGGTATGAGCAATATTCTCCATTGACTTTGTTTATGGTGGTTGATTTCTGAAATATCATTGGAGAGAAAAGGATTGATTGTGGTTTCCTTTTTGAAAGTGGTTGATTGAATGCTTCAAGGTTTTCTGGTTTGAGAGTTGTGTTTAAACCTTGTTTTATAAGCATTGTTGTTGAAGCCATTAGTTGTGTGAAAAACCTGAGATAGGGTTTGAGAAGAACATGAGTATCATTGTTATGTGAAGAATGTTTTATAAGCATTGTTGTTGAAGCCCATTGGTTATGCAAAGAACTTGAACTTGAGTTAGATGAGAACATGAGTATCATTGTTATGTGAGATTTGTGGTTGAGCATTGTTGGAAACATTTGAGTTGGTTGATACATGCTTGGACTAGGGTTTGTGAGAAAGAGTTGTCCCTTGTGGTGATTGGTTGAGTAGAGTTGTTTGAGCCTAGTCAAGTGATTGTGTGAAGTGATTGTTCAAGTTCCATGAAACAAACTATTCTATATTCTGATTTGAGTTGAGATCATTGTGGATCATTGTTGTCATCCATTGTAGAGTGCATTGCCATTCATTGTTGAGTTCATCATTGAGCCTTGCCTTCATAGATTTGTGGATGAGATTTGAGTGCTACTTGTGCATGATTGATTGAGCCTTTGAGAAGGCATTTGGGATAGATTTTTGGACAGATTTGTGGTAGTTTTTATGCATGATTGATTGAGCCTTTGAGAAGGCTTTTGGGATAGATTTATGGATAGATTTGGGACAACATTTGAGCAAGTTCTTGGTGAGCTTGTTGAGAATATTTGATGAGGTTTTGAGTGAGCCTATTGAGCAGATTTGAACAAGTTCTGAGTGAGCTTGTTGGAGCAGATTTTGAGCAAGTTCTTGGTGAGCTTGCTAGAGTATATTTGAGAAAGTTCTTGGTGAGCTTGCTAGAGCATATTTGAGCAAGTTCTTGGTGAGCTTGCTAGAGTAGATTTGAGCAAGTTCTTAGTGAGCTTGCTGAAGCAGATTCTGAGTAGATCAATATTACCTAGCTGAGCAGATCAATGGATTGCCTTGTTGACCAGATTAGTGGATTACCTTGCTGAGAAGATCAGTGGATTACCTACCTTAGTAGATCAGGATTGCCTACCTGAGCAGATCAGTGGATTGCCTAGCTTTGAGCAGATCAAAGTAATCATTTGTATTGGGATAAGGATCCTTATTTCTGTGTGAAATATTATAAGGAGATTATCTTGTGGAGTACCCCACATTGGGGGAACCACGTTAAATCTTGTGTCTCAATTGTGTGTGGTGATTTGTGCTCTTGCTTACTATTGTTATCTATGTCATTAATGCACACTACTATATTTGGTTATTGCAATTAAGGACACTAATTGATATTGGTTTGGAAAGAAAGTAAAAAGTGGGCGCTATATTTTTCACCCTCCCCCCTCTTAGTATAAGCTTGTGTTCTTGAAAATATTTCATACTTTGGGTCAATTTCCTATTCCCCCAACTTTTTCATTCAACTTGGTTATGGAATTAAAATATCCAATGATCATGAATCAAGTTTCTTGGTCTTTACTTCTCATAAAGGCTTCAATCCCACTCCAAAATTCTAATCTACCTGACTAAGTTGTATATCCATAGACATTAATAAGGATGAATGTTGGACATTTTGAGTAGATAAGTTGTCATTGATATCAAGAGTGAGTTTTCATTGATGTCAAAAGGTCCTAAGGAGAAATGCAATTGATTGGTTCCAAAATAGCTTCATAATTTTATGTGAGCAAAGATAAAAGATTTTTATTAAAACCATGGATGAGCAATGTAAAATGTTTTTTTATAAAAACCCAAGGAGGCCTTTAATTTCAAATTAGAAAGCCCAAGGAAGTTTTAATATTTAATTTATAAATATTTAAATTCAAATTGAATTTAAATTTTATAAATAAATATTATTTATTTATTCGAAGTGGCAAAACCTTAGTTTATTTTGCTGACATGCAAGTCGAAGACTTCCCCCCACCGACGTGATGGAAGTGATAATAAAGGCATATATATTGCCTTTGCTAAGGCAAAAAAAAATGTGATATCCTTTGAAAAACGTGTTGTAACTCATGGAGAAAACATAGTAGTTTTCATGCACTACGTAAATTTAAAATTTGGTGTGTTTAAGATGTTGAGGTGCTTAGTTCCTAGCACCATCTAGTGGCTAGCTCATGTGGCATTTGGATTGGTGCTTGTGGCAGAGTAGTTACAAGTTTGAAATTCAACGATAGCAAGTTTGGAAGCCCTTTTTGCTATTTTGACAGTGGTAGAGAAGGTAATAGAGTTCATGGGCACTCTAACTCCCACGTAAGACCTAGCTCACACGACAACCAAGGCTATGACTAGGGCGCTTGGGGATGCAACGTCATGGGTCCAAAAACCACTAAGGGCAAAGGAACATTTTTTTATTTAATTTTCATTGCCCTAAGGTTTGACGTGAGGTAGTTGGGAGGCATAAGGATTAATTAAATTTAATTTCTTATGGTGATTTTTCATGGTAAAATAGTGAAGGGAGTTATAAGGAGTTTGATATTAATTTTAAAATAAAGTCCTAATTGTTATATTTGCATATTGGAGGAGTAAGCATTTTAAGGTGTTGATTTTATTTTAAAGGACTTTTTGCCAAAGGGGTTATTGTGAAAGTAATTGTTTTAATCTTTTTAAGGTGTTGGATGTCATTTTAAATATGGAGTGATAAGGCGTATTTGTGTTTGATATTTTTTTGTATTTTGATTCTTTGAGAGAGATTATTATATTATAACCTCATTGAGTTTGGCAAAGAAGTGTTTATGATTGTGGTAGATTTGTGTGGTCTATTCCTCATAAAGCAAACAGTATGGGCACATTCTTCCTTGATTGAGTTGATTGGTTGGTTTTTTGGAAAACAAATTTGGATTAAAAAGGACTTGATTAGGTTTCCTTATCAAGTTTTTGAGCTATTGTGAAGTGAATGCTATGCACCTTGTTTTATAAGCATTGTTGTTGAGGTGAATAGTTGAGTGAAGAACTTGAACTAGGGTTTGGAAAGAACATGAGTATCATTGTTATGTGAGATTGGTAGATAAACATTGTTGTAAATATTTGAGTGAATGTTCATATTCTTAGACTAGAGTTTGTGAGCAAGGATTATTTCATTGAGTGATTGGTTGAATAGAGTTGATTGAGCCTAGTCAAGTAAATGCGTTAAAGTAATTTGTTCAAGTTCTATGAAACAAATTGTTCTATACTCTAAATTGAGTTGAGGACGTGATTGAGAGTTAGTGAGTGTGAAGAAAATTGAGTCTCTAACAATTATCTATATGTTTTTGTGGTAAAAGGGGTGATTGAAAGTGATTGAGCATCGTGATGAGTGTGAAGCATATTGAGTCTCTAACAATTCTCTATATGTTTATGTGGTAAAATAGTGATTGAAAGTGATTGAGCATTGTGATGAGTGTGAAGCATATTGAGTCTCTAACAATTCTCTATATGTTTTTGTGGTAAAATGAGTGATTGAAAGTGATTGAGCATTGTGATGAATGTGAAGCATATTGAGTCTCTAACAATTCTCTATATGTTTCTAAAAGAATGATTGAAAGTAATTGAGCTTTGTGATGAGTGTGAAGCATATTGAGTCTCTAAAAATTATCTTTATGTTTATATGAGATTGGAAAAGTTCTAGTGTGGACTTGTTGAGCGGATTTGAGGTAAGTCTTTGAGAAGATTTGTGGACAGATTTGTGTGAGCTTTTTTGGAAGCTTACAATACAGGTTGAGAGCATATGTGGATAAGTTCTAATGAGGACTTATTGATCAGATTTGGACAAGTTCTAGTAAGGACTTGTTGAGAGCATATTAGACAATTTCTTGAGAGGATTTATGGACAGATAAGTGTGAGATTTGTGGAATATTATTGAGATAAGTCTTTGAGAAGACTTGTGAGTAGAGTTGATTGATTTGTTCAAACCTTGAGTTAAGATTTATGGCAGATCTGGCAGAGTTGATCTGAGATTGAGTCAAGATTTGTGTTAATGCTTGAGGACAGATATTAAGGATAGATTTGTGCTAGACCAAAGAACTGTGTATAGTGCAGATTAGAGGATAGATATTAAGGAAATATTTGTGCTAGATCGAAGGACTATGTTTAGTGCAGATAAGAGGATAGATATTGAAGATATATTTGTGCTAGACAGAAGGACTGTGTTTAGTATAGATTCGAGGGCAGAGTTTGATGCAGATTTGAGGATAGGTTTGTGCCAAACCAAAAATAAATATTGAGCATATTTTTGCTAGATCGAAGGACTGTGTTTAGTGTAGATTTGAGACAAAGCTTTGAAGATGACAGAGTATAGAGGATGTCAGTCTCCAATGGATAGAGATCCATTAGCCAAGGCAGTAAGGATAAGATTCTTCAGTGGATAGAAATCCATTAGTCAGTACAATGGAGGCAACAACTCTTCTAGAAGATCACCAACCAGAGCAGAGGAGAAATGAGTTCTCTTGTGGATAGAGATCCCCTAACTTGATTAGGGGATTGGTGTATCCTTTGGAAAAAGGTCCATAAACATTGTAATAGAGAAAGGATTTCCAAGAGAATTTATTTGGGAAAATATTAGTGAAATATTTTCTTCGTGGAGTAGCCCACATTGGGTGAACCACGTTAAATTGGTGTCTCTATTGCGTGTGATTATTTGTGCATTACTTCAGTTATTGCTATTGATATTGCCATTGATTATATTGGATAATACTATTTGAGAAAAAAAAAGTAAAAAGTGATCTTATACTGTTCACCCCTCCTCTTAGTATAAGCTTGTGTTCATCAATGAAACGAATACCTAAAAAGTAGCAAGTGACTAAATAGGCTATCCAATGCCTATTTTTATGAATAGTTACACAAGAGGTTCTAGAAGGATTTCAACAAGTTAGAATTCCCCTTGATACTCCTTCAGAATCCATAGCATCCCATTCACATCTTTCCCAAACTACTTTCATAGTTTTTTAATCTTCTTTTGTCATTTTAGTTTCCTGGATACAGATAATATCAGGTTTATTACTTAAACATAGGTTCGTAATACACCTATGATTTGAGGGGGCATTAGCACCCCTTATATTCCATGAGATGATAATCATGTATCATTAGGGGATTTTGGCCCCTCCTGCATATTACCAATATCATTTTGTTGTTTGGTAAAGAGAAGTTCAACCAACTTATTTTGTGTTCCTTTCTCTATGTTAGCTCTTGCTTCCCCGGACCTTACTTGATAATTTGAGAGTTTTCCTCTTTCTTTATTGCCTATATCAAGAGTAGGTCTTATTATTCTATTTCTCAATATTCTTTCACAATTTTATTTTTCAACATATTTATCCTCTCCTAGCTCTATTATAGAAGCTTTTGACTTGTCTTGCTCATTTTCTAGTATTTCCTTATTAATGGTAGAGGTATTAACTTCTAAAACTACATTTTCTTTACCAATTATTTTTTCCTGAATGGTGCATGGTACTTCAAGAGAGTCTTCAAAATCTGATGAGACACATTCCTTAGCTTCATCGAGAATGTTCTTCCTTAAATTGGATCATACTGAATAGACAGTTCCTTGCTAATATGTTGAAATTGTTGTATCGTGTCCTCTGAGTTTTGATCTACTTTTTCTTCATAGGCTAAAGCCTCAAAAGAGTTGGTATTTCTTCCAATATCCTTCCTTATTGGTCTCCATTGTTTGTATTCTTTTATTTTTCTGGATATATTTTTTGGAAGTTGAAAACCATCTTCATCCATAACCATTTGTAAATTTCTCTTACGATTTTCTACAAATGATTTTGTTGGGCTCTTCTTAGGGCATGATCTCTCAATATGCCTCACCTTACAACATCTTCTACATCTAAAAGATATGTTTTCATAATCTATATTTTGGTTCCACATATTATCCCCATACTTAAGAATGATTGATTTTGGTAAAGCTTTAATTATATCAATCATGACCAATATTCGAGCATAAATAGCCAAAAATCCATATTTTGTTGTAACTAAAATATCGAGAAATTCTCCTAGATTGTTACCTATTTCTTTGAAGGTATCTATTTCTCAAAATTCAATGGGTAACCTAAACATACTAACCCAAACTGGTACTAGGGATATATTTACATTTTCAGGTGAAAAACCTTTATACCAGTGGGTAAGGAAGAGTTCTACTCTTCCCATAAACCAAGGACCCCCTTTTAGGATTCTTTCTCTTTATTTCCTAGAACAAAAAATGGCTAGGAAGAAACCTTTGGGAAGAAATGATAGAATCACTCATGGAGACTTCCAACTCCTATCAATCCATTTTATCAAGGCTGAAGCCCCTGACCAATGCCCATTAAATTTACCAAAAACTACCTTATCTTGGAGCAATGAGGATCTCTCTGAGGTGCGCTCACTAACCTCTACCACTAGATATGATTCTAAGGATTTAACTATAAATAGATCCATGGAAAGGAAACTAAAACTCAAAATATATTGAAATTTATCTGAAAATCCTATATCAAATATAATATTTGATAAAAACTTTATAATTTTTTCATGCACAATTTCTAAGATAAAGAAAGAAAAAAAACTTAGCTAAAAAATTCTTTGTCCAGATAGAATGTCTTGCCTCGCTAAAGTCCTAACTCTTCATTGCTCTTCTCATTGTTCAAACCCCAGTTGGCAAATTTTTGCAATTTCGTTTTTCACGACTTGAAAAATCATCACTGCCATTGTTCCGAATGGTTGACTTCACAGAGTCATATCTCCCTCAATATTGCTTATATTTTTACATATGACCACTCATATTAAAGCTATTCAAATTTTGCATAAGTTGGTCCAAGAATCAGTTAAATCAGATAACTCTTCGCGAAGATATGGATCCTAAAAAATGAGATGTTTTAAAAAACCCTAATCCTTCACACTTTGCAATTTCACTTTTCACGACTTGAAAAATCTTACTGTCCTTGTTTCAAATGGTTGACTTCACATGGTCCTATATCCCTCAATATTGCTCATATTTTTACATATAACCACTCATTTTAAATCTATTCAAATTCTGAACAAATGGATCCAAGAATTAGCTAAATCGGATAACTCTTCGCGAAGATATGGCTCCTAAAATATGAGATATTTTCAGGAACAAATCCTAATCCTTCGCACTTTTAACCTACGATGAAAATCTCTTCATTTGATTAAAGCTTTATGATGGATTTTAATTGTTTCTTTTCTTCCCGTTATTTTCTTTTTACTACTCATTTCTTTATCTAAAAAATATAATTTTATTCCATTCTTAAAATGAAATTATAAGTTTTTTTCTTTCCAAAAATAAAAAATAAAATTATAAAAACCTAAGTAATCATTTTTTTTTTCCCTATGTGTGATTAATAACAATAACAATGTAAAAAAAACTTGCAAATTGATATGTATTATTTTACTAAATGCCTTTAAAAAAGAGAGACTTTTTATTCATTCTTTCCAACAAAAAAAAAAAAAAATCATGTAAAGATGTCCTCATCCTATTTTTATTTTGTCATTTTAAGCTTGCGAAAAAATTCCTTGTCTTATCCCGAGCCATTCCAATTATAAAGTCAATATCATCCTCAATTAACAAAAAGCTAATTCTGCCTATAAGAGAACTTCTTAAATAGGCACTCCATAATATGGTCAATTGTGTTAACAATCTATTTTAATGAAGTTCCTTGCCGATCTTTTAAGAAAATTTTTAAATTATTGTTTTTTAAAATAATTTTATTTTTATTATTTAAAAAAGTTATGTGGAGTTCAAACAAATGTTATTTATATTATATTATAATTATATAATAATTTATCAATTTTAATTATATATGTATGAATTTTAGTTATAAGTTAAATTTTTTTATCAATTAAACTAATACAATTTAATAACTAACACTACTAAATAAATGATCTTTCATTTTTCAAATAGATATCTTTATTTAAAATAACCACATCCTAACATCAATTTGCTTTTATAATAAAATAATAAAATGTCTTTGTCATCGTCAAGATTTTTATAAACTATATATTGGTTTTTGGTGGCTTCGCATATCTTCAAGTCACAACATAGGCTTAAGGCTTACACTTCAACATAGCTTTATTACCTCTACACTTTTATTTGTTAAATCCTTAACAAATATTTTAATATATACTATAATTTGTTTTAAATAAGAAATTTTATGAGAAGTTGAAACATAAATATTTTTATTTTGTCAAAAATAATATTAATATAACATTAATTTTATTTTTTTGCATACAAATGACCAAACTTTGAAAATTATATTTTTAAGAGTTTTAGAGGAAAATATTTTTGAAAAACAAAAGGGATTATAGATAAGTCTCTTATGTGATGGTTGTATATTATCTCCTGAAATTTTTTGAGTACAATATATTGTAACCATTTTCATTCAAAACTAAATCATGGAAGCATGGAAGAGATAACTTGATAATACCAATCTAAATTACATATATGATGAAGATAATGTAGAATATTTCAATCAAGATCTCAATAGCTTGTGCAACAATATCAATTTTAGAAAAATAATTAGAACATTAAGGAAACACTGATTTTTTAATGTTTTTGTTGGAAATGAGTTGTGGATCTTTGTCATGCTAGGTATATAAAAAAAAAAAAAAAATGCTCTATATTTATAGGTTTCTTCGCTTTAAAAATATAATTTTATATTTCCTATATACTAATTTTATAGTGAATATTTCTTATTTTGTGTTTTCTAGTGTGGAACTTTGATTTCAATATTACTAAATGGATGTTCTACTATTGGAACAACTGCAATGCCTATATTTATTTTATTGTCTAAATAGATCTATATTTAATACATTCATTATTTCTTAACATAGAATATACATAGAGATTATCAAAATTAATGCTAGAAACATGACATTCATTAATGTCTAAAAAGAAACCATCAGTTAAATTAGAACTTTCAAAGCACCTATTTTATAATGTCCTATACTAACATCAAAAACTTGATTATTGGATGATATATCCTTTGTTTCTAAATTGTAAATAACATTTCATTCTTATTTTCAGTATCACTTTCCTCACCCATACTATCATAATCTTGACAATAAGTAACTTGCTTTAGTTGATCAATATGCATATATTTTTTACATAATTTAGCCAACCTTTGAGAACATAGTTGGGTCTTCTTTTTTCTTAGGATTTAAGAAGGATGTCAATTTATCAACTATCTCTTCAGGAAGAGGAGTACTGTCATCCATATCAAATTCTTAATCCTCCTATGATTTATACTTATATTTAGGGTATTTTAAATGATATATAGGATGCCCCTTTTATAGTCTTCTCCTAGATCTCCATTGTTCTTCATGCTCATATAGGGACTCTAAGTTTCATCCATGGAGGCTATAAAGAAATATTCATATTTGGGAGGAGAAGGACCCCAAGGATCTAAATCACCCTCTATGGTAAGACTATTACTTATGTATAAAAATTTCACTACTTGACAGACTAAAGAAATCATTGACCTCATTTTTATTATTTAGGGTCTACCTATTAACTTTTTATAACTAGTTTTAAAAATAAAAACCATGAATTTCACCTCTCATATCTTTTGGAGCTATAGAAATAGGGATCCAAATGTAACTTCTAGTGTCTTCATGGCATCCATTATAGGTATTATCATCTATTTCTAGTGAACAAAATATATTCAAAGGAAATATTTATATAATCTCTAAAAGATAAAAACATTACATATGTACCATTCCTTTTATCTGCTAAGGCCCTAAAAATAGCCAAGTATTTCATAGACTATAATAATCATTAAAGGTGGATCATTAGCCCCAGATAAATAATTAACGACAACCATATTTTTTAGAGGAAAACTCAAAACAAAGAGTAGGGAAGTATGTGCATCAATAAAAATGTTTCTTTGTGACTAAATATATTGCACTTCATATGGTCCTAGAATGATTAACAATTTATCAAGGACCTTAGATTTTAATATCTTCATCTTGTCCAAAATATCTCTCAATATCTGGCTCTAATAAGCAGAGGCTATGCACAACTCAATGCATGGAACCATATGTATTTTTTCTATTATATTTCATGAATTAGTCTTATTCATGATTATCTTTAATAGAGAGACCTTATGTTGATGATATTATATTTGGTGTCCAAGCATCTGTGCCACTATCACCAAATTAACCTTGGCTCAAACAAATTCTTTTAAATTTTTGGAATTAGTTACATGGGATTGAAACGGCCCCCACCCATATTACATCATGATAATATGGTCGTATTACAAGCTTGGAAATATTGTACACATCACTTGGTAACATTTTGATAGCTTTTGTAGCCTAACACTTAATGTAAATATAACAAGAAAGTAATTACAAGATTGAAATAAAGTTGCAATATAAATAACTCAATAATGATGATAATGAAACTAGAATAACTCAAAAATACTCATAAAATAATCACATGAAAAATGCTCACAAAAATACTAAAAATGTTATAGAATAAAGGTCTACTAATGCATGCTATGTGCTATGCATTTTTGATACCAATTACAATGCTTTGTCATAAATATATAATAGTATGTGACTCTTCATATGAAGCACTCTTGACCTTCACTCTTCTTTGAAACTCTTCACTTTCCTATTCTAAGGACACATGTGCACTCTTACATAATGGACACTTGTGCACATCCACACTCACAACACTTGCACACTTAATTACATGACACTTGTGCATTTCTTGCACATTATTACATTACATGAAATATAAACTCACTCTAATCTAAGACACTTCTAATCTAATATTGTACCAAGGTGGTACATTGACATGTACCAAATACTGTAATATTCTCTAACACCCCCCATGTATTACATTATTTGGTTATTGAAGACCTTTGTCTTCAATACAATATTTATCTTTCAATTTACTTTGCATTGTATACCTCCTTTATCTTGATCAGATTCCTTTTCTTCTTGCTTGTCTTCATCTTTAGTTTCAGCTCCATGTTCTTCATTTTTTGTGTTTTCTTGAACTATCTTCTTATCATTGAATTCTTCTAAAAGAATTTTCCTTTTGCCTTTGTTCTTTATATCACATGTCTTCTTTGGTATAGTGTCTTCTGAACATTCACTTAAAGCATCATGATAAGATCCTAAATTAGATGAACTTGATGTATCAATATTGCATGAAGAATGAAATATCTTTTCTAAAAAGGATTCATCTATTTTTTCTTTCCTCTTAAGAGATTCAATCAATTATTTTTTATTTCATGCTTTCTTCTTTGTAATATTTGAGTGTCAACAATGCCATATATAGTATGCTACCAATATCTAAAGGAATTAGAATATTATATTTTCCATTATCAATTGTTTCAATAATCCTAGCATGTAGATAATATTCCAAAGTTTCAAATCTTTCTCCTATTGCTTCACTATAGATTAATTTTGTAGCTAGATCTATGCTTCCTTTAGATTTTGTAAGAAATTTTTTTATTCCAATTTTTATGATATTTGCTCTTTCTTTTCTAATTATATTTTCCATATATTTATCCATTGACTTCTTGAATGTAGACATCCTTTTGACTCCCTAGTTTTTGAATAACAAATTCCAAGTTTTTCAAGTTTGGCAAGAACCTTTGTAGTTGAATACCTTATGGCTCCCTAATTGAATAGAAACTAGAATGTTTGTAAACTTATGAAATCCTAAATTTTAAGTAGAATTCCTTGTCTCTCCATAATTAAATTATTGCAAATATTCTATGGTTTTTGAATTTCAAGGAATAATAAATCAATAAAGCTATTATTTAACCCTTTGAAAAACAAGACTTCAAAAATAATAAAGCCTACTTATCACTCCAAAAAGTAGTTAAGGCATTGAATTCTCTATTAAACTACTTATCTCTCCATTAGAATTATTTAACCTTAGCAAAGAAATAATAACTAGAACTATATACTCCTTATTTCTCCTTTTAACCTTAGGGAAAAATTAATAATCTTTAAAAACCCTAATTTACCTCCTTAAGGCGCGTAGCTTGGAGAATGATCTTTGGCACTATGTTATGTGCTTCTATTGAATTTGAAAGAATGGTTGCTCGGATACAATTGTGTGAGGCTTCAGTGCATCAAGATTCTTTGCATGAAATAATATTAAAGACTTCTCAAAATATTTTCAAATTCTACTTCCTTCTTGTCACATGGTAGAAGGTATGCTCGAATGGTAGACACTCTTTCTTACGCTTATAACATTCAATAATTTTTCTTTCTTGGACTCTCAGATCAGAGTAACACTTGGATCCAATGAATCTATCTCTTGCACTTCCCTTTTACCACTAATGCGTTACCTTTCATTTCTTCTCTTGAATGGCAAAAAATAACGATTGAATACTCACTTCTAAGCTTGTTCAGCACTTGATATATTTTGCTAGATGCTTGGATTTTTATCTCCCATGTCTCTAGCTCTTCTCTTGCTCTTTTTTTAATTCCTCAATGCTTTGATTCTTGTGAAACAAGTTTGTTGCTCAACATTTTGTCTCCTACATTGCTCAAAATTTTACACACATTGCTCGGTCACTACATTCCTTGGCTGGCATCTATTGCATCCTTTGCACAACTTGGATCACATATATTTGAATGGAACTTTTGTAACTTTGTGGGTACTAGTCCTTAGCATATTTCTCAATTCTTCTTGCTACTCAATGGCTATTGCTTAAGGTAAACTCTTCTTTGTTTGGTTCTTGATGTTGCTTATGCCCCTTGATAATGTTGGTTGCCTTGATGGCATTGTACTCAATGTTTGCATTGGTTTCCTTGATGGTGCTAGTCACCTTAGTGTTGTTGTATTCCTTGGGCTGAGTGCTATTGCACTCCTTTTTGGAGCTTTGTTGCCTTGCTATGGTGTTGTCAACTTTTGACTTGGCACTCTTTGGCTGCTCAAATTTGTATGGTGAACTCTTCACCCTTCACTATTGCCTTGAGTACTTTAATATTATTGTCTATTAATGATGCTCTTACTCTTTGTGTAGATGCAGATCTAGATGATTTGACCCTTATTTGAGAATTATACTCTTAAAATATTCTTCTTGATTCTTTGTAACTAGTTTCTTTGCTAAATATATTACCCTTGTGGTCTTTCTCTTGTTGTTCCTTTTTTATGTCAAAATTTGACTCTAAATATTTTATATTTTACCTTTTAATCTTCTTCCATGTGTTGAATTCGATGCTGGTGATTCTTACCTATTACCATATTGTTGTTATCTTCTTGCTAATCTCTTTTGTCCCTTTGATGCAGGTTACACTTATGTAGGATTCTCAAAGATAAATCTCAAAGTCTATGCTATCCCCATTAAAGGTATGTTGTTACCTTTAACATTTAAACTTGTTGCTTTTGAATGCAAGAGCTTTAACTCTTAAGTTTGCTACTCTTGTTGCTCTAATATTTTTCTTTAATATTGTAGGTGCAAAACATTCTTGCAAGCTTCAAACTTAAAAACTCCTTATATGCAAATACCATGATTATTACAATGTTATTTTCTTGTCCAATCTTCCCTTTAATGCAATCTTCTTGAAGTCTTGAAATGTTGCCACACTTATGCTCTTTTAACATTGTCTTCTTCCTTGCTTAGCAGTGCTATGTATGCTGCCCTTTATCTTGAATTATTGCTTTCTCTTCTATTATCCAAAGGTGACCTCTATCAACCTTTGATTGCAATGGACCTTTACACTTTGATTGCTCCCCCTGTGCCTAGTTTAATTTTGAGCATTAATATTCATTGTGACCTCCTTCAATGGGTATTTTCTGTATCTTATGGGCTTGTCGTCAAATAACAACAATTATCCCAAACCTTATGTAAACACCTTTGCTTTAATTCTTTTGTCTTTATATTCTTTCTCTCTTGAATATCTCTTCTTGTCTTCAAGGATATCCTTCTAGATTTTAGTTTTTTTTCTTGACTGAATATGTTAGTTTTTCTAGCTTTAATTCTTCTTGCTATGATGCTACTATGAAGCTTCACTTGTGTATGATAATACTATGAATGTTGTCTTACGTTCTCTAAACTTTTTATTTCTTTTCTTTAACACTACCCTTGTGGCTTCTCTTCAATGTTGTTCTTGTGACATTCAAATGATTTCAATTCTATCCTTATGGCATTCACTTGCTTTCAATATTACCCTTGTGGCCTTCACTCTTTTACTTCCAAATACTACCTTGCTCTTTTGTTGTCCTAAATTCTATGGTTTCTTTGTTGTCCAATGTGGACTACTAGTATGCTTCTTTTAATGTGTTATGTGTTGTCCTTTAGCTAGGACTATCCTCAAGACTCTCTACTATCTTGAAGTCTTCTTTCTACCTTCAAGTTTTTCTTACTCTATCAATATTTCAATTGGACCTTTCTACTTAGGTCTCCTTAATTTGCTTTCTATGAGACTTCTCTTCTAGAGTCTCTAAAATATTATCAATCTCAAGGTCTATCTTCAAGACCTGAAACTATGTTGTAGATTGCCTTATATTCCAAATTTATTCTTGGAATAGGTAATAATTTTTTAAATATTGTATCTTTAATCTTCACTAGTTGTCCTTCAACCTAGTGGTATTAATTCTTACCTTCACTGGTTTTTCTTCAACTCAATGGAAATACTTGTCTTCACTAGTTTTCCTTATCCAGTGGTAATGTCCTCAACTTCATTGGTCTTTCCTTAGCTAGTGGAAATATCCTTAGATTGTTTGCAACTTTTAAAAAACTTGTGCAAGTAAACTTGTTATGGCTCTGATACCACTGATAGCTTTTGTAGCCTAAAACTTAATGTAAATCTAACAAGAAAGTAATTACAAGATCAAAATAAAGTTGCAATATAAAGAACTCAATAATGATGATAATGAAACTAGAATAACTTAAAAATACTCACAAAATAATCACATGAAAAATGCTCACAAAAATACTGAAAATGTTATAGAATAAAGGTCTACTAATGCATGCTATGTGCTATGCATTTTTTATAACAATTACAATGTTTTATCAAAAATATATAATAGTATGTGACTCTTCATATGAAGCACTCTTGACCTTCACTCTTCTTTGAAACTCTTCACTTTCCTATTCTAAGAACACATGTGCACTCTTACATAATAGACACTTGTGCACATCCACACTCACAACACTTGCACACTTAATTACATGATACTTGTGCATTTCCTATACATTATTACATTACATGAAATATAAAATCACACTTTAATATAAGACACTCCTAATCTAATATTGTACCAAGGTGGTACATTGGCATGTACCATATAATGTAATATTCTCTAACATATTTGAACCTTGTTCTCGTCCTTAAAAATTGAGGAATCTAACTAGTTGAGCTAATGCAATTTGATAAAAAAATTATTTTAACTTGTATTTCTATTTTTCTTTATTTTTATTAATTAATGGTTTGTTAGAATTCACACCTATTTTCAAAAATGGACAGAATCAATCCATCCACTCATATATTATACAAAAAAGTATAAGAGGATGAAAAAGGAAATAGAGACACAAAATTAATGGGATCCCCCACCCTTGATAAGTCACAACTCTCTCCTTTAGAGTTTGAGAGTTTACAAACATATTCAATTCTCATCTCAATTGAGATGCTACATCTAGATACCTATATCATTTTCATAAACTATCCAAATTATTGATTTTCATTTTCTAGATATTCTTCAATTTTTTTGTGATACAAATATTTTAGAATTCAACATCCTTATTGAAAATTTACTATAACAACCTTCACAATACTAAAAATACACCTTTACTATCTATGCATTGCATCTTAGTAGAGTAATATTTCCAAAACATCACACTATCATAGTCCACTTTACCAAATCTGGATTGCTAGTTTCCTTCTTGAAGCATAAGTGCAACAACAAAAACTATAATAAATATATATTTTTTAATTAGGGTAGGAAGGGGTTTTAGGATCCCCAAACCCATACACCAAGTTGTGTAAGATAATACAATATACGACAACCTAAACAAAATACTATCATCCATATACTACTATGACTGAACCTTAGAATACCACATATCGACAAAATAGGTTCTAAATATGACAAATTATAGAGTTTTTAGCTTTTGGTATTGTTACAAAGTTTGTAGCCATCAGAATTGATATGAAGATCATAGTTGTTGGATATTTTGATTTTTTTTCTTCTGTAGAAGAGGTTCTTCTTCCTTCAAAGTGGTAAGATCTAAGAATGTATTTTTACACTTCAATCTCCAAAGGTAATATCTAGTTGTAACACATTCTGTAGGATATTCATTTTAAAAAAACTAATTGTCATTGATTGTTTCAAAATTAGCTTCAAGAATACCATTTGAGGTGCTAATAGTTTCCATGGAACTGATTGGATGGTCTTCAATAACCATTTGGCTTTTATCAATGATATGAATCAAATTTTCCTTTCAAGGTTGAGTCTTCTATTGCTTGCTTGATTCTTGTTGGACAATTGGTGCACCTGGAGGATGAGACTCTTTCTTTTGAACTATGATGTTTAACTATTTAGGATCATTTGCATGTAGGGCCTTCTCCTCCATCAAGGAGGAATTAGAGCATGATCAAATTATTGAGCATCTCTTCTTTAGGTGGTCATATTACTGATAATCATAACATCTCAAGGAGAAGTTTTCATATTAAATATTCTGGATCCATTCCCCTTTGATTGAGGAGATAGCAATGGATTGGGGCCAAGGAACTAAAACATCCATCCAGACAACCAATCTTGCTTTACTCATATTAATTTTACTAGACAAATTTTCTTCTATTTGGGCATCCATATACTAGAATGCACCAATGGATTTATTGATTTTGATGAATATATTCTCTCCCTAAAAATCCATAGGGAGAGCATATAGATTCACCCATACTGGGAAATCATCAACTTCTTCTATAAAGGGGTTGAAACCGGGAGTTCAAGATATTATATAGACACTCCTTTATTCAAAAAACCAATTGTATCTATAATCCATTACCCTATCTCTATCTACTAAATTAGAAAAGGAAACATAAAAGAAAATTTTGGGTAGCAGAGTTACTTGGAATTCTTTACTGGTCCACCAATGTTTAATGTATCCTTTGAGCTCCTCCAGGCCTGGTATTTTACCCTTGAGTTTGTAAATAATTGTTAAGGCTTCATGATTACTCAGATCCAACCCAAATTCATCCTCTAAAATATTTATAGAGGGTATATGATTATTAGAAAGCTCCACCCATGAACCCAAATATTCCTGAGAGACATTTCTTCTGACCAAAGAGGCTTTCTCATAGATTGAAGAGCAACTAATGTCCTCTTGAGTACATTGAACAGACTATGAACAACCATCTTCCTACAATGCTTGACTACACCTAGGGTTTGCATCCCTTTCACTAAGATTGTAGATAAATATGTTACAAAATAAATAAATAAAATAAATAATGAAAAACATTAAAGTAAAAGTTAATCAATATTTGTTTCAGGAAGTCAACATTTTCTTGTCAGCTTCAACTAAACTTACTACTTTCTCTAATCTTGGAAAACATAATTTAACTTCATGATCCTCAATTAAAACCCCTCTATTGGCTACCCTACCTGCACATTTGTTTTCTTCCTTTAATGTATGTTTAAACCTAATTTCTTCAAACTCTATATCAAGATCTTGAATTTCTATAATTATCTCTTATATGTTCCATGGAGCCTTTGCTTTCCTTAAAACTACATTTTTTACTATGAGCGAATCACATTCCATATATACTTTATTTCATTTCATTTGTTTGCACATTTTTAACCCTTCCAAAGTTGCCCAAGATTCAACTTCATTATTTATTTTCAATCCACTATTGAAAGCATAATGAGATAAAATATCTCCTTTATTATTTCTAATTATTTTTCCTCCTACTAGTCCTGGATTTATTTTAGATGCTCCATAAAAATTCAATTTAACCCACACCACATCTGGTAGTTTCCAATTTATATTTTTTACCTTCTTTTTGTTTCTCATGTACCCAACATCATAATTCCAATTGATGACTTGACTCCATCTATCAAGGATATTTGCTTCAAGATTAGGGATTGGGTGAGTTGATAGGATTGTTTTAGACTCCTTTATGGCTAAACAAATATTTATTTTCTTTACCTCTAAATTATTGTCATTTCCTTTAAATATTATTATTTCTTTCCATGCATACAATCCAAAGTATTGTATATTTTTATATATCCCAGATTGTTTGTAAAACCTCACTTTTAAAAGTGCTTTGTCATTGCTTTAACCATTCTTCAATTTTGCTATTTATCATGTATTTATTAAACATATTAATAATCCATTGCCTTAGTTTCTAGACTATTGAGTAGTGTTCCAAGATATGGTATATACTCTCCTCCTTTTTAAATAGAACACATTATGAGGGGCCATGAAAACCTTTTTTCATAAGTTTATTCCAAGATGAAATCCTTCTATGACCTACTAGCCAAACAAACATTTTGACTTTAAGAATGCTTGGTATATCCCAAATATCTCTCCATATTCTTGCGATATTCCTATTTTTTGGTTCTTTACATGTTGTGTATTATCCTAAGATATTAAAATCCCAAATTAGCTTATCCTTGGATCTCCTTGGAATAATCACTTTTGTTATATTTTCTCAACTGCATCCTAGCATCAATGTCTTGTATACGTGTAAAACAATATTCTTTCCATTTGTATCTTCCTTCCCGATCCTTGTACATAATGTTTAAAACCCTATCACCATATTTATATTGAAGTAATCTCATCCATGGTTTCAAATTTGGATCTACATTGAGTGGTTTTCCATCACACCAAGTATCCATCCAAATAGAATTCTTTTTTGTAGTTCCCACCACCCATATTAGACCTTCAATCACTAGATCAATAGAATTTTTTAAACCTTTCCATAGAGCAAAACAATTTTGAAGTGAGAATGTAGTGAATATTAAGCTTGGGTCATTAAGCTCAACATACTTAGAATACTTTTTACCCATTGTATTTGACTCTCTTTGTACAATCTCCAAATTACTTTTTCCCTAAGAGCTAAGTTTTCATCCATAAGAACTCTTAAATCGAGACCTCCCCTAGTTTTATCATCACACACCTTGCTCCATTTCACCAAAGAAAATTTTCTTTTATCACTTAAAATTGACCACAAAAAGGACCACATAATATAGATTAAACTTTTTATATCGATTTTGGCATAGTTACAAGGACATATATATGTTGAATGGATTATAAGACTTATTTATTAGTTTCACTCTTCCTGCTAATAATAACCATCTTCCTTTACATGTCGGTAGTTTATTCTAAACTTTACTTATAAATGAATTCCATAATTCTATCCTCATTCTCCCATAAAATAAGGGCATCCCTAGATAAGTTGCTGGTAAATTTACCCCCTCCATTTGAAGTTACCTGCATATCCCTTCTTTGATTCTAGCTAGGGTTTTTGGGAAGTAAATTTACCCCCTCCTATTAACTTTTTGCCCTTACACTTTTTTTGTATTCCTTTAATAAGTTAGCTTTGGCCTCGTTTATCCTTTCCCTCCCAAAAATGGTTGTATCATCTACAAACTGTTGATAGGTGATGTTTTTGATGCTATTACTAGCCTTAAGATCACTTATTAGTCCATATTTATTATCCTTCTTCAAGTTCCTACCTAAAACCTCTGCCGTAATAATGAAAAAATATGGTGATATAGTATTTCCTTGTCTAAGACCTCTCTTGGATTTAAATTATTTTGTTACTAACCCATTGACCAACATTGAATAAGAAACTATAGAGACACAAGATTTAATCCATTTGATCCATTTCTTACCAAATCCAAACTTTTCAAATACTGCAAAGAGAAAATTCCATTTAACCCTATAATAGGGTTTACTCATATCAAGTTTTAAGATCTTAGATCTCTCTTTTCTTGAAGTTGTTGAATGCATAACTTTATGAGCTACCATGATTCAATCTAGAATTTGTCTCCCTTTCACAAATCCTTTGTTCTCTTCTAAAATAATTTAATCTAACAAAGGTCTTAATCGATTCACCATTACTCTGGAGATAATATTATATGCCATATTACATAGGCTTATGGGCCTAAATGAACCATACAATTTTAGATTTTTTTTTTGGAATTAGGGTAAGATATGTTGTATTTTATTTATAAGGAATGTATTGTTTTTACCCTAGACTATTCCATGGTCACCAATAAATAATCCTTCACTATATCCCAATTATGTTAATAGAATTCTATAAAGAGCCCATCTAGACCTGGCGATTTATCTTTATCAAAAGAGAAAAGAGATAAATGAACTTTTTTAGAGTAATAAGCCCCATTAGTTTCCTATTGTCTTCATCTATTATAACTAAAGGTACTTATTGTAGTAGATTATCATTAAGAACTTCAAACTCCTCTAATCTAGAACATTTTGGTAAAATAACCTTACCTCCTTTTTTATTTCACTCAGGTCTTTAATCCAAACCCCTTATTCTAATTTAATTCTACTAATTCTGGATGTTGATCTCTGTACTATTCCCATCATATGAAAAAAAAATTGTATTTTTATCTCCTTTTAACCAAGTCTATCTTGATTTTAATCTCTAAAATGTCTCTTATTTACTCAAAATATTATGATATTCACTAATAAACTCCCTTTCCTTTGATATTGGATTATTATGATCACCTTTTTAAATATTTGAGAGTGTATATTTTATTTATTTTTTCTTCTCAAAAATATTTTTAAAAGTGTTCTTGTTCCATTTTTTTAATCTAGATGTCATTAATTTAATTTGTTTAGGAAGTGCATACAACCCACTATTTACTAAAAAATTATATGTTTGTGCTATCATGTCAACGAATTGAGGATGGTCTTCCCACATCTGCTCATATATAAAATATGATCATTTTTGAATTCACTTACCATCATTTTAACTCTTATTGGCCAGTGATATGAACCAATCATTGTCATGGTATTAATTTTAGCACAAGTTCCTTCATCTAGCCAAAGATCTGAGAGTATGCATCTGTATATTTTTTTTGCTATTAGGTAATGGCCTCTCCTATTGTTAATCCATGTATAGTTGTCTTCTTCAAAATCAATCTTCCATAGATTATTAGTTTGAATAAAATATGAGAAATCTCTCATACTTTGTGTTAATTTCCTTATTCCCCTAAATTTTTCATCTAGCTTGGTTATGGCATTGAAATATCCTATGATCATGAATCAGGTTTCTTGGTATTTACTTCTCATAAAGTCTTCAATCCCACTCCATACTTTTAATATTCCTGACTGAGTTGTAGGTCAATAGACACTGATAAGGATGAAATAAATGTCTACAAAGTAACATGTAACTAAATATATTATCCAATACCTAGTTTTATGGATGGTTACACAAGATGATTCCAACATGTTAGAATCCCCCTATCGATCCTTCAAAGTCCATATCATCCCATTCATATTTTTCCCATACTATTTTCATAGTTTTGGAAACTTCTTCCTTTGGCATTTTAGTTTCCTATATACAAATAATATTAGGATTATTACTTAAACATAGGTCCTTGATACACCTATGATTTGAGGGAGCATTAGCATCCCTTAAATTTCATGAGATGATAATCATGTCTCAGTAGGGGTTGTTGGACCTACTTGCAAATTACCAATATCATTTTTTTTTTGGCAAAGAGAAGTTCAACCAGCTTAGATTGTGTTCCTTTCTCTATATTTGTTCTTGCTTCCTTGGATTTCACTTGATAATTTAAGGGCTTTCCTCTTTTTTCCTTACTTGTATTAGGAGTAGGTCTTATTATTCTATTCCTCAATATTCTTTCACAACTTTCTTTTTCATTTGACTTATCCTCTCTTGGCTCTACTATGAAAGCTTCTAATTTGTCTTGCTCATTTTTTGGTATTAACATCTAACACTATATTTTCTCTACCATTTATCTTCTCCTGAATGGTGCATGGAACTTCAAGAGAGTCTTCAAAATATGATGAGACACATTCCTTAGATTCATTTAGAATGTTTATGTTTAAATCAGAATCATACTAAATAGATGATTCCTTGTTAATATTTTGAACTTCTTGTACTATATCTTCTAAGATCTGATATGTTTTTTCTTCATAGGATAAATCCTCAAGAGAATTATTATTTCTTCCAATATCCTTCCTTATTGGTCTACATTGTTATTTGATTTTATCCATCTAGACCTATTTTTGGAAAGTTGAAAACCATCCTCATATGTATCCATTTGCAAGATTCTCTTACGGTTTTCTAAATATATTTCTACTAGACTCTTCTTAAGGCATGATATTTCAATATGCCCCACCTCATGACATATTATACATCTAAAATATATATTTTCATAATCTATGGTTTGGTTCCACAATGTACTCCCATACTTAATAATTATTGATTCTAGTAAAGGCTAACTTATATCGATCATGACCAATATCCAAGCATAAATAAACAAGAACTCATCTTTTGTAGTTTTTGAAATCTCAAGGAATTCTCCTAAAGTGTTGTCTATTGCCTTAAATGTTTCTATTTTCTAAAGTTCAATGGGTAAACCATACATCCTAAACCAGACTGGTACTAGGGATATATTTATATTTTCAAACACAAAGCCTTCATATCAACGAGTAGGGAAGAGTCTTGCTCTTCCCATAAACCAAGGACCCCGATTTAGGATTCTATCGATTTCCTCTATAGAAAAAAAATAGCTATGAAGAAACCTTTGGGAAGAAATTGTAGAATTTCTCCTGGATATTTCCAACTTCTATCAATCCATTTTCTTAAGGTTGAATCCCCTGGCCAAGACCCATTAAATTTACCAAAAGTTACCCTATCTTTGAGATACATAGGTTGCTCCTCTATGAGGATCTCATTAACCTCTACTACTAGAGATAATTATAAGGATTTAGCTATAAATAAGACCATGGGAAAGAAACTAAAACTCAAAATCTACTAAAAATGACCAAAATATCTTATAGCAAATAAAATATAAGAAAAATTTCTAAAATAATTTGCATGCAAATTTTCTAAGAAAAAGAAGGGGAAAAAGAAAATTAGTTGAAAAATTCTATGTCTAGATAAAATTTCTTGCCTCACTAAAACTCTAGCCCTCCATTTCTCCTCCCATCATTTGAACCCTAGCTGATAGATATTTGCAACTTCGTTTTATACAACTTGAAAAATCATCATTACCCTTATTTTATATGGTTGAATTCATAGGGTTGTATCTCCATCAATATTGCATAGATTCATTTATGAAAAATCATTTTAGATCTCTTCAAATTATACATAAATTGATCCAAGAATCATCTGAATCAGACAACCCTTCATAGAGATAAGGCTCCTAAAATATGAGATATTCTTAAAACAAATTACCCTAATGCTGCCCTAGTTTTGAATGGTTGTCTTCACATGGTCATATCTCCCTCAATAATACCTGGTTTCTTTCAAATGATCACTCATTTCAAAGTTGTTCAAAATCCACACATATGATTGATATTGGTTGGGGCTATTATATGAAAACAAAAACCCATTTACATAAATTAAGTTAACCTAAACCAACATAAAAATAGGGATTTAGGTTAATCACAATATATATTATGGGTTTAACCATAAAAAGGTTAACCATGGACCATAGGAATTACATAAATGAATGATTAAATGCATCATATAATGAATGCCTATAAGTCTATACAAAAGTATACCATACAATGTTGGCCTTGTCCATAAGTTATATTACAATTTTAACACCCCCTCATAATCTAGACTAAGGGGCCAAGTAGAGAATATATTAATGAAAATAACATATTCCCCCATAACATATTCTTTAGTGGGACTCTCTAGTTGAGGAAGACCCTTCTAAATCCTCCTCATCATCTAGAATATGACCATCCATCTTAAGAAACTCAACATTAATCCTTTACAAATTTTGTAAGCAATTTTTGGTAGGATGTCATTCCTTATTTTAGTATTGAAAAATGGCTTTTGAATTATTTAAATAATTATCCTAGTTCTTGGACCCTTGGGTTTTAGTCTCCTTAGGTTTGATTTACTTTACATGATATTGTACTTGAAAACCACCATAAATTCTTATTGCATCCTGAAAATAAACTAGGATAGAGAAAATATGATTAAGGGATAAAGTTTTTATGTTTCTAAGAACACAAGAACCATATGAACCATGAGGATTGACATCTAAAAAAGAGAGAGATTATAAAGGGCAATTTTTATGTATTCTACATCATCTTTCTTTATTCTTCCAAAAGACGTAATATATGCTCTTAGTAACTTGAATATCAAAATACAATCCTTAATGTTATAAAAATTACCCAATTCCATAGAAGAGAACTCTAGTTCCAAGTAACATACTTCAATTGTATTGAATTTTCAAAGTAATTTATGTAATTTTAACCATACCTTGATAGGTTTGATCTCTTCTTTGATATAAGAAAGTAAAATTAATTCAATCAACAAGGAGAATAGACCAATAGTTTCTTCTTATTTATGTTGGACTTGTTGCTTCTTTCTCTTGAAAGATGCACCATAAATTCTTACTATGTAGTCAATTAGTCATTTGAGTTAGTAAAAAAATGCTATAATTTTATCCATTGAGGTGAGAAACATAGACTTGAGGATCCGTCTTACATAAATCATCATGTAACACTATAACAATTTCTTAAACCTAAGTTAAGTTGTAAGCTTACTATAGTGGTAAGGGTCTTGGCCTCTCTTTGGGAGGCCCAAGGTTCAAACCGCACTCAGTATGAGGGGACTAGGACCCCTCATCAAAACCTGTGTAAACTCCTTGAAATTTTTTTCTTAAACCTAAGTCACCAATGTAAAGAGCTTAAAGAATTATGCAATTTGAAAAAAATAGGATCAAAATGCTTCTAAATACAAAAGTTATGGCATTTAAATTTTTAGCCCTAATGGATATCATAAATGAAAATATTAACATCCCAAACATTAGAAATGCAATATCCACTCAGAGGATACTACTTAGGGTTTGCTGATTTATTTATGTTTGGGACTTATTTTAATTACCATCGAAATATTGGTTTAACACTTACCTTTTTTTCGATTGGTTTACAAGGTATAAATATGTGAAAAGAAGGTTTGGCAACATATAGGGGTGCCACTTCAGCAAAAAATTCATAAATTTCTCCTTTAAGTGCCAATGTAGCTATGGGTGTTCATACCTAAATCTTTGATAAGTACCAACATAGCTACCTACCTTTTGAATCGTTTCTCCATATTCCTTGAGAAGTAGGGTTCCAATCATACCATGTCTAAAAGGTTACCGCTCAATTATTTTTTCTTGAGTAGATTGAAATATAGGACTTGACACTTTTAAATGCCTTTGCCCACTTGTCTATCTATCTAAGCTTTTCATGTTGTGTTATCTCTCATGGTGATGCCTTTATAAATGATGCAACTAAAATTACCAAAAATATTGTTATTCGACAAAAAACTGAAATTCCATTATATTTCAAACTTGTGACATCCATTTTCCAAACTCTAAATACACATTTTATTGTTTGCTTTACCATACCTCTAGGGTAGAATGAATATAAAGTTTCTTAAACTTATTTTTAGTCCCTTTTACTACTAGACAAAAGAAGTTGGGCATATATTTGAACCTTTGATCTAAAAGAAATAATACCCTATGCAGCACCTATTTGACTAGTATTGCACCTGTTACATATGTAAATGGACATAGGTCTCCTTTGTGAAAAGAGGATTCATGCCCAAATGTAAGAAAAGAATACTAAAAATATAAACACAAAAGTGCACATAGGAGGATATTCCACATATTTAAACTGAAAAATAGCACCCTCCTCTCAAGTCTCAAAATAGGATGCTATAGCATCTCTATAAGGAAGAAGAAAGTTGACAAATAAAATTAAAATTCATAAGAGTACCTTAATCACAACAAAGTTAAAAATGTACAAGACACGAAGTCTCTAGAATGGATAAACCATGGAAGGAAATCTCCTCTCTATCTCTTGTGCTAACAAAGCTTATGAGTTTTTGAAGAGTAATTCACCCTAGATTTGGGAAGGAGGACCAAAGGCTTTGAATAAAAATTTTGTGACCAAGTGACATTGCTCCATACCTTCTCTATTACCATGTTTGAATTAATATCTATTTTTAGAAATAAATAGAAAGAATCCATCCATTCAAATATTATACATAAAAACATAAAAGAGAAAAAAAGGAAAGAGAGAGACATAATTAATGGGGCATCATAAATAATCACTATATTATCTTTGAATGAGTATAAAAATACTGCAATAAAATGCATGGAGTTGTTGGGGAATTTATACCAATACCAAAATCTCAATTATATAAATTATGTTAACCTAAGCAAACATAATGAGAGGAATTTAGGTTAATTGAAAAATATAAGATATGTTTAACCATAACAAGGTTAACCACGACCTATAGGCCTTACATAAATGAATATTTAAATTCATTTACAATGAATGCTCCTAGGCCCATACAAAATTATGCCATACAATATTGACACTAGTCGTAAGTTAGATTACACTTGCATAGTTGTTTCTTCTTATATCAAGGCATACACCTATGGATATCAATAATCCACAACTCCAAAGACTATGGATTTACCTTATACCTAAATTATGTTAATAAACTTAGAAACATTGGGTTGACTAAAATATACTATCCATTGTCTCCCCTAGGTAAAGCATATACTTGATTCACTTGTTGGTTACTTGGCTATTGGTTTGGATAATGATCAAATTGTTGCAAATTCTAATTTTGAGGAGGCCAATAGCTATGCTTTTGATTATTAAGACCTCCTCTATTATTATATCTTTATCCTTTATTGGATTGATCCAGATTAGACAAGGGTTGTTATTGATTAGAAATTGAAGCCCCTTATTGATTATGATTTGGGAATGAGATCTTATAAATGTATAGTCTCTGGTTCTAAGGGTCATTATATTTATTTTATAAATATATACATATATCATCAAACTATTTCATTATAGCCTATTGGATTTTATCTACATAAAAGTAAGCCTAAATGTTTATTTAAAATATAATCTTCTAAGTTATATACAATCATTACAATCATGTCCTCACATGCCATTCCAAGAACAAAATCTAGAGTGATCATACCATTTTGGAAGTTCAAAATTATTATTGTTATGATAATTTTTTATTTTAAGGGGTGGGTGCATTCTAAGAATATCTTCAAAATTCTATTGACGCATAAATTTTGTAGTTCTTGGGCCACTTTAAAATTTGTTCAAAATATTTATAGGCATCCTGACAATTTCTAACTCAAGTGAATATCTTGTAAAATGATATTGCACATCCCATTCTTACATCATTTTTATTGGGGTTCTTAGTCTTGAAAAACTTTTGATTTCTCAATAGCCTTGAAAAGGCTAAAATCATCTTTGAGGAAGGCATCCCACAAAGATTATGTCCTATGTCACACAATTAAATGAACATAAAGGATGACTAAAATTTTACCAATTTTTACCACATCCCAATTACGTTAATCGAAATTCATGAATTAAATTGAAACATTTTCCCATACATTATAAACCCTAAAAGTAGTAGTGTTTTTTGAGAACTAGATATCCTAAATTGTGTTAGTGCATACTTTCTAACCATTAATATCTTGCTATTTGATATATAGTATAAAATTAACAAATTAAAAATTAAATATTATTAACATATTTTACTTTTATACTATTTTAAATTTTTAATAAAATTTACTATAACTTTTCATTGTGTTGAATTTATTTCTAAGTTTAATAGCACTTAACATGAAGACAAATTTGAATCTTTTGACACTAGTTGGGCTTATGGAATTTATCTTGGGTGGATTCTCTTATGTTTTTTCATAAATATATTAACAAGGATATCTATTAGCATTTAGGCATTGACATTGGATTTTAGCTTTCCCACTTATAACAAACTTGGGTATCTAGATATACATTCAAAACATTTGGAAGGAGGGGAATTGTCTAGCTATTTTTGCTATGGGAGCTTCAAGAGTTATTGCAATGATATGGAACAACTAAGAAAAGAGAGAATAATTTCCATAAGTAAGAAATAATTAAGTTGGTATTTTTTAAAGAAAAATGATAATATCAAAGTTGGAATAATCAATGTATACGATCCAATTAAAGTTACTCTTGTAATAAATGATAGAAGGACCTTAATATTTTATGTCAAATATATTGATGATTCATAATTGTGATCTATGGATTCTTTTGTTGGGATTTTAATACAATTATATGTCCTTTTAAAAATATTGGTGGTATACCTAGATGATTTAATTAATGAATGATTATGTTTTCTTTATCAATTCAAATGGACTCTAGGATACTATTCAATCAAGCTTTCACTATAATGTGGGATAATAGATGTATTGGCCAAACTCATATAGAAAAAATATTAAAAAGGTTGTTATTATGAAATGAATGGTCACAAATAGAGTATACAATCTCTTCATACATCTTATTATGAGTAGGGTCAGATCATAAACCTATTCTCTTGATATGTGATCTACTTAATAATGGTTATGCAAAGATATTTTATTTTCACTTTATGTGTCTTCAAAACCTTGAATTTTTCCACATAGTTATGTTAGATGGGATAAAGAAAGGTTTGAAGGACAATGTATATATTATTTTGTTCAAAAGATGAAATACCTAAAGAGGAATATATATATATATATATATATATATATATATATATATATATATATATATATATATATATATATATATATATATATATATATAGTTGCTAAACTCGTTTGGAGGTTTCATGTTATGTATTACAAATTGTCATTGGATGATTATGTGTGGTATTGTTGTTGATATCTCCATTTTGCATGGGTGCCAACTAGATGAACAACCAAATTTGGTGCTAAATAAGTCATGGAACTAAAGTGTGGCTTAACACAAACATGTCTAAATAAGAGCCTAGATAGGCACAATGAGTAGTAGGTCAAAATGGATTTGGCATCATTCAATTTAAGGCTTTGACCAACCTCTACATTGCTTAAATAATTCATCCCTTAAGGATTAGTGGTCCCTGTCATATCAAATTACCACAAGTAAAGATATGCTTGAATTGGTGAAGTGTATACCATTTTATTTCTAAAGGAAATTGATCATATTCTGCAATTTTGAATAGGTTGTGACTCGCCTAGTGAGTGCTTATGTTAATAAACTCAATAAACTTGTCTATTATTAGAGGATCCAACTATTTTGGATCTAGGTTTATTGTGTGTTGTATTAGATCTAGTTGTCACACCCTATTTTTTTTTACCTCAACCTAATGAAGTGTTTTTCTTTTTACACAAAATACACCTAGCATAAGGTTAGGTCAAGTTCCTTAGTGTACTAGTCTAAGAAATATAGTACCTTCTTAGATTCATTTCTCTTCCTTTAGAAACCACAAGAATTACCCATACCCACATCTTATAGATAGCATTAAATGTAAGTGTACTAGGTAAATTGACAAGATCTCTCTAATCACATCATATTTCCTTTGATGAGATAATTTTTACCCTTTAATCTATCGATGGTCTATGAAAATCCCCACACCATACATGGGTCCATTCATGTAGATGTGCTAGACGTATTGAGAGCAAGTCTACCGGTTTAAGATAGTTAGCGGGCTCAAGCTATCTACCTCATAATTCCTTCAATGAGCTTGTTATTTTCCTTCAATTTGTCGAAGGTCCACGCAATCCCTATGCCATACATGGTTCCATTCATGTAGGTATGCTAAGCATGTTAAGAGCAAGCCTATCGGTTTACTTCTTAGACAAGGTTCATCCTTCCATCGTTGCATTATTAAACTCATATTAAACCACTATGTTATTTTAAGGCATTTGTTCCATGCTACAAGGATCTTCAATAAAATTCTTGTACTCCTAAAGAACATTTTTCATCAATAGACCACCCACGACATCTTATTAGTGGTGTATATAATCCTAATCTAAACCCTTTTTAGAGCCATTACTTTAATCAACCATTAAATAATTATCTAAAATTTAACAAGAGTTTGCTTAAAAGTGTATCTCATAGAAGAGTTATCTAATGTTTCCTTAATCATATCCACATAAATTAATTTTACTTAATTTAAAGAAGGATTTAAAGTTCGTTGATAAGTTCTACTTAAATACCACATAAGAAAATAGAAAAGAAGCCATGCATTTTCAATAATATTACAACCCGTAATCTTGATTTCCCAAATTCATAACTCCATTAAATATTTGGCCATACAACATCATAGAAAAAGCATTGCAAAAATATCCACAACAACATATTTATCCTAGGGAAAACACTCGGAGGGGAAAACCCAACCAAGAAAAGTGCTTCCCTTTCTCATTTCCTAAAATTCTACATTGATACAATGGATCGAAGGCATTCCTCTGCCTAAGCCCCTGTCTTGAGAGTCTAATTTCCAACTCTCATAGATTCACATTATGAATGTATTCCTTTGTTCATTAATGAAAATAATTTCATGTTTTTGGTTTACATACATCTTTAATGCTTTCATTCTTTTGAAATGTTATATCTCTCCTACAAGAAACACATAAATTCATCCAGTATATTATCTTGAAAACAATATAGTAAGTTTTTCTAAAAACTATATTCGTCATTATGCTTACAAGAATCATGTTAAAAACCTGTTACTAACATGTTACCATGTCTAGCATTCTGGTAAAGAAGTCACATGAGATCAAATTATCCAAAATTAATTTCCAAAGAACTACCACATAAACACCATGATATTCTTCCTATAGGTTCAATGATGAACTTTGGTCAACAAGTGATTCTATGTACGAATCGTTTTGGCGATAGGAAGTATCCACCTATTACAAAATAAATATCCTAGTACTATGGTTTTTCATTTCATTCCATTAACATTATTGCACTCACATAGCTGTTTTTTGAACCAAAAAATCAAAAACACAATCTTCAAAAGGAATTATCCTTCTATTGGTCTAGCTATAAAATGATTATAAACCAAAAGTGCCATTCCTAAGGTCTACTTAGCTATGTACTTCTCTATGCGAGCACACTAGTGGATTAATTCCCATACGAGCATCAATGAAGTCTCTAACAACACTCTTAAGGATGTAATATTAAGGATAATCTTCACATCGATTAGCACATAATGGAGAACCTCCCCATAATTTTACTTTAAAAAGAGATTTTGGATCTCAAACACTTCCACATAACCAAAAAAATTGTAAGTTTGATTCACTAAATCCACGAACTAGAGTGCAGATCATCAACATAGATACAACATGGATTATCGATATCAAAAATACTATCCTACCTACACAAGCACCATTTATTTCTAATTGATACATTCTGACAACACAAACCTAGAGTCCTTATCCTAGGTACTCTTCTATAAGTTATCAAAATATATCATAACAATTTTTCCATAGACAAATTTCTTAGTAAATATTTGGTAAGATTTCGACAACATGGATATCATCCCATGCCTCAGGCTTCTAAAGAAATCAAAATGAAGGCATCGTTTCTCTAAAGACAGTGAGATAGGACTCTTACAAGTTTACCAGCTACCCCTCGTCCGGAGACAAACTCCACCTAACATGCAATCATAAACTAGTAATATTGTAGAATAGTATTTCACACTACAGAATAGATATACATTTCAAAGGATGTTTCCAGTAAAAATAAAATCTTACAAAACTTCACCAAGTCTTAAATAAAAATATACAAATAATTTGAATTCTCTAGCCAAGTAATTTCTTTAACCAAAATCAAATTCCAGACTCTATGAATTCTTTTACTTTTAACTAGAAATTTTAGCCAACACATCACTCCAGAATGTTGAACAAAAAAGAGATAACTTAAAGCAAAGCTACTTGGTTTAATCTGGTATGTTCAGTGTGATAGTCCAAACCTATTGCCTGCCAATTCAAACTTCTTTTTTTTCTTTCACTCTCACGCTCACCGCCCTCCTCGAATGCACATTTGGATTTCTCTTTTCCTCACCAGTTTGCTACTAGTATCTTTGATGATTGCTCACTATCCTTTAGATATTTCTCACATCTTCCACTTCATGATGAAATAATAAAGCTTAATGGCTGGCTAGTATGTCGTTAAGTTCTGTCGACTCCCACTCTCCCAATACCCTCACTTTAGGTATTCAAACATGATTAACATACTTAACCTAAGAGATTATTCATCAATCTTATCAGCAAGAGATTCAACGGCTAACTTACCACTCCCCCATTCATTAAGTTTCAACCTAAATAATCCATTCATCCCTAGATACATTTCCTTCCAAGAAAGGCACATGGTGAATATAATCATTGATACCCAAATTTATGACTTTTCCTTTATCAATAATAAAATCAGGAAATAGTATTAAAAAAATATCTTCCTCTTACTAATACTAGAATTATTATGCAATTCAAAAATGTGATTCCTTTATATTCCTTCCAATTCATTCAATGAAATCCTACACTCCAAGGGTTAGCTTTTTCTTCCTCCAATGAGGAAAACCTTTTTCTACAATAGTACGAAACCATTAAAATCATTATATTCTATCAACTAAAATGCTTTTGTAGAAGTTACACTTGATATAGTCAATCATTTAAGTGGTACAAAAAATCATATTTTCCATTTAATCCATATTCTACGAAATTCATAATGAGGTAATCAATCATTCCATCACAATATTCTTCATTTACCTTCATAAACCATTTACATCTAGGCATCAAGTCCAATAATATCTAAACATTCCATCACTATAACACAATAAAATATAAATCCATCAAGATGCAAAGTCCACCAATGGAGGGTCATGACATCCTTCCCTCCTTAGGCTTAACACAGTCCTTTGTATCAAATAGTTTAGTATGAAATCAATTACACCTTTGTTTCAAATAAGTACAAAAAATAATTCTAAATATCTGCTACTTTCTCCTACGTAGCATTTCTTTCATAATAACGGTCCCACTTGACCTTGCATTGCTCTAAGGTTCATTTCCTCATCTATTTGGAATGAAACTCAAGGATTCTTACTGGTTGAACCTCTATAGCCTCTGGATTCACCATTTGCAAGTTAGAAAAATCTCACACATTTAGGATCAAATACATATTTCTTAAGCAAAAATATGTGAAATATGTCATGAATCTTAGATAGACTGGATGGTAAGACAATTTGATATGCCACATGACTGATCTTATCTATAATTTTGAAGGGTCCCACAAAACGTGGATTAATTTTTATGGAATTGATAGCACTCTTCTTAGGTCTCACCCTCAGGAACACTATCTCCAATTGAGAAATCTCTTGGTGATATTTTAATATTAGCATAACTCTTTTGTTGATCTATAGCGTCTTTTAATCATTTCTTGATCATCCTTAATTGTTGCTCCATCTCTTTAACCATATTTTGTCCAAGCACAATCTAATATTTTGGATTGTCCCATGATAATGGTGTCCTACATATTCTACCATACAAAGCTTCAAACAAATTTGTGCCTAGGATCAAATGGTGACCATTATTGTAGGTAAATTCCATTAGATGCAAGTAATGCTTCCATCGGGTCTTCTAATCCATATAATACATGTGAAGCATGTCCTCTAAAATCTAGTTCACTCTCTTAGTTTACCCATTGGTCTCTGGATGATAAGTATAACTGATGTTTAGTCTAGTACCAATGACATGATGCAAGGCTTTCCAAAACTTGGATGTAAATCTTGATTCCCTATTAGATATAATTACCTTCAAAAAACAATGAAGTTGAAATATCTCTTTGGCAAATCTTTTAGCCACAACCATGGTGTTATCCTTAGTGTTACCATGTATAAAATACACAACCTTGGTTAGTCTATTAACCACTACTAGGATTGCATCATGTTGAAACTTGTTTTTAGGCAACCCTATAATGAAATCCATAGAAATCACTTGCCATTTTTGCATAGGTACATCATCTGGATACAACAATCTGTTAGACTCACAGTGACACTGAGAGGGGGGTGAATCAGTGTGATCTTTTAATATTTAAAACTTGCAATACTTAAAGCTGAAATAAAGCAAATTTAAACCAGATATAACAAGAGAGCATCACACACAACACAGATTTAACGAGGTTCACCAATGTGGCTACTCCTCAAAAATGACCGCTTGGACTACCATCCAAATCTAGCCTTTGCAAAGCAACAACTTTACAACTTATTTACCAAGCACCAACTGGAAGGAGCACCAACCCCTCAATTTTTCTGCACCAACAGAAAGGAGCACCAACCCCTAATTCACCAGCACCTACCTGGAAGGAGCACCAACCCCTTATGCCAAGCCGCAACTTGGACTTCAATGAAAATAACATAGAAAAATACCTTCAACCTTTTGCAAACCGTCTCTCGTTTCTGTACACTCTGCTTCTTCTGCACAATTTCTTTGCACCACCAGTTTGCTTCTGTGCAACAGCCCCGCGCACTTCGCTCTAACACAAACAACTGATCGCTTCTGCTCCTTTGCGCTTTCCTACTCTCAGTTCGCTCTCACTTCGCACTTAGATCGACACGACTCAACCTCTGCAACCCATGCACTTAATTCGCGCAAATTCGATACGCACACTTCACATTCCAAACTCCAAAACAACCCTCCTTAAATAATAGAAATTTCAATAATAAATCTTGAACTATAGTCGGCTGTAACCCTAAAGATCGTCGGCTGTAAAACCCTAAATTCTGTCGGCTGCAAACCCTAAATTTTGTCGGCTGCAAACCCTAAAATCTATCGGCCTGCATCGGTCTTTGTCGGCCTCGACTGCCCCTACAACTCTTCTATTGTTGTTGCCGTGAAAACACAACATGTCGCGATATCGCGACACTTCTGCCTTTAGAGACTTCATCTTCACTTTTGTCACAAAAACGTGACACTTCTGCTATAAAAGACTTGCGTTCTGTTCCTGTCGTGATATCGTGACACTTTTGTCTTTGACAGCCTCTGCTTTGCTTTTGTCGCGATATCGCGACACTTCTGTCTCTTTCTGCCCTTCTCGCCTTTTACTCGTGAAAATATAGCATGTCACGAAATCACGACATTCTCGGCCTCCTTGTTCACTTCTTCGCTTGCAACCACGAAAACCAGACATGTCGCGAAATCACGACATTCGCCCTCTCGCTACTCTACTTGGCTTGCTCTAGCGAAAATAAAACATGTCGCGAAATCGCGACATCTTTCTCTACCTTGTGTCTTTTTTGCCGTTCGCCCGCAAAACCGAAACATGTCGCGAAATCGTGACATCTTCGCTTCCTTGTCTCTTTTCTGTCTTTGGCCCGCGAAACCAGAACATGTCACGAAATCACGACACTTTTTCTACTTGGCACTTTCTCTTCGAAACATGTCGTGAAATCGTGACACTTTTCATCCTTAGCGCTTTCTCTTTGAACATGTCGCGAAATCGTGACACTTTTCATCCTTAGCGCTTTCTCTTCGAAACTGTCATGAAATCGTGACACTTTTCATCCTTAGCGCTTTCTCTTTGAACCTGTCGCGAAATCGTGACACTTTTCATCCTTAGCGCTTTCTCTTCGAACATGTCACGAAATCACAACTGTTTTCTTCCTTAGCGCTTTTTCTTTGAACATGTCACGAAATCGCGACTGTTTTCTTCCTTAGCGCTTTTTCTCCGAACATGTCGCGAAATCGTGACTATTTTCTTCCTTAGCGCTTTTTCTCCGAACATGTCACGAAATCATGACTATTTTCTTCCTTAGCGCTTTTTCTCCGAACTGGAATCGCATTTTCTTCCTTAACGCTTTTTCTCCAAACATGTCGCGAAATCGTGACAGTTTTCTTCCTTAGCGCTTTTTCTCCGAACATGTCACGAAATCGCGACTATTTTCTTCCTTAGCGCTTTTTCTCCAAACATGTCACGAAATCGTGACTATTTTCTTCCTTAGCGCTTTTTCTTCAAACATGTCGTGAAATCGTGACAGTTTTCTTACTTGCCTTCTCTGCTTCCAACATGTCACGAAATCGCGATAGTTTTCCTTGCGCCTTCTCTCTCCTCGGCCATGTCGCGAAATCATGACAATTTTGCTTGTGCTTTCTCTCTCCTCTAACATGTCGCGAAATCGCGACATTTTTTCTTGCCTACTGAATATGTCGCGATATCGCGACACTTTTCTTACTTGTCTTTTTCTTTGATCTTTTGCAAATAGGCAACTATGGTCTTCTTGGAAACTCACTGTCCATGCTCTGAATAACCTTTGAACTTCTGTCCTCTACATCTGAATGACTTCTGAACTGCCTGTCCACTGCATCATTAGATCTAACCGCCTGTGTTGACAACAATGACAAAACTCTTGCAACACCTTGCTCAACAATCTCCCCCTTTGGAATTGTTGGCAACACCTGTGTAAATTCCTGTAACTCTTCTCCCCCTTTGTCAATAATACCAAAGGGCTACTGTAGACTCCCCCTGAGTCCATACACACAATTCTCAGGCACAATTTGTTGCACTTAGCACAAATTATGATCATGAGCAAAAGAATAGTCAAATACTCAAATGCTCCCCCTAAGAAAGTGATCCCTGTAGCTAGTCACTTCTTGGGAAGTGTGACTACTCCCAATTTGTTTCGAAGGTACTCAAACACTTCCTTGGGCAATGGTTTTGTAAAAATATCTGCTACTTGTTCTGTGGTTGGGACAAAATCCAATTTAACTTCTCCTTCTACAACTTTCTCCTTCAAAAAATGATACTTGATGGCAATGTGCTTTGTGCGAGAATGCATAACTGGATTCTTGGAGATGTTAATTGCACTGGTGTTATCACATTTTACTGTTATTGGCTCACTGAAATTAATACCAAGATCTTTTAGAGTTTGTTTCATCCACAAAACTTGTGTACAACATGTTGTTGCTGCAATATATTCTACCTCAGCTATAGATAAAGAAACTGACTCTTGCTTCTTACTGTGCCATGCAACCAATCTGTCTCCCAGATAGAATGCGCCTCCACTGGTACTCTTTCTATCATCTACACATCCAGCCCAATCTGCATCTGAATATGATATAAGAGTGAAGTCTTTACCTTTTGGATACCACAACCCATACTCCATGGTACCCTTGAGATACCGAAGAATCCTTTTTACTGCTGTCACATGAGTCTCTTTGGGACTGGCTTGAAATATTGCTACCATGCAAACTGCCTATAGAATATCGGGTCCGGTAGTCGTTAAATATAGTAAACTTCCAATCATTGATCCGTACATGGTTTGATCTACAGGTGGAGATTTGTCATCTTTACTCAACTTGCACTCGTCACCATAGGAGTGCTAACCGGCTTACGATCCTCCATTGTGAATCTTTTTAGCATCTCTTTCACATATTTGACTTGGGAAATAAATATGCCTTTCTCATTTTGATTAACTTGTAACCCAAGAAAGTAAGACACTTCACCAATCATAGACATTTCAAATTCTTTCTGCATTTTATTTGCTAAGTCTTTACATGATTCATCTTTGTCGTCGCCAAATATGATATCATCTACATAAACAACAAGAACAATGAGATGCCCATTTTCTGTTTTGACATACAGATTATTGTCCACCATACCTTTCTTAAACCCCTGTTGAGAGAGATAGTTATCTAGCCGTGCATACCATGCTCGGGGTGCCTGTTTTAAGCCATATAAAGCTTTCTTTAATTTGCAGACAAGATTGGGATCTTCACCAATTTGGAAACCATCTGGTTGTTCAATGTAAACTTCTTCTTCAAGTTTCCCATTTAAGAAAGCTGATTTTACATCCATCTGGTAAACTCTGAAATTCTTATGAACTGCTAAGGCTAGAAACATTCTGATTGCTTCTAATCTGGCCATAGGTGCAAAAGTCTCTTCAAAATCAATGCCTTCAACTTGTGCATACCCTTTACAGACCAATCTAGCTTTATTTCTAACTACCTGTCCGTCTTCATTCAATTTATTTCGAAATATCCATTTGGTGCCGATTACATTCTTATTTGCCGGTCTAGGAACTAATTCCCAAGTTCTGTTCTTTTCAATCTGATCTAACTCTTCATTTATTGCCTTCATCCACCTATCATCTTTGCTTGCCTCAGCTATATTTTTGGGCTTAATGGTGGATAAAAGAGAGTAGTTACTTACTACTTTCTTTCTTGTCCGAATACCACTGTGGGATCTCCAATTATTTGATATCTCGGGATGATTCTTCTGCCAGCTGTCTGTTTTGAATTTCTTGTTTTCTTCCACCTCTGAGTCATCAATTAAATCATCTGAGTTAAGAGTTGGTTTCTTTTCTGTTTCATTTTCCTCATCTCCTTCAATGACTTCTTCATAAATTGGGTAGTTTTCTTCATAGTTAACTGTTCTTTCCCTTCCTTCATCAAATTTAACATCAGCACTAGTCCACAATTTTCTTGAGTCTCTTGTTGTAGCATTTATAAGCTTTGCTTTTTATCGAATACCCAACAAAGACACCTTCATCTGCTCTATTTTCAAACTTCCCAAGATTGTCTTCAGTTTTTCTGATGTAACACTTACAACCAAAAACTTTGAGGTGTTTTGTTGTTGCCTTTCTACCAAACCACAGCTCATAAGGAGTTTTGCTTTCATGAGTTCTCAGCATGTACCTGTTTTGGATGTATACTGCAGTGTGGACTGCTTCTTTCCAAAATTTGTCTGCTATTTTGTTTTCAGCCAGCATAGTACGTGCCATTTCCTGTATTGTTCTGTTCTTTCTTTCTACCACGCCATTCTGTTGGGGTGTTCTAGCTGCTGAATATTGTCTCCTGATACCATGCCGTTCATAGTATTCTATAAACTCATCTGAGATGAATTCTCCTCCTCTATCTGATCTCAAACATTTAATTCTTTTTCCTGTTTCATTCTCAACTAGATGTTTGAAAGATCTGAACATTCCAAAAGCTTTTGTTTTATTCTTTAAGAAGAATATCCATGTCATTCTAGAATAATCATCAATACACAACATAAAGTATTTGTCACCATTTATGCTTTGAGTTCTCATGGGTCCACACAAGTCTGTATGTATAAGATCCAGAGGTTTGTTGGTGTGGTACTCTTTTGTTTTGAATGAGGTTTTGGTTTGCTTTCCCTTTTGACATGAAGCACAAATGCTATTTGAAGGTTTTCTAATGGTTGGAATGTCTCTTACTGCCTGTTTCGAGCTGATTTTCACTAGATTATCAAAACTAATGTGTCCAAGCCTCTTGTGCCATAGCCAGTTTTCTTCTTCCTATCCAATGAAACAATTACCTTCTGAAGTTTTTGAGAGTGTGTACAGGTTGCCAGAGGTCCTTGATCCAGTAGCTATCAATTTTCCACTGTTTGATTTCTTGACTTCACAACCCTGCTTCTTGAAAACAACTTCATGTCCTTTATCACAGATCTGACTGACACTCAACAGGTTATGTTTCAAACCATCCACAAACAAAACTTCTTCTGACTTGATCTTCCCATCACTAATTTTAACTGATCCTTTTCTGATTATCTTAGCTCCATCATTATTTCCAAATTTTACAGAACCACCCTCATATTTCTGTAATTTTTCAAATTTTTGTTTATCACCTGTCATATGACTTGAGCATCCGCTGTCAAGTATCCATGGTACCCTTTTACTCTGTGCCTTGAAAGTTGTTTGAACTATTAGGGATTCCTTTTCTTCCTAAGGCTGCTCTTTCTGTTTCCACTCTGATTTGGCTACCGTATTGGGCTCTAGTTTGGACTTTCCTTTTCCAGTATCTTGAGTATATCTTTCGAAGGATTTCTATTTTGTCTTGTCCTATTTGGTTGAAATTTTCTTTCTGAGGTTGATTTGTAGCTAAAGGACTACGACGCTTTCTTGCAATATGTCCAAAGTTATGACAATTAAAACATTCTACCGCATAATTTAACGGTGAAAAAGCATTTCTATCGAAGATATTTCTTGGTCCTACATTATACTTGCAATCTGCAATTTTATGCCCATAACCATTACACTTGAAACAAAAACCGTAAAAGAAATGATTGAACCCGAAAGATGGTTTTTGCCAGGTTGTTGTAGGAGCCATAGATCTTCTTTTCTTTTGATGTGTGACCTTGGTAAATCCATCATTGTCGGCTTCTCCTTTCGGGCCTGGCATTACTGCTTTCATTTGCCTGAGTTGTTTTTCTTTCATCAGTCTGTTTCTTCTCTTCATTCCTTACAGTTTCTACATTTCTGGCTTTTGGTCCATTTGACGATTCTCCTTCCACGAAGCCTAGACCAAATTTGATGCCAACAGGTCTTTGATCACTTAAAATTTTATCCAGCTTCATCGAACTTTCTTCACGCTTTTGATGGCAGCTGATTTTTTGATCCAGTTCTTGCATCTACATTCGTAGACTGACATTCTCTTCTTCTAGTTTATAGCAAGAATTCTATCTTCATGGTTATCTCGAACTTCGAGATCCTCGGACATTTTTTTGTATTCTTCTGTCCGTATTTTTAAACTGGTTATGATGTCATTTGCATCCTCAAGCTTTCTTGAAAGTTTATAATTCTTTCTTTTCTCAGATTTCCATTCTACAAGAGCAGAGACCAGCTCACCTTCTAGATCTACTTCAGCCTCAGGATTTTTAGTAGAAACTTTAGAATTCATTACTTCCCTCTTTTTTGATTGTTCTACCTCTTCCGATTTTTTTGATTCAAATGCCATGAACAGAGCTTCACCTGTTTCTTCTTTAGAATCCTCACTAGAGTTGTCCTCTAAAGAATTTGCATTCCTGGAGATGAAGCTTTTCTTTTTGAAGTTGCCTTTCCTGAAGTTTGATTTCTTCTTCCAATCACTTCTTTCTTGGTGCGAAGCTTCCTCACCCTGGTTCTTCTCATTGAGTGGACATTTTGTCGCAAAGTGCCCAATGCCTCCATAGTTAAAACATTTAAATGGTAGCTTTCCTCTGTATTTTCCTTTTCCCTTTCTTAGTTTTCTAACAAAATTTGCTTCCATTTCATCTGATACATCCTCTTCTTCAGACTCTTGTTTTGTGTCTTTGCCTTTTAGGGCTTTAAAGGTTGCTTCTCTATCTATGGGATTAGACCTTCCTATTCTCATTTCAAAAGCAAGTCAAAGAACCATGCATCTCATCCATACTAAAGCGATTTAGATCTTTAGCTTCTTCTATGGCTGAGACTTTAGAATCAAACCTTGGAGGGAGTGATCTTAATACCTTTTTCATGATCGTAGCATCATCCATATCTTCGTCGAGACCTCTGATTGAATTAGTGATTCCATTGACTCTTAGCATGAAAGCCTCTATGTTCTCATCATTGTCCATCTTTAAGGATTCAAATTGAGCTCGATGTGTTTGAAGCTTGGCCTCCTTGATCCTATCGTCTCCTTCATGAATGTTCTCTAGTTTATCCCATACATCTTTCGTTGATTCACAATTTATGATCTTGACTAGCTCACTGTCCACTAATCCACACATGATGGCATTTTTTGCTTTCGAATCATTTTCAAATGCCTTTTTACCGGCAATGTCTGTTGGAGCAGTGGCGGGAGCTTTGTAACCATTAACTACTGCACCCTAGATGTCAAAACCCAAAGCACGAAGATATGTCTGCATCCTTATTTTCTAGAAAGCATAATTAGTTCCATCAAACAATGGTGCTTTGTTTGAGGAGAAACCTTCACCACTTGCCATTGCGTCACTTCCAAGATCACCCTAGCTGATTGAGCCTGTTTAGGAACCTAGCTCTGATACCAATTGTTAGACTCATAGTGACACTGAGAGGGGGGTGAATCAGTGTGATCTTTTAATATTTTAAACTTGCAATACTTAAAGCTGAAATAAAGCAAATTTAAACCAGATATAACAAGAGAGCATCACACACAACACAGATTTAATGAGGTTCACCAATGTGGCTACTCCTCAAAAATGACTGCTTGGACTACCATCCAAATCCAGCCTTTGCAAAGCAACAACTTTACAACTTATTTACTAGCACCAACTGGAAGGAGCACCAACCCCTCTATTTTTTTGCACCAACAGAAAGGAGCACCAACCCCTAATTCACCAACACCTACTGGAAGGAGCACCAACCCCTTATGCCAAGCTGCAACTTGGACTTCAATGAAAATAATAGAAAAATACCTTCAACCTTTTGCAAATTGTCTGCTATTTTTGTACACTCTGCTTCTTCTGCGTAATTTCTTTGCACCACCAGTTTGCTTCTACGCAACAGCCCCACGCACTTCGCTCTAACACAAACAACTGATCGCTTCTGCTCCTTTGCGCTTTCTTGCTCTTAGTTTGCTCTCACTTCGCACTTAGATCGACATGACTCAACCTCTGCAACCCGCGCACTTAATTCGCACAAATTCGATACGCACACTTCACTTTTCAAACTCCAAAATAGCCCTCCTTAAATAATAGAAATTTCAATAATAAATCTTGAACTATAGTCGGCTGTAACCCTAAAGATCGTCGGCTATAAAACCCTAAATTTTGTCGACTGCAAACCCTAAATTTTGTCGACTGCAAACCCTAAAATCTGTCGGCCTGCATCGGTCTTTGTCGGCCTCGACTGCCCCTACAACTCTTCTATTGTTGTTACCGTGAAAACACAACATGTCGCGATATCGCGACACTTCTGCCTTTAGAGACTTCATCTTCACTTTTGTCGTGAAAACGCGACACTACTGCTATAAAAGACTTATGTTCTGTTCCTGTCGTGATATCGTGACACTTTTGTCTTTGACAGCCTCTGCTTTGCTTTTGTCGTGATATCGCGACACTTCTGTCTCTTTCTGCCCTTCTCGCCTTTTACTCGCGAAAATACATGTCACGAAATCATGACATTCTCGGCCTCCTTGTTCACTTCTTCGCTTGCAACCGCGAAAACCAGACATGTCACGAAATCATGACATTTGCCCTCTCGCTACTCTACTTGGCTTGCTCTAGCGAAAACAAAACATGTCACGAAATCGCGACATCTTTCTCTGCCTTGTGTCTTTTCTACCGTTCGCCCGCGAAATCGGAACATGTCGCGAAATCGTGACATCTTCGCTGCCTTGTCTCTTTTCTGTCTTTGGCCCGCGAAACTGGAACATGTCGCGAAATCGTGACACTTTTTCTACTTGGCACTTTCTCTTTGAACCTGTCACGAAATCGTGACACTTTTCATCCTTAGCGCTTTCTCTTCGAACCTGTCACGAAATCGTGACACTTTTCATCCTTAGCGCTTTCTCTTCGAACCTGTCGTGAAATCGTGACACTTTTCATCCTTAGCGCTTTCTCTTCGAACCTATCGCGAAATCGTGACACTTTTCATCCTTAGTGCTTTCTCTTCGAACATGTCATGAAATCATGACAGTTTTCTTCCTTAGTGCTTTTTCTTCGAACATGTCGCGAAATCGCGACAGTTTTCTTCCTTAGCGCTTTTTCTCCAAACATGTCGCGAAATCGTGACAGTTTTCTTCCTTAGCGCTTTTTCTCCGAACATGTCACGAAATCGCGACTGTTTTCTTCCTTAGCGCTTTTTCTCCGAACATGTCGCGAAATCGTGACTGTTTTCTTCCTTAGCGCTTTTTCTCCAAACATGTCACGAAATCGCGACAGTTTTCTTCCTTAGCGCTTTTTCTCCCAACATGTCGCGAAATCGTTTTCTTCTTATCCACTTTTCTCCAAACATGTCACGAAATTGTGACGCTTTTCTTTCTTGCCTTCTCTCTTCCAACATGTCGCGAAATCGCGACAGTTTTCCCTGAGCCTTCTCTCTCCTCGGCCATGTCACGAAATCGCGACAATTTTGCTTGTGCTTTCTCTCTCCTCTAACATGTCGCGAAATCGCGACAGTTTTTCTTGCCTGCTGAATATGTCGCGATATCGTGACACTTTTCTTACTTGTCTTTTTCTTTGATCTTTTGCAAATAGGCAACTATGGTCTTCTTGGAAACTCACTGTCCATGCTCTGAATAACCTTTGAACTTCTGTCCTCTGCATCTGAATGACTTCTGAACTGCCTGTCCACTGCATCATTAGATCTAACTGCCTGTGTTGACAACAATGACAAAACTCTTGCAACACCTTGCTCAACACAATCTAGCAGTATTTTTGTGTTTTACTTTTACTTTTTGACATTCAAGGCATTAAGTAACAAACTCAGTTATGTCTCTCTTCAATCCTAACTAGAAGAATGTCTTTTTCATATTCTCCCTCACATTTGGTCCTCCTAGATGAGTAGAAGATCTATGAGCTTCATTCATGATCATCCTTCTTATATCACCGACCTTAGGAATTACTACCCTATCCTTAAAGCATAAGAAACCATCCTTGATGCTAAAATATTTATTTTCATTCGGTTTCCTTTCCATCCTTTTCCAAATTTGACTGCAGTATGCATCTTGATGTTGCATTTCCATGACTTGTTCCATTAATTTGACGTGAATGCGGGATAAAACTACTAAATATATCATTCTTCTCAAAGAATCATTGACTTTATTCTCTTTTTCCTTTATATACTCAATACCAAGATTATATTGGCAAGAATTTCCATCCACATTCTCTGTAATTTAATAAAGGTTGAGTAAATATGTATTGCAATCTCTGATGATCTATCCTCAATTTAAAGGGTCTCCCTACCAATTAATGTCACCAACTCTTGAGACAAAATACTATCATTACCAATTCTATATCATGGGTTGCATAGTTGACCTCATGTCATTATGTCATTTCAATTTCCTTAATCCATAGGCTATCACTACTTCTTGTGAAAGCACCCCAAAAGAACAAGTTGAAGAAAATTAAAATCTAATACATCATAGAGGCAAGTGCAAAAGAATAAAAATATAAAATATGAGGGAACAAGTGCACCATGCTCTCCTTAGCCATCAACAATCAGAGGAAGAAGCAAAACCTAATGAAGATACTCATGGACAGAACAATACAAGAGAATAGATACAAGAAATTGAAGAACCAGATGAACACTCTAAAAATTATGAGGAGAAAGCTCTATCAGAAAATATAACACTTTTTCTTGAACAGGTTACAAATAATATAGAGAAAGGATACAAAGTTCAAGATGAAGAAGAAGATACAAATTGAATACTAAATTCTTCAATACCCAAATAATGTAATACATGGGGTGTTAGAGTTAGAGTCTATTACATCATTTGGATCATGTAAATGTACCTTCCTAGGTACATACTTAGGACATTATATTACTTTAGGGGGAATTTATCTAGTTACTTTATGCAATGTAATAAATGCACAAGTGTCAATGTGCAAGGTGTCCCTTGCATAGCTAGGTAGAGTGTTGGCCAAGGAATCTATCTTCCATTATAAAAGGGCCTCATTGTAAGAGTTTGATATGTAAGACAGTAGGTAGTAGCAGTAGTAGTACTCGGTAACTCCATTAGTGATGGAGCACATTATAGTTTTGTAGCATCTTGCATGGAGTGTCCATTTCCTACATAGCAATGTTGTATTCATTTCCGTAATTTCTATTTATAGCATATTTTTTGAAATCTCATGAATTTACTTTCTTTTATATTTCTACATCATGTGATTGCCATCTCCTATTGCCATCTACCTCAAAAGTTAACACATTAGTAATGTCTTTCATGATTTTTTGGCTTCTCATAGGTTAAATATTAGAGGATTAATCACTATGCTCCTAATAAAAATGGTGTGGTTTAAAGGAAGAAGAGGATAATCATGGAGATAGCATGATATGTGATTCATGCCAAGGGATGGATCATAAATTATGAGGTGAGGTCATCACTTGTGAAATATACATCATCAATAAGGATCCCATTAGGGTAGTTTAGGCCATGACTCCTCTTGAGTGGCTGATAGGATATAAGCTTAATGTGTCCTAATTATATGTCTTTGGGTCTTCAACATGGGCTCATATGCCCAAGGATATTTAAAATAAGGAGGTATCAAAGAGTGATAATTGTATCTTTATGTGGTATTTAGACACCTCAAAGTCATATCACTTTTATGGCCCTCAAAGTTATGGGGTTTTGATTAGGAGAGATATCATTTCTAATGAGGTCCTTCCAAGTTATCCTTACACCCCACCACTCAAGCTTATGGTAGATAACTATTATAGTTATTTGATTGTTTTAAATTCATCTATTTGTTCAATTTTTTTGGTTGGATCTATTCCCATTAGAACATCTTCTTCATATTAATATTTTAGTGGAGTTTCACTACCTATTAATTTTATCCCATCATAGGCAACATCATAGGTAGCACATTTTTTTCTAGATTCAAGAAATTTAGCACCAAATGGAAGCAGTACCAATCAAATCAGAGAAAGTGGTAACAATATGGCTTAACAAAAGAGGCCTAGAAATAGATTAAAAGGAAGGTGATTTAGTAGTTTAAATGAGATGAAGATAGATATAAACTAAGAAGTCACAAAAATTTTGACTCCCTATAGATAAAACCCAATAAAATACTTTATATTGTGGGTCCAAATGCTTACAATATTGCCACCATGGATGGAAGAATACTGTCTATTTTGATGAATGGGTAGTACCTCCTATATGTTTAGCAAAAACTCAAACAAACTAAATGTAAATATCTCTTCTTTTATTGCTTCATATATATTTTTGGCTATTCTTCCCTCTTTGTATTTTCCTTTCTTCCATAAAATTTTGTTTTTTCTACCTTCCTCTTCCTCTCTCTTCCCCTCAAAGTTCTTCTTCTATGAAATACGTTGAATTTGTATTATTAGTGGGTTCATAACATCCTGTTATAAATATAAAAAAATCAAAGGCAATTATGAATGAGAAAACCACTCACAAAAAAGAGTGGATCGATTGTTGAATAACCTATGCATGTGCTGATTAATTAGGTAGGAAAATAGACCCCCATTGAGTTGATATACCCTGCCCAAATATTTATGATGGTGTAAGTAGGTTGGGGGTATATAAACCCCTGGATACTCACTCCCACCTTCACTTTCATTCCAAGTACCCTCCATTGCAAATTATGACACATCAAGTAAATCAGACCCTACAACATGCAATGCTACTAATTATGCTAACCTCACTCTATGAACTGCATCCTCTTGTAACTTTAAAAATAATTTATAAACCACGCAAAAATTTAGTTGCAATAATCATTAAGGTAAAAGTGACATGATATGTATATAATGGCTTGGGTTGAACCCCATGAGGGATCCCCTCCAAGGTTGTTTCATTTTATTAAAATATCTAAGTTAGGTATTTTCAGTAAGGGATCATCAAGTGGATGAATTGCTCTCATCATCTCAGAAATTTGCTCCAAGTATTTTCCCTCCTTCCCAAGGAAAATGACCTCCTTATTCAACCGATTCAATCATAATTTCAAGTGATCTACTCCATATTTAAGAAAGTTAAATTAAATTTACAAGTTTCTTTTAGCTAGTGAATCATAAATGCTAGAGTAAATTATTTGCATCAACTAGTGAAATTCCAAGAAACTAAAATTTTTCAAGTCCCCTTTTTTAGAATCAAATCACTCCTATTTACAATAAAATCACTTGCCTAGCCTAATAAATTTCCTATAGGAGCCAAAATTCTTATAATTCCATTTAAAGCATGAACTATTTCATTTTTCAAGTGAATCACTTGTCAAATTGAACAAATCACTCCCCTGCTCCTGAATTTACAATAATTTCACCAATCCTCTAAATTTATTTATCTCTTTTCCAATCATCATCGATACCTCATCCACTTTTGCAAGCTCATCCATACCTAAAGCAAACCCTATGTCATACCCTTCCATGGTCGTTGCCCCACTTGCATCTACTCCACCTTCACTAGAAGGACCTCTAAACGAAAAGGTAAGAATAAGAGGGCTAAGAGAAATAAAAAACCCTCCCTTATACATAGAAGGGCCCAAGGAACTATTTGATGATCCTTACAAATGGATTGAGGAGGGAAAATTTAAACACTACATAGGCCAATTAAAAAAAATAAGACTCGAGGAGGTACAACCTAGGCCCACAAATAGACTCATGGAGCATAAGTAGGATATGGACCTTAGGACCTACCATAAACTTGGTACCCTAAGTTTGGAGCAACATTGAATTAACATAAGCATGTGTAGAAATGTATGACCATACAGGAAAAAACTTTAAACTACTATAGTCGAGTGAAGAGTCTTTTTATATCAAGGAGGGAAATATAAAGATGTTGAAGCAATTTTATGACTCGACAATGTGGATCATGTACTATCCAAAAACATAAAAGGATTTTTACTATAGGTTCCACTCAAACTACTGACTTCTTAATTCCCTACCTCAAAAATTCAAACATGATACCTTGCACCTAATATTGTCATATATGTTGCTATACTAGCAGTTTTCAACTCTACAATGCAATAGGCAATGAGAGAAAGGAAAACAAATTGAAGTGGATGCCTATGGATTAATGTTGGAAAAGTGATGACAACACAACAATAGTAGACACCTTAGATTGAGGAGAAATCCCCAATGAGGAACTTCTCTTGAGTTGGGAAGTACTATAGCAGTGGCCACTACTTACATTCATTTAAACTTCTATTCCACCCTCCACCACTCCTGCTTCTTTCTCCAACTTGCTTGTCACTATTATTTTGATCCTTATTTTTTTGCACTTCCTTCATCATCCACTAGTGCAATCCATGGTTCTCCTAGAAGCACCCTATACCATACAAATTTTCTCCTAGAACCACACCCATAACCTCATTTTCATAACCCCCATCCAATATTTCACCAAGCAACCACTAGTACCATATGTATTGACCCCTTCTCCATTGGTCTCTTTGTTGGTTAAAATATTGGTACAATTAGCATCAAGACTAACCCTGCTCATATTCATATCATTGATGATATCCAATAAACTTACTCCACCTACTATATCATCTCAATATTGTTGTCTACTATCCCAATCCAACCTACTCTTGTTTTAGGCAATTACATTTTCCACACCATCCACTACGACTAAGCCTATAAGAGCAATGACAAGGCCTAGTTTAGTCATAGTGCCAACTCAGAACTCTATATGAAATATTATGTGCAAGCCTGAGGAAATGGATGCCCAAAAGATGTTTGAATTTATCATATTTAAGGAGAAGTTAAAGGAGTACAAAGAGCTAAGAGACAACATCTAGGGCTTCAATACTACCATGATCACAATTTGCATCTAGAAGAAATAAGATCCTTATTACTGAAGTATTAAAGAGTGACACGACCAAGATAGTTACATCCCTTGTTGAATTTATTTCTAGGGTATCTGAGCTGGATTTGAGTGAAACATATCCTTATCAAATAATTCAGCTTGCAAACCAGTTTTCCATTGGTGCAACCATGTAATTTGGCCAACTAGCAATGAGGGATGAGGCACTAAAGAAGAAGAATAAAGAGTTTGAGGATAAAGTGATAATTGAAAACTAAGAAGGAGAAGCTCTAGCTAAAAATGATACATTAAAGGATGACTCTAAGAAAGATCAATTGAAAAATCAAGTTGAGGACCTAAAATCCTAACTTGATGATGCTGAAAAGAAGAGGCAACAACGAGAGGATCTCTTACAATAATTATTACAAAATAACTTCAAGAATGATAGCAATAGTAGTAGCAATCCAATAATGTGCAAATATAATTACTAGAATGATAATAATAATTCAAATCCAACTACCAAAAAATCAAATATACAATAATCAAATTCCAAATTCAAATCAATGCAAATCCTTACCCACTTAGAGGGAAAAGTATAAAATCCACTTGGAGAGGGCATAGTCTCATATGCAAAACATATGCAACTAAAATTTGAATTTGAAAGATAATCTCAAATACCACATAACTCTTCCTACCTATAGATTAAATAAATCATTAACCTAGGTCTAACTATCTAAACCTAGGGCTCAAGCTTATAATAAAACTAAAGATAGTCTATATGACTATATTGAAGATGTTATATGGTTCCCCCCTCAAAATATTTATCCTCAAAAATGGAAAATATTGAAAATACTCTCAGGATCCCATGTAGCATCTTATTATGGAAGGTCTTTCCACTTGATGAGGAACTCCTAAATTTTTTGAGACCAAAGATAACAAACCTTAGACTGTAACAATACTTCATGCTAGAGAGTGGTTTTACCTTCTTCATCAAGTAATGTAAACTTTTTTGGGACTGCACCTTTTGACCAATAACCTATTTGAGATAAGATACATGAAATAGGGGATGCGTGTAGGAAGATGTTGGAAACTCCAATGGCATGCCACTTAACCAATGTAACAAACCACCTTGTAGGCCTATAAAATCAAGGAGATAACTTTTGATTAGACTTGGTTTACAAAGACAATTGCTTGTAGGGTTGCAAGTATCTACTATGTTAAATTATTGTTCAAAATGGTGTGAATATTATATTTCTTTATGTACAAACCTAGGTCAAATTATATTTAAGCTAAAGCACAATTTTTCATTGCTATAACAAGTCATATACTTGGGTAATCCTGGAGGATCTTTGAACATAGTATGCCATTGGTGGAGACTTTTGATCATATAAAGCTTCAAATGGGGATATCTTAAGGGATGAATGGTAATATGTATTGTGCAACCTTTAAGCTAATGAAAGTCACTAAACCTAATTATATTGTGTATCTTGAGAAAAAAAAAAGGTAAGTATTCAAACATTTATTAGTTGTAGGGAACTTCCCTACAACCCTGCTTCACTCTAAGCTAGACTAGTCAAAGGTGATGTAAGCCAAGGTAAAAATGTTGAAAGGCACCTCCCACAATAAATAAGAAGAAAGGATATTTAAATAAAGGTTTACAATCTTAGAAGCTATGCTAACTATTAGATATTCCATATACAGTCGATGCTCACCTTCCACTCCAAGCCAACTGTATAAAGGGTGCCAAGATCTACATATTGTTGATTTTCAATCCAATGGACCATGCAATCATTTTGATAGAGGAAATTGCATATGATAATGGGAAGCTATGATAAAATCCAAGGTAGAATACATGGAGGCCAATTAAGATCCCAAGAGAGGAAATAACAAGTGCTTAATGAAGAAGGCCCATAATTGGTTGAAGGAGGATCTACCTCATCCAAGGACACATGGTTATTGTGCACACAAATATGAAAGCAAGTGAAGAATCATTAAAGAGGATATTCTCTCATGGTTGCAAAGTTTGAGTTTCACAACCAAACCTATCAAAGCCAATCATGTATCAGTTGTAGCCACTGTCCACATATGCATGATACTATCTAATCCACCTACACTAGTCACGAAGACCATGTCCATCGTGTTAGTAGAGTGATGTACCCTAGAAGAAAAATGATAAAAAATTAATGGTGTAGCGACTCTAATGCATCAGTAGAGAGACAAGTCAACCACACTTGATTATTCAAAGACCCAAAAGCCTTCAACACTCATGGCCCTATATCAAAAGACCTTGAAGTTGTTGTCTCTCAAGTTGTAGTACTTCTTGAATATAGAGATGAAATATATTTGCAACCCTTCTACACATATCTTAAAATAGAAGGAACACTCTTATCAACTTATAAATAGGCCTAATTTCATTGTAAAAGGCATTGGAAGATATTTTCTCATGCCTGGTACTTGGCCTTGTAGGATGATGCAGAAGCCTACCTTTGAAAGGGTATAAATTTTGATCCGACCACTGGATCCACTTGAGATTTTATGAGGATATAGATAATGAGTAGTAAAATACGATGGATAGGCCACAATGGGGCCTATATTGTCTTTTTTAGGCCTTTTTGAGATTTTTCCACGCCTAAATTCTTTCATCAAGTGCCCCAAAAATTGATTTTAGTGTTTTTTTAGAAAACCCTCATGTAAAAATTTAGAATTTAATAACTCATTTTTTAGACATGGTTAGGTGTTGATATTTTCTAGGATGCTTAATATGGGTGATACAATTATGTGTATTAATTTAGAGGGCTATCCGAGATTTTTTTTTTCCTAGCAAATATCATTTTGGAAACTGCCCAACAATAGTAATTTCTTATCTTTAAGGCTTTAAGATTTAGGGTTCTATTTTAGGGTTTCTTTTGGGATATATATTCTCTTAGTATCACATTATAAAGGGAGTGCAGTTTTGTGTGATTGGGTATTTACCACTTTATTTCCATTTATTGCAGTTTATTTGATTGGAGGTTCTTGTTTTGAGCTTTTGCAGTTGGATTTAAACAATAGACTCTACCTTTCACCCTTATTTCCTACTATAAAAAGAGGATCATGAACCTTTTATCATGCCTAGGGAGTATAAAATCCTCCTTATATTAGTATTTTACTTATTTGTAAGTATTTAATTTCTTATTTTTTACTTTCATTGCAATTATTTCTTGATCTTAGCTCATAGATGGCACTATGCATCAAGTATTTCAATCTGATAAGGATTTGGTATCTATTAAAAACCTGAGATGTTTCCCCATATGTGGACCCATTGTATATGGTTCTTCCTATTATTTTTCTCTATGCAAGGCATGAGCACATTCATCTTGTCACCCCTTGACTCAGGTTCAATGAGTGCATTTTGACATGATAATAGTTTGTTTGGCATACCCAAAGAGATGGGTTTCTACATTCACCCCACTAAGATTGAGGAAGTCTAACAGTAATTTTGGTAAAGTTCATAGTATTCCTACTTGAAGAGAAGCACCCTAAAAAATCACCTGGTCACTCTACTCGATGACTCATATTGAAAAGGAAAATTTTGAAGAAGTCGTCTAATAAAAGATATACCAATATTTTGATGGGGGTCTTTATCTCATTAATGTTTTGAAGTAAAATATCCCCACCTAGCAACTATATTATCAAAGGAAATACCTAGAGTTATATAAGTGGAAGAGCTATAACCATATCCTTTACCAAAGCTAATCAATAAGAGTTGGTACCATCTCTAAATCAAAGATAAAGAAAAGGAATCGACAATACAACATGATATACATGGCATAACAACCTCCTAGAAAGTTTTTGGCATGGAATCCACTAGTTCAACCTAATACATAGGATCTAATTCCTTCCTTGGCAATCAAATCCCTACATTACTTCTCAGGATAAGATGTCACTTTAATAGAACATTTGCAACAAATGGTAATCTTATGCACTGTGCATTTTATTGAAAAGCAAGATATAGACCTCAGAATTTTGGTGGTTTCTTTCTAACGTAAAACTCATGAATTTTACCTCATTCTTATCCTATGATCAGTCAAAATTTAAGACCAATTGGAAGAGCTCTTGATAAAGAAGTTTGGTGAGAAGGCAGATGGAGCATCCCTCCTAGAATAACTCATGCCTATAAAGAGGATACCTATAGATGCAATGGATGGTTTCAATATTTGATTCCATAATACTTGTCAAAGGATCCCTAAAGAGATCTAACCATCTTTAGATATGTTATTCATTTACTATCTAAAATCTTTTAATAATAAAATTGCCATTATGGTCAAGTCTAAAGGTGGTAATTCACTATTGGAGGGCTATAGTATAATTATCCAATCTAAGAAATATTTAATCCAAATAATAAGGCTAGCCCCTAGACCACCTCTACCATTGTTTCCCTCCATTAAACACCCCTACCATTAATTTCTAACCATTCAACCCACCACTAGTCTAGCTCATCCTCTTGCATACCCAAGGCAAAATCAAGACTCCTCTCCTCTAAAAGCTAAAATAGATGAAATTTCAAAACTATGAGTACTCTCACTAATGATGTAAAAACCCTCAAAATATAGTTAAAAATCCAAAGGTTTCCCTACCAAATTTATCCAAAGCCTTCTTTCCAATAGGAAACCTAAGCTTTTGATCACCTTCATCTTGGTATCATAAGCCCCTATTTTTACCAACAAGAATCCTGGTCATCTATAGCCCCTGACTTATTATATAGTACCCATCTTGGTCCTATCCAACAAAGTACCTACAAGATCAACTAGGGACCTAGTTACCACCCAGAAAACTACATCAAAGACCCTAGTGGTTGGTACTATGTCACTCTTAACTATTCTTCATTCGACCATTACATAAAAATAGAATCTTAGTCTATTGAGACTTCCTCTTCCAACTACAATGGTACTAATCCTTCGTAGTAAAAATTCTTGATGTTGAGTCAGGAACCTAGTACTTAGTCTTTAACCATATCATTAGTTTCTAACTTGTCAACCTCAAAGTAAACCTTTGTCACTTAGGATGAAACATAAGTATACGATATGTTAGACAAAGTAGGAAACTCAAGTGGGTTATTGCAAGTTTTATCATAGTATAATACACAAGCCAAAAGAAGAGCCATTAAAGAGTAGAGAACACCTAGCCAAAATGAGGCTATACCTTAGAGGAGAGAAGCAAAAAATTGAAGGACTCCTCCAACATAAGTTGCACCAGTGAATTAGGACCAAGCAGTCCCAATGGTGATAAGAGATGCCCCTAAACCACCAAGTCAGCATGTTAAAAATTTGTTAAGGCCACCTCCAATGACAAACTATACCATGTGTTTAACAATATCAACCATTCCAAGAGCTCCTTTTGTTAGAACCTTCAACATGGTGGAGCACCTAAGAAATTCTACTATAGACATGCCTATTTTGGAGGTCCTCTCTATTCTAGAACAAATGAAGAACTTGGAAGATGCCCTAAATAAGAAAAAGGAGCGAAGTAGATAAGGAATGCACATTTTTATATAGATTTAAATCCTAGAGCCTACTAGACCCAAGCCTATGTCATTCTATCTAATAGGGATTAGTATGATATTGCATTTAATACTCACATGGATCGTGCATATTAAATGTTGAATTGTAAAGTTAGACATACCTATAAATATGTTTTTGATTAATGCAATTCTAAATTTTTATTTGTGCCATTTTGTGTTGCCTTTTAAGAGTGTTTCCCACATCATTGGTATCAGAGTTGAGCATTGGATAGGTGAGTATCCTCTTCCTCTAGGCCAGTCTGGTTCAAAATAGGAATGAGAAAACCACCAGTGGATCTTGGATTTGGATGAACACTCTTTCTTTTTGTAGACATATTATAGCACTTCCATTCATGAAAACTCTCAGTTGAGGTCCCTCTGACTCCGACCTTCAACTTGTGAGCATCATTCATAATGTTGACCATCTCGCTTGATGACTTAACCATTAAATTTAAACAATTTTGTGCTAAAATAAAAGCTAATTTTTTAGCATCTTCAAGAAATTATTGTCGCTGCTAAGGAAGAAATCATGGAATAAGATCAGGATTCCACTCATAATCCAAAAATTAAAGAATTTATAGCCACACATATATTCAAAACAGGGTCTTTGGGTGAAAACCCTAGCATATTTCCCTTAGATGATGTGGCTTTGATTGCTCCTGATGCAGATCCAATTTCCTTTGAAGCTCCTATTGTAGTTCTGAGCTCCGTTGAAGCTCTTGATGCCGAGCTCAAAGATGTTTTATCATCTATCATAGTTCCTATGATTCTTGCATATTTGCAGCCTAAGAGTTTTGATCTCCTTTCGAATGTTGATTCAATGCCTATGGTTTTTGCATTGTCGTCCTTGGTGGTTGCACTTCATCACAACAATCGTTACGATATTTTGGCCATGATTTTCATCCGTCGCTTCATTGCTTCATGTTCACTATCTGCAATTGCTGCCATCAATGTTATTTTCTTCATAGTCGATTTACCAACTCCTTTTGTGCATCGTTGTTGCATATCACGTATTTCTAACAATATTTGTTTTGTCGTTGTGCATCCTTTGCCGAAGTCGCCACCAACCTAGCATTTTCACCTTCTCTTGTACCATTTTTGTTTCCTTCACTCGATTTCTCATACCCATGATCCGCCATGGCCTCCACCATTCCATAAATTAAATTAAATTAATTTTTAATTTAATTTAATTTTTAAATACCCATTTTTAATTTTTCCGCTTCCATCCTCCAATGACCATAAATTAAATTATATTATTTTTAATATAATTTAATTTTTCTCCACCCTTGCACCACTCCATTAAAACCCACATTCAATTTTCAACCATAAATTAAATTATATTATATTTTTAATATAATTTAATTTTTTTCCACCCTTGCACCACTCCATTTAAAACCCATATTCAATTTTTAACCATAAATTTTAATTAGATTATTTTTAATATAATTGAATTTTCTCCACCCATTACATGCATATCACCCCACCTTCAGTCTTGACCGTTGTCTCGGTCACCAATAATTTAATGTAAGTCGAATATTGTCCACTTGACCATTGTCTTGATCCACCAATAATTTAATGCAAGCAACCCACAATTAACCACGAATTAATTAAATTAAATTATATATATATATATATATATATATATATATATATATATATATATATATATATATATATATATATATATATTTAATTTAATTTAATATTTTCCATAACCATTAATGCACGACTCAACCAATTCAATGCATGTTCGCTTGTCTTAAAGACCGTAACAATTAAATTTTTCATTTGGCACGTGGTTCGAGGCATCTTTTGTTGCATCTTCTTCGATATTTTAGTTGCTGGTTTCTTCTACCAATTTTTGGGATCCTTTTCAATTTTATGTCGGTATAGCAGTATTTACAGTCATTGGAGAGAATTTTTTGAGCAAGACTTAGATCCAATGCCAGATTTTGGTTTTATGAAGACCTACTCAACTTCACCATTTTAAGTCTTCTTTTTGTAACAAGAGTGCATTTTCGGTTGTACCTGAAACTCTTTAGCTACCCATATTTCTATTCCACACTTTTACGCATTGGAGACCAATGCTTCCTTAATGGGGAGGAATGATAGGGATTAGTATGATATTGCATTTAATACTCACACGGATTATGCGTATTAAATTATGAATTGAAAATGCAAACATGCATATAAATATGTTTTTGATTAATGCAATTCTAAGTTTTCATTTGTGCCATTTTGTGTTGCCTTTTAAGAGTGTTTCCCACATCACTACCTAACTTGATATGTGGAGATCAATTGATACACAATTGCATAGCTGACTCTAATACATTGGTAATGCTAAGAAAGGTAGAAAAAGCACTTGGATTATTGCTAGAACATGCCAACAAAAGGGTGGTTTAGTTAGATAGAACTCTTGCTCCAGTCTTTGAGCTCATCCCAAAATTTTGTTTGGCACTCCAAGCATGCCCTAACTTGATGGTTCATCAAGACATAGTGGTGGTCAATGTCCTTGTCTCATTTGGAATATGCCTTTCAAGAGACCTCACTTCTAAATTAGAGGATATATATCACTCAACTAGACCCACATGCTACTCTAAACTAGATACAAGACCAAGTTTAAAATCCTATCGAAACCCCTCCAAATATACCTCGTAGAGCAATTTCCTTTCAAAAATGTAGGGAAGAAGCAATCCTTCTTAGCAGAAGAAGAGTTGTTAGACTCTAACTACTTCATCAATGAGATGCACCCATACATTCTTGATGACTACCTAGAGCAATAGGTATCCGAGACATGGAGATCGAATCCTAATGAAGCATTCAAGCCAGTTGGCATGGGGTGATTTATCACCAGTGATTTTTCTCTATGCATATTGTATATAATAAATATATAGAGAAAGAAAATAAATCTTTGATAAGGATAATCAAGAAGTGTCTTGACACCGAGGCATTTAGATCTTATAAGGATAGGACCTTCAAAATAGTTCAAAATACACACTTGATCAAAATATGGTGTCACCATAAAAGGAAATGTGGAAAATTATGACTTCCTCCATCACTCAATCAAGGGCTTGTCTAAGGAAAATTGGAACTTGGGAGATATATGGCAAATTCAAGAGCATGCATCACCAGTTAGGACTAAATGTAATATCATGTTTTCATAGAGAGTGTATGTAGTTCATAGGAAACTAATGATCAACAAATACTAATTAATGCCTATCACCTCATTAGAACCATCATCCATCACCTATGAGACTTAATGAATGGATACAACCACTCTAGTTGAGCATTAAGGATGAGGAACTAGGATATACAATACAAAGAGACTTAAAGATTTGAATTATCAAGACACTAATGCTATGGTAATATTAACAAAGCTAACAAAGGAGAGTTTGTACCAGAATGGGTATATTTGAAATTCCCCATAAAATAAAGCGAGGATTTTCACTCAGATTGGAAGAACCAAAAATCATAACCCTTCTAATGGTATCTAAGCTATCCCTCATTAAAATGGTAAACCTTAGACCTATTTCAATGGTAAAAAAGGGCTTCTTCATTAGGAGAGTCTTTACCTATCTGAAAACCATAAATCCACTCTCCCCATATAAGGGTGGGTTTGTAAAATAAACCAATCCTTCCTACTTACTGGGTTTCATCTGGTTTGAATATGAGACCCAAGATCTAGAAAGAAGGAATGGAAACAAAAATGAGGGTCAATCCTACATAGATTGGGTTGGTAAGCTCATCAAAATCATACCAAACCATAAGAGGATTCTCCTCCCAAATGATGTGGCAAAGTTCACAAAAGGTAAATTTGGGCCTACTCTCCATATTTCCAATTATCCTAAAGAAAATACTACCTTCTAGCATTAGGAACTAAGCACGAAGTAAACTCAAAGCAAATCCATTGAGGAGTCTTGAGCTTGATGTAGTGATATTCCTCCTTCCCACTTCTCATATTATTTTGTTGTTTTATATTTTGTATCACTTTTATAGCTTCCAAATTGTGAATTTGTGCCCAATGGATAAGGAAATAACTTTGGTTTTAATCCTTAAGTAAGCTAAGGGGCCCTTGGATCCACCAAATCTATAGGAAAATTTTCTTTATACCCCACCTTCGCTCCAATCCAGACAAGTAAAAAGTAGGATGGGCTAAGGCAACACTATCAAAAGGTGCCTCCTACATTAAATTTGAATAAAGGAGCTTCAAATAATAATGGACAAGATTAGAATCCATGCTATCCATTAGAAATTCCATCTATAATTGATGCTCAAATTTCATCTCAAGCCAACTACATCAAGGGTGCCAAGGCCTATAGACCATTTATTTTCAATTCAATGGCCCTAATGATCCTTCCAAATTAGGAAAGCACATAGGATAAGGGGAAGCTCTAATAGAGACCAAGGTAGAACATGTGGTGACCATTAAAGAGCCCAAGAGAGGAAATAATCAATGCTTAACAAAGAAGACCCACCATTGACCAAAGGAGTATCAACCTCATCCAAAGATACATGGTTGCCACATGCACAAATATAAAAGTAGGTAAAGAAGCATTAAAGAGGACATATTTTAGTGGTTGGAAGCTTTATTTTCATAGCCAAGCCTATCAAATCCAGTCATGTATCATCCATGACCACCCCCACCATACAGGCAAGCCTACCCTATCCACCTACACTAGTCAGGGAGGCCATGTCTACCGCATAAATAGAGTGATGTACACTAGGATAAACATGATAAAAAAGTAATGGTGCAACCACTTTGATGCAATAATAGAGAGCTAAGTCAGCCACACTTGATCATCCAAAGTTCAAAATACTTTCAATATTTATGGCCATGGATCTAGAGACCTCAAAGCATTTGTAGAAGGATTTATTGGTTTTAGGGACAAAAGATATTTGTAGAACTTCTACATAGATATTCAGAGGGAAGGCATCCTCCTCTCAGCTTATAAATAGAACAAATTTCATTATAAAAGACTTTAGAAGGTTTTTGTTTGTGCTTGGTACCCAAACTTGCAGGATCTTCCTTTCATACTTCTTTCCTACTATAACAAGGGAATTCCAAGCCTTTTCTCATGACTAGGTAGCATCAAACCCTCTATGCCTTATTATCTTGTAATTATTCTTAGAATATTAATTGAATCCATGACTAATTTTGCTCTATCCTCCTTTTCTTGACTTGTCTCGATTCATGGAAATGTGTTTGCTTGGTTGTGTTCACTAGCCATAGGTGATATTTTTCATGTTCAATTACCACTTATTATAGTCAAAAATTGGGGGACCTAATTCTTTAGTGCATTTCCCTTGTAGCTTAGGATTTTACTTTCCTACAAGTATTTAATTTCATATTTTTTACTTTCATTGAAATTATTTCTCAATATCAACTCACAAAGATCACTATGTGTCAAGGATTTAGATTTTATGAGGATTTAACCTCCATTAAAAACCTATAAGGTCACCTTGTAGATGATCCCCTCATTCATGACACTTCCTATTATTTTGCTCTACATGAGACTAGGTGCATTTGTCTTATTGGGTCTCCTGGCTTGGGTTTGATAGGTGTGTTTTGAGATGACAACATTAACAATATTTGTCCTACCATTCAACTAAGAATGATAAGAAGAGGAAAAATACTCACATTTGTACCACTAAGATAAAATAATTATTTATAAAATTTATTGGTGAAGATAGGGTCATGGTCACTCATAATGGTTTTGGGAATACCATGTAATTTAAAAACATAATCAAGAAATGTATTTTAGGATTGGGGATTGTGGTAAGGACACACATTAGGAGGTTGATATTAGAATTTATTACATCATAGTCCATGTGATAAGAAAAGTGGTATAACCACCCCTTACAATGCATATGAATATATTATAGGATAAATATAGTTGCAAGTTTGTTTAAGAGGTTATTATACCTAAATTAGACATCCTATGTACTTAAATACCCATCATTTCATAATACAAGTATTAAAGCATTGAGTTATAAAATGTGGAATTAGATAAGGTAAAAGGAATAAATAATTCACCTTATGATCCTCCTCTAGCTTTAACATAGGGAATCCAAAATAGAACTTTGTTTGAGAAAAGAAAATTCAAGTTTGATAAAGAAGTTTCAACGGTAAAATTACCATGTATAAAATTATTTTAAAAAAACCTCAAAAAGAGAGGTTATTATCACCATGAAGAAAAACTCCATCATAGATTCAAATTTTTTAGGGTGAAAATACCTACTAAAGGAAGAAACCTTCAAGCATAAATAAAATTTCAATCCCTTCTAAGACCTATAAGGTCATAAGTTTGCAAGAATCAACCAGGCCAATCTTAGCAAGAAAGAAAATGGGTCATAAAATTTCCCTTAAAGAATTGCCATTTTTTAAAAGGCAATAAAGGAAGCCATAATAAGCTCCTCAAAATTAAAATAAGATAAATAAGCCATTGAATATTCTTAGAAAAATTGTAAGAATTCTTCAAGTAGCATTAAGAGTTCACTAAATGTGAAGAATAATATTACTACCAATTAGTTGCAAAAACATTAGTTAAAATTTCAAAAGGGTATTGGAACCTTTTCAAATCTTAAAATATCACAAGATAGCTACCCTTCAAAGGTTTAAATCATATTCCAAGGAAAAGAAGTACTACATTCCAAAGAAAACATAAAAAATTTGGTTCATAACTTTTAACAAAGGTCCAAGCCTTTTTTTAACCATAAAAATCAACAAATTTAGTGGACTTTGTACAAGAAATACAAGTTTAAAGATCAAAAGTGCAATAAAAGCTCACTCATAGCAAAAGGAAAGTTGCATATAAGAAAATGTTCCAAGAGAACATGATAAAAATAAAGAAACTTACTAAATATTTACCATCAAAAGGTAAACTCTAGAATAAGCACCAGAACATAGAATTCAAACACAAGGATAACATGATCAACATTAATGAGGTGGTGAAGGAGCATAACAAAGCTGAGCAAACAAGAAGATGATAAAGACATAAAACAATTAACTATATGCAACAAACATTTTAATCTTAGAATAACCAAGAGGTAAAAAGGTTCATTTGGACTGTATGAAAACCTATACTTAGAAAATTGCTATTGAGTAAGATGCCCATGCTATAGAGAAAGGGAATGCACTATAAAAGAAGAGATAAAATAAAAAAGGAAGCATAGAAAGAAATCATAAGTACACCTTTATAACAGAATGCTTAGAATGTCCATCTCAAAATACATACATTTTTCTTTCTAAAAGTAAATGAAGCAAACTTCATAGTCATATCAAAAATTATATATTTATTGACAACTACTCATCCTAAAGAATAATTGTTGAGTAGTAGATGGGAAGTAGTATATGAGACAACTACTCATCCTAAAGAAGCAAATGAAGACCAAATAAAATTTAACAAGATAGAAAGGAAAGACTAATCGTTATGTTCAAAGTAGTAAATGAGGTCCAAGCATACATTTGGCAACCATGACCAAGGATGCATGGGAGGAGCTAGAAATAGTTTTTGAAGCCAAGAATCAAAATTGCCTTATATTCCTCTACAGCTAATTCCATTGTTACAAACATTATTACAAGCATTAGAAACTTAGGTATCTAATGAAATATTAGTTACAATATTTTAAGATCTCTCCCATCAAAGTAAAATATTTTTGTAACAACATTGAATATCGTTGAGCAAACACCAATCTTTCAATAGTTGGTGAACCTAATTTAGAAATTAGTGGCCTCACATACAACAAATTAAGAAGAATAATTACTACTTACAAATAAAATGAGGAAGCAACCATTTAGAAGAGGCATGAGACCTCCATAGAAATTTTGAAAAGGAAACAATTTTTTAAGATATTTAAATCAAATAAATGATTCTCAAAGAAATACTTTTCACACACAAAGAATGTGTGAAAATTCTGGCAAAAATGGACACATCGTGAAGGAATTTTAGCATAATCCATTCAAAAATGGATCTCATTCATGAGAGATGAACCAACAAGAAGACATGGCATATTCAAAAAAGAAAAACCAAAGTGGAATAAAGGCATGATAAAATAATGCAGCCAAAGAAAATACAATAGAAGAATAAAGAAAAATAAGAAGAATATGTGTTTTGTAGCACACACACAACTAATACATCACAATAATGTTTGGTAATGACTCCAAAGCAACCAAACATATGACAGATCAAGAAACTTAGATCCATTCAAATTATTATACAAGAAATGTTTCATCAGTTGATCACTTCAGTCCAAGGAATTAATAGGAGGAAATATTACCTAGATGCAAAGGCAACCACAAGCCATTCATTGCATTCTAAAACGAAGATGGTACACTCAAAGTTAATTCCTTTTCTACTCATTTTTCCAAGTATAGAGAAAAAATCTATAGAATGAATGGCCTATTGTGAAGAAAATTTTGAAGAAGCATTGATAGCTTGTAAACTAGATCTTGTTGCAATAATATTATCTATCTTTGCAACTTGAACAAGATATACATACATCATTATCAAAATGTAGGATATCATAAGACTATTATCAATAAGTGTATCAACACTACAAGCAATCAAGATACTAAATGATAAGATGCATTGTGATATCATCAAGATTGATAACATAATACATGATAAAGGGATATTTATTAGACAATGATAACAATTGTTGGGTCCTAATGGTTCACTAAAGACTATAGAGCACTTGATAGGTTTCTATATTCTTTTTAAGGAAAAACTATGGTAGTTATAGTATCATTCAAAGGAATGAAATAAATGCACATAATTGTAAAAGATTACATTTTAAATATGCATCCCATTTATAATATCAAAGGACCTTAGATTGTTACTTTTAGGTCTTTTCGATATTTTTTCAAGCCCAAATTCTTTCATCTAGTGCCCCAAAAATGGATTTTAGTATTTTTTAGAAAACCCTCATGTAAAACTTTAGAATTTAATAACTCCTTTTTTAGACATGGTTAGGTGTTGATATTTTCTAGGATGCTTAATATGGGTGATACGATGATGTGTATTAATTTAGAGGGCTATCCGAGCTTTTTTTTATTTTCCTAAAAAAATCATTTTGGCTAAAAATGTAAATTGCCCAAAAATAGTAATTTCTTATCTTTAGGGATTTAAGATTTAGGGTTTTGTTTTAGGGTTTATTTTGGGATATATATTCCCTTGGTATCACATTGTAAAGGGGGTGAAATCTAGGAATGAGAAAATAAAGTATTTTTCAATTTATTTTCGTGTATTGTAGTTTTTTCTGGAGGGGGAATTTTTTTTATTCAAAATCTAAAACAATACATTCCACAAGGATTTCCAAGTGATCCAAGCCAGCACATCATACGAAATACAATAAATCCACCAAGGAAATCCATGGATCATTCTGACAACAACTTCGACAGGACACAACAACCCATGACAATCGGGTTCCTCCACCTTGAAATTATCTTTCCTGGTCCTCATGAATTAATTGATTAAGGAGTCTGGATTTCTCCTGATCAAGATCATTCCAGCTATCAGCTTTCCAGTAAGGGAATCCTTCAGAAGCCCACTTCGCCAAACAATCAACCACTCTATTCCATTCTCTTGGGATATGAACAAAAGAAATTTCAACAAAATTCCCAGCCAAGCTCAAAATCTGTTTCACTATTCTAGCCATAAACCAGGAAGCATCCTGAAAATGCTTGTTGTTCAGAAGAGACACCACTATCATGGAATCAGATTCACAAATAACCCTTCTCCATCCCAAAGAAAATGTTGTTTCCAACGCATGGAGAATTGCCAATGCTTCCATATGATTATTCGAATGAATTCCCTTGTACATAGAGAAAAAGAGGTGGGCCACACCCTCACTATCACGGCCAATTCCTCCTATACCAGCATTACCTGGGTTATCCCTGGAAGAACCATCCATGTTTATTTTGATAACACCCCTAGGGGGGGACTCCACTTCCCAGATCTATTGACCTTCAACGAACCAATCCCCCTAACAGGGCCTCTGTTTGCAGCTGGTGATGATAAAGAAATCTCCAATCTATTGATAATCTGCCAGTCGAAGGAAGTAAGAGGAGAACTCAGAACACACTTGGCCTCAATAGTCTCCTTAACCATCCTTTTGACTCTGAGCCATACCTGTAAGGCTCCAAGTTGACATCCCTGAAAAATTCTTCAGTTGCGTTCCAACCAAATCTGCCAAAAGATGAAGGAAGGACCAATATCCCAGGCAGTTTGAAGACATGAAGCAGAGGTAGGGGGTCTACCCAAGCTTTCCCAAAACTCAAAAATAGAAGTAGCATGGATGATGGGCCTTTTCCAGATCTGCCACCACAAGTTCCAGACCTCCAGGGAATATGAGCATTGGAAGAAAATATGGGGAATGGTTTCCTCATTCTTTCCACAAAGAAAACATAGTGAAGGACCCTAAAAACCTCTTTTCTGAATATTATCCCAAGTTGAACATTTCTTCTGACATAGAAGCCAAAGAAAAAAATTACATTTGGGCCAACCAAACTTATTCCAAATCTTCTTCCACCAGGGGGACACAATCTCCTCTCTTCTCTGCATAATAAGGGTTTGATAACCCAGAGCAACAGTGTATTTCCCTTTTGAATTATGGCCCCAAGCAAGAATATCAGAGTCTTCAATAGAACAACATGGTCTCTCAGCCAAAATAGAAGCCAAAGTGTCACGATCCTCAGGACAACCACCCTCTGGCCAGCCCTGCGAATCCCACCAGCAGTGAGTAAAAGAACTGCCAAGAGGACTTTGTCGCTTGAAGTCAGCCACCTTAGACCAGCCCGCATCAGAAAAAATATCCCGAAGAAGATGAAGGTGGGGGAAAGAAGAAAGGATAGGAGGATGATTATCCCAAGAATCTTCCCAAAATAAGGCATTGTTTCCCTTATTAACAATCCAAAAGAGACCCTGCTTAATAAGCATGGCACCTTTTTTGAGAGTGTCCCAAACAATGGAACCTTTCCCCCTCAGCTCCAATATCGAAATCTCATCAATTGGAGCACCACCAAAATATTTGAGGCTAAGAATTTTAGCCCAAAGCTGATCAGGATTACTGCACCACCTCCAATAAAGTTTAGCAGCCAAAGCAAGACTATTCAAATTGGATTACCTCAAACCAAGACCCCCCATCTCTTTAGGGCAACACACAATATCCCAACTGACCAGGCTCCATTTATTACAGTCCAGGTTTCCTGCCCATAAAAATTTTCTAGAAAGAGAATCAAATTCTTTGAGAAAGCACTTAGGAGCAGCCAAGATAGAAAACCTGTAAATAGGTAAAGCATGAAGGACAAACTTCAAAAGCGTTAATCTACCAACAAAGGATAGCCACCGAAAAGTCCAATGATTAACCCTTGATCGAAATCTATCCAAAATACTTTTCCAGTAAGCCCTTCCAAGATTTTTAGAAGAAATAGGAATCCCCAGATACTCCACTGGCAAACAACCCACCTGAAAACGTAGAATATTAGCAATCCTACGTTGAATCCGACCATCCGTATTGAAGAAGATCTTTGATTTCTCTTCATTAATCATTTGACCAGAGGCAGATAAGTAAATATCTAAAGCCTTCCTAAAATTCACTGCTTCCTCAATTTTTGCCCTCCCCATCAGAGCAGTATCATCGACAAACTGAAGATGAGACTGGGATAAAGAATTCTCCGCCCAAGACCATCCCTGGATAGCACCACAATTCTAAAAACTCTTGAGAAGTCTGCCCAAACCTTCAGCCATAAGGATGAAAAGATAGGGGGACAAGGGATCTCCTTGATGAATCCCCCTAGAGGCCGAGAAGAAAGTGGACGGTAAACCATTGATTAAAACTGCAAAGGAGGCCAAAGTCACACAACTCATGACCCATTCAATCCAATTATACGAGAACCCAAAAGCTTGAAGGATGTTCTGCAAAAAAGGCCAGCTAACCCTGTCATAAGCCTTGGACATATCAAGCTTAATGAACATAGCCTTTTCCTTAGAGATATCCATAGAGTGAATAGCTTCAGCAGCAACCACCACACCATCTAAAATCTGACGACCCTTAACAAACCCACCTTGCTCAAGAGAAATAAGAAAACCAAGAACTTTCTTCAGCCGATCCACAATAATCTTGGTAATAATTTTGTAAGTAACATTGCATAGAGAAATAGGATGGAAAGACCCCAACGAGCTAGCATTTTTAGATTTGGGAATAAGAGCAAGGAAGGTTGAATTAATAGCTTTAAGCATTTTCTTATTAACTTGGGATTCCTGAACAACTTTTAGCAGATCAAAAGATAACACTTCCCAAAATTCTTGGAAAATTTCTATAGGGAAACCATCAGGTCTAGGTGTTTTACCTTTTTTCATTTGAAAAACCACCACTTTAAGTTCCTCCATCGATATGGGGTCCATTAGCATCTTATTCATATCATTAGAGACCAGCCTAGGAATACAATCCAAAATAAGCCTCATATTAATAACATCATGAGGACCCTGCTCGGAGAAAAGAGAGGAGAAGAACCTGATTGCTTCATTAGAGATATCCTCAAAGGATGAGAGAGTTTCCCCCTGATCAGAAGTAAGTGAGACTATAGCATTACCATTCCTATGGTCTTTAACTAAATTGTGAAAAAAATAGGTGTTTCCATCCCCTTCCAACAACCAGTCAATCCGAGATTTTTGTTTTCAAAAAATCTCCTCACGAAGCTCCCATTCAGCAAGCTGACTAGAAAGGGAAGCTTCCATTTCTAATAAATCATTTTTTAATTATTCATATTTAATTTGAAAAGTGATATCCTCCAGACTATCCTGTAGTTGCTTTTTCTTCTAAAATATATTTCCAAAATAAAATTTACTCCATTTCCTAAGTTTGAATTTGACAAACTAGAGGATTTTGAAAAAAGTAAACATAGCAGTTTCAAAATTGGGTTTCCCTTTGACCCACCACCTCTCCACACATTCATACAAATCCTTATCCTTGAGCCACATAAGTTGAAATTTGAAAGATATACTTATTTGCAATGAGAATCTCGAGGACTGAAATATAATGGGCCAGTGATCATAGCCCCTCCAGCCTAGAATCTCTGAGAACGAAGTCTAGCTATCATCAAACCAACTATCTGAAGTAAGGAACCGATCCAATATTTTAGAAATAAAATATGTTCCACATCTTCTATTAGTCCAAGTAAAGAGCCCATTTCGAGGCTTCACATCAACAATATTAAGGAAAGAAATATTATCTCGCATCAAAGTAGAAGAAGGGCCCAAACACTCCACACCACCATTCTTCTCCTCTAGGGACATGATAGAATTAAAATCTCCAGCCATAATCTAAGGATAATTGGGAGCAAGAGATCGAATAAATCTAAGATGATTCCATAAGAATATTTTACCTAATAAATCACTAGAGGTATACACATTAGATAGAAGAATAAAAGATCTAGATGAAAATAAGGTAGCAACCACAAAGAGACAATTCCTACTACGCACTCACCAAGAGGGAGTTAAGCTTCGTGGATCCCATAAATATACAACACCACCCACAAAACCCTGGGCTCCAATAGCAATATAGTGATCATATTTCCATCTTAGAAGCAATTCTAACCATATCTTCACAAGATAATTTTATTTCCTGGATGAAAATAATATCAGGTCTATGATATCCGATCAAATTTTGGGTAGATTTTTTTCTAGGGCTGCTACCCAAACCTTTAAAATTCCAATATATCACTTTCATTTTGAGGGAATAGAGAAGTGATAATATAATGTCTTAAAAATGGACTCAACTAAGTATCCCCCTATCAATTTCACTTTTTCTTGATCATTTTTTCTTCCTAAATTTACCACCTTCTCCACCCCACCTTTTTTGATAGTTTTTGGGTGGATACCTAACACAGAAGAAAATTTTTTTCCATTCCTCTCTAACAATCCTATCCTAGGAGGGTTCAAACCTAGTCTCATCCTCATTTCCCTCAATCAAGTTTTCAACCAAATGGGAATGATCAAGAACTTTATCAAGATAATTTGACACCTCTTTGGACTTATCTTCATTTCCTACAAGAGGGTTACTAGGAACCACCCATTCCTTATCAGAATTTTACATTTCAAAAGAAGGATTTAGGAAAGAACAAGTACCTGGCTCTTGAATACAAGCATCCATATTACCTCTATTATATACTTGCTCCTCAAAAGTCTCAAGCACATCAAATATGTTACTAGAACATCCCTTCCCAACACCTTTATTATGATGAACAAAATGCCTAGATCTTGAATGAGACTTAACAAGAATAAATCCATTAGAACTGGGCATCTTGTTAATCATAGGAGATTTTCCTTTTACCTTTTTAGATGCATCTTGAAATTCAGATGAAGAGGATGAAGGCTGAAAATTCATTTTCTTGCAGTTTCTATGAAGATGCCCATATTCATGGTATATACGACATAGAAATGAGATAGCTTCATAATCTAACTATTGAACCCAAGACATGTTTCCCAGTTTAATCTCCAATAATTTAGGCAACGGATTATTTAGATCTACTTCAACACAGAGCCATGCAAAAGAAGCAAATTTTCTATCCAACTTTTGGTTATATGGACCAACCAGTTTCCCAATTATCTTTATAATAGAATGAAGAATATTCGGCCTTCAATATTCCATAGGGATTCGTGGAAAACGGACCCACACAGGAATCCTAGAAGGCCTCTCCTCCATCGGATAAAATCCTAAATTCCAGGGTTTGATAAGTAATCCATACTGATTGTGAAAGTAAGGACCCCCCTCAAACACTTTACTATGATCTACCATACGGGAGAACACCATAATAAAATACCCATTAGATGCAAGAATAATCTCCAGATCACCTTCAGGGCTCCAATTTCTCCTAACCTAGTTTTCTAAAAAAGGTATAGAAATTCTTAGACCCATGAATTTGCAGATGAGCGCATGCTCAGACAAATAGAAAATATCATATGCAACAGAATAAGGATTGATAACCAAGATAGGATGAACTTTGTTTTTCTCCAAACATCAATTATTCTTAGGCTTTGAAGTCGAAGAGGAATTAGAAACATGATCAAGGATTGCATGTAGCAAAAAAATTATGGCATTTTCATGATTAGAAGAATAGAAATCCTTATTCAAAATAACATCCTTAAAATATAAATATTTGGGGTCACCAGGACCTCTCGAAGCTGCCATATCTAAAGTCAAACTACAACACACATTTCACTAGCCAACACGTTGTTTTCATAGAATTTTCTAGCACTGAATTGAAATCCTAGATGTTCAATCTGGAGAGATTAATTATTTATTATCTTGTGATATTCATGTATTGTAGTTTTGTGTGATTGGGGGTTTGCCACTTTATTTCCATTTATTGCAGTTTATGTGATTGGAGGTGCTTGTTTTGACCTCTTGTAGTTGGATTTACACCATAGTATATTCCTTTCACCATTCTTTCCTACTATTAAAAGGGGATCCAGGAACCTTTTCCCATGCCTAAGGAGTACCAAACCCTCCCTATATTAGTATTTTACTTTTTTTTTAAGTATTTAATTTCCTATTTTTACATGCAAATCTTTCTCAAACTTACCTCACAAAGGTCACTATGCATCAAGGATTTAAATCTGATAAAGAGTTTTCCTTGATTAAAAACCTCAGAGGTTACCCCATAGGTGTACCCTTTGTCTATGGTTCTTCTATTATTTTTCTCTATGCAAGGCATGCGCACATTCATCTTGTCACCCCCTAACTCAGGTTCGATGAGTGCATTCTGATACAAAAATAGTTTTTTTGTCATGCCCAATGAGATGGTCTTAGTACATTCACCCCACTAATATTGAAGAAGTCTAATAGTAATTTTGGTAAAGATCATAGTCTTCCTACTTGAAGAGAAGCACCCAAAAAATTCACCTAGTGACTCTTCTTGATGACTCTTCTTGATGACTCATATTGAAAAGAAATTTTTTGAAGTCATCCAATAAAAGATAGACCAATATTTTGATTGGGTTCTTTATCTCATCAACTTTTTGAAGTAAAATATCCCCACCTAGCAACTATATTCTAAAATTAAATGCCTAAAGTTATATAAGTGGAATATCTATAATTGGAACCTTTACCAAAGCTAATTAGTAAGAGACGGTACCACCTCTAAATCAAAGATAAAGAAGAAGGAATTGACAATACAACATGGTAGCCATGGCACAACAACCTCCTAGAAATATTTTGGCATGGAATGATAGAGTTCCCTTGATTCCACTAGTTCCACCTAACACATGGGATGTAATTCCTTCCTTGGCACTCAAATCCCTACCTTACTTCTTAGGAGAAGATGTCACTTCAATAAAATATTTGCAACGCCTGGTAAGCTTATTCACTATGCATTTTATTGACAAGAAAGATATATACCTGAGGTTATTGGTGGTTTCTTTCTAAGGGAAAACTCATGAATTGTACCTCAGTCGTATCCTACAATCAGTCAAAAGCTGAGGCTAATTGGTAGAGCTCTTGATAAAGCACTTTAGTGAGAAGGCAAATTGAGCATCCCTTGTAGAACAACTCATGACTATCAAGAGGGTATCTATAAATACAATGGATTGTTTCAATGTTTTATTCCATAATACTTTTCAAAGCATCCCTAAATATATCTAACCACATTTTAGTATGGAGCTCATTTACTATCTAAAAGCTTTTAATAATAAAATTGCCATTATGGTCAATTCTAAAGGTGGTAATTAACTATTGGAGTGTTATGGGATAACTATCCAATTGAAGAAATATCTAATCCAAATAGTAAGTCTAGTCCCTAGACCACCTTTGCCATTGTTTCTCTCCATTCAACACCCCTACCATTATTCTCTAACCATTCAAAACACCACTATTCTAGCTCATACTCCTACATAACCAGGGCAAAATAAAGCCTCCTCTCCTCTAAAAGCTAAAATGGATGAAAATTTTTAGAACTTTGAGGACTCTTACTAATGATGTAAAAACCCTCAAAAATATAGTTAAACATCCAAAGGTTTCCCTACCAAATTTAGCCAAAGCCTTCTTTCCAATAGGAAAACCTAAGCTTTTGATCACCTTCAGCTTGGTATCATAAGCTTCTATTTTAGACTAACAAGAATCTTGGTCATCTATAGGCCCTGACTCAGTAGATAGTACCCATATTGATCCTATCCCACAAAGTGCCTACAAGCTCAACTAGGGAACTAGTTGCCACCCAAAAAAAACACATCAAAGATCCTAGTAGCTAGTACTATGTCACTCTTAACTATTCTTCATCGACCATTATGTCAAAATATAATCTTAGTATATCGAGACTTCCTCTTCCAACTACAATGGTACTCATCCTTCTTAGTAAAAATTCTTGATGTTGATTCAGGAACCTATTACTTAGTCTTTAACCATATCATTAGTTTCTAATTTGTCAACCTCAAAGAAAACCTGTCACTTGGGATGAAGTAGAAGTATACATTATGTTAGAAAATTAGGTCCCTCAGGTGGTCAATTGAAATTTCAGTCATAGTATAATATACAAGCAAAAATAAGAACCATTAAATTGTAGGGAACACCTAGCCAAAATTGGGCTATACCTTAGAGGAGAGAAGAAAACAATTGAAGGACCCCTCCAACACAAGTTGCACCAGTGAATCAGGGCCAATTAGTCCCAATGGTGATAAGAGATGCCCCTAAACCACAAAGTCAGCATGTTACAACTTTTTTAAGGCCACCTCCAATGACATACTGTCCTAGGTGTTTAACAATATCAACCATTCCAAGAGCCTCTTCTATTATAACCTTCAACATGGTGGAGCACGTGAGGAGCTCTACTATTGACATGCCTTTTTGGGAGGTCATATCTATTCTAGAACAAATTAATAACTTGGAAGAGGTCCTAAATAAGCAAAAGGAGCTAAGTAGATAAGGAATGCACATCATACTATAGATTTAAATTTGATATCCTAGTAGGCCCAAGCCTATGCCATTCTATCTAACCCTAATATGTGGAGATCAATTGATACACAATTGCATAGTTGACTCAAGGTCCAATACATTGGTAATGCTAAGAAAGGTGGAAAAATCATATTTCTAGAACATGCCAATAAAAGGGTGGTGTAGTTATATAGACTCTAGTTCTAGTCTTTGGGCTCATCCCAAAGTTTATTTGGCACTCTAAGCATGCCCTAACTTGATGGTTCATCAAGACATAGTGGTGGTCAATCTCCTTGTATCATTTGTAATATGCCTTTCAAGAGACTTCACTACTACATTAGAGGATACCTATCACTCAACTAGACCCACATGCTACTCTAAACCAAATAAAGGACTAAGTTTAAAATAATATCGAAACTCCTCCACACATACCATGTAGAGAAATTTCCTTTCAAAAAGGTAGGGAAGGATCAAGCCTTCTAAGAAGAAGAAGAGTTGTTAGACTCTAAATACTTCATCAAAAAGATGCACCCATACATTCTAGATAACTACCTAGAGCAATGGGTATCTAAGACATGGATATCAAATCCCAATGAAGCATTCAAGACAGTTGGCATGGGATGATTTATCATGAGGTAATTTTCTCTATACATATTCTATATAGTAAATATATATAGAGAGACAATAAATATTTGAGAAGGATAATAAGGAAGTTTCTTGACACCAAGGCATTTAGATCTTATAAGGATAGCACCTTTAAAATAGTTCAAACTACATACTTGATCAAAATATGGTGTCGCCACAAAAGGAAATGTGGTAAATTATGACTTCATCCATCACTTGATCAAGGGGTTTGTCTAAAGAAAATTGGAACTTGGGAGACATGTGGGAAATTCAAGAGCATGCTTCACCACTTAGGACTAAAGGCAATGCCATGTTTTCATAGGTAGTGTCTGCAGTTCATAGGTAACCAATTATCAACAACACTACTTAAGGTCTATCACCTCATCAGAATCATCATCCATTACCTATGAGACTTAATGAATGGAGACAACCACTGTAGTTGAGCATTAAGGAGGAGTAACTAGGCTAGACAAGATAAATATGCTTAAAGCTTTAATTTATCAAGACACTAATGCTATGAGAATATTAACAAAGCTGACAAAGAGGAGTTTGTATCAAAATGGGTATATTTGAAATTCCCCATGCCACGAGGTGAAAATTACCACTAATATAGGAAGAACAAAAAATCATAACCCTTATAATGATATCTAAGCTAGCCCTCATTAAAACGGTAAACCTTAGACCTATTTCAATGGAAAAAAAGGGCTCCTTCATCAACAAAGTCTTTACCTATCCGAAAAACCTAAATCCACTCTCCCCATATGAGGGTGGTTTTGTAAAATAAACCATTCCTTCCTGATAACTGGGTTTCACCTACTTGGAAGATGAGACCCAAGATCTAGAAATAAGGGATGGAAACAAAAAGGAGGAGGGTCAATCCTACATAGATAGGGTTGGTAAGCTCCTCAAAATTATACCAAATCATAAGAGGATTCCCCTCCCAAATGATGTGGAAAAATTCATAAAAGAGAAATTTGGGCCTACTCTCTATATATCCAATTATTCTAAAGAAATGACTACCTTAGAGCATTAGAAACTAAGCAAGGATCAAAATCAAAGCAAAGGTAAGCCTCCATTTAGGAGACTTGAGCCTGAGGTAGTGATCTTCTTCCTTCCCACTTCTCATATACTTTTATTGTTTTATATTTTTTATCACTTTTATAGCTTCTAATTGTGACTCTATGCCCAATGGATAAGGAAATAATTTTGGATTTGATCATTTAACAAGCTAATGGGCCCTGGGAGCCACCAAAGCTATAGGAAACTTTTTTCTTAAGCCCATCTTCACTCCAATCCAAACAAGTCAAAAGTGGGATGGACCAAGGTAACACTATCAACAGGTGTTTCCTACCTTCAATTGGAATAAAGGAGCTTCAAATAAGTATGGAAAATATTAGAATCCATGCTAGCCATTAGATCTTCCATCTATAATAGATGCTCAGATTTCATCTCAAGCCAACTACATCAAGGGTGTCAAGGCCTACATACCATTGATTTTTAATACACTGGTCACCATGATCCTTCCAAATGAGGAAAGCACATATGAAAAGGGGAACCCCTAACAGAGACCAAGGTAGAACATGTGGTGATCAGTAAGGAGCCCAAGATAGGAAAGAACCAATGCTTAACAAAGAAGACCCACTATTGACTAAAGGAGTATCCACCTCATCCAATGACACAAGGTTGTCACATGCACAAAGACGAAAGTAGGTAAAGGAGCATTAAAGAAGATGTATGTTTTCTTGTGCTTGGTACCCAACCTTGCAGGATCTTCCTTTTTTCATTCTTTCCTATTATAAAAATGGGACCCCAAACATTTTCTCATGCCTAGGGAGCATAAAAACCTCCATGCCTCATTATCTTGTAATCATTCTAAGCATGTTAATTGAATCCATGACTAATTTTGCTCTATCCTCCTTTTCTTGACTTGTCTCGATCCATGGCAATATGTTTGCTTCATTGTGTTCACTACTCATAGGTGATATTTTCATGATCAATTGCCACTTGTTATAGTCAAGAATTGGGGAACCTAATTCTTTAGTGCATTGCACATGTAGCTTAGGATTTTTCTTTCCTACAAGTATTTAATTTCATATTTTTTACTTTCATTACAATTCTTTCCCAAATTCAACTCATAGAGGTCACTATGTGTCAAGGATTTAGATCCGGTGAGGATTAAAAATTGATTAAAAACCTATAATGTCACCTTGTATATGGTCCCCTCATTCATGATGCTTCCTATTATTTTTCTCTACATGAGGCATGGGCGCATTTGTCTTATTGGGTCCCCTGGCCTCGGTTTGATGGGAGTGTTTTGAGATGAAAAAATTAATAATATTTCTCCTACGATTCAACTAAGGATGATAAGAAGAGGACATCCTCAACTTTATATCACTAAGATAAAAAAATACTTTCCAAAAATTATTGGTGAATATAGGGTCATGGTCACTCAAAATGGTTTTGGGAATACCATGTAATTTAAATACATAATCAAGAAATGTATTTTAGGGTTTCGGATAGTGGTAAGGACACACATTATAAGGTTGATGTTAGGACATCATAGCACATGTGATAAGGAAAGTGGTATAACCACCCCTCACAATGCATATGCATGTAGTATAGGATAAATATAGTTGCAAGTTTGTTTGAGAGGTTATTATGCCTAAAATAGGCATCTTATGTACTTAAATACCCATCATTTCATAATAAAAGTATCAAAGCATTGAGTTATAAAATGTGGAATTAGATAAGGTAAAAGGAATAAATAATTCACCTTATGATCCTCCTCTAGCTTTGACATAGATAATTCAAAATAGAACTTTGTTTGAGAAAAGAAAATTCAAGTTTGAGAAAGAAGATTCAATGGTAAAATTACCATGATTCTCAAAGAAATTAAAAGAAGTTTCCATAGCACTTTTGACAAGGAAATAATTTTCAAAGATATTAAAATAAAATAAATGATTCTCAAAGAAATACTTTTCACACACAAAGGATGTGTAGAAATTATGGCAAAAATGGACACACCATGAAGGAATTTTGGTATAATCCATTTAAAAATGGATCTCATTCATGAGAGATAAACCAACAAGAACACATGGCATCTTCAAAAAAAAAATCAAAGTGAGAAAGGCACGGTAAAATAATGTAGCAAAATAAAATACAATAGAAGAAAGAAAATAAAAAGAAGAATATGTGTTTTGTATCACAAGCACAACTAATACATCACAATAATGTTTGGTAATGACTCCAAAGCAACCAAACATGATAGGTCAAGAAACTTAGATCCATTCAAATAATTATACAAGAAATGTTCCATCAGTTGATCACTTCAATCCAAGGAACCAATAGGAGGGAATATTGCCTAGATGAAAAGGTAACCACAAGCCATTCATTACATTTTAAAATGAATATGGTACATTCAAAGTTAATTCATTTTCTACTCATTTCTCCAAGTATAGAGAAAAAAATTATAGGATGAATGGTCTATTGTGAAGAAAACTTTGAAGAAGAATTGGATAGTTTAAAAACCATATCTTGTTGAAAGAATATTATCTATATTTACAACTTGAAAAAGAGATCCATACATCATTATCAAAGCCTAGGATCTCATAAGACTATTATCAAGAAGTGTACCAACACTACAAGCAATCAAGATACTAAATGATAAGATACATTGTGATATCATCAAGATTAAAAACATAATACATGATAAAGAGAGATTTATTATACAATTATAATAGTTTTTGGGTCCTAATGGTTCAACTCTAAAGACTATAGAGCACTTGATAGGTTTCTCTATTATTTTTTAAGGAAAAACTATGGTAGTTATAAGATCATTCAAAGGACTGAAATAAGTGCACATAATTGCAAAATATTTCATTTGAAATATGCATCCCATTTATCATATCAAAGGGGCTTATATTACCATTTTAAGTCTTTTTTGAAATTTTTTTGAGCCAAATTCTTTCATCTAGTACCCTAAAAATGGATTTTAGTGTTTTTTTAGAAAACCCTCATGTAAAACTTTAGAATTTAATAACTCATTTTTTAGATATGGTTAGGTGTTGATATTTTCTAGGATGCTTAATATGGGTGATATGATTATGTGTATTAATTTAGAGGGCTATCCGAGCTTTTTTTAATTTTCCTAAAAAAATATCGTTTTGGCTAAAAATGTAAATTGCCCAAAAATAGTAATTTCTTATCTTTAGGGCTTTAATATTTAGGGTTTTGTTTTAGGGTTTTTTTGGGATATATATTCCCTTGGTATCACATTGTAAAGGTGGTGAAATCCAAGAATGATAAAATAAAGTATTTTTTAGTTTATTTTCGTGTATTGCAGTTTTGTGTGATTGGGGGTTTGCCACTTTATTTCCATTTATCGCAATTTATGTGATTGGAGGTTCTTGTTTTGACCTCTTCCAGCTAGATTTACACCATAGGATCTTCCTTTAACCATTATTTCCTACTATAAAAAGTGGATACTGGACCTTTTCTCATGCCTAGGGAGTATCAAACCCTCCCTAAATCAGTATTTTACTTTTTTGTAAGTATTTAATTTCTTATTTTTTATCCTCATTGTAATTATTTCTCGATCTTAGGTCACATAGGTCACTATGCATCAAGGATTTAAATTTGATAAGGATTTAACATTTATTAAAAACCTCAGAGGTTGCCCCATAGGTGGACCCCTTGTCTATGTTTCTTCCTATTATTTTTATCTATGTAAGGCATGAGCACATTCGTCTTGTCACCCCATGACTCAGGTTCGATGAGTGCATTCTGATATGATAATAGTTTTTTTGGCATACCCAATGATATGGGCTTCTACATTCACCCTACTAATATTGAATAAGTTTGAAAGTTATTTTGGTAAAGGTCATAGTCTTCCTACTTGAAGAGAAGCACCCTAACAATTCACATGGTGACTCTACTCGATGACTCATATTGAAAAGTAAAATTTTTAAGAAGTCATCCAATAAAACATAGACCAATTGTATCGCTCCAAATTTTTTGCATCCTTACCTTCAGGCTATAGGATCCGTGCCCGGAAGGAGGATGGGAAAAGGATGGCGCGGTACCTCGGACTGAGAGGCCTTGCGAAGGTCCCGCCTCTCGGGGAGGTGTATTATGGTGATTTTTCGATGGATGGTGGGTTCACCAGGAAACGTTTGAATGGCAGTTTCCACGCCTAGGTTGGGAATGTGTTTAATGTGTTCAGTTTTATCTTTAAACATTCGAGTCCTAGGTTTGGCCAAATGAATCTAAGTTGTTCTATTATGAAAATGCAGATTAAATGAATACAGAAAAACAAATTAGAACAAAAAATAGAGAAAGTAAGCAAGATTAAAAAGCCATACCTGATCCGGATGTCTGATGAAGATTCTGATTCTTGAAGCAGTCAAGATCGCCTCTGATTTGACAGGATCATCTGCTATCAGACAAGATCGTCTGAGATTTGACGAATTCACGATCAAGAGACCCGCAATAGAGAAGTAGACACAAAATGCAGAAAATGCAACTATTCTAACAGAGGGCAATGATGTAGAATAACAGCAATAACATTAAAATGATGATAATAAGCAAAATACGAGTGCACTACAATGATTTGATGACAATTGGTGACTTTATTATGCATTTAAAGCTACATGGGTGAACTCCAAAATGCAAAGTAATAAGGAATAAACTTAGATTTAACTAAATGCAGAACAATGTATAAAATAAAAGGATGAAGAAATGCAAACTCTGGGCACTGATTGCCTCAATGTTGACTGCAGTCGAAATCATCTCGCATTGGTACGAAATCGTCTCGAATCGAACAGGATCGTCCAAGACGAACTGAGCTTGCTCCGGCTGAAAAATACTAAGGTTCCTGCAACAAAATTTGGATAGGACTAGTGCAAATAGTAATTTAGGATGTCTTAGTGCGTATAAAGTCAAGTTACAGGAAATATCAGCCAGGGGTAGGTTAAGGGGAGGGCCTAAGTTTAAATAGGCTTAGGAGGGAGGTTAGGAGGTTGGAGATCATCCCAATTTGGGAGATCTCCAATGGGGAGGGTCTCTAATGGCACAGACACGCTTCTGCCCGGATTAGAGACGCCGTTGGAATAGAGGCTAATTGAGAAAAATCAGTTTTGGGACAAGATCGTCTGGACGTCCTAGTCCAGACGAAATCGTCCGATCTGAGGCGATATCGTCTGATCGGCGACGATATCGTCAAACGGTCAAAACAAACTCTAAAAATGGCACGGGAAAGGAGGAAACGGGTTAAACGGCGGTTTGGGAGCGGTTTTGGGGGTTAAAATTTGAATTTGAATATTTACTAGAGTAATTGTAATTATTTAAGGTTTTACTGCGCCAATTTTAGGGTGCTACATTTTGCCCCCTCTTTAGCAAATTTTCTGAAGAAAATGCGTTAAAGATGAGTTCTTCTCGATCTACGAGAAAGCAAAAATTATTCCCATTTTTAGGCGACGATTCTAGGTCGAATCGTACGACAGCTTACTATGGTGCCCCCTCCGTGTTTTTACCCAAATCGAACGTTTGAGGTAAAAACGCGAAAAAGCAAAATTTTAAAATGTTTTTAATTGTTTTTGAATAAAATTAAGAAAAATAGGGTAAAACCCTAATTCATTGTTACTGTTCATTTTCCTAGTTTTTAGAGCTCTGGAGACAAGATGGTCGAGACAGTGCACAGATCAACAGAGGTCCGACGCGGGCTACGGGTAAGGGTCTAAACTGAATTTAGAATGCTTAACTTTAGAATTTTATGCTTTTTAGATTAGATTTGATTGATTTTTGAGCATCGCGGCCATTTTTGAGATGAAATCGTCTCGATTTCGCCGAAATCGTCTCGATATCGCCGATTTCGTCCAGAGGCGAAATCGATGAAATGGGGACGATTTCGTCAAAAAGGGGACGATTTCGACTGGCGAAATCGGAGACGAATTTGCTCAAATTGGGGACGATATCGTCCAATTGTGGACGATATCATCATTTATAAAATTGAACTTATTTTAACTTGCATTTTTAATTAATGATTTATTAATGATTTTTATTGTTGATTTTGTTTATGTTGCAGAGAGGATTACTAAAGAGCAGAGAATGGAAATATGGCGGATTAAGGGATGACTTGGCCACCCTGTCTCAGGCAGAGCGAGATCAGCTAGCTCAGGTCGGCTTACAGCATGTGGCAGAGATGCCACAAGTTTCTACAGATATGGGGCTATTGACAGCCCTAGCAGAGAGGTGGTATCCGGGTTCTTCCTATTTTTGGTTACCGACAAGGGAGATGACTCCCACACTGGAGGATGTATGGAGGATTTTGAGGATCCCCATACAAGGATGGTTGATCACTCCCATGGCCAATCAGGGCCACGCGATGATGCGACTGTGTGGCGATCCGAGCTTCGCCCTGGAGAAGGGCGGAGTGAATATCGAGTCACTACGCTAGATGCCTGGGGCATCTAGACTCACACAGGTTTTGGCTGGGGTGGTAGGTGGACTTCTGTTGTGCCACTAGAGCGGATGCAGGGTACCATGGGTACTAACAGATGTGGTCTACGACATGAGAGACCACGGATACAGATTTGCTTGGGGGAGCTTTGTACTCTGTCGATTGTATAGGATCCTGCATGGGGTCGTATACAAGGGCGGCCGATGTCTGGTTATGACATCACTACTACAGGTTTGGTGTTGGGAGCACATTGTGGTGCGAAGGCCGATAGGGCTCCCACTGATAGGGATTGATGGGGAGAGGCCCCAAGTTTTCTACTGGTGGCTCCGAAGAGGGGCACAGCGGCGGATAGATCTACCAGTGTCCCGGAGACTACTAGATGACCTCGTCTCCGACCAGATCACCTGGAGGCCTTGGAGAGATCATCCAGGGTGGGCCGAGGATGGACAGGAGCTGGCTCGCATCAGGCGAGTCTACTGGCTGAGGATGGAGAGGGGAGAGGTGGAGCTCCATCGGTATGACCGAGTTTTGAGGCAGTTCGGTCTACAGTAGGGGATCCCATCTCTCAGAGACTACGAGTTTTCCTGGACTATCCGGGATAACACTACAGTTAGCGGGGCTCCAGATATGCAACGATTCTAGAGTCAGGATGCAGATGATGCCCCCATTCAGCCAATGGATGGGGATGACGTTGGGGTAGCCGATGGCTATGATGCCTGGTACATAGGCATCCACCCTCCTCGGATGACGAGGGCTCAGGGTCCGATTCATGTAGTTGTGCATCGGATGGGGAGGCGGTGCCAGGAGCCATTGAGGCAGCACAGGGTCACGAGGGAGAGAGCAGAGGAGGCCACAGGCTCAACAGAGGCCACGACAAGGGAGAGGAGGGAGGAGAGACCCCATTCTCCATAGAGAGAGAGCCACCATCGCCCGATAAGGGCAAGGGTGTGGACACAAGAGAGAGTAGTGAGATGGCTACTCTCCGGGCGGAGACTGTCCATCTCCAGGCATAGGTGCAGACTTTGCAGGAGGAGGCTACACGACATCGAGCGGAGGCTACATAGCTTAGAGATGAGGTTGCACGCCTCAGAGCATGGAGCGGAGGAGCGAGCACTCAGGAGCTGGCATGGTCGATTGCTCAGACCATGTTCTACCAGGGTATCTACTTCCAGATGGTGCCAGAGGGTCAGAGGGTACAACTGCCAGCCGACATTGCTGACCCGATCAGGATTGGGTCATCGAGGACTTCATCTCGATCGACGACTAGGACTCGTAGTACCACACATACTATGATGGGGCCACCTCGTCCACCTCAGGGTGGGGGAGGAGATGAGGCTGAGAGCTCGAGGGGTTCTCGAGGCTAGGCTACTACATAGAGGATATATGATTGAGAGGATTGAGTATGCCAAGATGTAGATTGTGGCATACCAATCTATTTTTGAGATGATGTACATATATTTGATATATATATAGATGAGATATTTTTTGATCATATGACTTGTCTTATGCTGCTTGATGTTTTTATGATGCTTTAATATTTTGAAGTGTGATTGATTTAATGATTCATGTAATTATGTCGTTTGGAAATATTATGGTTTAAATGTCATGCTTTAAAAATTTAAATGAAATAATCTGATGTAACAAATTGGTTGTTGGTGATGAGATTTGATAAAAAATAAAAGGGACTTTTAACAATAATTTCAAAGGACATTGTCGCTATTATAGACCATTTCATGGAGTCGCCGCTCACTCGGTCGTCAAGCTAATCCCAAGTATAGAAATATTGCTAAAAGTAAAAGGGTGCTTAAGAGACTGTCTTAAGACTTTGGTGTGATGATGCAAATGATGATGATGATGATTTTGTTTTCAGACTTTTCATGAAAATATTATGCATGAAATATTTTAAAATGATTTTTGCTAGGCATAAATTCCTAAGTGTGATAAAATGTTGAATAATTCCTTAGAAATTATACCATGGTTGCAAATTTGCATATTGACATAATGACATGAAATAGTGATAGGTGTTTGTTTGTTTTAAAGCATAATTGTATAACATAATGATTTAAGTCATATGGATTTTATGATTTTTAAATAAATGGGGAATAAAAATTGATACAATGGTTTGCGCTAGGCATAGAATATTTAGATATAGACTTATACCATCATCGCGAAAATCAAAGAAGAAAATAGATTGTTTTATTGCATGGTTGATTTTTAATTTTTGAAAAATAAACAAAAAATATGAAGATGAGGACTTGCGCTAGTCATAAAATTCCAATTTTAGTTTTGGAACTATACCATCGTCGCGAAAGTCGACAATATATAAATATGTGTTTTTATTGTATGGTTTGAAAGAAATTTTGATTTTTGATTATGCATGTAGTTGTCTTTATACTAAACAACTGTACTTTAAAGAAGAAAATGAATTTATTCCAAACAATTTGCAAAAAATATTTCAAAGTATCTTAAAGACAAAAGTTAGATTTATAAGGAATCCCATGTGCATATGTGAGTTCATTTCCAATCTTGATTTATCATAATGATACACAAAATCTCTCAAATACAAATGTGTGTGCAATTGCATTGTTCATTTACCAGTTTTGAGCAAGATACTATGATACAAGTGATTTGAATGAACCAAATAAGTGTTCATTAACCATGATTTAGATGCATATAACCATACCAGACTACTATGTAAGTCGGATTATCAAGAGCTAGCTAATCCATAAGCAGACATAGGTCTATACAAAAGAAGGTCGCTAATGTGACAGACATATCGCCACGCTAGGAGTTACCCAAGGCCAAGCAAGTTGGGCACAAACCACCTGTTATGGGGCTTACCTCACAGTTTTCGAATAATTGAGAATTCCAGGGATTCAAGCTCATCAACCCTTCTTTTCTTTTCAAAGGGTAGGGAGAGGGATTTTATTGCTTTTGCTTTTGCTTTCTTTTGCTTTTCTTTTTGTATTTTTGCTTGATTTTTGAGATAATGCTTGAAACATTGCTGTAATGATATAAAATAACATTTTTCTTTTTCTCTTTTTTCTTGAACTTTGCTTTTCTTCCTATGCTAGGGATACTTGCTCGGATTAGCTGTAGAGCAAGGGATTTTTATTCTGGGTAGGGGTGAGCTTGTCCTTTTGCCAATTCTCAAAGATTCTAGACCATGTGCATGATAGGATAGCAGGGGAAACTTTTCGCTCAAGAAACCACTTCTACTATGTAGCATAGCATGGATATTACAAATATAATCATTTTATTGTGAAAGGATGTGCTTGGTTTAAGTAAATAACAAGATCAATTCTCTGTGCTCAAACTTTATTTAATTGAATTTTGTGGACTTTGATATAAGAGAGATTAGTAATCATGCCAGATAAAAATCAAGATATTTATTTTGTGTTTGTGAAAGTGAGGGATTCCAAATAAATGCTAATTTATCCAAAATAATTTGAAATATATAACTGCAACATTTGTAAGAAGAAATATATACAAATACTTTTTGAGAAGTTTGAGAATGTTGACTCTCTCTTTCTTCTTTATTTTGTTTTGGTTTCGAAAGAGTCAAGAATATTGCTATTTTTATTTTTATTATTTTTATTTGTTTTTGTTTTTGTGTAAACAATTTGATATATTTTTAAAATAAGACAACATGCAAAATATGTACAAATGATGAAATGACTAATTTTTGTTACGCATAGTAACGTTTAAGATGCAAAATGTTCATGGGTTCTTTAAGTTCTTTACCATCTAAGGTAGATAATTTATATGCTCCTGATTCAAATTTAGCAGTGATAATGTATGGTCCAAGCCACTTGGGCTCAAATTTACCTTTAAGGTCTTTAGTTGCATTAGTATTTTTTTGATTTTCTTTTAAAACAAGGTCGCCGATCTCAAAGGATCGATGACGAACTTTTTAGCATATGATCTTTTAAGCTTGTTTTGGTAGGCACGGAGATGCTCCAAAGCATTGATGCATTTTTCATCTAGGAGTTCCAACTGATCGAGTCTGCCAGCTCGATATTCATCTCCTACTTCGGTATCTTGAAGTAGTAGAGCCAAAGAAGGAACTTCTAATTCAAAGGGAAAAATGGCTTCAAGCACCATAAACCAAAACAAAAGGTGAAGTTCCAGTGGGAGTTCGAACACTAGTTCGATAGGCCCACAAGGCTGGATATAATTGAATGTGCCAGTCATGACCAGATTTATTGACCAATATTTTGAGAATTTTGATTAAGGTTTTGTTAGATGCTTCTGCTTGACCATTACCCTGAGGATAATAGGGAGTGGACCAACGATGTTGAATCTTATATTTTTGGCATAATTTCTTGACATCTTTATTTTTGAAACAAGTTCCATTATCAGAGATGAGATTTGCAGGAATTCTAAACCTACAAATGATTTGATTAAAAATAAATTTAGAAACTTGTGTGCTAGTGCAGGAAGCTAAAGGCATAGCTTCAACCCACTTCGTGAAATACTCGATGGCGGTTATGATGAATTTGTGTCCATCAGATGACACAGGATTGATTTTGCCAATAATGTCTAAGCCCCATTTTGAAAAGGGCCAAGGAGATGAAATAGCCTGCAGCTCTTGTGCAGGGGCATGGACAAGGTCAGCATGTTTCTGGCACTTGTCGCAATGGCGCACATACTCATGTGCATCATTTTCCATGGTAGGCCAAAAGTATCCTATCCTAAGGAGCTTTTTAGCAATGACACTACCACTGAAGTGTCCTCCACAAGATCCATCGTGGGCTTCACTCAAGGCTGATTTGGATTCTTCTAAATTCAAACATCTTAATAGGATACCTTCAAAAGATCTCCTATATAAAGTATTGCCAATTATTACAAATCGACTTGCTCGTCGACGTAATAACCGACGCTGGTTTCTATTAGAATTGGCAGGGAAAGTCCCATTTTGAAGAAAATCAAATATATCTGTATACCAAGGTTCAGGAGTAGTTTCATTGATTAGAAACACATCCAAAGGTTCTAAGCATGACTTATTTGAAGCGGGTTCCTGGAGTCGATGAATAATGATAGTGGCATATTCGTCATCTAACTCCAAGGGCAGAAGAGATGCAACTGCGGCCATAGCATCACCGCACGGTTGCAAGTTCGAGGAATAGCTTCCAAGGTAACTTGATCAAATAGAGACATTAATTGTAAAACATAGGCTTTATATGGGCACATTTTATCATCTCTGGTCTGATAAACTTCATTAATTTGGTTTATGACAAGTTGAGAATCACCAAAAACTAACAGATGTTTAATTTTTAGCGCCAAGGCAGCTCGTAATCCGAGGATTAGAGCTTCATATTCAGCAGTATTATTGGTGCAAGCAAATGTTAATTTGAAGGATAGAGGAATAAGATGTTTTTGTGGGGATATTAAAATAATACCCGCACCAGCCCCACTCATGCATCGGGCTCCATCAAAGTATAAGGACCATTGTTCAATATGGTCTGCCTCTAATTGAAGGCATTCATCAGGAAACTCAATGATGAGGGGATGGGTAGACTCTAAGGGTGCAGCAGCTAGTTGATCTGCTATGATTTGACCCTTAACAGACTTCTGTCCTATGAATGTGAGGTCAAACTCGCTTAGAGCGAGAACCCACTTGGTTGTACGACCCGATAAATAAGGTCGACTCATGAGATACCTCAAGGGATCATATTTAGCAATGACATAAGTTTTTTGACTAAGCATATAATGGCATAATTTTTGCGTAGAAAATATGACTGCTAGACATAGTTTTTCTAATGCTGTGTAGCGGGTTTCATAACTGATGAAGGTTCGGCTAATATAATAATTAGCACGTTCTCTCTTCTCATCATCAAGCTGAGCTAACATAGCTCCTAAGGCAGAATCTGAAGCTGAAATATACAGGAGAAATGGGCGATCAGGTCTAGGTGGAGAAAGCACAGGTGGGGTAAGGAGGTATTGTTTGAGAAGTTCAAAAGCTTCTTTACATTCGTCATCCCAATTAAAAGGGACATCCTTCTTAAGGAGCTTAAGAAAGGGACCGGTTTTGTCTGCCAACTTATCGATGAAGCGATGGATAGCTTGAAGCTTACCTTGTAAACTTCGTAATTCAGATATATTGGTAGGTGCGGGCATATCAATGATAGCCGCAATCTTGAGAGGGTCAATTTTGATACCACGTAAAGAAACTATAACCCCTAATAGTTTACCGGACTTAACTCCGAATATGCATTTGGCTGGATTTAATCGAATAAGATATTCTCTTAATCGATTAAAAACTTTTCTCAAATCATCTAAATGATTATCTTCATTAATAGAGCGAGCTATAATATCATCTACATAATCATGTAGGATATCATGCATCATATCATGAAAAATATAAGTCATAGCTCGTTGATAGGTTGCACCTACGTTCTTTAAGCCGAATGGCATCACTTTCCAACAAAAGGTACCCCAAGGGGTAATAAAGGTTATTTTAGCCTGATCTTCAGGAGCTATCCTGATCTGATTATAACCGGAGAATCCATCCATTAAGGACATCATCCCACTCCCGACAGTAAATTCAATGATTTGATCCATGTTTGGAAGAGGAAAATCATCTTTAGGGCATGCAACGTTAATATCTCTAAAATCTATGCAAACCCTAACTTTGGTGGCTTCTTTCTTGGTGACTGGAACTACATTTGAGATCCATTCAAGCATAATCAATAGCTTGTATAAAAACAACATTCAGGAGTTTTTCTAACTCCCCTTTGACTAGCAGGGCCACTTTGGGATGCATTTTTCTAAGTTTTTGTTTAACAGGTTTAGCATCCGGATGGACTACTAGATGATGCATGACTACGGAAGGGTCCAGACCTAGCATATCTTCGTATGTCCAAGCGAAGACATCTTCATATTCTTTAAGGAATGCAATGTATTTCTCTTGTTTTTCTTGACTTAATTCTGACCCAATATTGATTATGTGAGGATTATCCTCAGTTCCAATGTTAACTTTAATGACGTTTTCTACTTCCATGTGTAGATCTCTTTCAAAATTAGGTGGGGCGGGTGAGACGCCCAATTCTTGTAATTATTTTAAGGTTAAGTTGGATAATTCATCTTGAGGATTAGTGGCCTCAAGCTGGGCTATAGTTGGTATAGAACCATCAAAATAAAATCCATTGTGTAACATCTCTTCAACGGAGACATCGTGGAAGATATCTCCTTCCAACTCATCATCGGATTCAACAATCATTTCAGGGTAAGCTATGGATAGCATGTTACATGTAAATGGCTGATTTTTTAGAGGCAAATCATCATGCCTATCCAAATAATCTTGATAACATATGAGTTGATCATCATCTTCAAAAGGAAAGGGTTGACCCTTACTAGGAAATAGGCCCACACCACAGCAGGCAGGCCACGGTTCTACCTCGAAAGGTTCTTTCATGCCATTTTGGAAAGGTCCCAAGCCTTTCCCTTTATATCCCATTTTAAGCATTATAGGTTTAGCTTTAATATACTCATTAGTAAAATAACACCGAGCATATCCATCATGATGAGTTTTGATATTCCGAGGTATTCTTCCCTAGTCATATCCTTTATAAATGAAGGCACAACTCCCGACTTGGTAAGTACTTCCCATAGGTTGTGGGAGGCCCAAAGTACGAGGAGATGGCGGCAAGTTATTTAAAAGAATTGAATCTTGCATGAAAGCATTTGTTTTTTCTGATATTAAGATTGTGGATAAATCTGGTAAAAGTTCATCATAAAGAGCATAAGATGTAGAAGGATCATTCCCTATATCTTTAGATGTGGAAGGTATGATAGATGTTGATAATGTGGAAGTGTTAATGAATGGGTCTATAGGTTTTGAAATTATAGGGATAGAACATGAAGGATTGGTTGTGGATTGAAGATCTTTTTGAGGTTCTAGAGTGGTTTGTTTAGAAGATTGTTGATCTATATATGAGGGTGAAATGAATGGAGGAGAAATAGGTGAAGCTATGGGTGTGTGTTTCACAGTTTTAGATGAAAAATAAGAATTAGGATGTGTGGATGACAGAGCAGGGCAAAATTGCACTCCAACAGGTTCTGCCAAAGCACACATATCAAAGGGTCTAGGATCACCATGGATAGTGACCAACTGATTTTTAAATTCGAATTTAACACATTGGTGTAAAGTTGATGGGACAGCCCGCATTGCATTGATCCAAGGATGACCCAAGAGTATATTGTACGATGCGGGGCAATGTACAATAAACACGGTCGTATCTAAGGTTCTAGGACCAACTTGCAATGGGATGGTAATAACTCCACACGTTTCTTGTGTTTCGTCATTGAAAGCTTTTATGATCATGTCAGTTTTCTTCATTTCATCACTTCTAAAGCCAAATCGTTGGTAGAAGTCAAAAGTACAAATGTTTAGAGATGAACCATTATCAATCAGGACTCTTTTAACAACTACATCTCCAATTAGAGCAGTAATATATAAGGGATTATCCTTATGTAAACTGTGTTGTGGGATATCTTTATCCCGAAAGTCAATACAATCGACTTCTCGAGTGATGATAGTATTGGCCATGGCTTCAGAGTTGAATATTTTGAGGTACCATCATTTGGCTTAATGTAAGCATCAACTCATCCCTATGGGTAGGAGAAGATCTTAATAAATCCAAAAGGGAAATTCTGGTCGTAGTATTGGATAATTGCTCATTAATATTGTAAGGGGGTTTAGGTTGAACATTGGAAGCATGATTCCCTTTATTGGGATTTTTCAAAACAAATGGAGCTGATCCATCATTCTGGTTTGGTTCTTGTTGAGAATTTTGAGCCCGTTGTCGGGTAACGACTCCAATGGTACCTACAATGTTATATTGAAGACGTTGAACTGGTCTCGGTTGAGCGTTTATGGCTTGTTCATTAGGGAGGAATTGATTAGAAGAGGGTCGAGTAGTAACTCTTCTAGGAAATGGTTCTTCTGGAACCATAGCATCTGTGATGGGTTGAATAGGATCTGATTCATTTTTAGAACTATTCGATTGGTTTGAGGTGATGTCTATTTCACTTTCAGTATCTGATTCTATATCACTAGGATCTGGAGTTTGAAAATTATGTAGGGGCCTGGTCGTGACCAGGGATAAGGTTGTGTCAAATGTTTGAGGATCCTGAACAGGTAATTGTCCGCTAATAGTTCCTACATATCGGGTAGGAGGGGGAACATTATGATGTTCAATTTGATTGGCCACCTCTTTACCATGTCTTGGTAAAGGATGTTGAAATATGTCTAATGATTGATTAGCATTTTGATTTTGATTTTGGGGAATGTTCTTTTGAGCATTATTAGGAGCATTTTGTTTAGGTTGGAAGGCTTGCACCTCCATTTCATTATTATCAATCAGATCTTGTATTTTATGTTTCAACCTTTTACAAGCGTTGGTAGAGTGTCCAGGTCCTCTATGGAAATCACAGTGTAAGTCAGCTCTGTATCCGGGTATAGTTGGATCAGGTTCCCGGATAGCTGGTAATTGAATCAAACCTCTTTCGAGTAATTGAGGTAAAATAGTTGATAATGGTTGATTCAATCTAGTAAATTCTCGAGGAGGTTTATCAGGAGGTTTCAATATAAATTTTTTTGTTGTCTTCGTTGCATTGATATTAGCAACATTTCTGCTGTCAGTGACTCCGTCACCTACGACTTGTTTGTTTTTATATTGATTTCTGGATGTTTTCTCATCATCCTTCTTCCTAAGTTGGCCTCTCCTAATGAGGGCATCTTCTACTCTTCGAGCTAAATCTATAGCTTGATCGAAGGTAGTTAAAGTAGCAGTTGATAACTCATAAGATATTTGTTCTTGCAAATTATTGATAAAAATGTCCAACATTTCCCTATAAGGTAGCACAAAGTGCAGTTTTCCTATCAACCGCCTCCATCTAGCTAAGAAATCAGCAAAACATTCATCTTTGTCTTGTTTTAAGTTGTATAAATCTTTAATGGTGACATGCCTCTCGATGTAGGCACTAAATTGATGGACAAAAGATTCAGCTGTTTCTTCAAAGTTTCTCAAAGAATGAGTGGGCAATTGATAGTACCACTCTAATGCCATTCCACCTAAACTTTTTGGGAACATTTTTAGTAATAGCAAGTCATCATGTGATATATCATGACATGCTATCCTAAACATGCGAAGATGCTCTATGGGATCTTCAGTTCCTTTATATATAGGCAGGATGGGCATGGGAAAATGCTTAGGGTACGGTTGTGCTACAACTATGGGATCCAAAGGTTGACTACATATCTCTCGATAATTGTACGAGGGACGGTAGGGATCTATCTCGGTCCATGCGGGAAGCTAACTGCTTCACCATGGCTTCCAGATTACTAGTTTGCCCACCATATTGGTCCGGTAGGGCATTAATATGGGATTTGTGAACATATGATGGAGGGACATGCATATTAGATGCTATATTGCTATTGTGTAAATTGTTGGTAGGAAAGGTGTTATGAAGGAATTTTGAAGTTGTATTATGTTGTATCCCAGATTGTTGAAAATTGGTGTTTGGCTTCATTTTAGGTTTTTGTTTACTTGAAGCATATTGATCAATAGTTTGGCGAAGTAAAGCAGTGAAGGAAGTTTTCTTTTGTGTGGGAATGATTTTAGGCTCAATAACAGGTTCCTTAGGAGGTTGGGTAACCTGTTGTTTTGGCATGTTTTGAATCATAGTGACCATATCTCTATTGGATGGTCCAGCCTTATCACTTTCTTGATCAATAAAAGACAAGGGATTAGTGTGCACATCAAACATATGTTCCATGGCTGCTTGAGTGTCACTAATTTGCCCTTTATCAATACGAACTGCCATATTAAGAGCGCCAATGTTATTATTGAAAAATTTCCAAAAATGATCTAAGTTATCAAAAGCAATAGTTCCATCCGGAGCTACTCTAGGGGATGAGGATCCATCCTCTTTAACATTTTCTTCTTGTTCATTGTCTTCACCTAGGTCATCTTTGGGTTGATCTAGAGTTTCTCCTTCCGGAATTGGATCCTCAGGAAGGACATTTGGGTTTCTAGTTTTATCTTCTAACCAATCTTCTTCTTCTCCTTCAGTTTGTTTACCATTCCTAAGTTTAGGCATTGTGCTTAACTTAGATTTCAGCAAATATATATATATATATATATATATATGCTATAAGCTTAAGAGGTATATATTAATTATATACCTACTACAATATTTAAAATGAAATGTTTTGGTTTTTGTTATGTTTTTTTTTAGTTTTTCTTGTTTTTGTAATAATATTGTAAAGATAACAAACAACACAATAAATGCAAGAAATAATAATGAAAGCAATGATCTAGTTTTCTATAAATAATTTATAAATATCATTAATGGGCTCAAGTTCTTCAGGAGTCATGAAGTGTTCTTCTTCAAATTGAAAATTTTCTTTCAAGAATTTAATGAAAAGGGCTATAGTGATATTATCTGTCTCAGATTCTGGTTGATAGAAGTAAAGCTCATGGCAATACTCTCGATATAACATAGCTCGAGGAACTCTATTCCATATTTCCCTATCCATAAGAATGACCTCTTGGTCTTCTACACGACCTAGGAACTGGTGTATAATGGTTGCGTTCTCGAGGTATTCCTCGAAGGTGAAAAATTTTGAAGACACAAGAGCTCTCCTATAAGCTAACCATCTATGGCAGGCTCTCTGAAGTTCATGATAAAAGACAAGTTGATGAGGATCCAGGATTCTATCTAGGACAAGCCTTTTGATTTGTTTAAGTTTTGTTGACCTAGATGAAATGACACCTAGTCTTCTATCAAGTTCGTCCCACAAAAGTTGATTTCTATCTGTTTCAGGCACACTAAGCACATAATTGATTTCTATGGCTACTAATTGGTTTTCAACATTTATAGTAACTGCTAATATTTTCTTAGGAGCTACCATCTAAACATGATATGCAACTTATTAGTTTTAAATGATTTTAAATGCATCTATGTTTTTTGTTTTTTTTTTTATTTTTTGTTTTGTTTTCAAAAGGTTTTAAATGCATTCACGTCGGGTTCACCAAAATGTATCGCTCCAAATTTTTTGCATCCTTACCTTCATGCTATAGGATCCGTGCCCGAAAGGAGGATGGGAAAAGGATGGCATGGTACCTCGGACTGAGAGGCCTTGCGAAGGTCCCGCCTCTCGGGGGAGGTGTATTATGGTGATTTTTTGATGGATGGTGGGTTCACCAGGAAACGTTTGAATGGCAGTTTCCATGCCTAGGTTGGGAATGTGTTTAATGTGTTCAATTTTATCTTTAAACATTCGAGTCCTAGGTTTGGCCAAATGAATCTAAGTTGTTCTATTATGAGAATGCAGATTAAATGAATACAGAAAAACAAATTAGAACAGAAAATAGAGAAAGTAAGCAAGATTAAAAAGCCATACCTGATCCGGATGTCTGATGAAGATTCTGATTCTTGAAGCAGTCAGGATCGCCTCTGATTTGATAGGATCGTCTGCTATCAGACAAGATCATCTGAGATTTGACGAATTCGTCAGATGAATTCGTCAGAGACCTGCAATCAGAGAAGTAGACACAAAATGCAAAAAATGCAACTATTCTAATAGAGGGCAATGATGTAGAATAACAACAATAACATTAAAATGATGATAATAAGCAAAATACGAGTGCACTACAATGATTTGATGACAATTGGTGACTTTATTATGCATTTAAAGCTACATGGGTGAACTCCAAAATGCAAAGTAATAAGGAATAAACTTAGATTTAACTAAATGCAGAACAATGTATAAAATAAAAGGATGAAGAAATGCAAACTCTGGGCACTGATTGCCTCAATGTTGACTGCAGTCGAAATCGTCTCGCATTGGTACGAAATCGTCTCGAATCGAACAGGATCGTCCAAGACGAACTGAGCTTGCTCCGGCTGAAAAATACTAAGGTTCCTGCAACAAAATTTGGATAGGACTAGTGCAAATAGTAATTTAGGATGTCTTAGTGCGTATAAAGTCAAGTTACAGGAAATATCAGCCAGGGGTAGGTTAAGGGGAGGGCCTAAGTTTAAATAGGCTTAGGAGGGAGGTTAGGAGGTTGGAGATCATCCCAATTTGGGAGATCTCCAATGGGGAGGGTCTCTAACGGCGCAGACACGCTTCTGCCCGGATTAGAGACGCCGTTGGAACAGAGGCTAATTGAGAAAAATTAGTTTTGGGACAAGATCGTCTCGGACGTCCTAGTCCAGACGAAATCGTCCGATCTGAGGCGATATCGTCTGATCGGCGACGATATCGTCAAACGGTCAAAACAAACTCTAAAAATGGCACGGGAAAGGAGGAAACGGGTTAAACGATGGTTTGGGAGCGGTTTTGGGGGTTAAAATTTGAATTTGAATATTTACTAGAGTAATTGTAATTATTTAAGGTTTTACTGCACCAATTTTAGGGTGCTACACCAATATTTTGATGGGATATTTATCTCATCAAATTTTTTAAGTAAAATATCCCCACCTAGCAATTATATTCTCAAAGGAAAAGCCCAGAGTTATATAAGTGGAATACCTCTAACCAAAGCCTTTACCAAAGCTAATTAGTAAGATTTGGTACCTCTAAATCATAGACAAAGAAGAAGGAATTGATAATACAACATGGTAACCATGGCACAAAAACCTCCTAGATTTTTTTGCATGGAATGATAGTGGTCCCCTGATTCCACTAGTTCCACCTCACACATGGGCTCTAATTCCTTCCTTTGCACTCAAATCCCTACCTTACTTATCAAGACAAGATGTCACTTTATAAGATTTACAATACCTTGTAATATTATACAATGTGCATTTTATTGAAAAGTAAGATATAGACCTAATATTATTGGTGGTTTATTTCTAATGGAAAACTTATGAATTGTACCTCAATATTATCATACGATCATTCAAAAGTAGAGGTCAACTGACAGAGCTCTTGATAAATCATTTTTGTGAGAACGCAGATGGAGCATCCCTCCTAGAACAACTCATAACTATCAAGAGGGTACCTATAGAGGCAATGCATTATTTTAATGTTTGATTCCATAAGACTTTTCAAAGGATCCCTAAAGAGATATAACCATCTTTGGGCATGGTATTCATTTATAATATAAAAGCTTTTAATAATAAAATTACCATGATGGTCAATTCTAAAGGTGGTAATTCACTATTGGAGGAATATAGGATAACTATCTGGTCTAAGAAATATCGAATCCAAATAGTAATGCTAGCCCCTAGACCAACTCTACTATTATTTCCCTCCATTCAACACCCCTACCATTACTCTCTAACCATACAACCCACCACTAGTCCGGCTCATCCTCCTACATACCCAAGGAAAAATCAAGCCTCCTCTCCTCTAGAAGCTAAAATAGATGAAATTTTTAAAACTATGAGGACTCTCACTAATGATGTAAAAACCTTCAAAATATAGTTAAACATCCAAAGTTTTCCCTACAAAATTTATCCAAAGCCTTATTTCCAATAGGAAAACCTAAGCTTTTTATCACCTTTAGCTTGGTATCATAAGCCCCTATTTTTGACCAACAAGAATCTTGGTCATCTATATGCCTTGACTCAATAGATAGTACCCATCTTGGTCCTATCCCACCAAGTGCGTACAATATCAACTAGGGACCTTGTTTCCACCAAAAACAACTACATCAAATATCCTAGTGGCTAGTAATATGTTGTTCTTGACTATTCTTCTTTCAACCATTACGTCAAAATAGAATCTTAGTCTATCGAGACTTCCTCTTCCAATGACAATGGTACTCATCCTTATTAGTCAAAATTCTTGATATTGAGTCAGGAACCAATTAGTTAGTCTTTGACCATATCATTATTTTCTAACTTATCAACCTCAAAGCAAACCTTTGTCACTTGGGATTAAGGAGAAGTATACGGTATGCCAAACAAAGTAGGCCCTTCAAATGGGAAATTAAAAGTTTGATCATAGTATAATACATAAGACAAAATAAGATCCATTAAAGAGTAGGAAACACCTAGCCAAAATAAGACTATAACTTAAATGAGAGAAGCAAATAATCGAAGTACCCCTCAAACACAAGTTACACTAGTGAATCAAGGTCAAGCAGTCCCAATGGTGATAAGAGATACCCCTAAACCACCAATATGGCATGTTACAACTTTTTTAAGGCCACCTCCAATGACAAAAAGGGCTAGGCATTTAAAAATATCAACCATTCTAAGAGCCCTTTTGGTTAGAACCTTCAACATGGTGGATCACTTAAGTAATTCTACTATAGACATGCCTCTTTTGGAGGTCCTATTTATTCTAGAATAAATGAAGAACTCAGAAGAGACCCTAAATAAGAAAAAGGATCTAAGTATATAAGGAATTCATATTGTACTATATATTTCAATCCTAGAGCCTAGTAGGCCTCAGCCTATACCATTCTAGCTCAGCCTATACCATTCTACCTAACCCTAATCTATGGAGATCAATTGATACACAATTGCATAGTTGACTTAAGATCCAATACATTGGTAATTCTAAGAAAGGTGTAAAAAGCACTTGGACTATTACTAAAACATGCCAACAAAAGGGCGGTTTAATTAGATAGAACTCTAGTTCCAGTCTTTGGGCTCATCCCAAAATTTTATTTGGCACTCCAAGCATGCCCTAACTTGATGGTTCATCAAGACATAGTGGTGGTCAAACTCCTTGTCTAATTTGGAATATATATTTCAAGAGACTTCACTACTAATTAGAGGATACCTATCACTCAACTAGACCCACATGCTACTTTAAACCAGATACATAACCAAGTTCAAAATCCTATCGAAACCCCTCCACACGTACCATGTAGAGCAATTTCTTTTAAAAAAGGAAGGGAAGGAGCAAGCCTTATTAGAATAATAAGAGTTGTTAGACTCTAAATACATAAAAAAGATGCACCCATACATTCTAGATAACTACCTAGAGCAATGAGTATATGATACATGGAGATCGAATCCTAACAAAGCATTCGAACCTGTTGGTATGGGGTGATTTATCACCAGCTAGTTTTCTCTAAACATATTGTATATAGTAAACATATATATAGAGAGACAGAATAAATCTTTGAGAAGGGTAATTAGGAAGTGTATTGACACAAAGTAATTTAGAGATTATAATAATAGGACCTTCAAAATAGTCCAAACTACACACTCGATCAAAATATGGTGTCTCCACAAAAGAAAATGTGGTAAATTATGACTTCCTTCATCGCTCAATCAAGGGGCTTATCTAAGTGAAATTGTAACTTGGGAGATATGTGAGAAATTCAAGATCAAGCTTCACCACTTAGGACTAAAGGCAATGCCATGTTTTCATATAGAGTGTCTATAGTTCATATGCATCCAATGATCAAAAACACTACTTAAGGCCCATAACCTCATCAGAATCATCATCCATAACCTATGAGACTTAATGAATGGAGGCATCCAGTGTAGTTGAGCATTAAGGAGGAGGAACTAGGCTAGACAAGATAAAGAGACTTAAAGCTTTGATTTATCAAGATACTAATTCTATGGAAATATTAACAAAGCTAACAAAGGGGAGTTTGTACTAAAATGGGTATATTTGAAATTCCCCATGCCACAAGGTGAGGATTACCTCTCAGATTGGAAGAACCAAAAAGCATAATCCTTCTAATAGTATCTATGCTAGTCATCATTAAAATGGTAAACCTTAGACCTATTTCAATGGTAAAAAAGGGCTCCTTCATCAGGAGAGTCTTTACATATCCGAAAACTATGAATTCACTCTCCCCATGTAAGGGTGGGTTTGGAAAAT